>OZ004709.1:73123380-74323380 GCA_963924515.1 Vespertilio murinus | reverse complement strand
GTTTTTTAAATTGTATTTGATTTCTACTTTCATACCATTGTGATCAGAGAAGATGCTTGATATAACTTCAGTCTTCTTGAATTTATTAAGGGTTACTTATCCTGTATCCTAGCATGGTGTCAATCTTATAGAATGCTCCATGTGCACTTGAAAAGGATGTATACTCTACTGCTTTGGGATGAAATGGTCTATATATATCAATGAAGTCCATCTGGTCCAGTGTGTCATTTAACTTCACTTTTACCTTATTGAATTTTTGTCTGGAAGATCTATACATTTATGACAATGGATATTAAAGTTCCCAACTATGACTATATTCTGTTGATCTCTCCTTTAATCTACACCAAGGTTTTCTTAATATATTTAGGTGTTCCTATGTTTGATGCATATATGTTTACAAGACTTACATTCTCTTGTTGGGTTGACTCATTATCCAATGTACACCATTGTCACTTATTTATAGTCTTTGTTTTAAATTCTATTTTGTCTGGTTTAAGTATTGGTACCCCAGTGTTTGTTTGTTTGTCTTTTAATTTTCACAAAATATTTGTTTTCCTTTATTTTCAATCTATATGAGGTGGCTCTTATGTAGACATCATATATAAGAGTCATGTTTTCTTATCCATTCAGTTACCCTATGTCTTTTGATTGGAGCACTTAATCCTTTTACATTTAAGGTTATTATTTATAGGTACTTTTAATTGCCATTTTATTCTTTATACCTATGTTCCTCTCTTGATTTCTTTTTTTTCTTTCTTCTTCATTGGGCAGGCCCTTTAACATTTCTTCCAATACTGGCTTGGTGGTAATGAAGTTCTTTAGCTATTTTTGTCTAGGAAGTTCTTTATTTTGCCTTCAACTTTAAATGATAGCCTTCCTGGATAGAATAGTCTTGGTTGTAGGTCCATGCTTTTTATCACTTTAAATATTTATGCTAACCCCTTCTGGCCTGAATATTTCTGTTGAGAAATCAGCTGGCATGGCAACTCACTTGTAGGTAACTAATTGTCTTTCTCCTGATCGTTTTTCTTTAACCTTTGACATTTTCATTATGATGTGTTTTGGTGTGGGTTCATCTTATTTCGGACTCTTTGTACTTCCTGAACTTCTGTGACCTTTTTCTTCATCAGTTTAGGGAAATTTTCAACCATTATTTCTTCAAACAAGTTCTCAAACTCTTACTCTCCTTTACTTCTGGTACCCATATAATGTGGATGCTGTTATGTTTGATGTTGTCCCAGAAGACCTTTATACTTTCCTCATTAAAAACACTCTTTATGTTGCTCTACTTGGGTAATTATTGTTATTTTGTCCTCTTAACAGCTGATTCGATCCTCTGTGTTATCTAGCCTGCTGTGGATTCTTCTGCTTTATCTAACCTGCCATTGATTCCATCTAGTGTATTCTTCATTTCAGATATGGTATGAGTATTTTTTTAAAATAGTTTTTGTCCTTTTTAATGCTTACTCTCTCCTTGTTTAAGTTCTCACTTGAGCATCCTTATAACCATTGTTTAAGCTCTGCATCTGGTATCTTGATTGCTTCCATTTCATTTAGTGTTTTTTTGTTTTTGTTTTTTTGGATTTTTTTTTGGGGGGGGTCCCCTTATCCTTTCCTTTAGGCTATATTTATTTGTCTCCCTATTTTATCTGATTTTCTGTGTTTGACTCAGTATTTTAATTTTTTAAAATATAGTTTATTGATTTTTCACAAAGAGGAAGGGAGAGGGATAGTTAGAAGCATAGATGAGAGAGAATTATTGACCAGCTGCCTCCTGCACAGCCTCTACTGGGGATGTGCCCGCAACCAAGGTACACGCTCTTGACCAGAATTGAACCTGGGACCTTTCAGTCCGCAGACCAACTCTCTATCAACTGAGCCAAACCGGTTTCGGCGGACTCAGTATTTTAGATAGATCTGCTATGACTTCCAAGTTTTTATGAGGGCTTTCTGATCAAGGTCCCTGTGGGGTTCAGTGGCAGAATCTTCTAGATCACCTGAGTGAGGTGATTCAGTAATGTTTCTTGTGTGAGTTATGTACCCTCTTCTGTTGTAGTTGGATCTTAAATGCTGTTGGCCCATTTATGGCTGGAGTTAATCTGCAGGCTATCAGAATATAAGAATAGACCTTGTTCCTCATGTATGAATCACTGTTCAGAGGCTGCACCCTCAGATGGAGTTGTTCCAAGCAGGTTCTGGTGCCTTCCCAGAATCCCCCAACTAGCCATACAAATGTGTCATTTGTGTGGCTAGTTGGGTCACATTCTGATGAGGTTTGAAGCCCATCACTGATTGTATTGGGTCTAGGCCCACGTGGATGGGGTTCTGGTGCAGGCCAATGTCAGATGTTATGTGTAAATGGCCTGGGGCTATCTTTCTGGGCTACCCCTCTATTCAATGACTGTGGCTGTATCTACGGGGCCTGGGTATACATGGAAGGGACCAAGCTGTGCACAAGGGTCAGCTTCCTGCAGCTCTGGGCTGGGGGCAGATCAATAAAAGGTCCAAGAATCTCTGAAGCTGGCATCCATCTGCTGACTATTTCCCTACTAACTGAGGTTGCCCGGACTTCCTCCAGAACTTTTTGAAGACTATACAATGGGCACAAGCTGTATGTACCCCACTGCCCCTTACATAAGGCACAAGCTTGGTAGGGTGGGGTGACCAGATGAGGAGGACAAGACTAGTGGATCCCCCACTTGGAGGCAGTGTGGTCAGGCACTCCATGGGGAGAATGTGGTCCCTACTCCGTAACTATACCACTCAGTCTATCCTAGAGTCTCCAATTCTGACTCCCCCAGGAAGAGGGTACCACTGGTTTAGGTTGGGTGCAGTCAGTTGTCCCCACTCCAGGAACAAGCTCAGCAGGTCAGGGCCACAGGGACTTGTGAAAACAGAACAAGACAGTCCTCCATTAGGGTGGCACCAGCCAAGCCCTTTGGAGGGGTGTGAGTTCTATGCCTCTCCTTAGCAGCATAGCCATGCCTGTTCAAACCCCCAACTGAAGCCTCTTAGGGTGATGAGTTCTGAAGGCCCCAACTCTAAGTGGACTTCCCTTTCTCCTATGGATCTAAGCTCAGCAGGGCAAGGCCATAGGGATTTGGGAAAATAGAGCAAACACAGTCTCCTGTTGGGAATGGTGCTGGCTGAGCCTATAGGTGTGTGTGGGAGGGGAGAGGGGTTGAGTGGGGGAGGGGGAGGGAAGAGACTGGCCATTGTTCCAAAGCCTCGCAGTTATATGTCTGTCTGAGTGTCTGCCTATAGTTTCTTCAGCAGAAGAGCCCAACAAAGCTCCCTGTTAGGTGCAGCCAACAGTCCTTTCTGTTGGAGTCAAACCTGGCATGGTGGTATTGCCAATATTTGGAGGACTGAGTTAGTGCATTCCACAGGCTTGTGCTATAAGAAAATAGAAATTCCCGACCCTGGGGAGATGGTCCTTGAGGGCAGTGTGGGATGGTGACTCGGGATCAGGACCTCAGTAACTGACTCTCCAGATCACTCTTTGGGGCCAGGCTACTTAGGTCTTCTCTTAATGACTCCCAAACCCCCTGAGTTGCCTTCCTTCTACTGGAGCCCTGAGTGAGTGCCTGACAGCAAGCTCCTCTGTGTGTTGGCCTTTTAGGAGAGCACCTGGAATTCTAGCAGACTACCTCCTCTTCCTGGTGGATTGAGTCCCAGCTGATTTTCACTACAGATGCTATGTAGGCTCCACTTCCTGGCCCTGGGATTCTGGTTGGGAGTCCCATTATGGGGTTGAGACCCTACACTTCCTAGGGGGTAACTTCTGCAGATGAGATATCTCTCTGGCTTATCAGCTGCCACACATGGGTGCCTGCTCCAGCCCTCTCTGCATCTCCTCTCTTCTTACCAGGCTCTATGTAGCTTCTGTAAGTCCCTGGATTTAATAGTCCTATTCAGCTGTCCCTTGGTTAGTCATTCAGGTTGATTGCTCTGTAATTTAGCTGTAAATCCAACTTGGCACCAGGAGGTGAGAGTGGTTTCTACTTACTCTACAGTCATTTTAAAAACTTCCTCTGAGTGCTGCCTCTTAACACTGCCTCCCTGCATTTCTCCCCTCTGACTTCACCTTCTGGTCTGGCTTCAGGTTGACCCAACTGATTGATTTCATAATGCATTGCCACGTGGGAATCCCTCGATTTTCATATGGAATCGCCACTGTTTAGGATCCCTGTCAGACTGCAACCCTTAGAAGGTAGGAGTGGAGGCTTTTTCCTCATCCTGATCACTATTCCCCCCCTAGACAGACCTGGTAACCTGCATGCAGTAGGAACATCAAAATGCATGTTGAAGAGTTGATTACAGCTGATGGCTTGCAAATGAGGAGAATATGGGAGAAGAGGGACTGGGATAGATCAGCCACATACAGTTCCCATTTCATAGGTGTGCTTGCTAAAGGTTCCAAGTGGTTAACATGTCCCTCCAAACTCCCCTTTATTTAAATGGTGCTAAAATAGCTTAGATCTTTAGTGATATTTTTATATTTTAATGGGACATTCTGAAAATAATGACTTAGTTCCCTAGAAATGACTTTCCTAAGGAATGATACTACATATCCTAAGACTAATATTGAGATAGGAGGAGTCTGTGATTTCAGGTGTATGGTGTGGGGGGATGTCCCACATCCTTGGATTACACCTCCAAATCTTCATCCTTCAAGATTTATCTTAACCCATGGATAGCAGAAAGTAAACAATGATACTGTGAATGGCCATTTTAACTTAATTGTAGAAAGTAAGGGCAGAAAAAGTAAGAGGGCCGGGTGGGAGTGTGTTCTGGGATGAGGGTTGGAGGATGGAGGAGGATTAGGGCAGCTCCAACATCTTCTAATGGTGTCTCATCAGTGCACTGCCATCATCATAGTTGTTACAATTATTAAGCCTTTGATACAAGCTATTCTTTTTTTGTCTGAAATTCTATCATGGCTTTAACCTAAAAGGTACACTTTGCTGAAAAACTGGAAAAATATTCACTATAAAGAAAGAATAGAGTAAAACAGTGTTTTAAAATCACATATGAGGAACATGTATGGGAGTTTCTTAAAGCAGTTGGTTCCAAGTATTCAGCATCTCATGTTCTTACCACAAATAGTTTTGCAAGATTATCCCACAAGAATCAGGAGCAGGGAATGGGAGGATATTAGTACTAAATTATCTGTAATTTTTAAATTACTTTAAAATTTACATATTTCAAATACATTTATAGTGCTATTGTTTTTCAGATAGATTCTCTTTTTATTAATATTAGAAATTGATGTTGGTGATTGTAACAGATGAGTTAGGACTACCCTATAAAAGGAAGGAAGACCAGAGGTGTTTTTTTTGTTGTTGTTGTTCTTTTTCCTCTCAGCCTCCTTTAGCATTTCTGAAAATAATTCCGGAAATAAAGCAAATGAAACGAAAACCCAATCTCTGAAGCACTAATGTAGAAGCAGATTGTCAGGAAATCCGCTTCACCAGTCTTCATGCAATATTAACCACCCACACGTAACACATGTGATGTTTATTCCTCACTTTGGTGCTGGCTTCTTTTTTCGTCTCATGCATGATGTGGAGGAGTTGGTGTTGCAGGCTTCTGAGAACGCTCTGGTTTCAGATTTGTGTAAAGGAACAGTTTTTGCATTTTTAAGGCAGATTAAAGAATTAATTTGCATTTAAATTAGTGCTCAGGCAGAGACCTTTGTATAGAGAGCTTCAGGAGGGTGCTTCTGGGTTATCCAGGTTGTGCCAGAGCAGTACCCTCCCCAGGATCATCTACCAAGTCTTCCCATCTCTGCTTCCTGGCAGGTTCAGGTTCTGGAGTCTGAGAGACCATGGTTCCAATTCTAGCTCCATGTTGAACATGTACCCCAAGTGACCTTGGACAGCCATCCATCCTCTCTGAGCCCTTGTTTCTTCATCTGTAAAATGGAGCAGATTAAAGCAAACACGCATATGTGCTTACTGTGTCTGTACTGTTACAAGTGGAATGCCAGGCAGGCTGGCTCCAGGGTCTGGGCTAACTATCTGTTCATGCCACGAGGCTAAGAGCCATGCCCCTGGCAACTTGAACTCACAGAGGAAAAGTGCTAATAGCAGATCCAGAGAGCTCTGGGACCTTAGTGTAAAGAGCCTCTGGATCTAGCTGATGGCTGATATGAAGCCTGGGCTTCCTCTCCAAGCTGCTGCCCAGAGCTGAGCAGGGCAGGTGATGCTGGAGTTGCCATTCCCCGGAGTCACAGGGATTCTGATTTTAGGTTTCCTTTCTTATTGGAATGGCCGCGTTGTAACTGAACAGCTTAATGCTTTAAAAATATTTTTTGACAACGATTTTTAAGAGAGGAAGGGAGGAGAGAGAGAGAGAAAGAGACAAACATCAATGTGAACATGAAACATCAATCGGCTGCCTCATGCTCCTCGTACTGGGGATCCAGCCTGCCACCCAGGCATTAATACCTTTTTACACACACTGCATACACCTATGTAATCAGTAACTAGATCAAAAAAACAACAGAGCATGACCAGCACCCCAGTAGCCCCCTTGTGTGGCCTCAGAGTCACTAAAGCTTGAGGTTGACCATTATCTTGGCTTCTGTTTCTGTGCTTTATTATAAGTGGAATCACATAGTCCTCACTCTTTTGTATTTGGTAACACTGAATTTGTGAGATTCAACCACACTGTTACACGTAGTTGTAGGTCATTAGAGATCATTACCATTGCTGCGTAATACTCTGTTGTTTGACACTGGCATGGTTTATTTATATTTTTCATTATTGACGAACATTCAGGGAGTTCCCAGTGTTTGACTATTACCAACAGTGCTTCCACAGACATTCTACCACATGTGGTACACACTTAATTTCCACTGTGTGCATTTCTGTTGCTACACAGGATTGGAATTGCTGAGTCACAGAGCAACCCCATGTTGCTGTTCAGCTTCAGCACATACTGCCAAATAGTTTTACAAAGTGATTACTTCAGTTTATATTAATTTATGCCTCCTCCCCCAAGAAGCAGAGGAGAGTTCCAGTAGCTCTGCATTCTTGTTGACACTTGGGATTGCCAGTGTCATTTTAGCCACATAGGTGGATGTGGAGTGATACCACGTTATAGTTTTAATGTGTATTTCCCTGATGACCAAGTTGAGCAAATTTTCATATGTTTATTGGCCATGTGAATTTCCTCATCTATAACATGCTTGTTTAAATATTTAACCTTTTTCCTCCTGTGGGGTTGTATGCCTTTTTCTTATAGGCTTATAATAGACACACACACACACACACACACACACACACACACACACACACACACAATTATAATTTGAAAATATCCCATTAGTCTTAGGACTGTTCCACTGGGTAAAGAGTTATGAAAGAGAAAAAAAGGATGCATGTGGGAAGGGACTTTGATGGGGAGGGATGGGCAAGGCTGGAACTGGATTCTCTGCTTAGGACCAAACCCTTGAACCTGGAGGAGGACATGAGCATATAGAAGAGTAAGAGGAGCCAAAACTGGTTTGGCTCAGTGGAGAGAGCGTAGGCCTGCGGACTGAAAGGTCCCAGGTTTGATTCTGGTCAAGGGCATGTAACTTGGTTGTGGGCACGTCCCCAGTAGGGGGTGTGCAAGAGACAGCTGATTGATGATTTTCTCTCATGGATATTTCTAACTCTCTATCCCTCTCTCTTCCTCTCTGTAAAAACCTGGGACCCAATAAAATATATTAAAAAAAAAAAAAGAAGAAGAAGAAGAAGAGTAAGAGGAGAAGTGACAGGTCAGGAGGTCTTTGGGGCAGATAGTTGAAGAATTTGGTATTCTTTTGTTTGTTTGTAGATAATAGAATTCATGCTATTAAAGCAGGAAAATAGCAATACCGTTCCTTGAGAATGCCAGTCAAAAAAGATAGGCTATGCTCTAACCCAGTGTTCGGCAAACCATGGCCCTAGAGCCACATGCGGCTCTTTGGGCCCTTGAGTGTGGCCCAAAATACCACATGCAGGAGCACATGTACAGTGTGATTGAAACTTCGTGGCCTATGCACAGAAGTCGGTTTTCCACTCTCAAAAGAAATTTCATTCATTGTACTGTTGATATTTGGCTCTGTTGACTAATGAGTTTGCTGACCACTGCCCTAACCGGTTTGGCTCAGTGAATAGAGTGTCAGCCTGCAGATTGAAGGGTCCCAGGTTTTATTCCAGTCATGGGCATGTACCTTGGTTGTGGGCACATCCTCAATAGGAGGTGTGTAGGAAGTAGCTGATTGATGTTTCTCTGTCATTGATGTTTCTAACTCTCTATCCTTCTCCCTTTCTTTAAGAAACTATGAAGAAGAGTGAAGAGATGCAGACTCAAACAAGAAATTAGAAAACTAGAAAAATCTGGTATAATCTGTAAAATACAGGTGCTTCTAACTTAGCCAAAGAAGGGTAAACAATTGTGCAGAGCACATGTTACATTTGGGAGTGGCCCTATGCCTTAGGTGCTATCTGTAAAATGCCCTGAAAATATGGTTAATGATAAAACAAAGAAGGGAAAATGCCCTTCTTGTACAGAGATCTGATATTCATGAGGATGCCACATCATTATGAAATTCCTGCAGAAAGCTAGCTTGTATTAACTAAAAAGAGATCCAATTTCCAAATTTACAGTGCAAATTAAAATGCTGTTAACTTTCAGTGTTGTGTTAATGGAGAGGGACATCAATATAGATAATCCCAAATGCATTAATGTTTGGGTCTTGAATGTGTCTTGTTTTTAGCATGGTGTCAAATACAGGAATATCTCCCTTTCAAGAAATTTAAAATGCTTGAAATAAAATGATGATCTCACCAAGTATACTTGTGATTTTCTCCTGCTCTCTGTTCCCCACTGAGGAAGACCAATATCATCTCTCTATTAACAGCCCATATTCTTTTAGGACTTGCTGAATTCCAGCACTGTGCAGTGTTCTAGATCAGCAATTCTCAACACTTCATCTCATGGCACACATAAACTAATTACTAAAATTCTGTGGCACATCAAAAATATGTTATATCATTTGTAGATCTGACAGAAAGACACAGAAGGTATTGATTCTTTCACACTGGATGGCTGGTGTTGTGTTGGCTACAGTCATTATTATTATTATTATTTTTTTTTTTTTTTTACAATCTAAGTGACAAGAGGTTATTGCCAAATGACTAAATAGTCAGGCATTGCATGGTTTTTTAAAATCCTCATTCAAGGATATCTTTTAAAATTGATTTTTAGAGATAGAAGAACGGGGAGAGAGAGAGAGAGAGAGAGAGAGAGAGAGACATTTATGTGGAAGAAACATTAATCGGTTGCCTCCTGTAAATACCCTGACCAGGGATTGAACCTATGTATATGTCCTCACTGGTAATCAAATCTGCAACCTTTTGGTGTACAGGACAATGTTCCAACCAACTGAGCTACACAGCCAGGATATTAGGTATTGCAAGTTTGTGGGGTTTTTTAAAATTTTATTGAGGTGACATTAGTCTATATGATCATATAGGTTTCCTGTGTGGATTACTAATTTACAAAATCTGTAAAGAACCATGTGCCCACCACCCAAAGCCACATCTTCTCCTATCACCTCATATTAGACCCCTTTCTTTCCCACTGCCTTCTCTCTGGAAACTACCACTCTGCTGTTTGTGTACATAAGTTTCAGTTTTATATCCCACATATGAGTTAAATCATATAGTTCTTAGCTTTCTCTGTTTGACTTATTTCACTTTGCATAATGTTCTCAAGGTCCATCCATGTTGTTGTAAATGATGCTATTTCATCCTTTCTTATGGCCGTGCAGTACTCCATTGTGTGTATGTACCACATCTTCTTCATCCAGTCCTCTATCACAGGGCGCTTTGGCTGTTTCCAAGTCTTGGCCACCGTGAATAATGCTGCAATGAACATAGGGGTGCATATATCTTTGCATATACTACTAAATTATTTTGAGTTTTTTGGGTATATATCCAAGAGTGGAATTGTTGGGGCCTATGGAAGCTCTATTTTTAATTTTTTTGAAGAATCGCCAGACTGCTTTCCACAGTGGCTCCACCAGTCTACCTTCCCAACAGCAGTGAATGAGGGTTCCCTTTTTTCCACAACCTCTCCAACACCTGTTGCTTTTCTTGTTGATAATGGCCACTCTAACTAGTGTAAGGTGGATTTCATCGTAGTTTTAATTTACATTTCCCTGATTGCCAGTGAGGTTGAACATCTTTTCATATATCTATTGGCTGTTTGTATGTCTTCTTGGGAGAGGTGTATTTTCAGGTCCTGTGCCCACTTTTTGATTGGATTGTTTGTTTGATGTTGAGTTTTATGAGTTCTTTATATATTTTGGAAATTAAACCTTTGTCGGAGCTACTGTTTGCAAATATCATCTCTCATCTGGTTGGCTGCTTGTTTGTTTTGTTGTCTGTTTCTTTTGCTATGCAAAAGCTCTTCAGTGATATAGTCCCATTCATTTATTTTTGCCTGTACCTCCCTTGCCTTTGGGGTCAAGTCCATAAAATGTTCTCTATCACCCAATTCCATAAGTTTGGTATCTATATTTTTTTCTATGTGACTTATTGTTTTGGGTCTTATGTCTATATCTTTGATCCATTTTGAATTAATTTTTATATATGGGGACAAAATGCAATCCAGTTTCATTCATTTGCACATGGCTTTCCAGTTTCCCAGTACCATTTATTGAAGCAGATGACATGATGCTGTATACAGAAAACCCTAAAGACTCTATCAAAAAAGTACTGGAAACAATAAAAATACTGTCAAGTTACAGGATACAAAATCAATACATAAAAATTCATTGCCTTCCTGTATAACAACAGCCAAACTTTATAAAAAGAAATGGAGAAAACAATTCCTTTTGCAATCACAACCAAAAGAAAAAAATTAAATAACTAGGAATAAACTTAACAAAGTATGTGAAAGACCCACATACTTAAAATTACAAAACATTATTAAAAGAGATTGAAAAAGACACAATGAAATGGAAAAATATCCTGTGTTCATGGATTGGAAGAATCAACATAGTGAAAATGCCCATTTTACCCAAAGCAATATACAGATTTAATGCAATCCCCATCAAAATCCCAATGCCATTTTTTATAGAACTAGAACAAGAAATCATCAGATTTGTATGGAACCACAAAAGACCCAGAATAGCCAAAGCAATCCTGAAAAAATAAAGAACAAGGCTGGACGTATCAATGCTACTGACTTCAAAATATACTACAGAGTTATGATAATCAAAACAGCATAGTATTGGCAGAGAAACATATACACAGATCAATGGAACAGAATAGAGAGCCCAGCAATAAAACCACACATATATTGACAGATAATTTTTGACAAAGGAGCCAGAAATGCACATTGGAGTAAAGATAGTCTCGTGAAAATTCTTGAGGCACATCAGTGTGCCTACCACAGGACATGGGTAGAAGATCACTGTTCTAGCTACATAGCTTCTTATCTTAGAGGGAAGACTCACTCAGGAAGACCACAGAGCAGATGCACAGCCACAGTGGTGGCCTGGTGGAGGTGGGATTCCTGTACAGACCTGCTGAGGCTGGAGCCCACATTTCTGATTCTCTGCAGATCTGTCTCAAACTGATGGAAAGGTGTGCCCTACAATTACAGACCCTGCCGTAGTAAAATGGATGGTACCTACATCTCTGCTGCAAACACAGGAATTCTCACTATGCACGGTAGTTATGTACCATAACTGTGTCCTACAAACAATGAATCAGAGAATACTCTGGCACCCTCCTAGAGGAAACACAGGATTTGGTTCCTAGAAGACTCGAGCAACAACAAATGATCTATACATAACCTTATTTTATGTATAGACACCTTACTTAACACTGTTTATTCATTAACACTGAGCTCTGAGCCAACAGCACCATAACTCAGGCCTAAATGAAGCTTATCTAACATATGAATTTTTTCCGCAAGGCACATCACAGCATTCATGGGCTTAGGAACACTAGACAGTACATTAGCATTATGCCTGGAGGCAATTTTAAAGTGAGAAATCATCAACAGAAAGCACAAAAATGCACAAATGTTGCCACTAAGTAGACTGTGAAAAGGATGCTTGCTGACAGTCTCAGAGCTGAGGCAAGAAGGCAGAGCGCAGCCTGGTTGGACCCTGGAGTCACTGTGTGCATTTGTGAGCAGGAATATTGATTTCTGGGTTACAAATACTTTTTTTTTTTTTTAGCAAGTAGGCAAATTTGCAAATATAAAATATGGGAACAAAAAGGATCAAGTAAATATTATTTGTTGACTGATCTAGACTAAAGAATCATCTTTATTTAGTCAGAGGGAATTACCAGGGAAGGGTCAAGGCTGCCAGTTGCCAGCTCAACTATTTGCCCATTTTTAGGGTTCATTCTTAAAGTTGCAATGCCTCCAACAGGTCTAAAGACACTCAGGGCCATCAACAGCAAATGGCTGGAACAAGCACATGGTAGAGTCTCTTACTGACTAATCCCCATGCTGGCCTGTGATGAAAAATAAATGAATAAATAAATAAATAAATAAATAAATAAATAAATAAATAAAATAAAAATCTGCATACTGGTGACCAAATCTCAAGGTTCCCAACAGAACTCTGACATTTCCACAGGCCAAGGGATTCTGAGCAATGTAACTAACAGGACATAGATAAAAGCTGAACCCCAAACCCAAAACAATCACCAGCCTGCCTATGGGGTGATTATTGCTGCCTCCTTACCAATGACAACCATAGCAGTGCTGACATCCTACGTCTCTCTGGACAAACACAATGGAGATATCCAATCATCAAATTGTACCCACTTTTTGTCAGCATACAGTCCAGGCCTCCTCCCTCTTTTACCACCCCTCTTCAGAGTCATGCTGCCCAAGGCAAACCTCCTCCTTCCAGAGATACTGTTGTACTGAGATTCCGCGATCCCCAAGGACCAGCAGGGAGCCAAGTCCAATGCAATTAACAAGAGAGCCTCTTCTATGTTAACATGTGCTCCGTCCCACTCACACCGACAGCATGGCCGACAAGAGTGCGAACTTCGACAAGCCCAGAGGCTTTATACAGGTGGTGATGTCACTGCTTTGGTTGACCCTGATTGGTTGGGTGAGGGCTAGGGTCCAGTTACGCAAAATGGAGGATATCTCCACCCTGCCCCACAGTGGAGTCAGGAGTTTATCCTCACCCTGCCCTGCCCTCTCAATACTCCCAATGTTCCACTGGGCATGTTCTCCCTTGCTGCAGCAGGCTAAAGAATTGATCTCTGTTCTATGGGTGATGGCAGGTATGGGGAAGTGGACCGCAGATGCTTTTAGTTCTGCTGAGCCCCCTGCACTTCACCACCCCCAGGAACCCTAAATAAATATGCAACCTCGATCCCAAACTCTTTTACTTTGTTATGCAAACAGAGCTTAAACAAAAACCTCAGCTTTGTTCTCCCAAGCAAATCACCTCTATGAAGAACCTAGAAATTTGGAAGTTCCCTTGGCTTAGGATTTTTGGGACTTAACGTGTGAACTGCTTTGAACTACAGAATGTGGCAGATGTGTTGCTGTGCCAGTGGTGAGCCTAAGGAGTCTGTACATTTCCGACTGACCTCTGGGAACTCTGTCCAGCTGCCATGTGAAAAAACCGGGGTTAGCTTAATGGAAGATGACAGAGCATGTGGCTTTCATTGCCCCAGCTGATAGTCATATGCCCAAAGCCAAACTGTCTAGCTGCTGACAGCTAACCACAGACACGTGAGAAAGCCCAGCTAAGACCAGAAGAACCACCCAGTTGAGCCCAGCCCAAACCACCAACCAATAGAACCAGGAGCTAAATAAATGGCTATTGGTTTAAGCTACTAAAATACAGGGTCATTTGTTATATAGCAAAACTAACTGATACAACACTGTCCCTTTGATAGCTGAGTTGAAATCACTTATGAGAGTTGCAGTTGGTTAGCCATTTACCCAAAGTATGATGCTTTGCAAATGCCTGTACACTGTGAAAAAGAGTTCTGTGGTCAGTTTTGAAAACCCTGCTGTTATACTTCCCATAGAGAGATTCATGGTTCATATTAGCATAATTAAAGTTTATGAGAAACCGTGAATTTAGACAATAACTTAGCATTTCTTAAACACTTAATTAAAGAATCTTTATTTTTCACAAAATGCTTGTGATGATCTTTCTTCTGCAGTACCTCATAAAACAGTTAGGGAAATGATACTCTAGATCAGTGTTTCCCAAAGTGTGGTACACGTACCCGCAGGGGTACGGGAAGAGTTAGGTGGGGGTATGCCTTGCACCAGAGTTTGGTGGGGATAGGCACTGCACCGTGCTTAACTGCGCCTAATTCTACGTTCTCATGAGTCAAGTCAAGACAGTCTTGTGAGGTGTGAGATGGTCCAGTGTGCAAATAAATGTTATTTATAATATAACTTTTATTTATATTTTATTATGAATAATTTTATTTTCATTTATTATTATTTTGTGTATGTACCAAAAAAGAAAAAAGTAAATATGTTTTGATTGTTATTAAAATACATCCATTTTTTTTTGATGAGGGGTACTCAGCGTTATGAAAATTATAGAAGGGATACACATATGTCAAACGTTTGGGAAACACTGCTCTAGATCAACAAATGAGCCATTGCTGGAGGCAAAGACTTACAGTAGTTAGCATAATAAATGCAAGAAGTTCATCAGAAGGCTGATGGACATCTTTAGCAGTGCTGAAGATCTGCATATTATTACCTGCTACCAAACAGCTGACCTAACCTGATAATCTCTTCCTGTTTACCAAACTTTACCTTTGATATGCCTATTTGCATTCCAAAAGGGCCAATGTGTTTTCCAGCAAATAAAAAGCCCTGGGTCCAGAGATTCAGGGAGCACATTTCAAGAGAGGGTGCAGCCTCCCGCCCGGCTCCCACAAATGCCTTCCAAATTTATATTTCTTATCTAGTCTCTATTCATTTATGCACAGCCCTTCTCCAGATTCCTGAACCCTTGCTGCAAAAAGACTATGGCAAGCCATGGCTTCCAATCTTCAGCAAACAGACTCCTGAGAGACTGCCTTATTGTATGGGGTGTCTATGCATAGATGGTGGAGGAATGGTCAAAACACTCCTTGAACGTAACAAAAGAGTCTCCATACTCTGAAATAGATTGGGGGTCACTGATCTTGGTTTCAGACTGTCTGGTTGCCTCTTGGAATTGTATCTGTTGAGGTGATGAGATGGTCACAGGTACAAGTGACACAAATGTCCCCTGTAGAGGGCTGAAATAAGACAAGTGCTGCCACCAAAAGGTGGACGAGTTGCTTGGCAATAATTGCCAAAATTCTATATTTACAGGAAGCTGGCACTTTGTAAATACCAAGTCATGCTATTTGTGTAGCTGTTTCTCATCAATATAGTATGTGGGAATTCTGCAATTATCATGAGTGCTACTCAGAGGCTTCTGGAATCTCAGAAAAATGAGGGTAGCAGACAGAGCTAGAGGAGCCTGCAAACACCACTGACCCTGTGCAAACACCAGAGTGGATGCTCAGATAAGAGCAAACGGCAAGGGCCTAGGCCTGAGTCATGACCAGGGTCTACCCTGGTGTCCCCTCTCCTTGGGGTGGCAAATGAAGGTGCAGTGCAGACAGACTTAGTCTCTCAGGGATTTGGATATGAAACCTGTCCAAGAATGCCCAGTCCACCTTGGCATTGAACCTGAGGCTTGCTTACAGTGTCCTGAGAGCAGGCATGGCCACAGTTCCCATGACTATGGCTTCACGGATGCCCTGGGTTCTCTGGCAGCTTATGGGAATTGGATCAAACAACATGCCCCCAGACCCTCCTAAAGTTGGCATTCCAGTCACCATATGGGAATGGGGCCTCCCTCCCTGTGCTCCCACTCTGGAGGCCATGGCTCCGGGTCAAACCCCAGTTCATGAGCTGTGTCCCGGGCAAGTTGCTGAATTTCTCCATGTCTCAGTTTTCTCCTCTGTGAAATGGGGGAAATAATACCTACATCATAGGGGACAAGTCATTTAACCGTCAGAGTTTTAATCATCCTCGTTCACTTAGAAGTCTGCTTGCACCTTTCATTCCGGAGTATGTGTCCCAGTTCAGAGTCTTACAAGATGTCAGACTCCTGGACAGAGAGAACCATGCTTATGGTTCCTTCCTGTCTTGGTTATGCATTTTTCATTCACACCGGTCTCAAGAAAATCTTCTTGGTTTGCTTGAGGCATTTATGCATGCTTAGCTCTAAATATGACATCAGCAACTTGCTCCCTTGGATTAGGTACTTCTCCAGGCCTAGGTTACTCATTTAGATGAGGAGAGTTTCAGAGGTGGGGGGATTTAAGGAGAGTCACAGCAGACCCCCGGCCATGAGCCATTCTCCCTCCTTTCTCTTCATGACTTGAGAGCAAGACAGATGTGCAGCTATATTTGTACATTACATAGTCCCATGGGTCATGTTTCCCTTTCTCCCATTCTCCCGTATAAGCATCTTAGCAGGAGAGAAGAAATTCCCAACTACTTGGTTAATTGCATTCTTGAACTTCAGGGAAACCCTCTGATGCACTTGGACCATGTATGGGTCCATTTGCGGCTGAAAATGAAATGAGAGCATCTGTGGCCTGTTAACCGGGTGGTGAGCTTACGGCAGGGGAGCCACAAACCTCCAGCGATCTCTCTGCTCAGCTCCCATCCCGATGCCTGTGAACTGGTGCAAAGGCAGCACATGAGCAGCTGGGCCGCTGCACACAGGCCTCCTCTAATCTTGCCCTTAGCCACTAATGTTATTGTTCTGTGGGCAGAGGCTTTTGTTTCTTCACAGGAGTCCCATCCCTACATGGAGTAGCTGCAGGCCTGTGTTCTGCCCACATGATCATGTGACCTGATCTGGTCCCAGGGCCAAGGAGACTTGCCTATTCACCTGTGACAAGAAGAAACAGAGCCTTCCCGGTGCCTGGCTATACCAGTGCCTGAACTCCAGCTACTACAGGTGAGTTTTAAGCGTGCAAAATCACGACTCCTGTGTGTATCCAGGAACTCCTGAAAGGGACTGTGTCCTGGGGAACTGGACAATGTCATGGATGCCCAGGGATGGAAGCTTGAAGCCACCTAGAAGCCTTTGCCTATTTTATGTGTAAAATGTGGATCCTGGATTTAGAGTGGGCCCTAACAACATTTTTCTCATTTAAAGGTAAAGAAGCCAAGATCCCAAGGGCAAGTGACATACTCAAGGTCCCAGACCTCTAGAGCAGTGGTGGCTCTGGGATAGAAGGACCTTCCCCCTTTGAGTCATCCTGAAAATCAACAGCTTAAAATATGGACACCAGCCAAAACTGGTTTGGCTCAGTGGATAGAACGTTGGCCTGCAGACTGAAAGGTCCCAGGTTCGATTCTGGTCAAGGACATGTACCTTGGTTGCGGGCACATCCCCAGTTGGGGGTGTGCAGGAGGCAGCTGATCAATGATTCTCTCTCATGGATGTTTCTAACTCTCTATCCCTATCCCTTCCTCTCTGTAAAAAAAATGAATAAAAAATATTTTAAAAAAGATATTTTAAAAAAATATATGGATACCACACCCAGCACCTCTTTCTCCTTTGGTGAATAGGTCTGGGGCCATCACCTATTTATCCCAAAGACAGAGAGAGGCCCTCAGCACTCAGCTGATTTGGAGACATTCAAAGCATATAGCTGCCCCGTTGATGCCCAGCACGTATGATTTCTCTGTATGTTGTTATTAGAAATATCACAATGGGATGTCTGCTATGTCTGACATTGCTGGACACCCTTCCATTCCCTTTTCATGCCGTGTCTCCATGCCAATACCAATGCAGAATCAAGTAGATATGAATATATTCACAGAAGAGCTTTCCTTTCCTTCCCAATAGTACATTTTTTTTCTTTAATGAAGGCCAGCTACTTTTATAAGAGATGCACAATAAATCACCTCTTTAGTCATGCTGAACGCTTCCTAGTTTGAACAGATTCCTCGCTACACTGACTTGTCTATTTACTATAGGAAGAGAAACAAGAAAATTCGCTTTTTACCATTTTTGGTATAGGAAAATCTGGCTCCTTTGCCAGCAGAGCAAAGAGCGAAGCGAAGCCTCCCAGTGGCAGGCTGTGAGTGAGTGTTCACACACAACTGAGAACTGACAAGTGTGCAGCAAGCTGCACAAGGTCAACATGTAATTAAAGTAAGGGTGTGTACCCAGGACCAAAGGTGGGACATGTCTGAAATGTTTAAGGAACAGGATGGGGAGGAAGATCTGCAGAGCTGAAGGGTAGGAGAGGTGGGGGAAGGCAGGGGAAGGAAGCAATGAGTGTGTAGAGGCAGGCAGCGATAGAATACACTGTCCTGATTCCCATATAGCATTTTAAATATATATATATATATATATATATATATATATATATATATATATATATATATTGATATTTTACAGAGAGGAAGGGAGAGAGATAGAGAGCTAAAAACGTCGATGAGAGAGAAACATCGACCAGCTGCCTCTTGCACACCCCCTACCGGGGATGTGCCCACAACTAATGTACATGTGCCTTTGACCGGAATCGAACCTGGGACCTTTCAGTCCGCAGACCGACGCCCTACCACTGAGCCAAACCGGTTTCGGCCCCACATAGCATTTTAAAGGATCTCCTGGGCCACTACATGGAATATGGAAGTGAGGGGGACATCCTGATCCAGGTGAAGGATGATGGTGGTCTGGATAATGTTCATGCCAGTGGATGAAGATAGAGATGGACTGGCCAGGACTTATTGATGGCTATAGTGGGAGGGGGAAAAATCAAGTTTGATTCCTGAGATTCCTACCTGAGCAACTCAATGAATGGTGGTGATAATTGCTGAAGGGGCAAGCTAAGAGATAAATGGGTTTGCAGGGAAGAATGAAAAGTTGCTGTCTTAAAAACTCATAGCTCTTTTTCAAACTACAACTGACTCCATGCCAACTCACCCTCACTCTTCAGTGGAGTGCTGAGTTGCCAAGGGAGATATTGAAAACAAATACTCATAAGCACATACATGCGTGCACACGCACAAACAGACCCCTTTACTTATTCAGAATCACATTTTAAGTAGTTGTGCCTAGTATATTAAAAGTCATTCCTTTTGTCTTTTAAACAAAGATTATATCCAAAGAAACTCAAAACACGAATTTGAAGGAATATGTGCACCTCTATTTTCATTGCAGCCTTATTTACAATAGCCGAGATTTGGAAGCAGCCTAAGTGTATATAAGTAGATGAGTGGGTAAAAAACGTGATACATTTAATAATAGAATACTACTCTGCTATAAAAAAGAAGACAATTTTACCCTGTGTGACAGTGTAGATGGACATGGAGGTTATTAACCTAAGAGAAATAATCCAGTCAGAGAAAGACAAGTAGCATATGATCTCACTCATATGTGGAATTTAATGAACAAACTGAACAACCAAGCAAAATGGAAACAGACTCATAGATAGAAGGTTGACAGCTCTGCTGTTGGGAGGTGGAAGGTGAAGAGAATAGCAACAACAACAACAACAACAAAAAAGAACTCAGGGTCATGGACAACAGTTGGTGATTTCGGGAGGAAGGGAAGTGGGTGGAGGTGGAAGAGGGCATAAAGGCGATAAATGGTTATGGAAAAATAACAGAAAATAAAATGAAGGATTATAGCATTCATAGGCATGCATGTGTGTGTAACATGTGCACTCATGTGTTGCATGTGCATATGAGTGTGGGGATAAAATTATGCTCTAGGGCCTGCTCTCTACAGAGGAGTAATAGATCTTGTCTCAGCCAACTCCGTAAAATGAAAAATCGATGCGTCAAGTGAATTTAGGCCTGTGTCCAGGAGAGGATGTTAAGGGTCCAGCACAAGCCAAAACTGCTGGTCCTGCCACAGCTTCAGATGCTGAAAAGTATGCTAACGGCCAAGGATACACGTCTGCCTCAATCCTTGCATCCACAGCACAGAGGAAAGGCAGTTCTAACACATTCCAGGAAAGAAAAAAATAGATTATAAGGCTTCCACCTTTGTGCATAAAACAAGAACCATCAGAGTACTAACAAAGTAGCTGACAAGGCAGCTTCCATGATGACCTATAGGCCAGGATCAGCGAGTTCTCCATAATCCAAGGATACATCACAATTTGCAAAAAGGCATCCTAACCAAATGCCCAAGAATGAGGGCCACATTTGGATCTAATTGGCACACTTGTTCTGAGCATTCTAGGTGGAAGAGCATGTCACCAAGAAACCCATTTGCTCCCAGAATTCTTGGGAGAAATGCAAACTGAGCCTCAGGAAACAAAACCCTCAAAGAGAGTACATGGGTAGTCAAGGACACAAGGACACGTGTCCTGAGGGTAAAGGGGTCCATCCTATACCCAGTGGGAAGGTTGATGGTTGACAGATTAATCCAAATGCCCTAGGAACCAGCTTCTTAGAAACTGGTTCCAAATTACCCAATGAAAGAGGTGTTGCAAATTGAAAGGGCAAGTGAACTTTGGGGGTCCTTAAAATGAGAAAACAAGAGCACCGGCAATAAGAACAGCCCTGGAAAACCTTCTAGAGCCTCTGCAGAGAGCAAGAAGCTCCTGGGATCTCAGGAAGAGAAAGGGGTCCTCATGAAATCCTGGCTTCTGGTACAAACAGGCCAGTGTCCTTTCTTGTCATTGGTCCTCAGGCTAAATGAGCTTAGGGAACAAAAGGTACAGCCCCCAAACCCACCTATGCCAATCTTTTACTAATAATATGTTTGGGTGCCTTTCCTATGTGAGTGCTGCCTTTGGGTCGCTGAAATAATACCTCAGTAGATAGAGACCAACCCTCCAGAGAAATAATTTACCTTAATGGAATCAGGGAGCATTGTGATTGTTCTTGAAGATGTTTCTATGGGTGCTACATTTTTGTGCAGATGTTCGGAAAGGCCTCTGAGTCCTTGTGAAGTCTGCTGCCACTGGATCTTTGCAAAGCCCAACCTACCTGGGCAGCACCAACATGGTGGAGAGCCAAGATATGTAACTAAAGTAGGTGGCCTCTGCATTCTTGCTTTAACTTACTCTGTCCAGCCTTGGGCATGGCTGTACCCTGAGTATTTAATTCAGGACCCTTCTCTCCATGAAGGTCCACCCCCAAAAGGTCATTTTGTTATGCTCAGGACTGGTAGAATCCCTGGAGCCCTATGAAAACATCCTGTCATTTTCATTGCTCACCACTTTCATTTTTAACTCTTACCAGCTTATACCGAGTATATACTCAAACGATAAGCTGTTAAGTGCACTTCATTCATTCATTTACTCACACATTACACCATCAAGAAGCAATTCCTGCATGCAAGGTGCCATGCAGCCTGTGACAGGAACATAAAGATGGCTAAAACATGGTCCCAGCTCACCAATACCAATTGGGGGAGAGGGAGAGAGGAAATACATGAGCTGCATCTGAGGGCATGAAGTTCCTTAGGAGATGAACAAGAAGGTGGGAGTTTAGAGGAGGGGAAGATCTAAGCTAGTAAAGAACTAATTCTCCTTACGGGAAGTCAGAGAAAGCTTCAAGGAGGACAGGCATCAGGCTGGAGTTGTAGGAGTCCCAGGAGGCCAGAGGTGATGGGGACTTGGCCAGGAACTGGTCAGGAAGGCCCTGACATTTATTGGTGGGTGGAGAGTAACCTGTTTTTGCTAGTCTATAATATATAGGTATACGGAAGAAGAGAAAAAAAGAGTCTGAAAAAAGTGGTCGGCACATGGATGGTGGGGACACCGAAGTGACAATAATGACAACGACTGACAGTTCTGAGCACGGCCTGAGTGCCAGGCTGTGCGCCATGCACTTGGTAGAACTGATTTCTCTAACCCTCACATGGAGAGCTTGTGGAAGCACACCGTTATTATCCTCATGTTACAGGAAAACTAAGGCACAGAGAAGCAAGTGACTGCTCTAAGGCAATGTTCCTACAGAGAGGTGAAGCTGGCATTCAAAATAAGCAGTCTAACTCTGAAACCCTGCCCCCCTCTCTGCCACCCTCTCCTCCACCCCCGCCCGGCCACTCCATTGCTGGGGAAGACATCTCAACAAGGCATCACCTGGACATTGCACTCAAGACGTTGATCTGGTACTAGGAGTGTTTGATTTGGATTGGAAGGGAATATGAGCTAGGAAGATCATCTTGATGGACACTGGACAAAAGCTACCCACAGATGGATGCAGAGTGGAACAATCACAATAATAGGAGTTAAGGTTGTCTGGTACCTATCATTTTCTAGGCACTGGACTGAGATAGTACATGCTTTATTGTATCCCACAATAAAGTTCCCATGAGGTAGGTTAGCCTCATACCCATACCCAGGTGGGAAAACAGAGGCCCAGAGTATTAAAGGCCACCCAGGCAATAGGTGGCAGTCAGGGCTTGCACCCTTGACCTTCACCCTAATCTTGAGAAATGGCAGAACTAATAGAACTTGTCAAGTCCAAAGTCAGATGCAGCACGGAAGGAACACATTGAAGAAGACAAAGGTGTTGGGACAAGACAAGACCTTTGCTCTTCTCGCCTCACTGGGTCAGAAAGGAAATGTTAAGGGCTGGATAGGAAGAAAAGTCCTCTGGGAGGGTGTGTAGGTGGGGGCGGGAGTGAGGGAGAGGGCGTATGCACAGTTCTCCATGTGGAGGGTGGGAGTTGGATAGATGCAGACTCCCCAAAGTTCACTGGATGAGGGGATGCTATCTTTTTCTACTTTCCACCCTGAGGGACACTGGTGGCATCTGAACCTCAAGCACACACACCACATCTGTGTGTGGAAGGGGGAATTGGGAGAAGACTCAGGGGAAGTCGCCAGCCAGGATCTTCAGGATTATCTCAGGTGTGGGCACAGGTGCAAGTTCACTCCTATTTGGGGCAGTCTAGCTGGTATGTGTCGGGAGACACTAGCAGTGCCCACCCTCGTCCCTGGCACTCATGTTCCTGGCATGACGATTGGACAACTTCCATCTGTGGACCGGAGGGCTTTGGAGCAGCTTGCCTCCATGGAAGCAGCCTTCTGCCAGCACTGACAGGAGGTGGGAGCTGCACACTGCAGGCCCCTGCACCTCCACTGGGCTCCTCAGTGGAAATTCATGTTCTCCCTATGTGCTGGTCCAGGGGGTAGGGGCATAAGCTTAGCAGCCCTGCCTCAGGGGTCACTGGCCTTACCATAGGGGTGCCTTTCCCCACCTTCCCCCCTCTTCAGAGTGCTTCCTGGGAACATCCCCTAAAGGAAGCACCTGCCCTGGACTTCCTGTTTCAGGTCAGCTTCTAGGGGAGCCCCGACTGGGATACCTGTCTCAGCCACAGGAGTTCTTCCGGTGTAGATCTGCAGGGAGGAAATGACTCCTTACAGTGTGGAACAGGCTGCAGATCTGCATCCCTGGGTACAGAAGCTTCTGGGCTTTAAGGTCAGGTTTTTTATTAAACTTAGAACCCCTATACCAGGTAGGAGGGATGATAAATAGAAGGGATACAAAGTTCCCTCTGGATAGCATTTATTCTGTCATCTGGAGCCATGATAAATAGCAGGTCTTGCATAAGGTTCTCCATAAAACAGAATCATCAGGAAACTCTTGAGCAAAACCACTGAGCTCCAACATTTAAAATGCATGGAGTGTTTCCTGATAAATGAGAGCATTTAATTGACTATTTTATCCAGATTGATTTTTTGAATATTTGTTAAAGACTAGTTCTTTAAGCTAGGACATGTGATGAATCCAAATGGCATTACCTCATTGTTTACTTAGCTTTTAAACGTATACTTTTCAGAGAAAAAATGCTACAAAAGTATAAGTAGTCCATTCATAGCTATTGTATACACACTGTAACTGTTGGCAATGTCATCTCAGAGGAACACAAAGTTTATCTTCTATAAACAAAATGAATTTAATAAAATACATAGAGTAGGGATGGGGTGGACCAAGAAATAAATTAGATAAATAAGATGGAGGGGACACACAGCACCCTGCAGGTGGCTGGTCTCCAAGAGAATACGTTTACTATCTAAACAATGCGCATGCTCTCTCCCATCACCATCTGGGGCTCCTCATTAGATCAGATTTGGAAACTCTCTGCTCCAAAGCCCATTCCCCTGGCTTCTTTCCGTATGACACTGGGGTCAAAACATGAGCCACAGAGACCATAGGTGAACTCAGTCACACCTGGGGAGGTCTAGAAGGAATGTGAGACTCAGAATCTTGCATCTCCTTAGCCTCATGGGTTCTAGAGAGGGACCAAATGGGCATAATAATAATGGTAGGTGATATGCATTCGGTGCCTCAGGAGAGAACTGGATGCCAGATTCCAGTGCAAGTCCTTTCACTGGGCAGGGAGACCCCAGAAAGCAGCAGGAGACAGCAGGGAAATGAGTTGGAGAAGATCAGACAGCTAATCAAGATGCTTTCAAACAAGGACCTGGGTTGGCACCTACAACTTACCCTGCTCACGCAACTCTGGGAGATAGGGTGGGGCACGTGTTTCATTTAGCCCAACTGAGGCACCAGGGAAATGAGGTATTTATCTACCACCCCCTCTCTGAGGGCTATTTCTGGGCTGTCCTGCATTTTGGGCACCAGAAGAAGTCAAGTAACAGGGGCTGGATATTGGGAGTCAGGCAGAAGTCAGGTGGGCACATACAAGTTGCAAGAACTAAGGGGTTCAGGTTGGGTGTTATCCATGCACTGCCAGACACCTTGCTAAGAGCTTGGGACACCTATCTTTACGTCTCCCTCAAAGCAACCTAATGAAGTGCAACCTGATGAACTTGGTGCAACCTGATGCAGTGGATATATATCTCCAGGGACACGTGAGGAAACAAGCTCAGTAAGGCCAAGCAACTTGCCCGTGGCTGTGTAGCTAATAAGTGGAAAAGGCAAGGCTGAAACTCAGATGGGTCTTTTTCCATTGCAGGTTCTAAGACAAGCATGTCAAACTCGTGGCCCACAAGGAATATTTTTGTGACCTACCCAATATAACAGTATATAAGAAATGTTTTAATAAAAATTTTGTAACCTAATTTTTACCACATTCATACCCTGTTATAATATATATATGTCTAATATGCAAATTAACTACAAGACCAGGAGTTTGATCACTCGCTATGACATGTGCTGACTGTTAGGGCAGGCCGGGGGACCCAGAGACATGCCCCCTGCCCAGAATTTCCAAGCAATGCAAAGCCCAGACTCTAATTTTTTTCTAAATATAATCAAAGAGTCTGGAATGAAAGGTTATCTCCCCCTCCCAAACTGGTGGGCGGAGTTTGACACATGACCCCTTAGGGCTCCCCCCCTCCCAAACTGGTGGGTGGAGCTAACAACATGACTGACACCTGCCAAGGGGACATCTCCAAGACAGTGAGCGACCAATTAACACGGGCCAGGGTGCCCTTGGGGCCCATCCCTTCCTGTTCCACCCTGGGCCCAACCCCCTCCCTTTAAAAGGAACTCCAGGCCGGACACGTGCGCTCTTTGGAGGGGCACCTCCGTTGGAGGGGCATCTCTATTGGCCCGGTTGGGTTCCGATTTCCTGTCCCCTCTCCCCTAATTCTGATCTTTACCTCGGTGATGGCTCCCGCCCATTACTGGGGAATAAACTCTCTTTAAAACTCCCTGTTGTTCTGTTTCCTGTTTCCTTTCAAACCTAACACTGACCACCAGGGGGTGGCACAGAATGAAGGGAGGCCCCGACCAGCAGCAGGAAGGTCCTGTGGGCCCTGATTACCAGCCAGGCCTAGGGACCCTACCTGTGCATACATTTCATGCACCAGGCCTCTAGTTATTAATAATGAATCACAATGTTTGCTAATGCCTGAGTACTATAATCGTGTTGCATTCATTTCCCTTACACACCTTACAGGCAGGTGCATCATTTCTCTCCACTAATACTAGCAGCGAATATTTTAGCAGCCGACTGCCACGTCATTAGTCTTGGACTGACTTGCTTAGTGTGTGCAAAAGGAAATATTTAGCTTTCGAAGAACAAGAAAACCAGGTTTGTTTGCATTATACTTATTAATTTATGCTGTTATGCAGTGTCTTGGTAGGTTAATGATCAAGAAAAAATATTAATTTTTATTAAAGTGTTCTATTATTTTATGGTAATGATTACTCATTGATTTCATCCCTTTCAGCATGTCCTTATTGAAATAAATCTATGTTTGTATGAAAACTGAAGATTTTGTGTTGTTGTTGTTGTTGTTGTTTTTGCAGCCCACATCAACTTAAACCTTATTTAGCCTGTGTTAGCCTTTGAGTTTGACATGCTTGTTCTAAGGCAGTGGTTGGCAAACCCATTAGTCAACAGAGCCAATATCAACAGTACAACACTGAAATTTCTTTTGAGAGCCGAAAACTGACTTCTGCGCATGGGCCATGAAGTTTTAATTGCACTGTACATGCGCAAGCCCGCACGTGTTATTTTGTGGAAGAGCCACATTCAAGGGGCCAAAGAGCCTCATGTGGCTCACAAGCCACCATTTGCCTATCACTGCTCTAAGGGATCACATTTTATCTCCAGTCAGGGTTCCTGGGAAGTCCATCTTCAGCAAGCCTGGGTGCAGCGTATGGGCCTCATGGCCAGGCCAGGGCCTTCGGAAAGAAGTCTCCAGAGCAGAGAGAGGAGGGAGTAACTTAGATCTATCGAAATAGAACAATTTACTCTCTCTGTGTTAATCTTCTCTGCACACCAGTTTTAGCTGTGTGTTGACACTGACAAATTAAGGACATGCTCAGCACTTTTCCAAGAGTAAACAACGAATTCCACCAGCTATTCTAATCATTTTTCTCTTCCAGGGTGAAATCCCTTAACTAAACACTAAACACATCTGCCCAGCAAGTGAGTTGTTGCTGAAACCTTGCTGGCCAGATCATGTAGGTCTCCTTAAAACTCCAAATGCTTGCAGCAGCCCCTCGCCCAGAGCCCTGGATGTGGCCAAAATTCCAGCTACAGAGAGGCCTTGAGAAACTTGTCCTGTAGCTCACAGGACCCGCTGTCACTGAAAGGATCTGGCTCTGATTCCCTGATAGGAGAAAAGCTACCTGCCTGTACATGGGTGTGGGGTGGGGAGAAGATGAAGACTAAAAAAGAACAAAAACAAACAAACAAAAATCCAGCATTTACTGAGCACCTGCTATGTGCTCCCACTTTACAGAAATGGAAATTGAGGTCAGGAGCAGTTCTGTGACTCTCTCCACAGCATGGGATTTTGTTACACATTTTCTGACTCCTAGGTGTCCTTTTCTTCTCACAGGGTCCCAAGGTGCTTCTTTGCATCCTTTGCTAGTGACCTTTTCCCTGGCCATCTCTGCTTCTTGATTTCAAGTAAACAACATAATTAAAGAAGTTGGGGAGAAATGGGGCAAAATTAGAACTCATCTCGGTGCCTTCTAGGGTACACGTGGCTAATTAAATTTATATTAACATGAAATAAAATTAAAAATCAGTTCCTCAGTCACACTAACCACATTTCAAATGTTCAGTGACCATAGGTGGTCAGCAGCTACCACATTGGAGAGTGTAGACAGAGAACATTTTCATCAGCACAGGAAGTTCCATTAGTGCTGGGCCACAGAAGTAGAGTCTCAGAGCCCAAAAAGCCCAAGGAGAGCCCCTGGAGAGACAAACATAACCCCTGGGGCAGAGGTGGCCGGAGAGCTTTGAAATGCAAAGCTGCCTTAAGGGGGGGGAGGGGGTATTGGGTGGAGCTGGAAGGAGCCTCCTCCTGCTTGTACCCTGGCCCTTCTGCCCCTAAGAGCCAGCTATTGCATTAAGTAGTTTATTCTCTGGCTCTTAACAAAAGTAATCTGGGCCCCAAGGGAGGGAGCCTGCCCAGAGCAACCACCCCTCCAGATATTAAAATTAAACAGCAGAGATAACTGAGGGAGGGAGGCTCAGGCCCCAAGGAAATGGCTTCCTTGGTGAGGTCCTTCCAAATAGTCTCCACAGGACAGAAGGGGAACTGGAAGCTCAGAGGAGTAAGGCAGCCTTTCCCATTTGGGACTTGGGATCTCCCCAGACCAACTCCCCTCTCCAAGAACACATCCAAATCAGTGTTCACCGTCATGCAGGGGAGCGGGGTTAGTTTTGGGGTTGGGGTGGCAGAGCCCGGACTCCCAATCAGGAGTTGGGCCATCCCTGCATCTTCTGAAGGAAGCCCTGCCATTCCATCACAAAGACTGAGGTCAACCCATAGGCCAACTGATCAGGGATTCATGTCAGGCAGGAAACCTATGAGCTGGGCCCATTAGACACTTCTGGGGCTGTGAACTAAGAAACAGTGAACAGTACAAGTAGGGAGTGAGCAAGCAGAGCAGGCAGTGTCAGGGCCTGCAATGGGGCACAGGTTGTGTGGAGATTGAGTGGGCAGGCAGAGGTTAAGGACATCTAGGCCTTCTAGGTAGTGTGCTTGGCTGGGAATTCCACCACAGAGAGGAAATAGGTAACAGACCTAGAAAACCCACAATCCCATGGGGAGGGTGATATCTTAATAACCTTCTTGCCTCTCACATCCCAATTACATTTCACCACCTCTACTCAAGGGCCTTCCTCCAATGCCGACTGGTTTCCACAGCAGCTTCGGGGAACAAGGAAGTCTTAGTGGAATCATGAAACAAGAATTAGCAAATTCTTGACTCTAAAACGCTGATCTGGGAATAAAAGAGAATTGGGTACATGCTCACAGGGAATTTCCCCAATTTCCTGCCCAGATTAAAAATTGGGCTGGAGGAGAAGGAAGAGAGAAATGTGTACAGGAGCTGGAGGTTTTGGGGAGAGAAATGTGTACAGGAGCTGGAGATTTGGAGGAGACCACCAAATCTTGCCCCAGATATCACCTATAGGGATCAGCAGCTATGGTCCTGTTGCCATCCCTGGAGAACTTCCACATGCGGGAGCCCTGGCTTGAAGGCCCAGCCCAAGAATCCTGCCTGAGCTTCCCAAATGGCCCACCGTGTGTGGAGCCCACCCCATTTTAGTACATGTGAGGCCCTTAAGTGGGCACTATACACCGGGCGCTGTGAAAATGGAGTTGTAGACAAGGCAGTCCCCACCGCTGGACAGAGCAGGCCTCAGATCAGATGGCCAGGCACCTCCCTGTGGCCCACACATCCTTTTGCCACCCTAGGAAGCTGACGGGGCCCGAGGGTGGCTGCCCTGACTGCTCCCTGGAGGAAGAAGAGCCTTCCTCGCACCCAGAATCAATGCCTGAGTTGCCTGGGCTCCTCAGAGTGTGTCTAGGTTTTAGAATATGAAAATGGACACTGGGAACTTTCTGGTTGATATTTCCTTCCTGGGTTGGTCCATTGATGGGTCTGAGTTGCTGAATCAGTGGCTGGACCCTTTTTCCAAACAGACTCACTTAGCAGGACATTGCCTTCAGAAGGGCTACACATTCACTCTGTACCACCTCACACACAAGCACACAGAGACATCCTCCCCCTGAAAGAGAGGGGTTTCATTAAACACCTGAAAAGAAGGCTTGACGCCTAGGAAGAATCCTTTCCCAAAGCTGACAAGGTATTTATTTCTGCTGTGGAGGTTGACTTATTAAAAACAGACCCATTTTGAGGAAGGATTTCAAACACTGATTGCTGAAAGCTGCTTTTACTGGAAGAGAAAAAATATAGCTTGGCTTATAATCTCAACGATTTGCGGGTTAATTAGCAAAATTTCACAAGATGCTTATAAATCACAAACAAACTATGGCCCTAGAAAATTATCCACAAACTTTTTCCTCTGTTTGGGGTCAGTTCCCCTAGTTTACAGGGTGCAAATTTCCTAAGAAACAGGAAACACTGCATTTAGTGTCCCAACATTATAACAGGTCGGCTACAAAGCAAGCCCGAAAACTATTGTTTCCTTGGGGTTATTCACTGTTGACAGTTATATAGATAATGAATTACCCACTCTAGTCAGGGGCCCAAGTATAAAGAATAGACAGAAGGAATAGAAACCTTTCTTTACTGTAATCCCAGGACTTAGGGTTTTTGAAATTGATAAAATCAGAAAGATTCAAGGAAACATTAAATCTACAGTGTTTGAAAAGTTTAACCAGAAATGGCTGATTTCTATAAATCATACATAAAAGAAGTTAGTATTTAAAAAGAAAAAGAAAAAGAGGAGCAGGCTTGGATATTTAAGATTGTTCTGAGGGGTCCAAAGGCCAGTGCACATCTGAGGTTGAAGACCACAGCTTTATGGGGCCACGAAGGCACAGCCGGCTCAGGGGCCCAGGTGGAAAGGGGAAGGATGAGCGTGGGTACCAACACTCAGGTTTCAGAGTGATTTGAAAGGACTCTGGTCTCTGCTTGAGAGATAAAAGAACGACAGTTAATCCCATGAAAGAACAGCTCGAGGCCTTCTCCGGGGCAGCCAAGCTTAATAGAATACACCTCTGAGACCCTCCCTTCCCTGGAAGAAGCAGACATAGCTCTTCTGGGGCCTAGAGGCAGCTGGATGATGCTCAGTCCCCTCACCGCTTCTCATGTCCCTCCCAGATCTGGGGTCTTCCTCAGGGAGCCCTTCCCGAAGGGCCCTGCGCCTCTCTCCATGGCCGGCCTGGGTCTTCCTCACCTGATGGAGGGCTGGCCACTCTGGTGCCCTCCAGCTAAGGGGGATGGCAAATCTGGAATCTGTTTCTGGCCACTTCTAACTCAGCAACTGAGCCACCTTGTGGTGCTTCCAGGTGAGGCTCGCCCTCCCCCCAAACTCTCCATTCCCCTCCAGGTCCTCGGTTTCTGCTCACTCCAGGTGCTAGGGACTCTCCAGTCTCTATATCCTTCATCACAGGTGCCCTCTCCTGCCTGGAACCCCTTTGCTCCGGTCATTGTTGGAAAATGCCTACCCAGTCTTCAAGTTCAATGCAATTGCCTCCCAACAAGGGACTTGCCTTCTCTGAATCCCCACATCACATGGCACAGGTGATGCTGGCTGGAGTGTCCATTAGTGGGCCTCCCCCAGGGCAGTGGATTCCTGCTGGTGAGGCTGCCCCTCAGGCCTCTAAAAGGGGCCAGCCCAGTGCTCCCACATTGCAGGGGCTCAGAAAGGTGCCCTGATGGCTGAGTGCAGGGAATTTGTTCTCAGCTTCTGCTCTGTCTAATGCATTCATCTGTGACTACAGATTAATCCTGGCTGTGTGTCTTCTCACATTCAGTCTCACGTGTGCATGTAACAACTCCTAAGCACGCCAAATGTGCTAGCCATTGTGGTGGGTGAAGGGGATGAAAAGCATCACTCAGCCCTGCACTAAACTGGGCAGCATTTGTTGTTCAAGGCACTGGGCACTGTACAAAGGGGCTTCCCTGGTGAGGCTCATGTCCTATTGGGAGAACTTAATGCTCTTGTGGAAAGCATAGGCAAGACTTGGTCCTTGACCTTGGGGAGGGGACCAGCAGGCCCTCCCTAACCTGTGCCCCCGCCATAGAGAAGAGGTGCCCTCCTCCTGGTCTGAGCCCGATGCCTCCCTGCACCACGGGCATGCATGTGGATGCCCCGGGCAGCAAGTTCAAGCTTCTCCACCTGGTCTCTTCCCTCTCAGAGGCAGATTGGGGAGGCGGCCCACCCAGGCCGGCATCAGGCACTGCGGTTTGGGTGGAGAATTCTGTAGTTCCAGTGCCTGGAGCATGGTCTCAATGGGGTAGATGCTTCCCTTGGCCCCTAGACTCCTTGCCCTGGGGTTTCTTCAATGCAGGGCCCAGAGCAGGGCTAAGTGCAGTATTAGATACCATGATGACAAGGTGCTAAGTTGCAGGTTTCTGCCCACTCTCTCGGGAAGTGGCTAGGGGGGAATTCGGGTTAGGTTTAGGGTTTTTATACACTTGGCCTTCATGCCACCTTGGGAATGCGCGGTCACAGACAGAAGAGGCTACAGGCATCCTTGAGTCATGAAGAACAGGGCAAACGCACCCTCCTCCACCTTGGGCTGGCTTCGGAGGGTGCGCGGGGTGCTGGGAGGAAGGGCCCTGCCAGCTGCAGGCGGCAACGTGGCCCGGGAGGAGGGAGCTCGCACTGTTTGTGCCCCGAGTAGCAACCTCATCGCTCAGACGTCTGGGCACAGGGAGCTGACGGCTCCCAGGGAATTCTGGACCAGCTCAGTGCCTGGGTCTCCTCAGCCTTTCAACAGGGAGCCTCCCTGGTGCCGAGGGCTGGCATCCATATTAGTCACTCTGCGGATGGGCTCTCCTAGTGGGCGGGGGGCCTGCAGAGGGCCAACTTCATCACCTGATATTTTTAGAGATTCTTTTTGCTTAAAAGGGACTCCTCATGCCTTTTCCCCCCAGGGGAGGTGGTTCTGGAGGGTTGAGGTGAGTGAGGAGAGACCTGAAGAACTGATGGCTTTCAGCATGAAGGGCAGCCTAGGGGCCCTGAGAGGTTAGCTATCTTGTCAGAAGCCACACGCAAAGTGAGAACAGCAGAGCGGCTCCAAGTCCGTGATTGGTCAGACTCCAGAGTCCAGGTGTGCACTGAAAAGTGAGATCTCTGTCCCCTCCCCTTGAGTCATAGATGCCTGTGACTTATTGGGGTGGCGGGGGGCGGGGGAGGGCGGCTGGGCATTACAGGCCTTGAGGTTTCCTCCATGTTCACTGTAAGCCCCCCTTTTGGAGCCCCCCACGAAGCCATGCTGGAGTGGCTGTAGGAAGATGCTCTGGTCAACAGTTCCAGACTAGCCAGTGCTCAGCCTAAAGCCAAGACATGAGTGTGGACAGCCCTTTCGGGGTTGGAGGGGGGGTCCTCCAACAGCAGTGGCCGCAGCCCCAGCCATGCATGTCACCACTGCCATTTCACATTGACCCACCCAGGCTCAGACCCTGTGTACAGCATTTCCTCTGGCCCTTTCTTAACAACTGACCCACAGAACCCAGAAGCAACGTAAAGTGGTTATTGGGTATGTCACAGAATTTGGAGAATTTTGTTCACAGCAATAAATATCCAAATGATAGCGTCCTGGGGAGGGTGGGTGCCCCGGAGATGAAGGCTCATAGTACCGCACCTCATTCAGAACCTGGCCGGGTCTTTTGGCTTCTCCACCACTCCTTAGACGTATATCCACACACACCCTCTCCAAACTCTCCCAGTGGGTTCGAGGGAAATCAAAGACCTCCAGCCCACTGGGTTTGCAGAGGACATGCTAGGGCAGTGGGTGTTCAGAGACAGAACAAACTTTAGTGATCACCTATTACATGCCAGGCACCGAATCTGTTGTCATTACACTTAATCCATGTACTTAAGAAATACTCTGCCCCTGCCACATGCCAGGAACAGGTGGGGGAATTAAGCTGCATACAAAACCAAGTCCCATTTCTCCTGAGGCTTCCGTGTCAGTGAGGTTGACAAGAAGCAAATGATCATCTATCTACATAAAAGCCTAAGCAACCATTCAATCGGTACCTATGATACTCACTGACCACCAGGGGGCAGACGCTCTGACCAGTAGGTTAGCTTGCTACTGGGGTTCTGCAGATGGGGACTGGGTGAGATTCATTGGACAAGCCCTGGAGTCCTCCAGCGGACCCTCCCCAGCCTCCATCATGCACCAGTGGGGTCCCTCACCTGCCCGCAAGCACTCTCTTGCAATCTGGGACCCTTTGGGGGATGTCTGCAGGCCAGGTTGACGAAACCCACTGGTGCATGAACCCATGCTCTGGGTCTCTAGTAAAACAATATAAAGGCTGGTTGCCCAAAGGGGTGACATCTGAGCAGAGAGAGCGAGCATAGTTAAGTAGTGTGGAGCAGGTCGGTTTGACCTTGGGAGTCCACGCTTTGGGTGCAATATCAAGAACAGAATGCACACAGATGCCTGCCAGCTTATGAACCCATGGCCTTTTAAAGAGGGTACACTGAGAAATTGCTCCCACAAGGCTCCCACAGGAGGAAGGGGCGATGCTGATGCAGACACCACTGCCCATCCCCAGCCAGGCCTCCCTAGGGACCCTCCATCAGAGCCACAAGAAGGTACTTACACAGAGCACATGGAGAACCACTGCTCCCCGTCTCCGTTCCTCGTTGGAGAAGAAGTCCCTGGGGAACTCATGCAGGGCTAAAGAACAGAGAGATAAAACCAGCTCAGTACAGATGACAGCGTTCTCTGTGCTAGGGGCTGGGACAGTCTGCCAGTCCTTATGGTAATAGGGGGTCCATGAAATTGGATGAGGAAAAATGATATCTTTCTATTCACAGACCTCAAACTGGAAATCGGTGTTTCCTGCAGATTAGAAGGTAGACAACAAACTACAGTTGTGTTACAGCACCTGTGACTCTGCCCCAAGAGATATTTTCATGATCCATTATGCACACTACTCTATTCATTCAGCACTTCACCATCAGGGTGGTCTTTAGGTCACCACTTAAAGTGCTAGTGAGAAAATATATGAATTACTATCCAGCCTTGGAATGGCTAAGTCTAGTTCCTGGGACCGGAGAAGGGCCTGGACAGAGTCACAGGTGCCTCAGGAAACCATCCATTTGTATGGTGTGGCAATGCCCAGTGTCTACTACAGCCGGTGTTCCCCACCCCTGTCATCTCTCAAGCCTCCCTTGTGTAGGAACTGGGAGAGAGGAAGTGCAGGGTGTCTTTATGAGTAGGAACAAGAGACCATAACTTGCTCATGCATAACTGGCATCAACACATGCAGTGAGCATGGGGTGGTGGTGGCAGAAGGGAGGCCCTGAGCCAAGCTTAAAGGTCTGGATAAACTGCTGTTGGGACTTGCATTCTGAACCCAGAATGGCAGGGCCTGGATATTAAGATTTACACCCTAATTAGTGACATGGTAACGTGTTGTTATATTAACGACTGACCCACAGAACCCAGCATGGTGGCTCATTTGCAAAGGACATTACCACGTCATCCAGGTAACAGAGCATTTAAGAGTACTCAATGGAGACCCACTGGGCAGTAGCTTCATTGGGGGAGGCCCCTAATGCTTAGTACTGCCCTCATTAGTCCCTGTTTAGGCACTATCCACACAGCCTATCAATGCACATGCCGCTATTTCATGAAGTGCTGCTTTGCTGTGGTTCTAAAGCAGTTGGAATGATTGTATTTAACCTTCTTAAGGAAGTGGTCAGTTGGGGCCAAGGAAAGGCTCCTCAATTGGACATCTAGAAATGGGGGTTCGATGCTAGCTCTCCCATGGCTGACTTTTGGTGGTGTGTGTTTTCCTCTCTTAGCTTCAGTTTGCCTACTGGCTATCTGACAAATGGCCCGAGGCTCCTCCTTATTACTCCCAGGAACACAGAGAACAGTTAGTGCACACAGGTATCTGTGGGTTGAAAAACACTAAACGGAGCTGACCCTAGGCACTGACTAGTGTGGTGAAAGTCAGCCTTGCCCAGGTTGCCCAACAGTTCAAGAACAGAGCTACCAGAGCACCGAGCTGCTTCCTCAGGACCAAGCAAGCTCCCCACTTAGCCACCAACACATCTGGGAGATGGTGTTTTCAGAAGAACTGCAGCTGTGCAAGACAAGAATATATGGAGGAGGCAGGGTAGCTCACTGGACCAGAAGGCTCTGCACAGAACTTTTTGGCCTCAGATTCCTCATATTTAAAACAGTGTGGGGCTTCTAGTGCCTCCCACAAGCTGATGGGGTGCTGATGCTGCCCCCCACCCCTGGCTGCCCTCCACTCGGGTATGCTTCCTCACAGCCCAGTCCACACAACCCAGGGGCATTTCTTATTCAAGGGGTGAGAGCTAGAATGCTCATTCATCTTTGAGAAGGTAATATTTACTTGGATTTTACATAAGGGCCTAGATGGAGAATCAGGCAGGGTCATACCCCACCTATACCTCTCATGGGCTATCATTTTCCTTCTCCAAACCCACTTCCTTCATCCATACGATGGGTGTGTGGATGCCATCTTTGCTAAGGACAGTGCCTCTAACCATGCTTCCTTGGTTATGTATCACCATTCCTCATAATTATAACGATAACTAGAGGCCCAATACACAAAGATTCATGCAAGAATGGGCCTTCCTTCCCCTGGCTGCCAAAACCACTTTTGCTCGGGCACAGGGCGCCTTTCCACCTTCCCACTCTGCCCAGAGGCCCTGGCCGCTGGGCACCTGTGTATGCAAATTAACCCTACATCTTTGTTGGGATAATATGCATACTCACTCCTGATTGGCTTGTGGGTGTTGTGAAGGTATGGTCAATTTGCATATTTCTCTTTTATTAGTGTAGCTAGGATGCTGGTCTGGCATGGGGCCAAGGACACATTACGTTCTGGTCTTGGGGTTGAAGTCACCTATCACCAACTCCTGACTGCCTGGCACTGGCGTCTATTGCTCTGTTTCTAGGACGGTGTTTAGTCCAAGGCAGCTGCATGATGCATGTCCTAGGTGCTTCCAATGATCAGGCTGTTGGGGACCACATCTACACCACACCTTCAGAATCCTCTAAGTCTCTTTCTACTGTTCTTCTTCTTTTTTTAATCCTTCCCCAAGGGGTGAAGATATTTTTTCCATTGATTTTTAGAGAGAATGGAAGTGAGTAGAGAGGGGTAGAGAGTTGGGGAAGGAAACATTGATGTGTGAGAGAAACACATGGTTTGGTTGCCTCCTGCATGTACCCTGACAAGATGTGGGGATTGAATTTGCACCCAAAACTCTCTGAAGTACAGGCTGATATTTTAAACATTGAACAAAACCAGCCAGGACTCTTTTTTCTCCCTCCCAGTTTTCCTTTCTGTACATCTCACCAGCCCCAGGGGGCCAGCAAAGTCAAGCAGTGCTGTTCCCATAGAAACCACTGCACCCGAACCCAGCGGATTCCCCTTGCCAAGGCAACAGCAATCAGTGGCCTGCTCCTCTCTCCTGGCTGCTTTCCTGAGGCCTGGATTTGATGAATCTAAATGGAGGTTTGTTGGAGATGAAGTGTGTTTTTTGCTTTCTTTGAAAAAAAACAAAAAACAAAAAACCACACACCTGCAGCAGGGACATTCATGGCATCTTTGGACATACTAATTGCCTATTGATCAAATGAAGCAGCCAAGATGAAGATCAACACCCCCTAACACCCAGCTCCCTTAGCACATCTGAGCAGAAGGAATATGAGCCAGGCAATCGCGGTGTGATGTCTCATTCCAGGGGGCATTTATACCAAAATATCTAGTGAATTTGATTGATTGCCTCTTGGGAATTGCCCCAAGAATCTGGAGTCCTGACCCTGCCCAGCTCCCCTACAGTGATGGGGTGACTTCACAGTTCTGCTTTAGACACATTCATCTGTACTGTGCTCCCCCATAAAGCCTGTTGCTCCTTCTGCCCCTCACATAAACATTGGGGAAACCTTGCCAGCAGGTGTAGGACTAGCCTCCCACAGAGCCTTCCTCACCTTTTTGTGGCCCTCCTGTACTGTACAAGCACTTCACACATGATATTCCAACCAAACTGCAGCCATTTGTGGCCTGTTGTACCTTTGACTCAACTGGACTGACAGTTCCCCGAGGACAGAACCTCTGCCACTTCTCTCTCTATGGCTTGTGCCCACCAGGCCAGGGTCCATGAAAGAGAAAGTGAATACAAGTGTGAATGTACTCAGCGGTTCTTTCTCCCAGGAAATGCTTTTTGTATAAACACAGAAATACTGGCTGAGAAATGACACTTCGGTAATCTCCTCAACAACTGGATTCCAACTTGGGTGGCCATTCAGGCAGTTCCCAAATACCCCATTGTCCTTATTCCAGAGACCTGGAAGGTGTATGCCTGTGGGTGCCCTTCAAAGCTAGGTAGGGCCCCACAACTTGCTTTGATTAATAGAATGTGAATAAAACGACATGTTCTATTTCTGGACAGGCTTGCATTTTCTTGTCTAAGCGTTCATAGAAACATATGTTGGGATGAATCTCCCATCTGCCTGGATCCCTGAGTGACTGATATCAGAAGCCCACACCCCTTAATATGTGTACATGTAGCATATGTAAGACTGAACATTTTTATTATTCTTCTTGCCACTGTGATTTGGGGGCTGTTTGTTATCCAGCGTATACAAGCCCAGACTGAGTTATGCAACAACTGATGCAGTCCTTGGCACTGCAGCAGCATTTTGTACATGAGGCCTTGCCTCCAGCAATTTCGGTTTCTTCTGTCTTCTCCATTAGACCAGGGGTTAGGGTTGGAGAAAATGTATTCCCCTCTGTGTCCTCAGTGCCTGGAACCATCACTTAATGAGTGTTTGTTGATCAGATGTATGCATCTGTAGTGACTGAAGACCCTGAACAAAATCATCCACAAAAAAATCTGTGTGAAAATTGATATACTAGTAGGCACAACTTAATTTTTTAAATATTTAGTCTCTGGAAAAGTTTCGGAGACAATTCAGTCCCTCCTCTAAGGTTCAGTGAGGTTCAGCAAGCCATAGGAATGCAAGAGGGAGACTGTCTGGCAGTGGGAGGGTGCAGGGTGCCCTGGAGAACTGCCGCCTGCTGGGAGGTTGTCTCATTTTAAGGACTGTGTTTTAACACAGGAAAACGTATTAACAGATCCATCACAGGCACACACAAAAAAAGCACATATGTTAAGTTCTTACCATGTGCTAGATACCATACTTAGCCCTAGTTTCAGAAAGAACAAGGATATGCAGTCCTGATCACCGAGGAGTTACAAGTTGAGTGGATGAAACGTTAGGCAGGCAAGGGAAGCCTCAATCCTCTTTGACATTATCCCAATAATTTAAATATTTTGATTTAAAGGATGGAACTCATCTTTATCAAATATTGTGTGTGTGTGTGTGTATGTATATATTGCTTTTTCATTGCTTCTACATAATATGGAACATTATCCATACTTTACAGATAAGTAAGTCAAGGCCGAAAGAAAGCAAATGACCAGTCTAAGTATACACAGATGTTAGAGGAGGAGCTGAGATCATAACTGGGGTTACATGTTTAGCACGTTGATTCCTGTATTGGAAAGGGCAAACTGGCTCCCTCCTCCCCCACCTTTTAAAGGGCACAGTCTTTCCCTTCAAAAGCCAGAGACAAAGTTCTATATTCAAATGGATTGATGTGTACGTGGAAACAAGATCATGAGCAGCATCTCTCTGAAGGAAGATGGAACCATAGGTCATGCTAATCAAGAGCCTCAAGAGAGGGCTCATCAAACTATCAATCAAAGCCCTAGCTGGTTTGACTTAGTGGATAGAGTGTTGGCCTGTGGACTGAAGGGTCCCAGGTTCTAATTTGTGTCAAGGGAATGTAGCTCAGTTGCAGGCTCCTCCCAGGCCTGGGTCCTGATTAGGGCACAAGCAGGAGGCAACCAATCCATGTGTTTCTCTCACATCGACATTTCTCTCTGTCTTTCCTTCTTTCTTCCACTTTCTCTGAAAATCGGTGGAAAAATATCCTCCAGTGAGGATTTAAAAACATACTACCAAACAAATAAGATATTACCAATCAAATGTGCTGAGAAAGGTTGCTTCAGCCAAATACTAATATGGTGACATTTACTTACCACAGGCAGCTAGGGATTTCTAAGTGCCTGAGGACCCACATTTGAAGCCCTCCTTCACCACACATGAGTTCTGTTGCCTCAGGGAAATTCCTTAAACTCTTTCAGTCTTAATATGCAAAATGGGAGAATAAAAATCAATGCTAGTTTACATGGTTAAGAGGATTAACTGTGAAACTTATGAAATATGCAGTACCTTTTATTGGGTATCTAATTAGTAAATAGAGAGGGAGAAATATGAACAAGGGGTGTTTCCAAAGACATCAATGCCCCTCCCAAATTCCTGGGGTCCAACCCCTTTCATGCTCAGCAAGTTCCTCACCAGTATCTCCAAAGCTGAGAAAGGTACTCTGCCCAGATACTGAAGACTGGATATGCTGAAGAATTAATACGGCTCTTTCCCCCAGAAGAAGCCTTCAACCAACATCTGAAGAAGCCCCCAACCTCACTCAGCTCCTTACCCACTCCAGTGTGATAACTCTGAGGTGTGTTCTACACTGTTGGTTCCAATTCTCAGCAGGATCAAGCTCTAGTTGTCCACAGTGACAAGTGGCTTTATAACATTCCTTTGACTGGCTGCCTTCTCTTCCCTGTCTCAATTCTGGACTCCCCTAACTGGATTATCTCCCAAATAAACTTGTACTTGAGCCCGCCTCAAAATCTATTTCTGGCAAACTCATATTTAGACAAGGGGAGCTAGGAATTTCGCACTTTTGTACCCCTCCATTTCAACAAGGGTTACATTTTCTAGCAAAGGACTCATTCACATCCAGTTGAATTTCCACCTAATAATGGCAACAGTCCTCAATGGCCTCCCTTCCATGTACTTACAGAGAAATGATGCATCCTGCATTGCCAACAGAAGCACAGAGCCACCTCATTCCTGATGCAAGTTGGTAGACTGTCTCTGCCCCCTTTTCCAGATGCTAAAGTTAATCCAACACCCATGAGAAGTTCCTTGATTTCCACTTCAGAGCTCTTTTTCTCATTTCCATATTGGCAGACATTTTTACACAATCATCCCACAAGCTTTTCTCCTGGAAGGGAACAGATATTTTTTGCAACTGAAGAACCCCCATCATTAGTTACATACACTTTTGGCCTGGCAGGGTACTGAAATATAATTTGATATACTAGAAACATATTTCTTTATCAATAATAAAAAGCCATGGCATCAGTTGTGCTCATGGCTCCAAGCCAGTAGCTACTGTAGAAAATGTAGCAAATAATGTAGTGGTCTCAGCCCACAAACATGGCACTATATAGAAAGAGGCCTATTTGCAGGGGCAAGGACCTCCAACTTGCATTTGTATCTCTTGTAGGAATACCATAACTGTGTCAATAATGAATTTTAATTAAAGGAAATAAAATATTTATGGTAAATAGCCCTGTGGTATTCAGAAATTTATGCCATTCTTGGTCTGCTCTGGTCTTCAAAATGTCCCTTGGTGCCAACGTCAGAGGCAGAATGTTTAGATGGATGAACTGGGGTCTGACTCAAGTGCTACATTGCTATGCTCTCAAGTCTGTGTATTGATCCAGAGAAATTCAAACCAACAAGCTGATGTATGCAGAAACCCACTAAATAGCTTCTAAGGAGCACATTCAGTGGTAAGAAGGAATGCCCATTCCTCCTTGGAAAAATGCAATGAAAACAGATTGTTTTGAATGTAATAATTCCCTACAGGAATCTACATTTAAAAATGTTTATTCTTTATGAATTTATTTTATAGAAGACAAAGCATGCATATTAAAGAATGAAGGGTTCAAAATCAGTGATTTTTAAAAAAATGACAATTCACCAAATTTTGGAGCTGGAATTAACCTTTAGTATTGGTCTAGAAATGAAAAAGTAATGCCAGAAGGATCTGGTTAGAAGCACAGTTTAAGTTTTCCTTCTGCTTCTTCTTTGAATATCTGGTTTTTTTCTCCATAATGTTAGTTCATGGTTATCAATTCAGGGTTAGAAAATAGATTTTATCTCATATGCTCATCGGTTGACTAGTAATGACTGACTGACTGTTAGGCTGAGGATTAGATGGGGCTCAGTGGGGCAGAGCATCATGATCCATCAACAATGTCTGTCATAGTTACTGGAGTGGGAATGAGGGCCTAATTCCCTACACTAAAGCTTCCTGAAAAAGTCCTAAAATAAAAGAATAACTGAAATTCCTTATGCCTGGTTATAGTAATTCTTGTCATAGTTTCTTTTATCAGTATCTCTTTTAGAATATAATCCATTACAAAAGGGAAGGGGAAGATTAAAGTATTTCTATACAACTCCCTGCAAATACCAAATACATTTGAGCAGATGTACCCATTTAGAAAACATTACCTTAAAATTTAAGGTCTATAAATAATTAAATATCTAAAAAAAACTCACGCTTAGTTGTAGGAAGAGCTATAAATAAACAGACAAATTATTGGATAAATCAGTTGATAAAACTCAAGCTCTGCTTGTGCCTCAATTTAGTACTTGGTGACCTTTAGTCTTTCCTTTAGGGAAAAAGGAAGCTGTTACTTTTAGGAAATCATTTCCCCTTTTTACCATTCACCTATGGTTTTGGGTCAAAGCACTCAAAGAATCTTCTAATTACACTTGCAACTCTTTTGATTTGAATATGAAGTTTGTTTACCAAATGTTTAGATTTCAAATGTCATGGGTACATCTCTTGGAAAACATCTGTCACTGAATCTGAATAAAAATTAAAGAAGAATATAGTTAATCTAAAATAAAAAGTAATTCTTAAATCCATTTTTCTCCATTATCTTGGCCTATTACTGGGCTCTAATGGTGGCACATCATAGCTTTGAATGAGACAGACTAAACGCCTTCTGCTTCTACAATATGCTTTGGTTTCCAATTAGATGATGGACCAAGAGTATTAAGTGATGACAAGGAAGATATTCTAAGAAGACCATTGTGCTCTCTTACAATTATCAGAGCAAGACTTGTCACAGTGTGGAGCAGGCCAGATCAAAGCAAGGAGATTTAGAATCCAAAGAAGCATCTGTGGCAGCTCTGATGTTTCTGACAGGGGATGCCCAAAAGCTTAGAGGCAAGAAAGTGCATTAGGAGGCAAAATGAAACCAGTTACAGCCAAGGGAGTGAAGTTGTGTTCTGCTTTCATTTGGTATCTGGAAATTCTCTTTTGTGTTCCCATAAGTGTCAGGTTTTGACATTCCTCATGAAGTTGGCAAATTGAAATTCACAGCAATAAAGGAAGGTGTTTAATAAATACTTTTCAAGTCCAGACAAATTTGTGAAGCTTTAGAAATAGGAAAGATAGGTAGGCTGAAAACAAAACTTTTGACTAAATCTGGCCACTACGTCAAGCACATAAAAGTAGTATTTTTTTTCAAAAAGAAAGTGAAGGAAAAGTCTGATTGGCACTCAAATTAGCTGAGATCAAAATAATAAATATCACAATCTGTGTTTGGAGTAAAGAGGATCAGAGGGAAGGTAGGGATGGGTTAGGGGGTGGGGGTGGGAAGAGATCAACCAAAGAACTTGTATGCATAACTCATAGATACATATAAAAGGGCAGTGAAGGCCTGGGGTGGGGCAGGCTAGATGGGGTCAATGGGGAAAAAGGGAGACATTTGTAATACTTTCAATAATAAAGATTTACAAAAAAACAAACAAACAAAAAAAACCAAATTGAAGAGTAAAAGCCAACAAGAAAAAGGATGGAAAGGTTTCACTTGGTTCTGTGTTAACTCCATCATATTCCCCAGGCCTAGTGCATGAAATTCATGCACTGGAGTATCCCTCAGCCCAGCCTGCACCCTCTCCATTCTGGGACCCTTCAGGGGATGTCCAACTGCTGGTTTAGGCCCGATCCCTATCACAATCCAGGACTGCTGGCTCCCAACCACTCACCTGCCTGCCCACCTGATTGCCCCTAACTGCTTCTGCTTGCCAGCCTGATCACTCCCTAACCACTCCCCTGCCAGAATGATTGACACCTAACTGCTCCCCTGCTGGCCCAGTCTCCCCCAACTGCCCTTCCCTGCTGATCTGGTCCCCCCCCCAACTGCCCTCCCTCCCCTTCAGGCTCGGTTGACCCCAACTACCTTCCCCTGCCGGCCATCTTGTGATATCCAGCTTGTGACCACATGGGGGTGGCCATCTTGTGTGAGAGTGTGATGGTCAATTTGCATATTACCTCTTTATTATATAAGATGACCTTGTTCTCCCAATACAAGTCAATGACCTTGTTCTCTACTATCTACTATCATAATCCCCATTAACTCAATGACCTCATGTCCCCCTTTCAGAATTTAGGATCTTATATCATTGCTGGCTAGCTTATGTCTATGTGCTTATATTTCATTGCAGGATTGCCTGGGGTTAAAAATACATTCAAAGAAATCCGTAAAGAAACCAACATAATTATTTTGAAACCCCCCATTCCCCACCTCCACCCCACCCCCACTCCCTCAAAAAAAAAAAAAAAAGCAGAGGCAATGGTAGCAACATAAACTTTGTGATGGAATAACTTTGGTCATGTAATCACAGAGGCCAGATGTAAATATATGCATTTACTGCTATAAACCAGGAAAAGTCTTGGGCCCACTTGGGTAAAAGGCTTGTCAAATAAAATTAAGACCCTCCTTATCACCCTCACAGACCAAGGACTGGTTTAAGATGTCCTTGAAGATGTTGGTGTGCAGGTCACTGGATACCAAATTCCTGCAGTGTGTGAGGTAAAGGTACTTGGCAGACTTTCAAAGGGTGGAAAAGATGTATCTTGGAAAAGGTGTTCATAGCATTACTTCCTATGATCTTTTCTCAAATAAATATTTAATTTCAGGGCACCTCATATAGATCTATCAAAATAATTTTTTTCAAAGCATGATCCTTACAATGCTTGAGATACATGATATTTTGGGTGATAGGCACAGACTGCCTATCTTTATTATTCTTTGAGAGACTACAATGTTTAAGTTTTCATGTAGAGCTCAAATAAGTAGGATCAGACTGTCAAACTTATGTGCATAAAAACCTGCAGTCTCCTAGGTAACACTGTGGGAAGATAGGCAAAGGGGCTGTTTTTCAATCTGAAGATGAAAGCAGCAAACCCCATGGGGGTCCTGGACTGAGACAACAAGGTCCAGCCAAATCACTTCCAGGAGATGGGCTGTCAAGTGCCCACAGGTAGGAGGGCTGGCAAGAGCAGCCTTATCTTTCCCTGAATCCAAGATACAGAAGCAAACTCAGTGGCTTACTCTCAGCGATTCAGGTAAATGACTCTTTCCAAGGACACAAGGTTCCTTTGAGAAAGATTCAAGAACCAAAAAGACTCCGATCTCTTTATGTTTACATTTACATCCTATCATGAAAGCAAGCTTTTCAGGGACACAGGCAGGCACACAGTTTCCCTATCAATGCAACTCCAAGATGAACAGATGCCAGGTTGCTCTAACTGGCAGAGGATAACTAGAAAATAGACAACACAGCCCTGCCCTCTTGAAATTAACAACTCAGTTGGGGAAGCCATATTTAAGCACACAAACCACACAGAGTGCAGGATGGTAGAAGGCAGGCTATCTATGGATGTGCATATGTGTGTACTTACACGTGTATATTATACATATTAACTCTAGCATAATAGCTATCCAAAACATAGTGGTTAAAGATTATCATAACGTTTTCCATGTTTTGTATGATGTCTCCCATTTCTGGGGCCTGACTGAGTCCTGCTAGGTAGTCCTTACTCAGTGACACAGTTGTTGGGAATGTGAAGTCTTGCTCACTCCCTGCCTTTCTGGCACCTGTGCTGAGGAGGCTCAAACATGGGGTGCTGGAAGTGCTGGGGCTCTGGGGAGCCCCTCTCTATCTCCATATGATTTCTCCATGTGCTCTTTTCTTGGGATCTCTTCAGCGTGGAGACTTCTCACATAGAGGCTCAGTAACACAACACAGGGGGCCAGGAAGAAGTTCTATGGCCTTTTATGACCTTGTCTGGAAGTCACACAGAGAATTTCCATCACCTTCTGTTCCTTGGGGCAGGCACAAAAGTCTGGACTGGCCTCACGTGAAAGGGGAACTAGATTCTACCTCTTGATGTGGGGTGGGGAAAGGACAAGGTTCCGGAAGAGCACAGGGTCCTAGAGTTATTGCTGCGGGCTTTTTGGAAGATGCAGTCTGCTGCACTTTGCTTCTACCTGAAATGATAACTATTTTTAGAGCTCCCTTCATAACAAATCTAGATCTATTCATGTGGATCAGACAGGGAATGGTATTCAGAGTCAGGAAGAAAGGTGTCAGCCTCAGCCAAAGCAGCGGTAAAGGCAGCTGGGTTAAGTTTGCCTTGAGAGGGGTCTTGAAAGAGGAAGGGCATAGGTGGTTAGAGTGGAGGCACTTCAGGTGGAGCAGGAAGAGAGGCCAGATGTGCAGGTGGGAGGGAGCACAGCATTCTGTGTTCTCATGGGGTGGGTACTCTTTGATGTGCCTCTCCTTCAACAAACAGCCAAGCTCTACAGTGGAAACAGGTGTAGCAACTACACTGAGTGGCCAGATTATTATGATCTCTGAACACATAATAATTTGGCCACTCAGTGTGTGTGTGTGTGTGTGTGTGTGTGTGTGTGTGTGTGTGTGTTAGAGGACTGGCGCATGAATTTGTGCATGGGTAAGGTCTAGCCAGCCTGGCCAGAGGGAGGGGAGATGATTAGTTGGCTGGCCTGCCTGCTGGTCCAACAGGTCGAGGGGACAATTTACATATTAGAATTTTAATATATAGGATATACAATGAGTGGTCAGATTATTATGCATTCAGAGATCATAATAATCTAGCCACTCAGTGTACTGTGTTTCCCTTACATGATCTCACGGCTACTCTGATAGCTCTGTGGTTTATAGCAGGAGAAACTGAGGCCTCATTCACAAAGCAAGTGAATGAGGCCAGGTCTTCTCAGTCAAGTGTCCTTTCTTCTAAACCACAGTTCACAAATGCATGTATCTGCTGTCACAAACCAGGAGAAATCTTGGGCCCATTAGTCAGAGCTCAGTTCACATTTTCCCCCAGGCTTGGAGAGATGAAATACCTGCTATGAAAACCCCAGCTTTGTCTTTTCCAAAAGAAAAGACTTCTTTTCTTTAAAAGAACATGTGGAATTACAATGTGCCATGGAAAGGTTTCACTGGGTTCTGTGTGAACTTCATGGCATATTAGAGCCAAGAATGGGACCCAAGACTAAAGTTGGCCAGTCTTCCTGGTTAGCCTGTACTAAGCCATGAGCAAGAGAAACACAGCCTTGAAGTGTATGGAATCTGGGGTTCCCCCACCCCTGGCAGGAGCAATGCCTTGGTTCCTTCCACCCAAAAGGAGCCCCTGCCTTATTTAAGTGCTGGGACTGTCTAATTGCAACTTGACGTTAGTCATGGGCTAACATTGAGCTAACTCAGTTTCTCCCATTTCCTGAGAGAAGAAAGAGTTGGTACCAGGGCCCCTGAAACAGAGCAAGGTTTAGATATCAAGAAAGAAGTGCCCTATATGGTTACCGTCCATGCCCCACCCGCTTCCCCAAGGATCCCTATACCACCTTCCCCACATCAGCTCCATGTGCTTTCACACCCAACAGCCTGCACCCAGGGCTCCAGGAGCTGAAGTGCCAGCTGTGAGCCTCTGCTTGATCCTGCCCCTGCCCCTCCCTCCCTCCTTCCCTCTCTCCTGGTCCTGGTGTCCGCTCTCCTAATAGCTTTTCCAGGGAGCACGTTCAGAATCACTTTCACATAAGGGCTCATGCCAGGCTCAGCTTCTGAGAACCCAGGCTAACCCAGGAGCCACACAAACACTGCTTCTCCCACAAATATTCCCTGGATCACCCCAAAGGAATCCTTCCCTAAATCACCACAGAGACTGGGATCCAGACCACATGAGTGCAGGCTGTAGGGTGGGTGGTGGGCAGCAGCTTGTTACCCACATCCCAGGGTAAGGGTACGACATTCCATACTTTCCCTTCGAATTATAGTGTCCTGAATGAGCCACACTCATCACTCGGTAGCCCATCAGTTCCTGAGGGCCCTATCTGTGCACAGCGGACAAGCACGCTCTGTCCTGAGATCCTGCCATGCCTTTGGGTCTGCTGCTGCATGCAGACGGGCTGGCTGGCTGGCGTTTAGGATGGAATGATTCGAGATTAGACTTGCTCTGAGACATTGTCTGTGAGCAAGGGGGCGGGACCGGGTGAGGCAGGGAGTGGAGAAGCCTCAGAACTGCCCGTGGCTAGAGTTTCCATTCCTAGTGCCAGCTGATGGGAGCCAAGGGTGTCCCAGGGGCATGTCTGACCCGTCTGAATGCAGAGGCAGCAGGGAGAGCATCCTCTCTCTGTGTTTTCATTGGTCTTAAACACGTCCCAAAAGTTTCTATGTTCTCCTGTCACATAATTTAATTTAATTTTTTTTTTTTTTACCAGGAAGTTCAGGTTCAAATAGCAAAACAGATAGAATGTGTGGTTATGTTTTGGCTTGTTGGAAGCAGCAACAGACTCAGGTGACGACAGAAGGTCCAGCCTCAAATCTGGGGCATAGCTGGGGAGAGTGCTGGATATCAGAATCTCATTGCATGAAAGGAAATAGCAACTGGTGTGTGTGTGTGTGTGTGTGTGGTGGTGGTGGTGGTGGTGGGGCGGGGGGAGGGTGGCAAAGGCTGTCACTTTTGGTAATCATTTTCAAATAACAGAAAGACAAGTAGCACGGGTAATGGTGGTCAGGGACAAGACGAGACCTATCCAAGGGAGTAAAGTCTTGAAAACAATGTCCACACCAAAGGTATGCACCACACACATTTTGGACAGCCTTGCCATTCCTGAGGGAAGCCGCACTTCCATAACATGAATAAAATCAGCTCTTTTTATGCCCGCAGTTTCAAAGAGCCTGGCTGAATGGCTGAGTGGCTCTGTCCGTGGCTGTATACAGGGGAGAGTGAGATTATCTGACCAGCTACATCAGCTTCTGCGGCTACCCCTCCCATCCCTCTGTAAAACATGTCTAAAACCTGCTAAGGTATAAAGGCTTGGAAAGGAAAGCGAACCTCCCACAGACGGATGAATAAGCATCTTCTTAAAGGTGACAGGACCTTGCCGTTTTATCACACCCAGTGAAGTCATGAGGACAGCAGGGTGGCCTGTACCCCTGTAGTGGTGCCTGCTTAGATCCCCCTTACCAGGCTGGTGCACCACCCAGTGCCTTGAATGTTGCCTGGTGATGGCTCCGATTCCATTCTCCTCCCAAGAACCGCCCTCAGCCCAGGAGCATGAATGTCTGGAAGATCAAGTCTTCACTCCAAGAGGGTGTGCAGCCAATCCCCTGCTCAAGGAAGAACAACTTCAGGGTTTCATTTACTCTTCATGGGTCCAGGAGATCGGGCTGGGGCCCATCTGCAGCTGAGGACACATCTTTGCCGGCTACTTCTCCTGCCTGACCCTGCTGCTGTCACTCCCCTTCTCTGAGAACTCTCCAACAGCAAATCACTGGCCCAGAATCTTCCTGGGAAACCCAACTTGAGCCAACCCCTTAGCTTGGCTTTTGCACTCAGTCCTCCAATGACATGGGGCATCTCACTGAAATGTAAAATGCACACCAACTGGGAAAGGCAGGGCCCTGTGCACTAAGGGATGACCAGAGCAAACGTTACCTCTTTTCCTCCCTCTAAATCAATGCATCCCAGAGCTGGACCAATGGTTCGAGCTCCTTTTGTTCCAAGCTATGCCCCAGCCTGAGACATGCTGCTGTCCAGGCTGAGTGCCTTAGAAACTGACAGACAGCATGAGAAGCCACACTCAGATTTGGCACCAAGAAATAGTATTGCTTCCCTCATCCACCCAAACATCTTGAAATAGTTAAAACAGGGTAGGATTCCTTCTTCCAAATCCCTCTTTTAAATCTGAAGATGGATTATGGGGAGATTTTATCTTATGTAATCAAGAGGGAATATGCTAATTGACCCTCACACTTCACAAAGATGGCAGCACCCACAGCCAATAAAGAGGGAATATGCTAATTGAGTGCCATGCCTTCAAAGGTGGCAGCACCCACAGACATAAGATGGCGGCACTGAGTCCCCTCAAGGCAGGCTCCACACTTCTGCATCCTGAGTCCTCCAGTCCCCTCAGCCCACTAGCCGCCCAGGGCTGGCCTAAGGCAAAGGTAAGCCTTAAATGGTGGCTGCCCAGTTGCCTAGGGATGACCTGAGGCACAGGCAAGCCTCGGTGGATGGCTTCCCAGCCATCAAGGGCCATCCCAAGGCACAGGCAAGCCTCAGATGGTGGCTGCCCAGTATCCCAGGTCCACTGGAGGCTCAGGTAACTAGGGGTGGCTGAGGCTTGCACTGCCGGCAGTGGCAGCAGCAGACATGTGATGGGGCATCGCCTTCCCCTGATTGTCAGGTCGACTCCTGCCCCTGAGGGCTCCCAGACTGTGAGAGGGGGCAGGCTGGGCTGAGAAACCCTGCCTCCCTCCAGTGCATGAATTTTCATACACCGGACCTCTAGTATTTTAAAAAATTTATTTCCCAGAAGGTTTTGTCACTTGAGAGGTAACAAAGTTTGCCCCAAACCAGGCATCCATGCTGAGACATACCAAAGATTCAGGTTCACAAAGCTTTCCTCTGCCAACTTTGAACCTCCCAGACCAAGCCCGGCACTGCTGCTCTGCTGAAGGGCTCCCAACGTGACTTCTGTAGGGGGCTACTGCTCTCCTTCATGGCAATGGGTAAAATGTGCAACACGTGTTCCACAGACATGCTGATTGGAATGGGAGGTACTGTCAAGGGGTCTAAATATGCAGATAACACAGGTGTCATTTGCTCATCACTGAATGTCTGGTGATCGAGGCTGAGAGGTGTAGACTGATGCCCATCAAAAGGAAGGTCAGTAACCACTAGTCCTCTCTGCCTCCACACAGATCACACCCTATGCTCTGGGAAGCTTGTTTCCAGGTGGGGAGGGTTGAACCATTCTCTCAGGGGCAGGGTATAGGAGGAGACTGTCATGACAGGTATGTCCCTAACAATGGATCCCTAACTCAGACTCATGAACCCTTACTGTGTTCCTATTTTCTAACCCTTTGTCGTCCCATAAGAAACACCTAGATTCTCTTCCCCACCCATCCATCCACCCTTTTACATTTACTCTTTTTTATTATTTATTTATTGTATTATTTTTTATTGATTTTAGAGAGGAAAGGAGAGGGATAGAGAGATAGAAACATCACTGATGAGAGGGAATCATTGATGGGATGCCTCCTGCACACCACCTACTGGGGATTGAGCCCACAACCCAGGCATGTGCCCTTGGCCAGAATCAAAACTCAGACCCTTCAGTCTGCAGGCCAATGATCTATCCACTGAGTCAAACCATCCAGGGCTACATTCCCTCTTTTAACCTCAACCTGCTCCTAGAAGTGCAGAAAATAGTCAGCAAATGCTGCTTAAAGGAGTAAATGCATGACTATTATACAGCATGGTTTTAGTACTTGGTTTATTCATCCAATAAAAATTCTGGAGGACCTACTCTGCAAGGGTAAGTAAGTAGGCAATGTTTACCCTGTTTGCTTATCTTCCTTACTCTTTAAAAAAACCCACCATTGCATTATGTGGTTCTTCAACATACACACACTAGGCTGTGTTCTATGATCTTCGGGTCCTCCCAAGTGAGATATTAGAGATGTGATCTGGAATGATGACTGATCGGTGACTCGCTCAAGGGGACAGGAATGAGAGAGTCTTTGAGATGGCCCACAAAGAAATGGCTCACACCTGTAATGCTCTCCTATCCAGCTGGTCACCTGGTCAGCTGGTGCTGATTCCTGTTATCATGGTGAAAAGATCAGAACCAACAACTATTTAATTCTGAGAGCTACCTACCAGCCCCACCAGCAACCTCAGGGTCCAGAAATAATTCTGGACTCTAGAGTCTAAGGAAACTGGGTTTTAGATCTGACTCTGCTGTGTAGGAGTCATGTGGCCTTTGGCCATGTGCTCTTTCCCTTGCTGCCTGCATTACCTGTTAGTCCTTCTTGGCTAGTTAATTCCCAATTATCCTCTAGATCTCAGATCAGTCACCATTTTTCTTGGCAAGCTTTCTCTTACCTTGACCATGTCAGTCCTGCTACCATCATCTATGTCTTCTTTTCTGTTAATTTAACATCCCTCACTAGTCCACTTCCATCACATGGTTTTATTATATGACCTCTGTATAGATTCCTCCAAAATTCTCCACCAGGCCCTCCCTCTCTCCTTTCACCTCAAGAATTTCAAGCTGTCCAGTATTTCCTCTGTACTTGTGCTGGATCTAGGAATCTTGCCAGCCCAGGCAGCATTTTCTTGCTGACAAAGATTTGTTTGTTTGGTTCCACTGATTAAAATAAATTCTATTTCTCTTCAATTATTTAATGAATACTTTCATTTATTCCTTTCTAAATTTTGTTTTATTTACTTTAAAAAGGTAATACATTAAGTGGTTCAAAATTCCCAGAGGTGGAATTGCTGGGTCATAAGGCAGTTCTATTTTCAGTTTTTGGGATAACTCCATACTGATTTCCACAATGGCTGTACCAATCTGCATTTCTACCAACAGTGCATGAGGGTTCCCTTTCCTCTATATCCTTGCCAACACTTGTCACTTGAGGATTTATTGATGATAGCCATTCTGAGAGTTGTGAGGTGATATCTCATTGTAGTTTTAATTTGCATTTTTCTGACTATGAGTGACATTGAGCATCTTTTCATATGTCTATTGGCCATCTGAATGTCTTCTTTGGAGAAGTGCCTATTAAATTTCTCTGACCATTTAAAAATGTTATTAATATTTTCATTTGATATTGAGTAACACAAGTTATTTATAAATATTGGATATTAACCCCTTATCAGATGTAGCATTAGTAAATATGTTCTCCCATTCAATAGATTGTTTTCACATTTTGTTGGTTTCCTTTGCTGTGCAAAAGCTTTTTTAGTTTTATGTAGTCACATTTGTTCTTTTTTTGTGTGTGTCCCTTGCCTGAGGAGATATATCAGAAAAAATATTGGTCAGAGAAATGTTAGAGATTTTACTGCTTCTGTTTTCTTCTAGAAAGATTTTGAGTCTTAGAGTTAAGTCTTTAATTCATTTTGAGTCTGTTCTTGTAGAGAGTATAAGAAGGAGGTCTAGTTTCTTTATTTTTGCATGTATCTGTCCAATTTTACCAACATCATTTATTGAATAGACTGTCTTTATCTTATTGTGTGTTCTTGCCTCTTTTGTCATATATTAATTGACCATAAAGGTGTGGGTTTATTTTCAGGGTCTCCATTCTGTTCTATTGATCCATATGTCTTTTTTTTTAATGCCAGTACCATGTTGTTTTGGTTACTATGCCTTATAGTATAGTGTGTTATCAGGTAGCATGATACTTCTAACTTTACTCTTCTTTAAAAAGATTATCAAGATTCCTATGGGTATTTAGGATCTTTTGTGGCTCCATATAGATTTTTGGATTATTTATCATAGTTCTGTGAAATACACTACTGGTTTATTGACAGAAACTGCATTGAATATATAGATTGTTTTGGGTAGTATGGACATTTTAATATTAATTCATCCTATTCATGAACACAATGTATGCTTTCATTTACTTGTATTTTCTTCAATTCCTTTCTTTAGGATCTTATAATTTTTCTGAGTACAGTATTTTACCGCCTTGTGTAAATTAATTCCTAGGTATTATTTTATGCAATTGTTTCATAAGTTTCCATTTCTGATAATTCATTATTGGCATATAAAAATGCAATTTAGTTCTGAATATTAATTTTGTATCCTATTTTATTGAATTTACTTATTAGTTCCAGTAGTTTTTTTGTTTTGTTTTTAAAATATATTTTATTGATATTTTACAGAGAGGAAGGGAGACAGATAGAGAGCTAGAAACGTCAATGAGAGAGAAACATCGACCAGGCAGCTGCCTCTTGCACACCCCCTACCGGGGATGTGCCCACAACCAATGTACATGCCCTTTCCCGAAACCTAACCCAGGACCTTTCAGTCCGCAGACCGATGTTCTACCACTGAGCCAAACCGGTTTCGGCTAGTTCCAGTAGTTTTTTGGTGGAGTACTTAGAGTTCTTTACATATAGTATCAAGTGATCTGCAAATAATTACAATTTTACTTGTTCCTAATTTGGATACTTTGTATCTCTTCTTGTCTGATTCCTGTGACTAGGACTTTGGGTACTATGTTGAATAAGAGTGTTGAAAGTGGACACATCTGTCTTTTTCCTGATTTACAAGAATTGCTTTTTAATTTTCCCCCTTTAAGTATGATGTTGGCTGTCAGTTTGTCATATATGGCCTTTATTATGTTGAGGTATACTCCCTCTATTTCTATTTTGCTAAGAATTTTTATCATAAATGGGGGCTGATTTTGTCAAGTTGCTTATTCTGCACCTATTGAGGTGATGATATTAACTTTTGTCCTTCATTTGTTTTGTTTACCTGATGTATCATGTTAATTGATTTATGGATGCTGTGCAAACCTTGCATCTCTAGAATAAATCCTACTTGATCTTAGTTCTGCCCCTCTTGGGCCCTGGCGTGAATATTATTGTGCCCAGAGGAGCACATAGGCATGAACACAGCCACGCTTCTCTTTACACAGATGGTAGCTAATATAACACAGTGGTCTGCATGCTGCTATTTCCATTTAACATCAGAAATCTCTTGTCATGGGCACATCAACCCTGCAGCCTCATCCACTGCCTGGTATACTAGTAAAGAAACAGACCATCTCCTGGTGCCCTGGGGAGGGCATCTAGATTGTTTCCACTCGTTTGCTGTGTGGCATTATTGTACATACCGCTTTGTGCACCTGGACAATTACAGGATAAACTCCTAGAAGAGGAATTGATGTCTAAAAACAATGCACATTTAAAAATTCTGTTAGCAATAAACGCCATCCAAAGGGTTTGCGCCGATTTTTACACCCACCAGCAATGAATGAGAGTGCCTGATCCACATACCCTTGCCAGCACATAAAATTATCTAATGTTTGGACTTGTGCCACTACGAAGCAGTTAAAATGGTGCCCGGTGTAACTTTAATTTGCACTTTTGCTTATAATTGATGAGTTGATTTTTTCATGTTTTAAAAAAAGTTTGTTTTAGTTTTTTTAAGTGTGGTAAAATAATATACATAATCCGCTAGGGACAGGAGGATTACGGTACTATCTAGTAATAAAATTTACCACCTTATCTGCTTTAAAGTGTATAGTTCAGTAGTGTTGAGTTAATTCACTCTGTTGTAAAACCAATCTTTTCCATCTTGCAAATCTGAAACTTTATGCCCATTAAACACAACTCCCTATTCTTCATCCTCCCAGCTCCTGGCCAATACCATGCTTCTTTCTGTACCTAAATTGGACTCTGGGTGCCTTATGTAAGTGTAATTATATAGTATTCATCATCTTTTTGTATGACTGGCTTATTTTATTCAGCCTCCTACCCTGACTGTTCATCTCTTTTTGTAGCATGTCTCAGAATGTTCTTCCTCTTTATGGCTGAATAATATTCCAACATATATCACATTTTTGTGTATCCACTCACCATTCAGTGGACTCTTAGGTGCTTCCACCTTTTGGCTATCATGCATAATGCAAAAATGGGTATGCAAATATGTCTTTGAGAACCTGATTTCAATTCTTTTGGATAAATACTCAAAAGTGGAGTCACTGGATCATGTAGTAATTCTATTTTTAATCATTCTAGTATGTTTTAATGCCATTTTCTTTCCAGCTGACCCTTAAACGCCACCCAGGACCTCTGTTTCCAGGAAGTCTCTGTCTCTCATCTTCAAGCTAGTCCCTGAAGTTATCCTTAGCTCCCTCTGATGCTCTGGGATCTGCCTCACAATGTGGCTTTAGAATGAAGCTGTACCCAGCCATAGCAGTGTGAACCCAACCCAGACACTTTCCCATCTGCTGAGCTGGTCTCTGCACTGAACCACATACCCTGCAATTCAATTCAGTGCGCACAGTTGCAAAGCCTTGTACTGATGGAGCCAGGTGTAGGGGTGTCCTCAAACTCTGCCTTGGGATCCTCCCTGAGATCTATGAGACCCCACAGACCTGTGAGGAGCTGAGCTATGAGCAGAGGCTGCCCCTTCTCAAAGTTTCCAGCACAGCAGCCCATCCTCTCAGGCCTCAGGGCACTTGGCCCGCAGACCTGCACTTGGTCCACTCCCAGCTACAGGAACGCCAGTGCTCACATCAAGGAGGCAGCTCCTTTGGGCATCTGGAGCATCATTTAACCTCAAAGGCAAGAAAACCAGCTGGTACCGCTGGCAACAATGCCACCTACCCTTAGGATCTTGCCAAACATTCCAAACCCTAAATTTAGGTTTGGTTAAAATATATACTCAACAACCCCAGAAGCCACTGAAATGTGATAGCCAAATTCTGTGTTCAGTGTCTTAGGCTGGCTGCCTCTAGAATTTCTTTTCCATTTGTTTTAATAGCAAAGAACTCTCCTTTTTGGTCCCCTTTACCACTACTTTGGAAAGCTAAATGCAGTCAAAAATCTTCCAAGGAAAGCTAAGTGCCGGCGAAAATCTCCCAAGGAGCTATTGCTTGTTGAATGTCAACCTCCACTGCACAGAGAGAAGAATTACCGGTGACTGAGTGCAGGTGCCTCCTGGAGTCCCTGGTCAGTGGAGCAGTTTGACCAGTAAATCAGGACTGATCACTGGTCCGGATCTGCCTGGCCTCAGCAGCCATTAATTACAAGCAGACAAGTGAACCATTAGTAGGTAATTGATTGCTGCACAGCCTCGATCCCTGCAGTGGAGACAGGTGTGCTGCCACGTGAGCCCAGCTGTGCTTTCCTTCCAGGCCTCAGGGAGGGAAAGCCCACAGCGACACCACAGCGAGTTGCTTTAACTCAGGGCACTTTCCCATCTGCTGAGCTGGTCTCTGCACTGAATTGCACACCCTGCAATTCAATTCAGTGCGCACAGTGGCAGAGCCTTGTACTGACAGAGCCAGGTGTAGGGGTGTCCCCAAACTCTGCCCAAAGGTCCTTCTTGAGATCTGTGAGACCCCTCAACAACTTAGAAGCTGGAGGAAAACTCAAAGAAGATGATCTCACTGTCCAGAACATCTCAGCAAGGTTTGGGATCTGGCCTCACAGAAGCAAGAAGTGTCTCCATTGGGAAAGCAAGTGACACTGTTCCAGGCTTGTCTCCCTCCCTCCCAGCACTTGTACAACTGTGGAGCGGGTGGGGCCAGGTTCTAGAGCTCATGCGGAGGAACAGCCAGAGAACTAACTCATCAGGGAATTGGCATGAGGTTTGAGAGAGAGGCTGGGTCTGGGACAAAGGCCAGCTTCCTGCCTTCAGCAAAGGGGGTGGGGAGGGCTGGGCTGGACACAGACAATGGGGACCCAGGAGGAAGACCAGGTCTATGGGATGGTAAAGGGGTCAGTTTGGATACAGGAAGTGTGAAGACTCCTGTGGCTCCCCAGGAGGAAGTGTCAGCTCGGGCTAGGGCTCATAGGATAACCCAAGGGTGGAAGTCAAATAGGAGAGGCCCTAGCACCCACTCTGAAGAGGAAGGCCATGTGCAAGGTCACCCATGAATGCCCACCGGGCTGCCTCTGGGTGGGGTGAAAGGTTGACTTGGCTTCCTTGACTTCCCAGGAGCCTCCCCTGGAACTCTCTGGAGCTAGTCCACCCATATCTACTCCCTACATCCCAACTCAGATTCACTCTGCTCTCTCCGTTGCAGAGCTACCCACCCCTAAGGTTCTCATCCCACATCATCTTTATGGACTTCTGGACCACTGTTAGGACCGCTATTTCCCCAGCACTTCCTGAAAAATGGGAGTCAGCCTGAATTTTCCTGAACCTGGATCAGACCCAGCCCTCCTGGCCTCCTTTCCAACACTATCAGATTCTTTTTATATTCACAGAATGGATTTTCAGTAGGATCTGAAGCCAGGCCTACAGGCTTCTCATTCTGACTCAGCACTCACCAGTTGGACAACCTCAGGTCTCAATTTCCTCATTTAAAATTGTGGCTGCTGCCTTTTATACTTCATAGAGCTGTGGAAAACTAAGCCATAATGCATGTAAAGTGTTGAAACTAGTATCCAGCACATAGGAACTGCTCAATAAATGTTAGTTGTCATGACTTTGCTATTTCTTTCAACATACGTGATGCACACTAGCATCCAAGCTGGGGCAATGTAGCATCTTTTCCTGAGAGCGGTACCTCAGCTGTCTGTTTCTTCCTCTGTATTGGCAACTCCTCACACATGGCAGCTATTTCTCCTTCATATTTGACTCCCAATTCCCCTTACAATGACCTGAACAAGCTCCATAAATGATGGTTCCTTCAATGACTATGCAGCCGCAAGAAGTTCTGAAAGTCCAAGTACATAGTAGGTTGTGGGGAAAATGAGCATTTATAATGTTCCAATCAAGAACCCAAAGGATTTTCAGAAGCTTTTAATTAAAAGGGGTAGTCAATATGCATTTGTTGCATTCTATGGGGTTTTTCTTACACTACTAAACTCAATTGTGTTGTTTCAAAGCCTCCCAGGAGAACACCAAAGCCTCAATGCCAGGAAAGACAGGTCTCCCAGGATCCAGAGATTCCTGGACAGCCCAGGGAACTCAGGTAAGTCAACCGTCCTTGACTTTCCCATTTCCAAGATCAGCAGCATACAGACACTTCTCCTTCACTCAGTGTGAGGATAAGTAATATGGTGTCTAAGGAATGTTCTGGAATCCTCTGTGACCCAAGGAATGTTCTGGAATCCTCTGTGACCTAAATGAGATAGTTGTCTGAAAAAGGCACAGAACTAGATCTAGATCTGGAGCTGAGGACACCACCACCATTCAGCTAGACAGCCTGCTAGGCAATTCCTAATTGGAGAATGTACCTCAACCTGGGTGTTGTTATTTATCTTTTTTTTTTAAAGAAAGCAAAATTCAGGCAGCTATTTCCAATAATGTAAATGTGTTCCAAAGACGAGGTCATAAAGGTTTGTGAAAATGGGTTTGGGAAGCAAAAAGAACAACGGGGAATAAAGCACCGCGCTCTGTAACTGTTTCCTAGTCATTATGATTGGAGCCTCTCCCCTAGTCCAAGCTTTCCCCATAAGAAAACAGGCTGAGGGAGGTGAAATGCCTTCTCTTAGCTCACTGATCTTAACGTCAGAGACCTAAGGCCCTTCTCCTAGTAACTGCACATTTTGCAAATCAAATTGTATTGAACAAATTCCCCTTTAAAAAAAAGTGACAAAAAGCAAATATGATAACACCATTATGGGGTAAAATATATTACACTCTCATCCAGGCCATGTGCTAAGCCCTTTACATACATTTCCTGGGTTTTGCAATCAGCATATGAATATGTAAACCGGCCCTGTTCTACTGGGCGGAGCCATGCTAAACTATAGGCTGAGCACTCTTCCTGTTCTTCAGTAGGCTGAATAGCAGGTATTGGAGTCAGAGCCCCTGGGAATTTTCTTTCAAGGTCCTCAAAACCTGAGTGTAGCATCACAGCATGTTCCCTGAGCACTCGAGGTCCTCATGCAATGCGAACACCTGAGACTCTTCACTCAAGGGCGCTCTCATCCCGCAGGTGGGACAGTGGGCAGACCAGAAGAGCTGGGAGGCTACTGTCCCCCAGAGCAGGGGGGATGCCAATGAAGGATGGAGCTGGAAGTTTAAAGCCTCAGCCTCCTTTTCCTACACCGTGTCCAGAGCTCCCCAGCAGGACTGAGCCCAGAAAGCAACCTCCTCATTTGTTACCACACCTTGCATCGATTCCCTTCTCTCTCCGTGTCACTTCCCCAACAGCCAACAATGCCTTCTGTGATCACAAGGGTATTTATTCTTCACGTCAAATATAAGAAAAGCCACAACATAAAGGATCATACCAAGCACAACAGCAGCAAAATGCTTTGTCAGCTGATTTACAGACCTGCATTGGGTCAGAAGGCCACTTCTGAAATAAAAAATAGAGCCCCATAGATGCATCTGCTGTTATGGGAAATCCATAAGGCCCTGAGCCTGCACGTCCCTTCTCCCAGGGGGTGGGCAGACAGGCGGGCATTTATCAGTTGCTGAAAGGCTGGGGCCAGACAGAGATGCAGCCTAAGGTTACCCCTGGCTCCCAACCCTGACGGATGACCTCTGTGTTTAGATCACTACATCAATTCCCTACAGATGATCAAAATGACAGATGGCAAGAGTGACTGAGGGCTTCTTGCTGACACCATGGATGCCTGAGGGATTCCTCAGGCCTTCCAAGGGAGGGGATTAATGTCCAGGGATCTTGGAATGCTATTTCCATACAGGTTTGTTTTTTTAATCCCCTATCTAGGTTGTCTTTTGTGAAATTGATTACCACATTCCTCCACTTACTTTCAATACCCTCAAAGCCAGTATTAGTCATCTAGTTCTTCTTGGCATTAAATCTACATAGTTTGACACTGTACACAGTATATACAGAGTTTATGCTATAGTCATGCATAAGGCCAACAAATGGGGAAAATTGCCAAGGAAAGCAAGAACCTATTCAAGCCATTTGCCTTTACTGTAAGGTCACTGAGACCTGTTCTTTAGGCACAGGGCACGTGATACCCTCCTGACAGGCAAGGCCAGCATGATCAGGAGGAGCCTGCTGACCCCTGGTTGAAACATCTCCCTCATCCAAGGACTATGGTATCTGTGATGCTAAACTATAGGCTGAGCACTGTTCCTGTTCTTCAGAGTTCTTTTAACACATACATATACCATAGAAGAGAGACTCTGTAACTCAAAAATATTTCCAGACAATTCACTTATCTGTTATTAAAAATCTTCCCTTTTTGTGGACTACACTTGCCTTCCATCACATTGGAAATCTGCTCCCTGTAGACCTCTCCAGCTGTACACATCTGCTTCTTCCTCCTGCATGTATTATTTCTGCAAATGGCAGCGGCATCTAGACAGCAACAGAAGATCTGGACCCATCCCCAGGCATGACCTGGATCACATCCAGCCGGTTTCCAAATCAGGAGGCCTGATCCCGCCTCATTTCTTCTACCCATTAGCTCTCCTTTGCCACAATGCCACAGGGGCAGGTCTTAGGAGGTCCCCCCCCCCCCTACTGGTGCCATGACAAGCTCACTTCTCTGTCATCTTTCCTTTTCCAATCTCTCCCGCTCACTTCTTCCCACATGGTGCCCAGAAGAGTCGGGACAGTGGTACAAGAGAAAGGGAGGATTGACAATCAGGTACTGCTGGCATCCCACCTCCAGGGGCCGCCTCTGGAATTCTGTGCACTCTGGGACAGGACCCTTGTCTGGATTCCTGTAACAATGGATGGTGAGATCCCACCTGCTCCGCCCTCCTTGCTCTAAAGGCCAGGTACTCTCAAGTGCATGTCCCTCCCTGTCTGCTGCAGCCATCTCCAACCATACATCTAGCCCTCTCTAACAAGATCTTGTCTAATGCTACATATTTTGGATACAGTCCTTTATCAAAATAGTGTTTTGCAAAGATCGTTCTCCCAGGCTTGTCTTTTCATCTGAACAGTGTCTTCTGAAGAAGTGAAAGGTTTTTTCATTTTAATGAGGTCCAACTTCTTCCTTTCACGGATCGTGCTTTTGGTGGTGTCTCCAAAAAGTGATTGCCAGCCCCAATGCCATCTGGATTTTCTTCTATGTAATCTGCTATGAGTTTTATAGTTCTGTATTTTACATTTAGGCCTCTATTTGATATCGCCCCGTAGAAAAACAAAGTCATTTGCCAAGTAGTTAAAAACATCAGGGCTTCCTTTATCTCTTTTTTAATCAAGTCCAGGATTTGCACTGCAGGCAAGCTCAGACTTATTATTTAATCACCAACATCTTAGGTTTATAGCAACTGCTCATCAAAATAAACCTCTGGGTGTATGCACACAACCGGCTGCAAGACCAGCAAGCCAGAGGCTGGGGGTGCAGACGGCTTATAGGCCCCTGGCTATGAGTGGATTGCTTGGGTATGACCCAGCAGTCAGAGAGCAAGGAGGACTCCACAGTAGTGTCCCCTTATCTGAGGGGGATACATTCCAAGGGCCCCCAAGAATGGATGAAACCGGGATAGCAACAAACTCTCTGTATAATGTTTTTTTTCTATACCTACACATATATCTTTTTACTTTATGGCTTCTCTTTGGCATATCTGAATTGCCAGCATCCCTGTTCTTCCACATTGGGGCCATTATTAAGTAAAATAAAGGTTACTTGAACACAAGACTGAGGTACCCCTACTACCCACCTGATAGCCAAGACGACTACTAAGTAACAAGTAGGGAGAGTATACAGTGTGGATTTGCTGGACAAAGGGTGAGTCAAAGGACAGGGCTGAGCAGGACAGGGTGAGATTTCATCATGCCACTCAGAAAGGCGCACGATTTAAAATGTGTGAATTGCTTACTTCTGGAATTTTCCGTTTAATGTTTTCAGACTGCCGTTGACTGCAGGTCACTGAAACTGTGGAAAGTGAAATCGTGGATAAGGGGGACTAATGCATATATCGGGTGAGGTGGAAATCCTACTTGAGTCTTCCCAAGTAATTTGCCAGTTTTTTCCCCCACATACTTTCTAAAAGTCCTCCCCCGGCTTCTGCCTTGGTCAGGACCGTTTCCTTAGTTAAAAATTAGTCTCATGTCCTACTGTCATTTCTGGATATCTTCTGGGTACCACTCATCTAGTCTGGTTTAACGCTGGAGCGTCAACAAGACGTAAGATATATTTCAGCATAGAGTACAGAGGATGCTCCTTCATTGCTCTTCCTCAAAATACTATATGGTATTCAGGTAAATCCAAAAATAAATCTTATAGGCTTTCAAGTTAAATTTAAAACATGTTTTTTATCTTCTACCCAAGAACATTTATTGTTAAATATTTTAATATATATTTAGATACATGTGGAAGTTGCCTTTATACAGGCCGTGCACTATCCAACTCAATTCTGGTTATTTCATTACTGCTTTCTTTATTGTTATTTTCTAAGTAAAAGTTTCAGTGTAACTGAAACCGGTTTGTCTCAGTGGATAGAGTGTCGGCCTGCCGACTGAGGGTCCCGGGTTTGGTTCTGATCAAGGGCATGTACCTTGATTGCTGGCATATCCCCAGTAGGGGGTGTGCAAGAGGCAGCTGATTGATTACTCTCTCATCGATGTTTCTAACTATCTCTTTTCCTTCCTCTCTGTAAAAAAATCAATGAAATATATTTTTAAAAAAAGATTCAGTGTATCTTCTAACTGGTCACTGTCAATGTTTAGGAAAGCCTTTTCATTTCTGCATATTTTTCTTGTATCTGACCATTTAAAACTTTCTTATTACTATTGAGAGTTTATCAATAGACTTTTTTTTGGCAAATAATAATATTTAAAATAGTTGTTCACTAGGTCCTTTGCACGTGAGATAAAAATGGCAGTGGGGGCCATTCTCTGCCACAGATGTGATTTTCATGGGCTTGCAAGCATCTTCATCACCTCTGCTGTTGACTGAGAGAACGTGTGTTTGACACTGGGAGACACTCTTCTATCAACATAAACATTTGTAGACAGTGTTTTTCTCCATGGAGACACATCTCTGTGATGTGTGACAATGGTAGAGACTCTATTATAAATCAGTCTGCAGCACCAACATGAACTCCTACCTGCTCCCGAGAGCTGTTTCTTTTAATCTACTGCCAAACTTAGTTAATTTTATTTTTAGCAGTTGTGAAGTTTTAATCATTTTCTTTTCAAGGTGCTCTGTGCTAGGTTTTAAAGTCTGGGTTGTGACAAAGTTCTAAGCCACTGGGGAAAACAGATACTGTCTCCAAGCACCCTGGCTACTTGGCCCCTGGCAGAAGAGCTCCATGGACCGGGGTCTGGGGGTGGGAGGCTTCTCAAAAACCTGAAATCACATGGTGTAGGTGCCTCCTGCTGGGCCTTGCTTCGGGCTGTGCCCCTGGAGGCCAAGGGGACCGCAGAAGCTCCTGACACCAAATCCACTGGCTTCAAAAGCAAAACTGGACTCCAGTTGCCACTATGGCTGACAGTTTCATGCGGCGAGCTCCCAGGCCCAGGTGGAGTAAGACAAGTAGAAAAATCTCCTCAGACAGTTTAATTAAGTTGAGTGAGTTCCACTGTTCTGGAAAATAAACCAAACCATTTTCTCTATTAGCAAAAATGACAATTCAGCATCCAGGCAGATTGCTGAATTAATAAAACTTCATTAAAAAATCCATCTTTTAATTAGAAGTCTCTGCAGACCCAACCACCAAATTAGAGACTGATGTGATTGGAAAGGACAGGGAGAGGTCCCGTTGCCAAGGCCTGCGCCGGCCCGAGCCCTGCTGTGCCTCCTCTGGGGCACTTTCGGGAGCTCTTCGCCAGCATCTGCACAGGAGCCACCAGACTGTCCGTGGAAGCACCGACAGCTCCCCGGGGAGGGTGCTGTAAGGACTACATTGAACCTACCAGAAGGTGGTTAGTAAGGTGAGGGGGAGTTGGCTCATATCCCGGTTCCCCTGTTGCATGGCTGTGGGTGAGTGACCTCAGAAATGGGAAAACTAACAGTATTCAAGGTATGTCACAGGCGGTTGTGAGATAAAGGAAGAAAAGCCACATATAGGACCCAGCACAGTTCCAGAAAAGTCAGTTGTCACGACTATGGCTGTCACTAGGATTTAGCTATCATCTCTCCTGGGAAAACAGGGGCAAACTGTGAGTTAAGAAAGTGGAGCTCTGACCCGTCAGTTCCATAAACTCTAAGCCTCAGTTTTCTTTCCTCTTTAATGTAAATAAATAGTTTCTGCTGATTGTTCTACAGAATTCTAAGGAACATGAGTTTAAAATCCCCAAGAGTCCCGTGGAGGTGAGGCGTCACACACTGCCCAATGTGTTACTATTGTAAGTTACACCCTGAATGCCAAGTCTCAGAAGCTGTATCCTTGGTTTTGAAAGTGGCAAAGCTACTTTCCGGGGGTTAAGGAGAGGAGGGGAGGTCAGGAGTACTAATGATGCCAGATATAGAGAGCCCCCCACACATGACCATTTTAACACACAGTTTTGTAGGAGCCGTGGCGGCTGCATGTTCTCTGCAATAAATGGACTGAAGCTTCCTTGTTTCCTCCTCAATCTCCCTAGGGTCTTTAGGAGCACCTCCCCCATGACTGACAGCTGGGGCCTATCCAGACATGGAAATGAATCAGACCTGGAGACCTGCAAGGGTCTGGGAAGTCTGTGTCCTCATGAGCACCACTCTGGGGAGGGGGTGCACTGCACCATAACTGGCTCTGCCATTTCAGGCAGCAGAAGGGGGACAGCCAGACACACTCCCCTTCATCCAGCAGGAAACCTCATGGTCCTTGGCAAGGCCAGGGGGTAGAGGCCAGGGTCCCCCCTTTACCCAGGAAACTGAGATCGACTTCTGGAGAGACGCCCTCCACCACAATTAATATTGTCATGGAGGACTGTCTTTCACAGCCCTGGTGAAATGAACATGCATAACACCTAGGAACTGATGCAGGCAGAGTAAGCTGAGTGTGGGAAAGTGAGGTAAAGAGCTTCCTTCCCCACAAATGTAAAGCATAAGTGTTGTCATCATCACTGCAGTCATCAAAACAGATCCTTCCCAACAAGGCAAGCCCAGTGTCTGGCAGGGAAAGGTGATCCTCATACAGAGGAAGTCTGCACCACTCAGGTGTGCTTCCACCGAAACGCCTCACTGGACCCACAGAACTGACCACACATACACGTATGACACACATGACATAGGGCCCCGTCATGGGTGCCACAGGCCATTACCTTTTAAGTAATGAACACACTTAAGAATCTTTTGAAAGCTACACCATCTCCACAGAAAAAGCACGCGAGCACTAATTCAAAGCATTCAACTCTCACCCCAGTGGGTCCTTCTGAATTAAGAACCACTGTTCTACAAAGAGGAATGTTTTTAAGAAACAACAAGTTAAAGATTTGCAAAGTAGAATACTTTAAAAACCCCAAGATTACTTGGTATTTAATGAAGTACATGGCAAATTCCTTTGTAAAGAATAACCTCTGTCATGCAGAGATTTGCAGACTATTATTTATATATTTTTAATTTTCAAATCTTGTTCTATTGAAAAGGAACATTGAAATTAGAGCACAGAGATATAAACTGGCTGCATTCACTCAGTTTAATTTTTTTAATTACAAAAATAGCAACTGTTGATGCAGAGTGCTGTGCGTGACCCCAGGATATCAAGGGAGGAACGCTGCTACCCTTCTGCATGCTTCTACTTCTTCACCCCCACTTCCTTCTACAAGCTGATGGGCCTGGCCACCAGCTGCCACCTCCTAAAGCCACGTGTTAAACATTCAGGGCGTTTAAGCCAGTGGTTAAATGGTTATTGCCTTGCTATTGGCCACTGTGGGTGAATTCACACCATAGAAATCAGCAAGGGCTACAAGTGACAAGTTGGGGTTTTCTCCCCTCCCAGGCAGCTTGTTGACAGGGCCGCCCAGGCCCATTTCCTAGTCACATACATGAAATCAGCACCTAGAAATGTTCTCAGAGATAGCATCTCTGTACTTTTAGCCACCAGAAAACAAAAATGTATTAGCAATGAACCCATAGAAGAAATTGGTATCAAAGATGATATTCATGGCATGTTAATTAAGGTTGAACTCTGAAGCAATTCCAGGACCACATTCATGGAGTGACGGAAACAGTAACTTAAGAATACCGATTCGGCAAATCTAGAATCTCCCATCTGTGAGGACCTCACAGCAATGCCACACACTGCAGACCCTTTCAGCCAGATTGACACGTGCAAGGTCAGCACAGAGAGTATCCTAATGCCACATCCTGTGTTAGGTACAGGTGACGCAGAGGTGAGCTGAGTGTGGGTCAGTCTAATTTATTCTAATTTCCTGGATTTGGTGTTAGCCAAGATTGGTTATGTCTACATGTGTATGTATGTATGTACAATGGAAGGGGGAGAGTTCAGTGCACAAACTTAACCTGGTACATCTAAGCAGTCATTTCCCAGACTATGATGTGTCTGTACTTAAGGTTCTGAGCAAATGTTACTCAGGAGAGAGAAGAGCCCTCTCTTGACACTCGGGTAGAGCAGCCTGGCCTCTTAGTTTCAATCCACTCCCTTCTCAGAGAAGGAAGTCCAGCCCTCAAGTCATTGAGATCTGAGCCAGGCCTCCTGATCACTGTTACCTCTGAACCTCATTCCAAGCTACTCTGCTTTGGGGAGCTGATAAAGCCAGCAGTTCTACAGCAGACAGGAAAGAAATGATGTTTGGGTGACACACTGTGGGCAGGACTTTGGCTCCTAGTTTGAATCCCTAACGGATAAAACAGGTAGAGCTGAACTCTCCAAGGTACTGAGCAAGGGCAAGGGTTGTAGGGCCTCTCTACACACACCCATACAGCACCAAGACTGGGGACAACCTGAGTTTGCAAGGTGCTCCTCAAGCAGGTGTCCCTGGTGGGCTTGAAAGCACCTCTAATGTTGCAGGGAAGCGGTCAATATGGACAGACACCCGTTTACCACCAAATGGGTGTCCCTTTTTCTTGGGAATACTCCCAGGTTTGAAGAGTTGAAGTTGTCAAGCTGGCATCCTTGGACAACATAATTTAGTTTGAAAATATTCATAAATTGATGGTGTCCTTTATCTATGTAAACAAATTGAAGTATGCTAGTTTTTAGACTTAATGGAGAAAGACCTCAGGCCAGGCACAAATGTGAATCATGGAAAGCTAGAGAAAGAATGGCTCTAGATCAGTGGTTCTCAACCTTTTTAATGCCACAACCCTTTAATACAGTTCCTCATGTTGTGGTGACCCCCAACCATAAAATTATTTTCATTGCTACTTCATAACTGTAATTTTGCTACTGTTATGAATCATAATGTAAATATCTGTGTCACCACAAAATGAGCGTTGAGGCATTAGAAAGGTTGAGAACCATTGCTCTAGATCAAGTATATTTACTCTCTTTGGTATGCGTGAGTATACTGAGGTGGTGTCATGTGTCCAAAATTCTATAGGGACATACTGGAAGAGCTGGGCTGGTCCTCAGGTTCCCTGGTGTCTCCAGGTGAATGCACCATGCAATATGAGTTTGGCCACTCAGCATGTACATAGTTATGTGGAATACCCCTGCTCAACACTGTGAGCATGTGCTAATTTCTCCTGCACTGCAGGTGGGTCAGGGGCAGCTAGGAGTTCTCATGTTTGGGGACATGCCATTCTCCAAGAAGCTTCTATAGCACTAAGTAAAACACTGGCTCCAGGCCCAAAAAGTGAGAAAACTCATTCATTCCAGATAGTTTTCATGTCCATGAAAGCTCCCCACTGGATATTTCCTCTTCTTTCTTGAACTTCAGCTTCTCCATCCCCGCTTCTGTCAAAATCATGGTGACATCAACATCCCTGGCCATGACCATCAAGAGCTCTAACCTCCCACCTTACTGATATTATCACTTCCAACATTTATGTTGCCTGTACTTCCTAGGCCTCGACTCTTGTGTCATTAATGGTGTCACTATGTCTTGGTTTCAAGCAGCCTTTCTGACCATTACCCCCCAGCTGTCCAGGCCACTTACTTTAGAATCCCCACTGCTACAATCCTTTCTTAACTATCCATCATCTTCCTTATTTCCCTTCTCTTGTTGCCCAGTAGGTTTTATCTCTTGCTCTTCTAATTATTCCTCTTCAAATACTCCACCTTCTTGCCCCTCTCCTCTTGTGTGATACTCAAGTGGCAAAACATTGGACTGTGATTAAACCCAACTCTGAGGCACACCTGAGCAAGTTACTTGGTCATAAAAGATGACAGATCTGGGCTAGCAGGCTTACCTCAAATAGGCCATCAAAACTCAAAGGGACACCCAGGGAGCTAGATGATTTCATGACATTTTCTATATAAACCTGTTCTCTGCCCTGGGTTCCTACTTCCTTCTCTGTCCTCAAATGCATCCTCTCATCAGCTCCTCACTTTGCCTTATGCTGTATTCATCGAAAATGGGAGCAAATAGGAATTCATTTTCCTTCACCAAATCCATCAGGCTGCCTGAATCTACACCCATATTCTCTCTTGCCCGCTGTTAAAGTGGAAATGTCTGCTGCTTTAAAAGGAGGGTTGGTTATCACATATTCTGAGTGCCATTCCCACCTCCCCTGGATTTTGGACAGCTTTACCTCCATACTTTTCCCTTCTGCTTCTGAAGCATCCCGTCTCTCTTTCTAGTCCATCATTTTGATCAGCAAACACATATTATAAAGAATTTCCATCCCATTTATTTTCTCCTTAGATTCCTTTGCCTTAGGAGATGTATCCATAAATATATTGCTATGAGAGATGTCTGAGATTTTCCTGCCTATGGTTTCTCCTAGGATTTTTATGGTTACCTGTGTTATGTTTAAGCCCTTTATCCATTTGAGTTTATTTTTGTGAATGGTATAAGTTGGTGATCTAGTTTCATTTTTTTTGTATGTATCTGTCCAATTTTCCCAACACCATTTATTGAAGAGACTTCCTTGACTCCATTGCATGTTTTTTCCTCCTTTGTCAAATATTAATTGAGCTTAATGATTTGAGCCAATTTCTGGGTTCTCTGTTCTGTTCCATTGATCTATATGCCTGTTCTTGTGCCAGCACCAGGCTATTTTGATTACAGTGGATTTTTAGTATAACTTGAAATCTGGTATTGTGATTCCTCCAATTTAATTTTCTTTTCTCAAAATTGCTGCAACTATTCTTGGTCTTTTTTGGTTCCATATAAAAGTTTGGAGTATTTGTTCAGCTCTGTGAAATATGCTGTTGGTATTTTAATAGGGATTGCATTGAATCTGTAGATTGCCTTGGGTAGCATGGGCATTTTAATGATGTTGATTCCACCAATCCATGAACACGGTATATTCTTCCACTTGTTTATATCTTCTATCTCTTTTTTCAATGTCCTATAGTTTTCTGAGTACAGGTCAAAATAAAAAGCTTCTTCAGAGCAAAAGAAACTATCAACAAAACAAAAAGAGAACCCACAGTATAGGAGAAAATATTTGGCAATGATATCTGACAAAGGGTTAATATCCAAAATATATAAGAATTTCATACAATTTAACAAAAGAAAGACAAACAATCCAATTTAAAAAATGGGCAAAGGAACCAACTAAACACTTATCCTAAGAGGACATACAGTTGACCAAGAGACATATGAAAAAATGCTCAAAGTCACTAATCATCAGAGAGATGCAAATTAAAACAACAATGAGCTATCACCTCACACCTGTCAGAATAGCTAGCATCAACAAATCAAATAACAAGTATTGGCAAGTGTGTGGAGAAAGGGGGACCCTAATTCACTGCTGGTGGGAATGTGGACTGTTACAGCCATTATGGAAAACAGTATGGAGTTTCCTCAGAATGTTAAACATGGAACTCGCCATTTGACCCAGTGACCCCACTTCTAGGAATATATCCTAAGAAATCCAAAGCACCAATAAGAAAGAATGTATGCATTCCTATGTTCACAGCAGCACAATTTACAGTAGCTAAGATCTATAAACAGTCCAAGTACCCATCAGTAGATGAATAAATAAAAAAACTGTGGTATATTTATACCATGGAATACTATACAGCAATAAAAAAGAAAAAAAGTCTTATCCTTTGACACATCATGGAGCAACCTAGTGCATATCATGCTAAGTAAAATAGGTCAGTCAAAGAAAAACAAGTATCACATGATCGCACTCATATGTGGAATCTGAGTAACAAAATAAATTGATGAAACAAAGTGGATCCAGAGACATGGAAGCATGGAATGGAGTGTGGAATCTCAGAGGGAAGGTGGGAAGGGTGGGGGGAGGGAGGTAATCAACCCAAACCCTTGAATGCATATATGAATAACCCATGGATACAGACAGTAGGGTGCTGAAGGCCTGGGGCAAGGGGGTGGAGGTGGCCTGGAAGGGATCAATGTGAGGAAAGGGGACATATGTAATACTTTCAACAATAAAGAATTATTAAAAAAAAAAACAACACAAGAGAATAAAAAAGAATTTCCATCCAAAAATATTCTATATCTAAGGGGCATCCCATTTCTGTGCTCAGTTTTCAAAGAAACACTTGCAAAACTAAACTCCACATTCTTGCCTTAGCCTTTGACTCAGTTACTCCTTGACTCATTTAACCCTTTCTCCACTTTCTAATCTCCTCCTGAAACTGCTTTTGTCGAGGTCGATACAGGCTCCATGGTCAGACATCTCCACGCATGCTTCTCTGATGATGTGTTCGCTCCCTCCTTAGTGATTTCCAGGCTGTTCTCTTCCTTCTCACTCGCCACCAGTCTTGGTTTCCTTTGCTGCTACCTTTTCCACTGGGTGCTAAATGGTGATGTCTTTCCAGGTCAGCTCAGAGCTTTAAACACCTTCTACAAGCTTATATCTATGAATGGATAGCTCCAGGCTGACCCTCCTGCCTGAACTCCAGGTACATCCACACATAGATGGCATCCACACTAGATCATTTAGATGACAGTATACTCGCTACTCTCCCTGTTCCCCCCAGACCTGTCCCTTCTAGCCACATCTTGCCTTTCCCGAGAAGTATTACAACAATCCACAGCAGGTTGAGCCACACGTTTAGGAGTTTTTCTTGCATCTTTTCTTTCTGCTATCCTATCCAAATCATCGTCAAGTTCCATTTTACTCTTAAATATATTACAAGTCTGCCCTCTTTTCTCCACCTCTATTACCAACACCATTGCTTCCCCGACCATGAACTGGCCTCTTAACTGGTGTCCTGGCTTTCACTTTTGTCTCCTTACAACTAACTCATCTTCCCACCCAGCAGCCAGTGCGATCTTTCAAAATGCAAACCAGGTCATGCCATTTCTGCACTTAAAAACATGTCACGCTACCCTGCTTATTTCTTTCACAGCTATTATCACAGCCTGTAATTTCCTCGATCATTTGCTTTCTTGTTGGTTGTCTCCTGACTAGAATATGGGTGCAGAGGTCGGGAGGGGGGTGAAATCACCATCGTGCCTAGCACCTAGTAGACAGTCATCACCACACGTTTTGATAAATTAATCAACAGTTTCTTGTAATCTAGTTGCAGGTCCAGGACAGTTTCTCAGGGCCAGCAGAATCTCTGTATGCTACCAAGACAAGGTGCGCTTTAAATAGACACCGGACCTGGCAGAAGCGAGGGCCCTGGGAGAACTCCGTCTCAGCAGAGCCTTTGATCGCCCTCAGAAACTGAAAGCCCCTAAATATAGGCCATCCATTAAAGATTCATGAGCTCCCGCCGCATGCACAGAGCCCTGGAAATCAGAGACTTCCATCATGGTGGACACTTTGACATTTGCTCCTAATCAGCGAAGGCACATATTTTATGACCGTGCGAGGGGAGGATGACCAGGGCAACATTCCAGGAGCATCAGAGGCTTCCCCTCGGAGCGAGAAGTGCGCTTTGCTTTCCAAGGCAAACACAGCACACCCACGGCCACAGCCAGAGGCTCTTGAAAAAGGGGTGGCTCTGACTTGCTTCCTTTCCCCCATTGCATCAGGCATCACAGCTGCTCACTGTTCTCCTTTCTCTCGTGCATTTTACTTAATCCTCGTTCAGGTGAGGTCTGCAGCCTATTTCCTGCGGCAATGAGACGTTTGGGTCAAAAGAACTATTAAGGAAGTAGGAGTTGGGAATGAGTCTGAAATAACGTCATCCTTTGACATTTTACAGAAATCCTGCTCAGATTTATCATTTGGGATCCTATGTTCAAGAATAGCCTCACTTCTATATATGGTGACTATATGGTTACACTTTCTCAGAAAGTTCTCCTGGGGGCTGCTGCTCTGGACCTACAGGGTCCCCATCCTAAAGTCACTGGAGCCAGTCTGGCTCAGTGGATAGAGCATCAGCCTGCGGACTGAAGGGTCCCAGCTTCAATTCCAGTCAAGGTTGCAGGCTGGATCCTCAGTAGGGGGTGTGCAGGAGGCAGCCAATCAATGGTTCTCTCTCATAGTTGATGTTTCTACCTTTCGCTCTCTCTCCCTTCCTCTCTGAAATCAATAAAAAAAATATATATATATATATATTTAAAAGTCACCAGAGAAACACTGGCAGGGAGCTATAAAAGTGGTGAACAAAGTTCAAACCTCGATATAATCCACAACCTACTGGGAAAGGGGAAATCATGGTGTGTTCCTGGGCCTTAGTTTCTTAATCTGTATAATGGGCACACTCTCTCCTTTTTCTTTTGGCTTCAATATATTTAAAGGCTTTCAAAGAAGGTAAACTTTAATTCCTGAGATAAATGCACCATGTGCATATTATTGTTAATCTTCACAATGTTAAGTACTAACAAACAGTCCCCAGAAACCAGGCCCAGGAGGAAAAATTACTGAGTAAGTGAGCGAGCATACATGAGTTCTGCATTTGGTGTTCTAAACCAGACGCTTTCACAGGATTATTCTGTTCCCCACTGACTTCATCTCTGTTCTTGCCTCCCTCTTTGTGACCACTCACTTGGAAGGGCTTACACTACACACCCAGCCACAGGCAGTGTTTGAGTGTGTGTGTACATGTGCATGGATGTGCACACACGCGCATGTGAACAGAGGGTCTCGGGAGCTGGGCGGTCACAAAGGAGGGCGGGAAGTCAGAGGCAGGCTGCAGAACAGCTCTGAGCAGGCAGGACAGCCCGCCCCCACCAGCCAGTGCCAGCCAGGAGGCCGGGCAGGCCCTGGAAGTCCCTATGATGAAGGACCTTTCACAGCAGCGGCAGCTTTTTATAGGTTCTATTAACCTCTAAAAAGGTCAACAGAAAACCATTAACTTCCCAACGGCCTTGGTGACAGTGTGTTTCAGTGTTCTGCAAGTCAGGCGTGAGCGTCCAGGCGTGGAGATGCCCTGTGTGAAGGGCCTTCTAATTTCAAAAGGGCTTGGACAGAGAACCTACCAGAGCACCTCACTCCAGACCCAGGCTGCCTCCCAACAACCTGGTAGACCCATGAGTGGGGGGTGGGAGGGAGTGGGGGGGAAGGGGAAGAAAAGTACAGCTCACACTGAGTCCCTTCCCTACAAGACCTCCACCCAGCCGGGACCACTGCACAAAAAAGCCCATGCCTGCCAAAACCGGTTTGGCTCAGTGGATAGAGCGTCAGCCTGTGGACTGAAAGGTTCCGGGTTCGATTCCGGTCAAGGGCATGTACCTTGGTTGCGGGCACATCCCCATTGGGGAGTGTGCAGGAGGCAGCTGATCGATGTTTCTATCTCATCGATGTTTCTAGCTTTCTATCCCTCTCTCTTCCTCTGTAAAAACTCAATAAAATATATTTTAAAAAAAGAAAAAAAAAGCCTATACCTGGAGGAAGCCCAGTCAGTGGTGGGCTAACCAACTGACCTTATCTTTTTTTTTTTGTTTAATTAAGGAAGTAAGAGTTATGTCTGTATTGATTTTTAGAGAAAGAGGAAGAAGAGAGGATGAAGAAAGAGATGGGGGCGGGTGTGGGGGTGGGAAGAGACAGAGAAACATCTATCAGTTGCCTCCACCACGCATCCCTTTCAAAATCTCGACCTGGGATTGAAACTACAACCTAGGTATGTGTTCTGAAGGGTATCGAACCTGAAACCCTTTGGTGCATGGGACAATGCTTCAACCAACTGAGCCACCGGCTAGGGCTGTCTCTCTCTTCTCTCCCTTTCAATACTTTGATTGTATTGGAGAGTTCCAGACCTGCAGAGAGGACAGTGGAAGCAGAGGAAGGAAGATGGGAATGCCAGTGGCAGAAGCTCTGCAGTCTCTCCTCACACCGCTGAAACGTTGGGGAGAGCATAATTGTCCACGGAAAGCTCCCTGGAGGGGAAAACATCAGAATAAAACAGCTCGCCCAAGAACGCGCCAGCAGTCTCGCTTCATTTGAGCAAGTGGTTAAGGCCTAGCGAGTGAGGGGATTGCTTGGGTTCAAGTCATGACTTCACCGTGACCCTCTCCCTGTCCCCTGGCTCACTACCACAGGGACACCGTGCACATCACACCACAAAGTACTACGAGAAAACACTCTTTTTAAAAACATTGCACCTCCCAGGCAGTTAGAGTGTGGGCTGAGCTGTGGGAGTCCTGCCCTGACCCGGTGAACTGGGGGTCACTGGATGGGCCTGGCTACCTGTCCAGGGTTGGCTCAGGGAGCGGGAAGGACCAGGAGTCTCCTGGATGACTCCGTCAGAGCAGCACAGCTCATCCCAAATCCCCTGGAGCAAAAGCCTCCTTCCAGGCCTGGGACCAGGGTGGGCTGAGGGAGGCACCCAGGGTGCAAAATTTAAGGACGTGCCAATCCTTGGGGATCAAGGCCACTCTGCACCTGTATCACCCAGAGAGGGAGCTGCCCCAGACGCAGTGGGTGACTCGGAGCCAGCGCCTCCTGCCATTTTGTGCCTAAGGTGCCTCATTGGAGCTTCTGGTGAGGCTCCCAGGTGCCTCGCTGGGTAGAGTGGCCCATGCCCAGCACCAGCAGCACCCGGGAGCTGATAAGAAATGCAGAGCCCCAGTCTCACTCCAGCTCTACTGAGTCATAATACAGGGCTGGCAGAGCCGAGACATGGCAGAAGTGACAGGCTCCCCTGACATTTGCCATCTCCCAGCCTTGGTGGTGCTAGGACAGTGGTCGGCAAACCTTGGATCGCGAGCCAGATGTGGCTCTTTGGCCCCTTGAGTGTGACTCTTCCACAAAATACCACGGCCTGGGTGAGTCTATTTTGAAGAAGTGGTTCTAATGCCAAGCCACACTCAAGGGGCCAAAGAGCCACATCTGGCTCGCGATCCAAGGTTTGCCGACCACTGTGCTAGGAGGTGACTGGTATTGATGGGATGAAGATAATCCAAGGGCTTTCCTGAGATCACAAATCTACAAGCAGCTTCTGGAGAGATAGCACATTGGTTATATTAATAGAAACAGTTGTTGGCCATTCATTAAATATTTAACAAAGCTGTGTGGTATTTAAATGGAGGATCAACCACCCTCTAAGGTCCATCCAGCACTGAGAGCCTGTTTAATATTGTATTATGTCGATGCAGTTTGTGCAATACAAGTCAATAAATATTCACATGGTGTCTCAGGCATATCCAGAACTTGAAACAACAATGTCAGGAGCATGCCCAAGTCCCCACTCCTTCCACAACTGAGAGATGCAAAGGCTGGCAGCGAGCAGGTTCCTAACATGAGGAGGTTCATAGATTGCAAGAAATCCACCTCTACTCAGCCATTTTACCTGATGGAGCCTTAGATGGGGGTGATGTTAAGGAGCACTAAATGGGAAGAAGGTGCTGAAGACTCCAACTAGACTGCCTAGAATGTTGAGAGTTATGCTCATTATCTCTTTAAAATACATCCGAATGTATGTATTTTCCATTGAAAGCAATATAACCCAAAAAAGCATATTAACCACCCAGTTCAAGTCAATCAAGAATGCTCTGCGATTCTCCTGGGGAACTGAATGTCGAGGCTCTGCCACCTCTGAGCCTTGGAGCTGGAGCTGCCCCTCTTGATTAGCAGGGTCTGGGGGTAATTTCTGGGGCGGCCCAGGGTGGGGGGCTCTTTCTCTAGGCCTGCTCTGTTGACCCTCCCTTGCACTCCTTCACCTTCCTCCAGCTGGGACACATAGCAGGCCAGAGCCACAAGCCCAGAGAATGCTTGTCCTCAAAGGGAGTCCGTGTGGGACCTGGGTCCCCCAGGGAGTGATCTGGGGCCAGCAGGACTATGGGGTTTGCCTGGCTTCCTGAGATAGTCCAGAGATCACTCTAAGCAGAACAGTGAAAAGATTCAGACAATGTCTCCATCTTTCCAATATGGCCAGTTATTAACATTTCGGAGGCTAACGAGCAGGGGCTTTATTCAGCAGAGTAAATCATGTAAATTCTAAGAATACACATTTTATCTCAGATTTCAGTAAAATGTTTTTATTGTGAGTTTTAAAAGTAGGCCATAGATAACTTTTATCTTAGTCTGAACTTGTATCGTTAAAATAAAAAGTGTTACTGAAAATAACCCAGAAGTCTCATTCCTTTATTTAACAGTTAAAGCTCAGGGTGGTTAACTGACTGGCTCCAGGTCACATATAGCAAATAAGGCAGAGTAGAAGCCAGAACCCTGTCCTCCTCTGTCCTTTCCCCGACAAAACTAGAGGCTCTGGTCATAAAATCCGAGACTCCAGTGAGATGTGGGCCTATGGCATTAGGGTTTCCCTTTACATCCCAGGCCTCATGTGGGTAAGTATTACATTACTCATCTTTTTCTCAGGTTCAGACTTTTTTGGGCATGCCCTTTGGGAGGTGTTTACTGGGCATAAGCAATAAAGAAACACACTGTGCGTTTCTTTTTATAGCATCAGAGGGCTCAAAGAAGAGCCATATCTGGCGCATGCCTCCTCTTATATTAGTCCCAAGAGAAAACTCAAACTCTAATATTTAAGCTTCCAGGACATTAACAGGGAGGCTGTGCACAAGTCACAGCACTGCCTTTTGTCTCTGAACACAAAGTTCCTGCTCACTGGGGAGTGCCGCCCGCCCAGGCTGTGGACTGGGATGCTGCACTGACCCCAGGTCAAAGCCCCCACATGCTGAAGTCACTCCCATAGCTGCTCCCTGCCAGCCTGCCTTGCCTGGTGCCCAGAACTGCGTTTACGGGCCGACAACACATTTCTGAGGCACTCCAGGCTGCAGAGGGGCAGTCTATAGGAGAGTCCAGGCACTGAAATGCTGGTCATCTCAAGCCAATGTGGCAGGATTTGAAGAACGGGATGGATGCGCGCTCCAAGGAGGAATGAACATGTACCTATCTCTTGCCATGGGTCCTCCTACAAAGGCTACCTAATTTGGGGGCTTAAAGCAGCAATCCCTTTTTCAAAAATTTTTATGTGGTAAAATACATATAAAAGACAAGACCTTTCCTTGAAAGTTCAGATAAAGTTTTAGAGATGTAGATGAGGAAGAAGAGGGGCACGCAAGATTTGTGGAGAAGATTGAGCTGCCTGGCAGCACGGAGATCTTTCTGGGCAAGAAGTGCCTACTAAACCTTCTGAGGTACACTACACGCTCACGCTCTCTCATCCATGTAAACATGTCCAACACCAGTGAAGTTTCAACAACAGGTGCCAGAAAGGTGCTATATAGGAACTGATTTGTCATTTTAGTCTCTCAACCAGGTAGGTCTAATTATGCAGCCTCTATCTGCATTTGGCTTCTCCCAGAAGCAGACACTGAAATAAGTAGTTTATTTAGGGTGTGGTACCAGGAGGCAGCAGTAAGGGAAGGGGATTGGGATGGGGAGGGAAGGAGAAGAATACAGGAAGTAGTCATGACTATGTGGGCAACAATGGCTCAGTGGCACCAGGGATGCTCTGAGAGACAATGTTGAATCACCTCTGAATTGTTTCTCCAATTGGTAGAGAAGCTGGTAATTATCCACCAGCCTCTATACATCATTGGCTAAAGATGCCCCTTGTTTAGGCTGAGCACGGGGCCATGGCCAGAGAACAAATGCCATGAGGGTACAAGAATCCATTAGTTAATTAATCAACCTACTGATGACCCAACACTGTACCACCACCCTTTATGGAAAATAAAAAAGAACTAGAGAATCTTAGAGTAGTTGATGTTTTCAGCTATCTTCCCAGTAACTATCCAATTCTCCCCTCCTTATTTTCTGTCAAGATCCCAATTGTGTGCTGGTGGTGAGTTTTCTCACAGCCGGGCATTTAGTATCTAGTAATGGTGGTTCCACGGCTCTGGAATGGCATCAGATAGGAGAAGGAAGTCTTCAAGAGGGGCATATAAATGCTGCCTTGCTGATAGAAACAGACAGCAAGAGTCAGCGTGGGATGAAGGGGAGAGGGAAGTCTGAGAGCCATACTATCACCTCTATGCTATTCATGCACATCCTTAGCCATGTGAGATCACACTGACATTAACAAAACCAGATGATACAACACTCACTAGAGAAACTCTTTGTAGTCGGGGTATACCTTTCTGTACCTGTGCAGTTGGTTTTGGAAATGTACGTGTGGGAGTTTTCTCTTATCCCACTTAGATTTCATCTCCTCTGTCTGCAGGCTGTGGAGATGGCCCAGAATCTTGGTTCTTCGTTACACTTTGTGGTCACTACTATAAACCTTGGGCCGCTTGAAAATGTGATAATTATGCCTTTTATGTCTTCGCTGAAATTCTTTATGGCTTGCCTTTTCTAATTCATTTGTAAAAATGTTGCACTTGCTGGGGTCAAGTGCAGACATGCCATTATAGACAGAGGACCCTCCCCTGCCCCAGGACAGTGAACACAGGTGTCAAGTAGTTCTTCAGCCATCTACTAATGTCTCAGCTCTATCCCATCCATGCCCAGTTATCTGACTGGCCTCAATGAAGTCATAATAAGATTCTGCAAATCTTATGTTGAAATCAAGACCCACTCTATCTACCTCATTGTTCTAAATTACCAGTCTGGAAACTCTATCAAAAGAACAGAAATAAGTGGTCAGTGCAAAAGATGTCCTCAACAAACCTTCAATCCGTCACGGATCAGGGGTTGGGGACCACACAACATTGATGAGTCTTGACCTCATTTGTCTGATGAGAATCGACCTTGTAGTAATGCTGGTTCCCTGCACCAGGGGTCCATAAATATTCAATTACATCAGAATCAGCCTGTCTCTAAATCCCTGCCTCTTAAGCAATGAGATGGTAATGCACCCAAGCTGGGAATAATTCATTAAAATCTGGAGGCAGCAGCTTACAAAATGGAAAATAGTCCTGTCAGCACTGTTGGCGATCCTTTGCCCAAATGCTTGCAGTAAGTGACACCTTTGGGTATATATTTAGTCCCTTTAAAGGCAGACAGGGTAGCCTGGGAGCATTCTCAGCACTTGAAGATGCTCTCCTGGACATTTGTTTTTCATTTTCCCCATTGTCCAATCAGCAGACAGGGCCTGCAATGACCAGGGAGCAGCTCAGCTGGGGATGAATACATGCAAGGTCTTCCATAAAGAAAAGATGAGGCTGGGGCATGAGGGAGGGTGGGGTGGGCAGAGATCATGGCCAAAGTAACATAAGGAGACTCAGAGCACCAAGAGCAAATGTAGCAAATCTGCTTCAATCTGAGCCTGAACACTCCCCACCCATCTCTGCCTCTAGGCTCCTTCCCTGTCCACACTCCCCCAACCATGCCTCATGGATCCTTGGATAAGTGGCAGCTTTTCATTTGAGACCAGAAGCAAAGGACCTCCAGAACTTGGTTAGGCTCCCAAAGGACCCCAGTGGGTGACAGTACACTCCCTGTGATCACCAATCCACTCTCGTCTTCAAGGGCTGTTCCAGGCATGTGACCAAACAGATCTACCTACCCTCCCCCCTCAGTGATGCTCTGGGTGAGGGCAGTTAGATGCGCCTGGCAGGCCCACTCACAGGGTGACATCTGCTGTCCTCCAGTTATTTCCCAACCTACCGAGCACCTCGGTCTTCCCTAGAGTACCCCATCACGCTCCACATCCCCCCTTCCTCTGTAATGATCCTCATCCCCCTCCTCCTCCAAAACACACACACACACACACACACACACACACACACACACACACACACTCCCTCAGGCCTCACATTAGCCACCGGCTTTCCATTTTTTAAACTTTGCCACTGACGAGTTTTGACAACAGTAAATACAATTAGGACAGAACTACTTCTGGGAGCCTGATAGTCAGAGAGTAGGTTTTGACGTGATCCTTTGATAAATAGTAACCCCCCATTTGGAAAATTCTAACCCTGTTCTTTAAAAAGTACACCAGTTCTTCCCCTTGGCGTCTCAACTGTGGTCTGTGGCTGAAAGAGAACTAACGCACTTGTGGGGTAAGCCCCAAGCGTCTTATCTCTCACACGCAATGCTTCCCTGAGCGGAGCTGGGCTTCTTTGAGTTATATCCTTATGTTGTGATGAGATGTGGTCTGGGCTCCTGAAAATAGCCACACAGAAAATCCTGTTTTATAACATGTGGACAGGCTCAGGCAGGCCAGGAAAAACAAGTAAGGATGGAGGGAGGCTCTGGGGGAATCTGTCCTTATGTCCCTTTCCTGGAGCCGAAAGCCTGCTCTAATGCTGCTAGGAAAAGGAAAAACAGAGACAAAGTTGGATTCCCTTTTAAAATCTGAGATCTGAGATTCCAGCGGCACGGCAAAGGCCAGGAGGCCCACTCCTGAGGCATGCGGAGAAGAGGAAAAAGGAAACAGTGTCAGAAAGGGACAGAGGCCGTAAGAAACCAGCTAGAAGTTATTTATCAACAGCTTAAAATGGAACCTCCCCAACGACCTTGACAGTCTCCCAGCTCTACATGCATTGGCAGCCATCACTCAAAATGCCTCTGCCACAGGGAGCCACTGGCCAACCTTCCGTCTGCTCTTGCAAAAGCAGGGACTTGCACAAGAGACCTCTTCACCGTGCCACACAGCTGAGCTGTCATCAGCAATGCAGGAGGCAAAGATCTGGCTCTGCTCAGAGAGCTACTGAGGCTCAACATGACGAATGAATTGACAGAGTGGACACCCACTGACAATGTGACCTTCTGGGGCCAAGGCACAGTTACAGGAAGCACCCCGGAGACTTACAGCATTGAGGAGGGTCAGGGCAGCCATACACAGTAGTGTAGGATATTCAGTGCACAAGGGTGACAGGTGGGATCTGCTCTTCCCAAGCTGGGGGAAAGGCTATTTTAAAATATTTATTTTCTTATTCCTTTAATTTTTGGGGTAAGTGTCATTGAGATATTACATACATATAAGAAAAGTGCACAAATCACAAGTTTGAGGTTTGATGAATTGTCAGAACCTGAACAGACTCATGTAATTAGCACCCTGTCAAGAAATAGGATCCTTGCAGGATCCCAGAAGTACCCCCCCCCCAAAGACACCTTTAAAAAATTTGAATCAAAATGCCATCTGTTCGCTAAGACAGAGCGCACAAGGGGTGCCCTTTTCAAGTACACACAAAAGCATTCTATGGACCAGTGGTCTCTCAAGACAGGAGGGCACTATGACGAGGAGGATGGGACAGAGATAGAATTCTGTGAAGCAAAAGGTGGTAAGTGGCACTGCCCAGAGGGAGGCCTTCCTGTGTCCACACTTCCCCGCTCTCTCTCCCCTCTGCCTCTTCTCCCCACAGCAAATATCAAGCCCTCTCATTATCAGGGCAGCGGAGAGGGCACCTGAATGCTTTGGGACGGAAAGGTAACGTAACAAGCTTTGGGAAGCAGCCCATCATTCACTGAGAGCTGTCTCGAGTCTCAATGTGCTAGTTGGCAACTGTCTGAATGCTGGAGGTTGAGTCCAGTTTACTGCTTAGTGAAGCTATCCCTTGTGCACACTGGCTTAGTGAACAGATGGCACCTTGATTCAAATTTCTAACGGTGTATTTTTGGGGGTATTTCTGGGGTCCTGCTAGGGTCCTATTTCTTGAGTGCAGGTCATCTGAGGCTTCCTCACCAGATGTCTCCTCAGCCAGGGTAAAGGAGTGTGCTGTGACCACATGGCCTGGTAGAGACCCAGCCCCTCTGAACCATGGTGCTCTGACCTGGACCTGTGGTTGACGTTCCATTGTTGGTTCTTTCTAAAGTGGTACAACCTTCTGCCTCTCTCCCCAGACTGGTTATTCCTTGAAGGCTGGACCCTATAGCTCTGTTCATTAACAAAAACTGGGGATACTTATGAAACAATGAATGAATGAATGAATGAATGAATGAATATGAAGTTTACCAAAAGAGAAAGGTACTTCATTTCCCCTCATTATGTCCATAATGTCCCTGACCAATAACATTTACACAAAAAGACTATCTGGAATTCTCTGCCTAGTTACAGCCCTTCAGATTTTGATCCCTAATCACAGAACAGTAGTTGGAAGATATGAGTAGCTCTGATATGAGGTTCATATCAGAGCACCCACAATAGAAATATATTCTTCCTATGTCCCTAAAATTCCAAGGTTTGCAAACATAAATTTCTCATTCATCTCATCTGTCAGTTACTGTTGAGTCCATAGAATGTTAAAGCTCAAGGACAGGAAGAGAATCAGCACTGTGGAAAGCCAGGAGAGTTCAGTGTAAGGGCCTGAGGCCTGAGCATCCCACTGGGCTAAGTATCATGGGCGAGAAGACCTGAGACTTTCCTTTTTTCCGATGGAGGCCAAGGCTTTCCCCCAGTTCCTGACTCAAGGCCCCAGCCAAGGACACCATCTGAGTGCTCTTCTGAAAAGGGCACTTCTCCTGGGGCAGGGAGGCTGCCATCCTCTGAGCCCTTTGTTTCAGTTGTGGCTGTGGGCACATCCCAGTCTCCAGGCAGAGTCCCAAGGCCTGAGCCAGCAGCAGCTCTCAGCCTTCTGTCTGGGGCTTTCCCAAAGCCTGAGAGGCTGCTCAGGCCTGGCAAGTGCAGGGAAGCTGGTCCTCAGCCACTGGTGCAGGAGCTGCTGGAGAAGGCCCCCCACAGTCATCTCTGCAGAGACAACTTGGAGGGGCATCCTACCCCATTCTGATGCCATTGGCCCCCATTTGCTCCAAGTCAGTCTGCACTCAACACTGTGCTTCCTCCTTCCTGCCTCACGCCCCTTCGCTTCCATTTGCTGCCATCACTCTCCTACTAAACTACACAAGTCCTTGTCTCCGGCTCTGCTCTCAGGGTCCCTAAATGTATCCAGTCCAGGGAGTGCAGGTGATTGCAGCTCAGCTATACTTTCTCTGCCCGGAAAGTGAACTCTCCGTTCCCACCCCACCCCCCCATCCTCAATGAGTAAGAAAAATGGCCTCCAAGCCTTTGATTTTTCTCATCACTTAATTATTTATGGAACATTTGCCAAGTGGCAGGACAGTGCTAAGGTGCTCTGCACCGTTTATCTCGCCACATCTTTGACAACTTCCTGTGAGATGCACAAGTGTCACCCGTGCTGTACTAAGACTTCAGGATGATACGCTGCTAAATGAATGTGGATTAAGTCTCCTGCAGAAATTGAGTTCAATAAGGCACCTCAATGCAGCAACAGGTCTCTTTTTCAAGGGTGCTGTGGGGCACAAAGGAGAAAGTGTACCATCCACACCTGGAGCTGCTTCACAGAGGAATGGCCACCCCTATGGAGTCCTGAATGCCTACAAAACAACCACAAGCAAATTGTGCCAACACTGGCCCAAATGCTGCCAGTGATGGCAAACCTGTCACCTTCTGGTCTCTATTTTTTTAAAAAAATGGAATGTTGTCTTCCTATAACTGCACCTGTTCAGGCCCTGATCCTACCACTCTGAGCTCTGAAAACTTGTCCACTCGGTCTTCCCTTTCTTCAAGTAACTGGAATAGCTGCTCAAAATACCCTTTCTCCAGAAAACAAAACAAAAACAAACAAAAAAACAGCACCATGCACCTATGTCCCCACTCTCCAAGCCCAGACAAGGCTTTGGCACCAGCCTGCCCCTTCCCTGTCTGCCAGAGTGTGGCTTAAAGAGCTGCCCATGTATATCCCAAGTACATCTATCTAGCATGGAGGAAAGCAGAATTAACTCCTCTCTGGTTTGGAATGAATTCCTCTAGAAAGACATGAAATCTGAACAAGATCAATATGGACTTGAATCTCCTTGGCCCCGCAGAAGCCATTGACCTTGGGCAAATTACATGATGTCCTCGAACCCTAGATCTGTGAAATGAAGATGATGAGAATCCCCCCTCAGGATAGCTGTGAGTGAAATGAAATAACACCCAGCATAGTGTCTGTCATAGAAAAAGCACCTGACAAACATGAGCTGCTCCCTCAGCACATGAAATGCCGACAAGGAAGCTTTGAACCACTTGAAGCGTGATGCTCTTAAGCTACATCTTCTTTGCTCCATGATTCTGCAAAAAGGCTTTTGCCAAACTCAGAGCTTTATATATTTATCTCCATCATCTATAATAATGAAAGTGTAATATGCTAATTAGACCGAACAGCTGAAAGACCTTCCGGATAAAGCCAGTGCTGCAAGGGCCAAGGCAAGCTGCCGCAGCTGAGAGGGCTGAGCCCCTTGCACGAATTTCATGCATCAGGCCTCTAGTATTTCGTATTTTAAGATATGTTCCCTTATTATGGGAGAATTCCTCTCCTGCTCTATGATTGACTCAGAGTTGGCTACAATTAAGCCAAAACCCATGCCTTCCACATTGGGGGTACACACCTCACTTTCAGTGTGTTACCATGTGGCTCAGTTTTGGCCAATAATATATTAGCAGAAATGAGATGCACCACTTATTGGCATTGCCCTTTCAAATATCCCTTATGATCCCGTCTCCTTTCTCTTTCCTTTTTTAGAACATTTCTGATTCTTTGACATAGACAGGGATTTATAGTTCATCACAGTCACTCACACCTCTATTCTTTTTAAAAATTCTTTATTGTTTAAAGTATTACACATAGTATTACATATGTCTCCTTCCCCCCTCCCCCATTGACCTTTCCTTGGCCTTCTCCACCCCAGCATATGCCCTCAACCCCCCTAGTGTCTGTGTCAATTGGTTATGCTTATGTGCATGTATACAAGTACTTTGGTTGACCTCTTACTCCCTCTCCTCTGCCTTTTATCTCAAGTTTGATGATTCTCTGTCTCTATATCTATTTTTTCATCAGTTTATGATGTTCATTATAGTCCATAAATGAATGAGATCATGTGATATTTATTTTTTTCCAACTGGCTTATTTCACTTAGCATAATGCTCTCCATGTCCACCCATGTTGTTGCAAATGGTAAGAGTTCTTTCTTCTTTTACAGCAGTGTAGTATTCCATTGTGTAGATGTACAACAGTTTTTTAATCCACTCATCTGCTGATGGGCACTTAGGCTCTTTCCACATTTTAGCTATTGCTGCTATGACCATAAGGGTGCATATATCCTTTCTGATTGGTGTTTCTGATTTTTTGGGATACATTTCTAGAAGTGGAATTACTGGGTCAAATGGGAGTTCCATTTTTAATTTTTTGAGGAAACTACATACTGACACCTCTATTCTTTTTCGTTAAATATGTTTTTATTTATTTCAGTGAGGAAGGGAGAGGAAGAGATAGAAACATCAATGATGAGAGAGTCACCAATTAGCTGCCTCTTGCATGCGCCCTACTATGGATTGAGCCCACAACCTGGACATGTGCCCTTAAGCAGAATCGAACCTGGGACTCCTCAGTTCACAGGCTGACACTCTATCCACTGAGCCAAACCAGCTAGGGCTCTCCTTTCTCTTTCTTAATCTGCCATGTGGAAAAGAATGTCTGAGGTCCCAGCAGATGGTGAGCCAAAGCAGAAGGCTCTTGGGTCCCTAAGTCACTATATGGAAGGGCGTCTGCTGAATAATGCAAGAGTGAGAAGTAACCTTCTATGAAAGGGGAGGGAACCTTTTTCTGCCAAGGACCATTTGGATATTTACATCATTCATGGGCCATATAAAATTACCAACTTAAAAATTAACCTGCTACATTTGGTCAAACATTTAATTAACTCACCCCTCATGCCTTGGCAGGGCCGGACCAAATGATTTCACAGGCCTTATACAGCCCACAGACAATGTTCCCCACTCCTGTTCTATGGTTTTAAACCACTCAAATTTGGGTTCCTATCTATTATAGTAGCTGTAGTTCAAAAAGGTACTTTGTGCTCATTCTTACAAATTTATGAAATTCATAAGGTGGGTGTATATGCTTCCAGTGCCCCCATCAAAGTCATAGGAGTAGGGAGGACCCACTTAATGACATGAGGTGGCATGAGCTAGTGGTGACACTGGTGGCAAACACTGAGCCCTGAGGATATATGTGCAGAGATTTTGACACAGACTTGATTATTCACATGTTCACCAGTCTGCCACGTGCAATTAACAGAGCTGAACAGGCCATGATTGAAAATCACTTAATCCAGATTGTTCCATGGACTTGTCCAAAGTCCGACAGCTGGTAGGTTACGGGCAAAGCTGAAGTCTCTTTGTTTTTAGTCCAGGAATTTCCCCTGTAGGCAGAAATTCTGGTAGAATGAGTCAAGGTCACATAGAGGGCACTCTCTTTTTTAGACATTTGCTGCTCACCTGGCTCATCGAAGTCACCTGAATACAGATAATAAGAGTAACTCTGTCCTTCCCAGAGCAAGTCCCTGACTCCAATGAAACACTAAAGACATGTCCCTTGGCAACATGCTTCAGCCAGCAACCAAATCCAAGACCAGCATATAGGAACACCATGGACTAAGAATTAACATCTCTGTCCTTGTTGCTAAGAAACAGAAACTTGGTAATTATATTACAGATAACGAGAGACCTGCATTTCCAGAATTTTATTTTTAAAAAATCTGTAAATATTAGCTTTCCCATTGAAGCAGCTTAGTTTCAATCTCCTGTGCTTTTTTATGTTTAATTAAAAGACTCTCAGCACTCGCTGTGCGCTGCCCTTAAAAGTTGGCTCAGCATATGCTTGCTTTCCTTTCTGAAGGTTTTCACAGCCCCTGGAGCCACTTTCACGTGCAGCTTGGGGTCCTGACAGGTGAGTCAGAATTCTAATGCAGGGGTTGGCCACCCCTAGCTGCTGAAGCCCAGCTAGATTCATTTGTCACATCTGGATAAGGGGATAAAGTAATAATAGCCTCCTCACACAAAGGATGCAGTGGGATCTTACAACAATGGAATGAGATCCCAAGACCTGACACACAGCCTTACATTTTTTTTATTTTTACATATTTGCTAAATAAGTTGAACCTTAGAAAATAACTTTTTATACAAGTGATTTTAGCAGATTCTCCCGGTGGGCTGCCCACATCCTTGACCAGTATGATGCACACTTGCCTGATTTCTGACTGCAAGCACCTGCACCTCTCTGCCCGAGGGCTCTTTCTCACTGTCAGAGCCAACTTTGCCCATGACCAGAAATGTTAGGGGCACAATGACACATCAGCAAAAAATGACAGGAGTTGTGGAATAACACCTCACTCCCTCATATCTCCTGTGTGCTCTCTGCTGCCTCCCAGGTCCCAAGAAGGACTGAGCTATAGTCGTCCACAGTTATAATTTCCCTCTCTCTTCCCTTCATTGTCTCAGTTTCCTGCTCCCTGACCAGCACTGCCAAACAAACAACTTGCCCTTCAATCCTTGACTGCAACTCTTCTTCTAGGAGATCCTAAACTAAGATAAATAAATGCATTGTGCATGAACACACATCTGTACATTCCAGATTAGAAGACTATGAATTCCACTTCTGCTGTCTTCCAATGTACTGACTGTTCCATCCAGCTTCAGAAGGTCCACACTGGTGATGTAGGAAGAATTGAGTTTGTTACCTAAGTCAATAGAGGTAATTGGTTTGGAAAGAAACATGCCACCCTCCGTGACAGTGGTGGTCTCTGGGAATGACAGGTAAGGGGTGATTAGGACTGGTGATGGGGAGAGGACATCTATATTATTTGTAGTGTTGCATTGGCTTTTATTTAAAAGACACAAAGGAAATGTATTAAATTATCTTTGTTCTTTTCTATATTTTAAAAATATCTCAAATAAAATAAGTATTAAGATACAATTTGTCAAAATTTGTGGGATGCAGCAAATATCCTATTTTTAAAAGAACATTTATATCACAGCATGCATACTAGAAAAGAAGATTCAAAATCAACAATCTAAGCTTCCACTTTAGGAAAGTAAAAAAGTAAAAGCAAAGTAAATTCAAAGTAAGCAGAAGAAAAGAAATACTAAAAATTAGAGCAGAAATCAATTGCAGAAATTTAAAACTGGATGGCACAGGGGGAAAAAATCAATGAACCCAAAAGCTACTTCTTTGAAAAGATCAATAAAATATATTGACTTCTAGCCAGGTTATAGGGGGGGCGAGAGAGATTAGACACAAATTACTAATATTAGAATTGAGAGAGGGGCTATCACTATTGATCTCATGGACATAAACTAGATAATGAAGAAATATAATAAATAAACTCTATGTCCACCAATTAATAACTAAGATGAAATAAACCAATTTTTTGAAAGACAAGATCTACCAAAACTCACATAGGAGAAGTAGACAACTTGAATAGGCCATATCTTTTGACATATCTTCTCTCTGTTGCCCCCTCAATCTCTGGCCTTACCAGTTCCTTCCTAGATTACCAACAAGAGCCTTCCTTTCATCTCTGTACACCATCCAGCACCTAACTGACGAACAGGTACTCAGCAGCTATGGTGAGAGATCTGATGGGACTACTAAGGTAAAAGTACAGTATGGGACATAGTTTCACTCTTCGATTTACATTTGGTATCTTTGAACTTTGAAATAAGCTAGATTCACCCAGACAGGAAGAAAATGTGGATTCTAGAGTGATGTATGATTTTGGTGCCCAAGGATTCTCAGATCATTGTACATCAGCAAATACAAATCATCAAGGTTATGTCTGATTCTTTCCCCCATATTTGAACACATTAAATACTGGTGGGGGAAAAGTAGGTTAACAGCTATTCATACAGAAAATAATCTAATCTATAATAATAAAAGGAAACTATTTTTGCTTTTATTATTTAAAATAATACAATCTATAATAATAAAATCATAAGGTTTGGACAGCCAAACAGCCTTCCAGACGTCCTTCCGGACAAACCTTCCCAACAAAGTTGGGGCTCCGAGGGCCTTGCACAAATTTCATGCATGAGGCTTCTAGTAATTAATAAATAATAATACAAGAATAACCTCTGTTTTGCACACTTACAACTGCAAACCTACATTTGCCCCACCCAGTATAATAAATCCATAGGTATATTTATTTTTCATGTAGGAGTGACACTCTACACCCAATCAGAAACCTAATCACCACCCAAGGCTGGCTAAATGCAAAACCAATGATGCTTCAACCTTTCTCTCTCCTTCTGATCTCCAGAAGGCACCGATCATGTCCACATGGAAAGACCATGTCTTTTACTGAGTCAGACTCTGCGGTCAGTGAGGCATTCCATTTAATAGGTTCTTATTTATCCAGAGACCTCTGAACTTGCCCACTACACAGATCAAATCTACCATGTGTTCAGACTTGTATAGCCATAATTTATAGACAAATGGGAAGGAAGAATGAAAGAGATTTGGAATTCCTTGGAAGGAAATGAGTTTGGGTTTCTATTTTTGGTGAATTCAGGTTATTATTGATAATTATTTTGATGGGGTCTTCAGGAGTCACTTACATAGGCCAAAAAAATGTATATAAGTTATTCACAAGTGCCTCATAAGAACACTTCTGACCTGAGTAATCCAACCAAATCTATGTGTGTGTTTTTTTTGGGGGGGGGTCCATATTATTTCCCATCCCCCCAGTAGATGATTTTGTGTTTGTTTTCTACAGAAGAAAAACATTAAATAAAACTAGGCAAAAAGTCAAAGAAAAAAAAATGGCTTCTAGGTTCCCATAAGGCCTTAAAAGTAAAAAGGCATTGTTTGATCCCCAATGCTGGGTGGTTCCCAGTGACATCACACATCCTGCTCAGTGCAGGACGGGGACACGGAACTGGCTGCAGCCACAGTGTTCCCAGGGGGTGTCAGGCCTGCTGGGATCACTGTCCCTTATGCCTCGGTGGAGATGAGCACAGCAGTTGAATGGAAATGTCCGTACTGTGGGAGGGGTGCTGAATTGAAAGCAGTAAGCCTTATTTTAAAAGAGGCTGCCTCGGATTTCAGAAAAACACAACCAAAGGACATCTTCACCAGGCTGTACATTCACTCTGGGCATACGTTACGGTGCTCTTGTCAGCCAGGAGATGAAGGGTGCAGGAAATTGCTCTGCAGGAATGCAGGGTGCAGAAGCCAAGAAGCGGCTTGCAGGGTACACGGCTCATTGCACCCTGCTCACTCGCAACAGGCAATGCCTTAAGGGGAGCTTAGTATTTAAGATCTCCAAGATGATCTTTTTTTGTGTGTTTTTTTCCAAAAAAATTTTAAAAATCCATGACTGTGAATTAGCAATGGTTTCTTTAAAAAAAATAAAGTTTGTATTGGTTTTAGAGAGAGGGGAAGGGAAAGGGATAAAAAACAGAAACATCAATCGGCTGCTCCTGCACACCCTGAGCCCAAAGCCCAGACATGTGCCATGCCCGGAATAGAACTGGTTCATGGGTCAAAACTCAACCACTGAGCCACCCTGACCTAGCCAAGATCATCTTTCATCAGAAATTGTCACTGTGCAGACCAGGCATCTCTAAATTAAAAGCTGACTTTTATTTTTATTTATTTTTGTTGTTAATCTTCACCAGAGGATATTTTCCCATTCATTTTCAGAGAGAATGGAAGAAAGGGAGAGAGACAGAGAAAGAAACATCAATGTGAGAGAGATACATCAATTGGTTGCCTCCCGCATGCTCCCCAACCAGGGCCCAGGATTGAGCCTGTAACTGAGGTATGCACCCTGGACCGGAATCGAAGCCAGAATGCTTCTGTCCACAGGCCAATGCTCTATTCACTGAGCCAAACCGGCTAGGGCAAGGCCTCCTTTTAAAAGCGCAACTTATCCTCCTGAAAGTGGTGAAAGGCCACCTCCTTCCAACTAGGTCAGAGGCCTTTTGTATGTGCAAAGGCCAGCGTTTCCCTTTCACAGCTGAGTGCCTGGTGCCCAGAGGCTGAGAACTCACCAAGCTCAATTGACTTCCTTTTCTCAATAATTATTTCACCTTTGGAAAACACAGGGTCACTGGTTGAACCTTGGAGTGAGGAGAGCACGGAGGCCAGAGCCTTTCAGGGGAAACCACTGTTCTCCATGAGTTCACTTGGGAGTCAGACTCGTGCACAGAATATTGTTCCGAAAATATAGCAGGTCCCTGCAATGGCCTCATTAATGTGCCTTCACGGTCGCATCATGGGGAATCAGCTGTGGGGAATTTTCAGGACTCATGATGTGAGACTCAAGCATGGCCAATAGCTATGACCAAACAGCAGAGGGAAAAGGTGCAGGAGGCTGGAGACAGGAACAGAACACACACTATATGCAGCGCCTTGGCTCACTGGTGCCTGTCAGCCATTTGAAACCCATCTTTCCTTAGGCGCTTGGAGCTACAGAGACGCACAGAGCAGAGTCATCCTGTGATAGCCCAGATGACAACTGGCATCGCCGTCCTGAATGTTTGAATAAACTTGTATAGATAACCCCTTTCCCCACATGAAGTGGGAAACCCAGAGTTCTTCCCACCACCTCAGGGGAGTCTTGAGGGCATTCTGTTGGGCAAATCACTTCTTGTTCTTTCTTCTGACTTATTCTCAGGCTCTTCTGTTCTACTTGCATGTATCCTCTCTCCTTCTCCCCACATTGGCATATCCCATTTGCTTTGTATCTCTCCAGAAAACCATTACTCACAGAAGGATATTATTACTCCAATATTTACTGAGTGCCTACTGATTGTTGGGTATTAGACAATGGAGTTACACAGGAGAGCCAATAGGCACAGTCCACAGAAAAGGCAGATAAGGCACAAATAAACAATTCAAAGAGTTACAAAAATGTATTATAAGTGCTCTGAAGGAAGAGGCTTCTATAAAAGAGAAGAATAAAGAAGGAATTGACTTAGATCAGGGACTCAGCAATTGTTTGAGGAGGTAATGTTTACACTGCATTCTGAAAAAGAGGCAACCGTGGTGAGAAGGCTCAGCTACTTTGAGGAACAGAAGGAAGACTAGTAGAGCTGGGAGTGTATGAGTCAATTTTTCCTCTGGGGGTCCCTAGCCACCTCAACACACATACCCTTTAATACCTCCTCTTGATTCTGTGATTCACCAAAAGCCCAACAGCAAAACTTTCTTAACTAGAGCCAAAAAATGGGTCCCTTTCTAAAGGCTGTAAAAATGTGAGCCCAGGTATAGCGGTAGCCATGGACCCAGCTACTGGGGAATGTGGCAAGAGAGCACAAGACCATTAAGATGAGAGATGCAACCATACAACCATCTAGGGTCCATTGCTCCAGCAGATGTCTACCAGTCACACACCTTATAACAGCATCCAACCAGAGACTGGAGGGAAGACATGCCCTGGAGAGGCCCCTTAAGTATTAGGATCTCCGAACTTTCACAGAGAGCAGGCATTCTTTATCACACTCATGTGTGAGATCTTGGAGACAGGAATCAGAGGGTCATGCTACAGAGTGACAAGAGCATGAGATAGAATTCTGTTCAGGTATTTTTGCTTGGAGATCAGAGGAGACTATGCCCAGTCTTTGAAGGATCGGAGGTCAAACAGAAGACCCATGAGTGGCTCAGCACAAACCCATGTCTACTGCTTCTCTCCCTAGTCCTATAAGTAGAGCCAGACACTGATTCTATCAGGGCCTTAGTTTCATCATATGGGCAAACATAAATACTACTGTGTCAGAATACAGTATAATATAATGGTCCTCTCCTCACAGAGCATGCGGATTAAGTGGACTGATATGTTGGCATTTGTCAGCCATTTGAAATCCATCAAGTTCTCAGAACACTATCTGGCATATGGTAAGTACTCAATAAATGTTAGCTATTACGATTTCTTTATTTGTATGTGAACCAAGGAAGACCTCAAGCCAGTCTTCATACCAAGCACAAGTCAGCATTTGTAAGAAAGGGATACCAGAATGTCACTCTGTACAGGGGGTTTCAGGTAGATCAAGCTGTAGGCCCCAGGGACAAGAAAATGAATGTCTGGGTCATAATTCCATTCATTCTTGAAGCCATGTAACTCAACCACTACAATGTGTAGGCCAGTAAACAAGTGGGATAAAACATTTCTCTCTGTTCTAAGTTTATCCTATAACCACTGACTATTCCAGCTGGAAGAGACCCCGAAGATTAAAAACAAACAAACAAACAAACAAAAAAAACCTGCCATAGAATCTCCCTAGATACATGGAAAAACTACTACCATCTTTTCATTCTGAGTCCACATGCCAGGACCTGCCAGTCCTGGGGACTACAACTGGGTCACCCTGTGCCTGGGGAAATCGCTCTGAAAAGGTAACTGAGTATTTTGAGCACACATAAATTGCCCTAAAGTCCCCCCTCCCAAATGTCTAGTGCCCAAATGTGAGTACAACATCTAGCCAAAAGAGATCTGGATTCTTAACATTTTCTGTGGGCTGATGACTAAGGTCCCCAACTATTTCTCCTTGTAATTGTATTTACTGCAATAGTACAGGAACAGTTAAATCGACCATCTGGCAGGGGCTTTTGCAAACAGAACCATTTGATGTCCCTAGGAAACAATGAGGTAGGTGATGTTACGTTCATTTCCCAGAGGAAGAAACTCAGGTTCTGGGGAGTTCAGTAAGTGGCATAGATTTGTCCAGCTGGTAAGAGGCTCAGCCAGGATTTGATCGTGGGCTTGACTGCCGTGGGAATCTGTTATTTCTCCATTATTGGAGAAATAGACTATTCCAAAATAGTTTCCTTATAATTTTGGCAAAACCCAACACCAGAGTAATTAGTTCAATTGATCAAAAGTACCTGTTGGAAAAGGTGCAGAGCACCCCAGAGCTAGCAGCAGCACAAAGGAAAGATGACTCTTTTTTGTTTCGTGGCTTCTAGAACTAAAAAACTGAATTTTTGTAAGATGCTAGCTAGCACTAAAGGAAGGGGTTCTTTCCTTCAGGTATGCAGTAAGCATTTATTTCTTGCATACCCATATCTAATTAGGCATGCCATGAGATGACATGAGTTCCATTTTTTTTCTTTTTAAAAAATATATTTTTATTGATTTCAGAGAGGAAGGGGGAGGGCGAGAGAGATAGAAACATCAAAGATTAGAGAGAATCATTGATAAGCTGCCTCCTGCATGCCCTCTACTGTAGCTGGAGCCTGCAACCCGAGCATATGTCTTTGACCAGAATCAAACCTGTGACCCTTCAGTCCACAGGCCTACACTCTATCCACTGAGCCAAACTAACTAGGGCAACATGAGTTCCATTTTTTTAGGAAAAGAAAGGTGAGTTCCTATACTAGTATATACTGGTATAAGACTATCATATCCCTTTTCCCTATAATTAGCCAAGAACAAAAAAACACCAAGAGGCACCTATGCAACCCATTAAAGGAATGCAGAAAAAAGAATGTAGATTCCAGGTTACACTGCAGGAATTAAGAAAGCTCACCATGCCTTCTTTCTAAGTAAATGGCAAGTTCTCAAAAATAAAATTGATATGCTTTTCCTACAGTGTAAACTTTTTGGGCTGAGGTTTAGAAACCTCAGGCATAGACCATAGGAAAGGTAGATAAGGCACAAATAAACAATTCAAAGAGTTACAAAAATGTATTACAAGTGCTCTGAAGGAACAAATTGTAGGTTTGATCCCCAGCTCCGCTGGTCGGAGCACTCCCCCATGCACTGAACTCAAAGGTGTGTGCCTTCTCTCTCATACTTGGCTAGCTATCTGCCCTCCACAGCCTCTCTTCCCCAGCGACCAGCGGGGATTGATGAACACTGGGTTGGTGTGCTTCATGGAAGAATAAAGTTCTGTGATTTATATGTTTCAATGCCCATGAGAATTTCCCTTATTTGGGGGTTTCTGTGAACACAAATGTAGCCCTAAATCTTAACTCATCTTACTTGATAAACCACTGGAATGTTGGCTTGGAGATGCAAATTAATTATGTCTTTTATTTTCTGAATTCTAATGCTGACCCTGGAGGAACTGCCTATTTCAGTGTTAGCACATTCTAGAGATGGTGAACAATGTGTGTTCTTTTCAAATTCAAACCAATTGATCCAGAGTCCACACCCCAACCACCTCCTCTTCTAGGGGGTTCTCACCCTGAGCCATTACTTATCTGCCTAATGTGGTACCCAGGGCCAGGAACCAGAGGACTAGGAATGTGTGTGTATGTGTGTATTTGTGTGTGTGTGTGTGTGTATATATATATATATATATATATATATATATATATATGTGTGTGTGTGTGTGTGTGTGTGTGTGTGTGTGTATTTATAGTTTTAATCCTCATCTGAGGATATTTTTTCCCACTGATCTTTAGAGAGAGAGAGAGAGAGGAAGGGACAGAGGAGTGAGGAGAGAGAGAGAGAGAGAGAAAGAAAGAGAGAGAGAAACATCGACTGGTAGGCTCCCTCGAGTGCCCCGACCACCAGAGCTAGGGATCAAACCTACAACCGAGGTATATACCCTTGATTGGAAATCAAACACAAGACTCTTCAGGCCGTGGACCAATACTCTAACCACGGAGGAGAACCAGCCAAGGCAATACATCATATTTTAAAACAAGATGGAAGTTTTTACTCCACAGTCCACCTCCCACAAGGCAGCAGAAAATGTGGGTGGCTCCATCTTTATCTTGCATTTCAAAGAGGAAAACCAACAGTTGTGATTGTGGAAGAAAAAAAAAAAAGAAGAATCAAAGATATGCAGATGCAAGTTTAATATTTTGCACATTGGAAAAATTTTACCTAAAGTGACCTAAGTTTAGTCACTGCTTGATTCAAACGAAAAGCTTGGTGCATTTTCCCACTGGAACATTCATTAAAACCACCACAAGCATGATTTCTGAGGCTCTGGATTTTGTAACCTCATTAGTTTCTGTAAAATCTCTCTGTGATTTGACCCAGTTTCAACTCCCAAAGTCTGAAAATAAAATATGGATGCTTTCTGTATAAGGATTTGTCCATGTGTCGTTAGTCCACTAATAAAGTATGGGGCCACACTGCTCCTCACATAACTAGAAATGCTCCAGAGGGTATACCCCGGAGGAAGCTCAGATTCATTAAATCTGGAGTGGGAGGATGTCCTGTAGAGATAGCTACTTGCAATGAATAAAACACAGGAAACCATCATTTAAAATCCTCAACAGCTTTCTCGACTAAATGAAACGACCTATAAAGAAAGCAATTTTAACATAGACTAATTGATAGGAACAACAGTTAAGTGCCTGTGGCATCTTATGCACATTATACCCAAATGACATCGTACCAAACAGTGGTATCTGAGGACATGCTGTACCTATACCTTAGAACTAGCTGAAGAATGAACTATATTCCTTCTCAAGTTATTCACAATAATTCAGACGATTGCAGCCACCATGACTCAAAGAAGGTTCAAAAGCTCAAAACATTCCCATGAATGTGATGGATGCATACTTCTCACAATTTACGGCACTAATCCCGTGTTTTAAGATGCTTTGGTGAACACATGCTAAATAATGCCTCTGGCTACCAAGAGCTGGCCATCATTCCCTTTATTGGCCGAGGCAGCACAGCTGAGTGGGTCCCTGCAGTGTAATATTACATGCGCTTTCCTCAGTCAGAGGAGAGACCTCCACGCTCCTGACTGAAGGCTTCCTTCCATTTGTGTTGCTGAATTTTTGTTTTCCCGTATGAATGTCTTGGGGCTTGAGATACGAGTAGTGGTGGAATCAGATTTCAACTTGGAATTCTCCGTGGAGTCACTTGCCTCAACTTGTTATTGTGGGCAGTGTGAGAAAGCTCCACAGACTAACTTAGAGATGGTCCTGGCAAAAGAGCAACAAGGGCATTGAAAATATCCACGCACCTTTCCTTATCTTCTATGATTGCTTGAGCTTCTGTAACCCTGAAATGTTCCGGTGTTGATCAGGATGATTAAGATTACATAAAAACCTGTTTGATTTTGCCAGGTTATGACTGCTCTGCTCAGAATATCTGCTTTGGGGGTTGGCTTTTTCTAAGTGCTATATTTATACATTAATGCACTTCCTCAGCCTCAATGCAAAGACCTCTACCTCTTGTCACCCCATCAATGTCCGTCACAGAACCCAACCTGATGATATGGGACATTTGGGATAGTTTGGGAAATTAGGACTACAAAGTATCTTCCCTCAGACAGGGTCACTCAAAACAACAGAATTAAAACCTGATTTTTACAGGCCCTCAAACAAAAGGATTCTATAACTCTGTGCAATGTTTAAAGCTCCCTTCAGCATCCAGAATATTCTCCTTAGTTCCAAGTCAGATACTCCATCACAGCATAAAGTCCTGGAATTTCTCAAATGATTACTTGATTGTGTTTATCTTTTTTAAAAAAGCAAAGCTATTCCAGGCCAGTGTTGCTCAGTGGTTGAGCCTCAACCTATGATAGGTTCAATTCCCAGACAGGGCACAGGCCCAAGTTTCCAGCTGGACCCCCAGTAGGGGGCACTGCAGGAGGCAGCTCTGATGTTTCTCTCTCATGGATGTTTCTATCTCCCTATCCCTCTCCCTTTCTCTCTTTAAAACATCAATTAAAAAAAAAACACAAAAAAACCACCTTTTTGTTCAGTGAATTGTTGTTGGTTTTCTGTTTCAAATCAGTATGAAAGAGAAGTCACTGCTTCTGACTTGGGGCTAAATGCCCACTGACCCCTCTCTCTTTGCTCAGTGCAGTGGGGCAGGGAGGGCTTACTGGCTGCTCACCGGCTGGTAACTTCTGACATATCTCACCCTCTGACCACGACTGGGTCACAGCCACACTGGTGGGGACACTAAGGCCGCCCGCCCCCAGAGGCAGGATTTCCCCCAGGGCTGGGGTTGGCTCAGTGATTCCCTGGTGGCCCTGCAGAACCTCCCCTGGGAGGCAAGGAGCCCTAGAGGACAACCTTCCTCCCCTCCTCCCTCTTTCACTCAGGGTGGGGTGGTGCCGTGGTTGCAGCCTCTCCCTGCCTTCCCTAGCTCTCCTGCCCTCTGCCCTTTGACCAGGCATTTCCCTAGTAAAGTCCTTGTATGTTGCACCTGACCTGGCAATGCATCTCGGAGGCTCCCACAATGAACTTGGATGTCCACCAGGGGCTGAGCAGAGAGCACAATCCAAGGCTTCACCGGACTTTGACAACATTCTCTTCTTGCCACCATCCAGCCAGTAAAAACCATCACCAGTGTATACAGGCTGCTCCCTGGACCCCAAAGCCTGAGGTTCTCCTTTTAGCCCAGGAGACATACATGACAGGCTGGGTGCTGATGGCAGGCAGAGGGTGAGAGGACCAGGCCCCATGGAGACCCCACCACTGGGTCAGGGTCAAAGACAACCGTGGATGCCAAGATTCAAAGCAGGAAGAATGGAGCAGGGTGTGATTGAGTCTATGTATGTGTGTGAGTGCAATACAGCGTACATGTGCATGGGTGTGCATTGAGTGTGTGTGTACATATATGCATGTAGGTATGGGTACCTGCCTAGGTGTGCATGTGTGTACTTGTGAGGGTGTCTCTGTGTGTGAATGGAGTATATGTGCATGTCTGTGTGGTCACGGGCTGGGGCAGGAACATATGAGTGCAGGGCTGCTACCATGGATCAGCTGCGTTTTTCTGCACTATTTCCCCAATTAACCTTCCCTGAAGGCTGCAGAATCCCTCCAGTACAGTTCTGCCTTTAATTCCCATGCAAATCAGTGGAGAGAATGGCCTTCCCCTCCCCATTTCTCTTCATTCTCCTTTCCTTCTTTTTGTATTTTTCTCCATCTCCCCTCCCCCCTTCCTCCCTTCCTTCTTTTCCTCCTTCTAATTGCCCTCCCTTTTTTATTTCCTTTCTTTCTGCACCAGGCCCTTGGTCTGATCTGAGGAGGTATCTGCGTGAGCAGGGGACCAAGGAAGATTCCTCTTTAGATTTTGTCTTCTCCGCTTTACTCCTCCTTCCTCTCCTTGCTGAACCCAGAAAACTGTCAGATGCCTTCCGTGTCTCTGTAAAACCAGTGCCAGCAGAGGTTAGAGGAGTTTCACCTGCACTTCCAAGTCTTAGACCAAAGGAGGCTGGTGGGATGGGGTGAGAGACAAGGGGAGGGGAGAGGAGGGGAAGAGAGACAGAACAGAGCCCCTCCCTCCCTCCACCTCAGACCCCAGGGCACTCCCAGAGTGCCTTGCAGCGGGAGCAGTGGGCTGCTTTCCCATCTTCCACTCTATTTAATCACAGGCCTAGCCCGCCTCCACCCCCCTCTCTCTAGGCTGCGAAGACAGGTTTTCCCGCTGCAGCTCTGAATTAAAAAGGAGAGATTTATTGGGAGGAAATTCTCCCTGCTTTAGGGTGACATAACTTCAAACCAGATGACATGCGCCTAATCAGCAGCGCGGAGGACGCCTTTTATGGGTCAGTCAGAAGTAAAGGTGGAGTAACTGCACTCCGCTCTCCAGCAACAACGCATTTATGAGCTGCTCGGATGAACTGATGATTATGGGTTCTGCCGGCCCCGCGCATTATTTATTTAACAGATAAGCACCGCTTCAAGAAACAGTCCTCAATTCCTCAGTTCACCTCGCTGTCAAGTAATGGGGGGCAGCCTATTAAAATGACACGGCAAATTCTAGTCCAATTCCTGCCACCGTCCACATGAGCAGGAGTCTTTATCAGGGACTCACGGAGGAGCAGCATCTTCCGAATCTGGGAGGGAGCAGTAGCGATGCTGTGTATTGATTACCTTCACATTTACTTACATGCTGCTCCATAGGTTCACCTCCTAGATATTTCACCATAAAAATGAGAGGTGCAATACTGCTGCTTGAGTAACTCTAAACCACGAGTGCAATTCCCCTCCCCCCAAATCTTTAGGTTAAACCACAGGAGACTGGCATTTCTGCATGTTGAAAATGGTCAAATACCATCAGCCTCAAGCCAAAAGTCCCTCAGTTCTGTTCTTGAGATAAGATGCTGGAGATAAAGAGGAGAACAGTGGGGGTGGAGAGTTGTTGGCTTTGCAGGTGCTGGTTCCACCTCTCCCTACACCAAGCAGCCTTCAGAGAAAGGGAACTGGCGGCTGATCTGTGCAAGCCCACCACAGCGGACATTATGTCATATTTTTAAAAATCAGCACTGTGTTTCTCTTTAAAATTTGTGAAGTTAGAGGGAGGTAAAAGAAGCTCTGGAGAAGATGAAAGGAAAGCATGCCCCGATGGCTACAGCTAAGAAAAGTCACGATGGGGATTCCACCACCTGTCTTTAAATCACACATCTAAAACATTCCCAACGTGCAGATAAGGAGAGTGTGTGTTTGTGTGTAGAAAGCTTTTCTGCAGTCACCACCTGGGAAAGGTGACAGCTCTATTCATAGAGAGGAGACATGGCGAAGGAGCATCCAACTCTTTCCCACACCCACTATGGGAAGAAGTGATTAAATCTGGAATGAATAAAAGCTCATAACCCTTGCCCTGACTGGTTTAGCTCAGTGGATAGAGGAGTCCCAGGTTTGATTCTAGTCAAGAGCATGTACCTTGGTTGTGGGCACAACCCCAGTAGGGAGTGTGCAGGAGGCAGCTGATCGATGTTTCTCTTCATCAATGTTTCTAACTCCCTATCCCTCTCCCTTCCTCTCTGTAAAAAATTAATAAAATATATATATTTTAAAAACAGCTCAGAATCCTATGGACACTTGTCTTCCAGAAGAGGATTCAGGATGGCCTATACCAGCCCTGCCCACTCCAATGAAAGAATCGTGGCAGTGAGGAGACCGGAAGCTTACTTTTGGTCAGTTAAATTGGAGATTTTACCTTTTCAGAGAAAAGAAACATTTGTATGCAATTGCAGTGGTAAGACTCCACTACTTGGGAATCGAACTTCCTCCACATCCTCACTGTCTACAAGAACGTCTCAGCCCTTGCTCCGGGTGCTGTGAACCCTCACCGGGCTTGGAGGTTGAGAAGTCTGTCAGACTCCTATTTAGCATGCAGTATGAATGCTTTACAGAATGGGTCACTGTGGCCACGCCCACTGAACGTTCAAGCCAGCACACAAAAACGAGAGTGACTGGGTTTTATTGATGTGAAAAGAACTCTTAGAAGCAAACCAGGAGAGAGCAGACGGTGCAGCTGGCGGCCAGCCCTCAGGAGAGACAGCAGAACCTGGAATACTCACAGCCAGGCCGGCTCCTACCCGTATGAATTCCACTGAGTGATTAGTTAGGTGTCCTAGAGTCTAGGACCCAGACACAGTGTAAGATGGCAAGGAAGTATTTTTAAAAGACTGCACTGAGACAAATGAAAACCAATGAGAGTCGTGTTTCATTGTTGTGGAATTGGTGCTTGAAGGAACAATCTGTTAGATGTCTGCAGAGAGTACATTTTTTATAAGCTTTTTCAATGGGGATTTTTTTTCACGTTATTAAAGTTGTGCCTGAATTCACAGGGCCACACATTAGCCACATGTGCACTACCCTCTAGGAGTGAGGAACGCTTCCTAATGGGAGATGAAAAGCCCCTTCGCAGGGAACCTGCTTAGGCCCCACAGGCGCACATCCATGAAACGATTCCCACCCTGCGGCAAATACTTTTTCTGAGAGAGATCTTTCTCGCTCTGGGGCAGCCGAGGGCAGGCCTGGTAGGAGGACAAGGACAGGACTGGCTTGAACAGACAGAAGCACCACAGGATTGCTCACCAGGTCTGCCAGCAGCTATGAGAGTGACCACACCTCCTATTGGGGCCACCTGCCCCCGAGGGGGCCCCTACAGCATGTGCGCTGTCCACAAAATGGGGAGACATCATCAGATCCACGTATTCTGACAGCGGTTAGTTACATTTTTACATATAGTTCTCACATTTTTCCTCAACCTTCAGATGCCCTTCCAGGTGAAGCGCCTCTAAATTAAAATGGTGGGTCCACTGGGACATCTGAGAACAGTGAGATCCACCCCCCATTTTCCTGGTGTGGCCAGTGTTTACGGACACTCAGTAGCATGTTGATAGCAGCTGTGGTCATGGCTTTCCCTGCCCTCCTCAAGCCAGGAGCTCCTGCTGCTGACTCCTGTCCACCTTGTGCCCCAAGCCTCTGCACACCTGCTTCCCACTTTGGTTCATGGGCATGTGCGCACACACGTGCAAACACACACACACACATGTAAAACAGTCATACACAGACACACACTCACATACACATCTTCCTCCTCCTGCTTCCTGTTTTAGTGTGGACACCAAACTGTCTCCTGACCTCAGCCCAAACACCTTTTCATTCCCTTTTTCACCTGTTCTTTTTATTCCCTTGTTACCCACTTCCAATCAAGAACTAAGCCCCTCTTCCAGCCCCCATCTCCCCGCTCCCTGGTCTCACTGTCACAGTTCAGGCACTGACCATCACTAGCCAGGACACCCATGGTTACCTCCTATGTCCGACCTCATTTCCTCTCAATCCATTCTCTGACAGAACCTACTGAAAACTCAATGGTACAGCCATTTGAGGGAATGTGGCATCATCAAAATTGATATGTGAACATGCCCCTCAATGCAGCAGTCCCATCCATTTCCAGGAGTTTACCTGGAAGATGCACACCCACAAATCAAAATTATCCCCCACAGCATTATTTGTAATAGCAAAATCTTGGGAACAACCAAGTGCCCATCCCTTGGATACTGATTAGATAAATAATATTATACGATATTGACTTTTAAAATTTAAGTATTTTATGTTTCTACAAAATAAAAATGAAGATGAAATAACAAAGCCTAAATTGTATACAAATGAATCTAATTGGATGCATTTATAACATAACTGGACACACAAATAAGAAATTCAGTTACTCTGACCACACATCTTTAGAGGGATATCTGTTGAAAAGGAAAATAGCTGCAAAGAAAAGAAATCTTACATTTTGCCTAATAAGTCACTGTTGGTGGTGCTGTCTCTGGTACAGTGACCCAGGTTGACTTTGTATCTATCGTAGGACACAGTAAATTAGTAAATGTGTTCATGTGTTTTGGAACCAATGTGGGGATATGGAAGTGTGAGGAAGTGAGTAAGGACCTTACAATAAATTAGTGTCATTAGTTTAAACTGTAGGCTTTCAAAAATATACATGTATACCCTAGCCAGGTGGATCAGTTAGTTGGAGCATCATTCTAAAAAGGCTGCAAGTTCAATTTCTGGTCAGGGCACATACCTGCCTGGTCAGGGTAGATACGGGAGGCAACTGATTATTGTTTCTCTCTCACATGGATGTTTCTTTCTCTTTCTCCCCTTCTCTCTCTCTCAAATCAAGGAGAGGCCCGTTGCTGGAAGATTCCTGCAATAGGGCTTCCTGCTGCAGTCGCCGCCCTGTCTGCTTCCCTCCCTTCTCCCCCTTCTCCTCAGCTTCACTCCCTTCTATGCTGTCTTCAGTCTTCACTCTGGCCTGGATATGCAAATTAACCATCATTTTTGTTGGGTTGATTTGCATACTCACCCTGATTGGCTGGTGAGTGTGGCTTGTGGGCATAGTGAAGGTATGGTCAATTTGCATGTTTCTCTTTTATTAGGCAGGATGTGTGTGTGTGTGTGTGTGTGTGTGTGTGTGTGTGTGTGTGTGTGATATTTTTTCCTAGGATTCCCTACGCAAAGTTCTAGAGACAATGGTGTTTCTGTAGTGATGGAGCAAGTTGGCACCCAGACCATGGTTTCCAATTATCATTCAAAGGACCAGGGCAGCTCAGAGAAGTGGTCAGTTCCAAATCTGAGGCACAAAAGTTCCAAGTGAGGCAGAAAGCTGGGAGTGTTTAAAGCCAAGTAGGGACCTAGCAAGGACATACCAGCTGGCAATTGGGCTCCCACTGGCCCTGTTTGGGACACTTTTATCATCAACAAGCATAATAGTGTTTTCTAATACAATGAATTAAAAAGATGAATCTCTTGGGCCTAAAGTGATGATTTTGTAAAGTGGGGTGTGTTGGAAGTATTTCTTGAGAGAAAGCCAATCTACAAATGGAAAAGAAAAAAGGGAATTGCAAAATCTCCTTTAGTTATAAAGAGTAAGATGTTTCTGTAAAATGGAGAGATGGTAGTGACAGCCAAGTGGACAGTTTAGTTCAGCAACATCGGTCAAGCTGGCATGCTGGGCCTCTGGACGTGATGCGAAGGGTTCCCTGTGATACTTTTGCCAAAAATGTTGAAGCTTAACCTAATTATGAGTGAACAGTCACACACAGGTCCAGACTGAGGGGCCTTTCGTTAAGAGACTGGCCTGTTCTCTTAACAAATGTTAAGGAACATAAAATAACAACATAAAAGTGGGGAACATTCTACATTAAAAGGGACTAAAGAGCCAGTGTCCCCAAATGCAATGTGTCTTCCTTGACCAGACTCTACATAAAAAACAGCAGAGTTAGAAAGTTTATTTTGGGGAAAATGGAGGAAACTTAACTATAGATGTCAGAAGACACATTTAAATATATTATAAATGATCAATCTTGAATGCAATAATGGCATTGCAGTTATGTAGGAAAATGAATGTCCTTTATTCCCGGAGACCTGCACTCAAGTATGTAGTCATGGTGTCTATCATCTACTTTCAAAGATTCTGAAGAAAAAAATACAGTGAGAAGGAGAGAATGCCAATTTGGAAGATGTTACCATTTTGAGAATCCATGTGTTGGTTGCATGGTTATTTATTGTACTATTCTTTCAACTTTTCTGTAGGTTTAAAAGTTTCAAAATAAAAAATTGGAAAGAAAGTCTTTTCTCATCTGGGTCACTCACAGTCAAGTCTGGACTCTAATCCAGCACATGGTCTCTGGCCTTTGGTCTCTGCTGATCTCCTGGCTTTCTCTCTCTTCGCCCCTCCCCCTTTTCCCCTGCCACACACTGAACTTGCACTTTCTGCTCCAGCCACACCATTGCTGTTCCTCCTGCACAGGATGCTGTACCTCCCTGCTCAACCATGGCTCATGCAGTTCTTCTCACCATTGAGGGTTCTTTTCTTCCTGTGAGAACTTAAACCACTTTCCCTTTAAACTCATCTCAGACAAGACTTTGCAGGGCAAATGCCTTTTTGCACAACCTTCCGTCCCTCCAGGCTCCGTGCCTACCTCCATTGTATCGTGCACCTTGCAATACTGAAATGAACTGCTGATGTAGTAGTTCATTTAGTGTGTAGCCTGCACTAAATAGTAAGCTCCCAGATATAACTGGCTTCAAATTTTGATTGTGCCATTGGGACGTGGCACCCCCAAATGTCTATAGAATTGACTGACAATGGGAGCTGGGTAGGGTTATCTCTGAACACAATGCCCCTCAAAATAGCAGGATGCCTGCTTCCCTGGCTGCCTGTCTTTGCTCTGGATGATGCTGTGTTATTAACAACAACAAACGGGGTTCTCAAAGACCAATACTGTTCAGTGCCCATAAGGAAACAGAAACTGAACCCCTGGGGGCAGAGAAAACAATTCTACAAACCCCCCTGCTGCTCGGGCCTATTAGAAACACCTCCGGGGGCTCCTGCTTGCTGATCTGTGGGAGGGAACGAGGGAACACATCCTGCAAAGTTTATAAGTGGGCAGGCTACGTTTTCTTCTGTCCTAATTACCACAGCCATCCATCGCCTTCAGACTAAGTGGAGGTCTTTTATCACATGGTACGCTCCCTGCTGTTGGCTTTCCATTTCTGTGGTTGGGGCTGAGCAGGCAGAGCAGAAAAAAGCTGGAGGAAGGGCTATCTCCCTCCTGAGCTTGGCTCCTCAGATGCCCCCCACAGGACAATGCAGAGAGGAACTAACATCCCGCTCAGCTAAAGCAGCCTCATTACTGCTTAGGACACAGAACCACCCTCAGCCTGTCCAGCTGGATGTGAGCCCGAGCTGCCCACAATGCCCTGTGCACACAGTTGATGTGAGTTTTCTCGGGAAACAGGCATATCCCCATTTTAGAGATGTGCACATTGAAGCTAGGGGAATTGAAGATGCACAGCTGGTAAGCAGGCTTTTGTGGCCGGAGGTAACAGGAACTTCCAATAGTGAATCTCTCCAAGTAGCTTACCAATCATCTACACTTATGGACTGTCTGACCATCAGAGGCCTGGGGGCAGAAGGGACTCCCTCATGCATCCCTCTGCTAGTATCATTCTCCCCAGCAACTTGGTGAGGGGTTTCATAAAGAAGTGAGAAATTCCTTCCCAATTGCTAAAATAATTCTGGCTTGCAATAGGGACTTCCTGCTTAAGCTTTTAGAACTTTCTTATAAACTGTGGCTGCTCATTAGAAACACCTGGAGAGAAGTTTAAAGCTCCCCGTGCCAGCCCTCACCACAGACCAATTACTCCAGTCACTCTGGGGATGGGGCAGAGTCATCTGTCTTTTGAAAGGTCCCCAGGTGCAGCCAAGGTTGAGAACTACTGGAAGCAATTCCACCAAAGCTGCCAGGGGAGGCGCAGAATTACCTTGTCAGAGTAAAAGATGCTGAACTAGGGAGGACTGCCAGGTCAGGAGCCCGGTCCTTGCCAGCATACTGAGCAGAAAAGTGTCTCCATTTCTTTTTGGGGTGGGTAATGTCAGAGTCACCTGTGCACAGTCCAGACACCTAAGTGCCTGATCTCCTGACACATAGGCAAGTCCAGCTGGTGTCAGCCTGTCCCCTCTCCCCAAGTTCTAGGTCTGCACCTTATAAAAAAACCCCAAGACCCATTTAGGGCAGTGGCCACAAGCACAGTGTTGGGGCCAGGAAGGCTGGGTTCTGCTGACCTTAACTTAAAGTTGAGATCACAGCTGCCCTCCAGGTAGTCAGTCCACCAAGTCTCCCTGTCTGCAGGGGTTCTCTGGCCAGAGAGCATGCTCAGTAGAACCGGCCAGAAAAGCCAGCGACTAAGCACCCCAGGAGCAGCCTCAGCCCATGGAGGAAAGTGATCAATGGTTGAATACTTCCACACCCTCTTCCCTTGATGGGACAAGCCCCGGGGGTCCCCAGTGTCCCTGAGCCCAGCTGCCCATAGCAGTAACTGGCTCATTGAGACATCCTGCATGGGCACTGATTTCTGGCTTCCTTCTTCCTTTGCCACTCTTTCTGGAATTCCTTCTGACACCCAAGCCCTCCTGCAGGCTGTTGGAGGAGCCCAAACTAAGACACCATGAGACCTTGAGTTGACTTCTCTGAGCCCAGATTGGTCAGGCTCTAAAAACCAGTGGAAGCAAAAGGAGACTGTGCATAAGGAGCTTTGACCTTGAGTAGGAAAGGTCAGCTGCTGGGGTGCTGAGCTCTCATTTTCCAGCTCCTTCACGTCCCGCCCCGAGGGGTTCCGGAGCCAGCAGCACTGGTCTACCTGATGGATAGTTAAATCGCCAAAATTCCTCCTGGGCAGAGATTCAGGAACTTTTGCTTAGAGGCACTGTGTAGCTCATTAAATAATTAAATCAATCACTTGCAAAAGCCTTTATGCCAGATCCCCAGTCCCTATGCTCAGAGTAAACTAAGCCTCGGCCTAAAATATTCTCGTTTGTCTTAAGGAGCCAGGAAAATGAGAAACTGGCCTTTGACTGTCTGGTCTGTGCCAACAGAGGTGGGAATTGGCAATACCATTTCCCAGGTGGCGATGTGTACTCCTATTGGGAGGCACATCAAGTCTGCTTGTCACTATTTGTGTGATGTCAGTGAAAACCAATGATCTTAGCCGGGATCCTTCATTTCACTGGGGAATGAGACATGGTGTTCTCATTTTTAATTCCTTCTTTGCTTATTAGCTGAAATTCTTTTATAAAGAGAAACCTCTCATCAAGGGGTTGCCTGCGGTACCGTTTTACAAGAAACATAAAAATAAATGCTTGGCTCTTTCTTGTTATTTACTAGCTTTCAAGCTAATGAGTTGGCTACCTAGCATCTTCCAAAGGTGAATATGGACTTGTGGTTTGATGCACGGCAGTCATTATTCTAAGTGAGGATCAAATCATCACATCGTTGGCCAGTGGGAGCCTCTCCAAATTGGCTCCTGAGTCCTGTTGACATGACTCAAACAGATTCAGGCCGGCTACTCTGCTGTTTGGTTTAACACAGGTTCCATCTTGTACATTTCCTGCTCCAGATCTAGAATCAACCATTTCTCCAAGGATCTCTGGTTCTTTTAATGAGGAAGAGGAATGGAATTTAGAGATGAAAATCTTTCTAAATTCACTCTGATGACCACCCAATGGCCCATTTCAAAGTGGGCAGCTCATATCTGTGAGTTGGGTATTTTCTTGTATTTTTTTCTTTGTTAATTTCTTTTCCTTCCCCCCCCCCCCCTCTGTGTGTGTGTCTCTCTCTCTCCTTTTTTATGTAACTTGCATTTTTCTGGATTTAGATTTCATAGAGGAGTTCTCTAATGTTCATAATTTTTTCCCTCCTACTTCATTCCATACCATTTTTGTTTTATTCTACTTTCCTAGAGATTTCCTGGACTTTATATTACCACTCTTTTATTAAACTTTTTGCTTTTCGATTATTCATTTTGTTTCCAGCAGTTCTTTTATATCCTCAAAGTACTTTACTTTTTATGGCACGCTGTTCTTGTTCCGTGGGTGCCCTAACTTCTTTTACACCCAAGGCTGTCACATCATTTTTTGGATGTTCCATACATGTCCCACAATGTCTCTGATTCCTGCAAATTCCTTTTTGCCCTGCTTTCTCACTTTGGTTTCTGACATTCCCTTTCAAATGTCTGATGACACTGTGTTGTTCATTCCCATGTGAGGAAGGTGTTGAGGTGCTGAGGGAAAGCTCTTCTCTGCAGAGGAAGAGGCTGTCTCCTTCGGGCTCCATCGCATGGTGATCAGGCAGGGACCTAGCAAGTCGTCAGGGGATAGGCCTTCAGTGAAAATTACACTGAGGGTCTTTTCTTTTAGCTGACCAACTCCCCTCTGAAAGACTCGTCCACTCCTCCCATTTCCTGCCTGCAGAGAACAGGTCTGGCTTCCATTCCTGGGTGCCAAACAGGGATCTTGCTGTTTAGTACCCAGTCATCACCTCACTGCAATATGGGGTGTCGCATACAGCACCCTCAGCTTGGCGATACCTGAGTCAGAAAGTCTCAGGGCCGCTGAAACCGGTTTAGCTCAATGGATAGAGTGTTGGCTTGTGGACTGAAAGGTCCCGGGTTTGATTCTGGTTAAGGGCATGTACCTTGGTTGCAGGCACATCCCCAGTAGGGAGTGTGCAAGAGGCAGCTGATCAGTGATTCTCCCTCATCGATGTTTCTAACTCTTTCTATGCCTCTCTCTTCCTCTCTATAAAAATCAATAAAATATATATTTTTTTAAAAAAAGAAAGAAAGAAAGGCTCAGGGCCAACTCAGGGAATGCTTCTTCAGTCCTCTACTGGTGCTGCGGTGGAGGCCGTTTCCTGGCTGTGTGGGAACTATCTACAAGTTTACTTCTCTGTTCTAATAAAGATTCGGCCGATTCTTCTGCATCTAGCCCTTCCCAAGTCTATGCCTACAGACACTTGGCACGTTGATGCCTGAGCCATTTGAGGGTTCTTCGAGGTGAATAAGTTACTTTCTGGTTGGCTTCCCCTGCAGGAGTGGGGAGTCCAGCTTTCTCTGGCCCTCAAAGTCAGGCCCCTCATTCATCTACTCGGCAACTGTGCTGACCTCTCCCATCTGTTGACTATTTTTCTCCCATTCTCTTTGAACTTGTAGCATAATGTTTTTTTTTAACCTATTATTATGTCCATGGATTTTGTGAGGGAATGAAGAAAAACATATCTGTAATTTGCCATATATAGCCAATGTCATCTCCAATCTATTTTCTATACTGTCGCCAAAGAAATCTATACATATAAAAACCTAATATGCAGCTGAAACTAGTTTGGCTCAGTGGATAGAGCCTTGGTCTGAAGACTGAAAGGTCCCAGGTTCGATTCCAGTCAAGGGCATGTACATTGGTTGCAGGCACATCCTTGGTGGGGGGTGTGCAGGAGGCAGCTGGTCGATGTTTCTCTCTCATCGATGTTTCTAGCTTTTTATCCCTCTCCCTTCCTCTTTGTAAAAACTCAATTACATATATATATATATATATATATTTCAATCGTTCGCTATTATGTGCACTGACCACCAGGGGTCAGCGCAGAACGAAGGAAAGGACCCTTCTGGTGCATGAATTTTGAGCAATGGGCCTCTAGTTCTTTAAAAATGCAAATCTGACCATGTTACTTATTTTTGGCCATTCCTTGCTGACTTCAGAATAAAATCCAATTTATTAATATTTCAAGCCCCTCATGAGACTGTTTTGTTTTTTTCCCCTCACCTACCTCTCCAGTTCAATATACGAAAGTACATATTATTTCCCAAACACCTAACATTCTCTTCTGCCTTAGGCTTTTGTGCATGCCGTTCCTCCAGTAAATGCTGTCTTTCCCATCTCCTCTCATTTGTCTAATTGTTGATCATCCTAAAAATGTATGCTTTGGTATCACCTTTTTCAAGAAGTCCTCCCAGATTATTTCTGTGGATTTGGGGTTTACAGCTTCTCCTCTGTGTTCCCAGAGCTTTGTTAGGTCACTCATTGTGTTTGTTGTATCTGTGTGTCTCTTGCACTAGGCAGGAATCTCATTCAATGACTGTTGTGTCTGTTTTGAAATACCTAGCACAGAGCCAGGAATTAGGATATGCTCAAGGTGAGTAGAATCGCCAAGCAAGAGAAGGAGTGAACATTTGTTTCCAAACCTAAAATTCCTATTATCCTCTCATCCTTATTTAAGTCATTGGCTCTCACTAATGAATTGTTCAAAGCCCATCATTTTCCTTAAATTTCTCTTGCCCCATCAATTTGGTCTAATCAAGGAGGCATCATAGCACCAAGCAAAGAGGTCTAATTAGGAATCAGCAGGACAGGACGTGAGCTTGTAGGTGTCCTTGGCCAAGTCCAGTCTCCTGACCTCAGTTTCCCTGTCTGTGAGGGAGGGTAACACTTATCAGCCACAATGCAAAGGCAACCCCTTTTATGGAATTTACATCCAAATACAATTTGAGCACCTTAATTTCTGTAATTGCCTCCACTCACATTTCTGAGGATGGTACTTTTTATAAGAGCTTAGGCAAATCCTTCACTATCTGCATAAGCCTGGGAGGACTATGGAGGTTGCTGCTGCAGAAGGAGATGGAAACCCCCTGGTCGATGGGTAGTGAGTTAATTTCCTGGGGCTGCTGTAACAAAGTCCCACAAGCTGAGTGGCAGAAAACAGCAGACATGTATCCTCTCACAGTTCTAGAGGCCAGAAGTCCAAACCCAAGGTGTCACCAGGGCCACTCTCTCCAGAGGCTCCTGGAGAGAAGCCTCCTGCCCCTCCCAGTTTCAGGCACACCTTGGCTTGTGGCTGCGTCTCTCCAACCTCAGCCTCTGTCACTTCAACTTCTCTGCACATGCCAGGTCTCCCTCTGCCTCTCTCTACTAAGGGCCCTTGTGAAGGTATTTAGGGCCCACCTGGACAAGACAGGAGAATCACTTCTCAGGCTATTTTACGTAATTACCTCTTTGACACTCTGGGAATATTCACTCTTTGGCCATATAAAAGTAATATTTATAGGTTCTGAGGATTAGGAACTATATCTTGGGAGTATTTTTTGTTTTTGTTTTTTCAGCCTATCACAGCGATCAAGTTCTTATAATCCCCTGTAGAGAAATGCTTACTGGGAACTTTGGATTTTCTAGGGCAACACTCGACTGACTACTAGACCTTATTCAAGTTGCAGAGGAGGGTGTTATGACATTGCCTTGCCTGGATGGCACTGTCTGGAACTGGGGGAGGAGCGGCGTCGGTCACTTTCCTGCACCATTTCAGGGAACCCTTGAGGAATCCTTCCAGGTAGATACGGCCAAGGCAGGGTGGTCAAAACACTGGCTCCAGGGGCTGATGTCCAGAATCGGAATCTAGGCCCTGCCACTTACAAGCCCTACGAACTTTAGCAGATGATTTCACCTATTTGTGACTAACTGTCCTCATTTGCCACGGAAGTCCCTGTAAAGCCCACCTTGGGGAGGTGGTGGGAGATGAGATGATTACATGCATGTCAAACACTCAGCCCAGCCCTTAGTACATAGCAAACAAACAGTACCTTAGCTCCTATTCTTGTTTATGCTGACAAATGGGGAAACTGAGGCTCAGAGGAGCTAAATGTCACTGCCAAGCTCACAGAGCTAAATAAGTGGGAAAGCCTCAATTCAAAGGGTCCGAAGTGCCAGTCACACAAAACAAACAAGTTCTAGAGACCCGAGGCATAGCATGGTGACCGCAGTTACCAATCCTGGATTGTATGCCAGAAATTTGGAGTAGATCTCAGGTGCTCTCACCACCAAAAACCAGAAAAGGAACCATGTGAGGAGATGGATATGTTAATTAGCTTGATTGTAGTAATCATTTCCCTCTGCATGTGTATATCAAAACATCATGCTGTATGCAATATATATATTTAAAATACCATAGATCCGGGCCTATTTGACCTCACAAAACTGTGCCTTATATCAAGGTATATCATCTTTCACATGTAGAAAGGAAGGTACAAAAGATCCAAAATATGATGGCGCTTTGGAGTTCTTTTATTTTATTTATTTATTTTTATGTATGTTTGTATTAATTTATTTTTAAAAAGAGAACGAGGATGGCAGAGGGAGAGAGATAAACATAAATGTGAGAGAAAAATCATCAATCAGCTGCCTGCTGCACACCCTCTACTGGGGATCTAGCCCACAACCCAGACATGTGCTCTGGCCCGGAAATGAACCGGTGACCTCTCGGTATATGGAATGCTGCTCAGCCAACTGAGCTGCATAGACTGAGGCTGGAGGTCTTTCCTTTTAATTGAATACATTAACTAGAGGTTGAAATCATGCATCCTAGGTTTCCCCTCTTGGAAATAGACTATGCTGACAGAATTTACTTGTTAGAGCAAATTCTCTGAAATGCACACAGGTATACAACACCTCACATCAAAAGGGCTGGTGTCCCTGGACAGGGCTCCAGAGTTAGTTCTGATAGGTTGTTTCAATCCTAAGCCTTTTTAAAAGTGAAATTCTGAATACTTATGGAGGTTTTTTGGTTTGTCTCCAGAAAAACAAATAGTATGGCTGAAGCACTTGTTTCCACCTAATTTTTTTTTTTTTGTAGAGATGCATGGGACTGGACCATGGGGTCCATAATAACATTTTGCCTCGCGTAGTAAATAAAGGATTCCTCTAAGAATAAAGAAAAAGGCTTGTTAGGAGGCTTCTGTCTTTCAATCCACTCCATAGACTCACTGCACAGTCTCGGCCCAGAGTCCACACAGTTCTGAAGAGGCAAGGCAAGTCAGGGTAGGAAAGGATATGGCCTGAGGCTTGTGTTTTACACAGAATGAAAGTCGAGCAGCTGGGTGTACGTGTGTGTACTCGCACACATATATGTATTTAACATGCTCTGACATGAGAGCAGGCATATGTGTGCTCACCTGTGTATATGTGTTCGAGTATATGCATGAGAGTGCACACTCCCAACATCACTAGGATCTTTGCACTACTTCCCACAGATCCCTCCTGCTGGACACACATTAAAACCAACTGTGTCTACATTGTGGAGCAGAGCACACACATATACTCCACAAACACTCAAATGTGTTCGATGTTTTTCAATAACTCCTACATCTCACGAACATGTCCATGTATATTAATAATGTAGTTGCTAATTTATAAAATAAAAAGAACTTGAAGTGGTTCTAGTTCAAGATATAGGCATTAGCCCTGGCAGGGTAGCTCTGTTGGTTAGAGCATTGACCCACTATGCCAAGGTTATAGGTTCAATTCCAAAACAGGGCATGTACAAGAATCAGCATAAACAAGTGGAACAAGCCCTGGCTCATGTGGCTCAGTTGACTGAGCATCATCTCATGCACCAAAAGGTCGCTGGTTTGATTCCAGGTTAGGGCACATGACCAGGTTTTGAGCTTGATCCCTAGTAGACGGCTTGTAGGAGGCAACTTACCAGTGTTTCTCTCTTACATCAGTGTTTCTCTCTCTCCCTCTCCCTTCTTCACTTAAAAACACATTAAAAATACAGATGACATCAATAATTTTTAAAACCGTTTCTATTATTGTCCTATCATAAGAATATTTTATGTCATGAAAAACTTTTTACACATATCATTTTTAATGGCCCTATATTTCATGGAACAGATAAGCCATATTTATTGACCCATTCTCACCATTTTGGACACTTTGGCTCTTTAATAGTAAGTATTAAATAAACCAAATGTCCATTAAGAATGTCCTTCTACATAATTGTCTTTGTACATAAATGTACTTTAACCCCTGCAAGATACAATTCTAGAAGCAGAGTTCTTAGGTCAAAGGTCAGCAGCATTTTAAAGCCCTCGCCTTGTATAGGCTATTTGTTTTCTAGACAGTCTTGCTTTTCCTGGGTAGCACATAATATTCTATGTACTGCAACTCTTTCCGGGCCATCATTTTAGAATCTTTGTTAAGTTGATAGGGGAAATGATGTCCCCTTGCTATTTCAATTTGCCTTTTGTTAAAAATCAGTGAGGCTGGACATTTTATTATAGGTTGACTCACCATTTGCATTCCTCTCTGGAGATCTGTTTGTCCTTTACCCTGGTATCTATTTTGGGTCTTAATGTTTTTCTTATCGATTTGTGTGAATTCTTTATATATTAGGGATATTCATCTTTTTTGTCCTATTTGTTTCAGACATTTCCCAGCTTGATGTTTGCCTGTTAATTTTGTTAATGAGATAGCATTATGAGGAGAAATTTTAAAATGTTATGGAATCAAACCTATTGATTATCATTGCTGTGCTTTCTCTTGGGGCATTTCCATTAAGCGATTCCAGCAGAGAGCTTTAATAAAACAGCCCTGTTCTAGGGGCACGACAGTAGAATGTCACAGAGACTTTTGCTTCTCCTTCTCTTCACTTGCTTCAGAACAGGAAGTTGCAAATGAGAACATAATCATTAGTCTGTGCGGCAAAAGTGGGCTTGAGGGTAAAGTAAGAGGTGATTACAAGGTGTCAGAATTTTTGACAGAAACTCAAACCAGGAATCAGAGGAGGCAATCATTGTAGCTGCAACTTGCAACTTCAGGCATCTTCCTGGACAGGACTTCTAGAAAGCAGCTCAAAGAGCACACCTAGAAGTTGATAATCTCCTTGAGGAGGAGTTGGAAAATTTTTCTAACCCTTCAGTATTTTGTCTAAATCTTCTGCACTTTTCCAGTGTCATAGAAACCAAGAAATCTCAATGTATGGTACCATTTATTTACTTATGCAACAAATATTCATTGCATCTTGGCTTTGCCCAAGATACTCCATGAGGTATCAGAAACTCTTGCTCTCTTTTTTCCATTTTCTTCTTTTGTTTTAACTCTCTACAGATCCATGCCAAGTTCCCCAGCCTTATACTTGTGGGTTTGGCCTTTCTCAGTGACTGATTAGGTGGCCGAAAGGCAAAGGGGTTGAACCTTACTTCTGGAGCTAACACACTGAGGGAGTGTCCCATTCGGGCATGTGTAGACCTCCCTAAATTAGAGCATTTGTACCAAGCTGGTGCATTCCCTTAGCAAGTGTCAAGTTAGACTGCTCTTTCCCCTTTAAGAGACGGTTTCCAATTCTGATTATCTCTTGCTTTTATCCTGAATATACTGCAATGTGTTTATCAGAGATATGTCAAAGAGAAGGAAGCAGTTAGTGGTAGCTAAGTGACTAGAAGCTGATCAGGGGTTGATTTGCAAGATGTTAGGCTGCTACTCTACATATGGGAAGCACAGGAGATCTAGGCCATGAGCAAACAGCCCATTTCCTCCTTCCTTGCAAGATATTAAGACAAAAAGGGCATCCAAAATAAGATCCCCTACCCTGTGCTCTGAGAGAGATCCTGAAATAATTTCATCAGGACTGGTAGCCATGCTGCTGGCTTTGGATGGTTCTTCTTCTCTCACTCCCTCCTTCTCCCTCACCCTTCCTCCTTCCCTTTTTCATTTCTAATTTGGCATTTCACCCACAAGGGCAACGCAATGGTCACAATTTTTGTTATTTTCCCATCCCTGTCCTATAAGAAGGTTTTCTCCATGAGCTTTCTGCCCCTCCCTGCCCCCCAACCAGGGCATTTATCTTTTTCTGGGTCACTCCCTCTGCCTGAGTAATTTTATTAGGGCTTAATTTCATTAGGCTTGAAACAAAAATGCATTGGATGAATATGAACAAAAATAACATGAGATAAATTCGCAGGCCAAATTCTCTACACTCCTAGGATCTGGGGTTTGAAATGGGCCTAGTGCTCTCTTCCTTCAATTGTTGCAGAAGAAGGAGAGGCTATCGTGACCTGGTGTCTATTCACAGTTAAAATATGATGAAGGACAAGTGGGGGAGGGGAGCTACAGGGAAACCCTTCTTTAGCTCACGCTCTGAATTTATTATTCCCTGATAGGCCCTGCCATGAACACAATGTCCATTCACCAAATATGTTAAAAACAAATTCCAGTCTCTTGGAAGTGTCAAGGGAAATTTAGTGTCTTCATGCCCAAGGCTATAGTACTCAGAGGTCCGAGACTGACTTCATCAGAAGCTGTTAAGTGGGACATTTGGGTTTTCACTTCTCCAAACCATAACTCACTGTCATTCAAATAGATAGAAAGATGGCTAATGCTTCGGGAGGGGTTGGGGGTGGGGAGAGAAAAATGAGATGCTGTCTAGTGACCCCTCCATTGATCCCTATTTCTTTTTCTTAAGTCATTTCTACCTCAAGCTTGCCTGACTCACTCCCACATCAGAATGAGACTGTTCCAAAGGCCAGAGCCTTGAGCTGCCTGAGAAATTCAGTTCTCTCCTTGCTGCTGGATCCCCTGGAAATATCTGGACCTAGAATTGATCTGAAGCTATCATCACACCAATGATGGCTAAGGCAAAGTCCAAAGATTATTTTTTAATGTTAAACTATATATTTTTTTAAAAATATTTTTATTGGCGAAACCGGTTTGACTCAGTGAATAGTCTCAGTCTGCGGACTGAAAGGTCCCAGGTTCAATTCCGGTCAAGGGCATGTACCTTGGTTGAGAGCACATCCCCAGTAGGAGGTGTGCAGGAGGCAGCTGGTCGATGTTTCTCTCTCATCAATGTTTCTCTCTCTATCCCTCTTCCTTCCTCTCTGTAAAAAAATCAATAAAATTATATATTTTAAAAATATATTTTTATTGATTTTAGAGAGAAGAAGGGAGAGGGATAGAGAGAGAAACATCGATTGGCTGCTTCCTGCATGTCCCCTACTAGGGATCAAGCCCAAAACCCCAGCATGTGCCCTGACCAGGAATTGAACCATGACCTCCTGATTCATGGGCCAACATTCAACCACTGAGCCACACCGGCCAGGCAAAGATATTTTGACATTTCCCAAATATTGACTTTATTTTCTTGCCAACTAACTGACAACATAACCATAAGATTCTGAATACTTGTACTAGAGAATAGTGTTGTCAATGTGTAGAGTTATTGTTCCCTTCAGAAACGCCATCCTCTCTGCTGAAGAAGAAGTCTGAACACTAAGGCAGTTCACTACCTCAGGAAGAAGAGTGATCTGGGAGCACTCACCCAAGGGCCAAATAGGCTTCCGCCACAACAGCCAGCAGATGGCCCGCCTTGACTCTGTTCAGGACGCTGCCCTAAGCAGCGGAAAGGAAACTGTCAACTGAACTAGATTCCAGAACCAAAGCAATAAATATACTACCACTCTGAGGTACTGAGGGATGCAGGAAGGGATTGTGTGGCTTCTCCCTAGACTCCATCTCAAAAGGGCAGAATGTTTACATCTCCCACCTTGATTCTCTTTCACAATCCCAAGCAGGCACATCGATTTCTTCAAACGCGTTATGTACTTATTTTATTTTGAAGTGGTTCCTTGTATAAAAAAAAGTTCAATAAATATTTTTAGGAAAGAATGAGTGAATTTGTGAGTGAAGATGTTTCTAGTGTCAACTCATAAGGTATCTTAAATCCATGGTTCACTGGATTCCTTTATTCAGTTATTTTTAGCATTTACTATATGCCTGGCAAGTTGTTGATGTTGGAGAGCAAAACTGGACCTGGTTCTGCAAATCCAAAGACTTGACAGAAACACAGACTTATCTCCTTCAGCTCCACCCCTCAATCATTTCATGATCTGACATATATTTATTACCTCCAAGAGCAAGAGTTTTCTCATCTTTTAAGTCTGTCTTCAAATGACCATCACTCTTTCCACAGTCCAAACTCCACAGCTCCTGGCCCATGGGGGGCACTCCAACATGCGAACAAGGGGGTGACTGCACTAACCCTCTGGGCCTTTAAATCAGACCTAGGCAAGTGGCCTGACTGCTCTGTGCTCGGGTTCACTTACGTGTAAAGATGGAGAGCGTGTGCACCTGATGGGGGTGGGATAAATATTCACCCGCACCCCCTGCTGTCTCCTCTCCCACGCACCTGCATTTCCTCTTCCTCTGACTCATCTTCCTGCCAGGGAAATGTCCTGAGTCGAATCTAACAGCTCAGGCAAGAGCACAGCGTTTTCTGTTTCTCTTTAAATGTGTGCTGAGAGGCAAAGCAATGCAATTGCTTCCTTTTTCCCTTCCCCTCTCTTATCTTTTCGGGGGGCCAGAGTGGGTCAGTTTCTTCAAGAACATTGTCTAATGCCGCCTCTTTGTGAAGGTGGTAGTTTATTTTTCCCCTCTGGGAGCCACGTCTCTTTTCTTCTTTCTCAGTACGTCTTCCAGGCCTCTAACAAGGCATTTGACAAAAATCTCCTGGCTCCCTGCAAGGCGCTTGCTTTGTTCCCAGGCTCCTTTTAACGGTTTTCTAAGGCTCTTACTCTTACTCCTGGCCCTTGGTCAGCAACTGAATATCTGCAGGATGAATTTCATCGGATTCTAGCATTCAAAAACGGCGTCGATCTATTTTATTTTTCAGATCAGAGATGTAATGCATACATCCTTCAAAATGTGGAACATGCAGAAAAGTATAAAGTTCAAATTAAATATAACCATAGCCCTAGGTAGAGACATACACTGTTAACATTTGAGACCACTCTAGTCCATATATATTTTGTGCATGTATATATTTTTATATAACTGTGTTATTATATATAATTTTAGAGATGTTTTGCTAGTCCTCAATGGATATTTTTCCATTGATTTTTAAAGAGAGTAGAAGGGAGGGAGAGAGACAGAGAGAGAAAAACATCAATGCAAGAGAGACACATCAATTGGTTGCCCCTTGCATATACCCCAACTTGGGTCAGGGATTGAGCCAGGAACCCTTCAGTCCTCAGGTCAATGCTCTACCCACTGAGCCAAACTGCCTAGGGATAATTTTAGGGTATTTTTAAAAGTTAATATAGCTTCATTAGAATTTCCCTTTGTTATTAAATTTTTTCACAGCCATGATTTAAATAGTACCATAATATTTTACACTATGGACCTACTCTAATTTACTGCATCATTTCCTAGCCAGACACTTGGGTTGTTTTCCCTTTGTTGCTATAGTTATACAATGAATTTATCTCCCTCAGCCTGTTCTACAAACAGATGTTTAGATTTAAAAAATATATATTTTATTGATTTTTTTTTACAGAGAGGACGAGAGAGGGATAGAGAGTTAGAAACATTGATGAGAGAGAATCATCGTTCAACTGCCTCTTGCACACCCCCTACTGGTACATGTACCGCAACCAGGGAACATGCCCTTGACTGGAATCGAACCTGGGACCCTTCAGTCCGCAGGCAGACACTCTATCCACTGAGCCAGTTTTGGCAGACGTTTAGATTTAATAGGGCTGTAATTTTCTGACTCAATGGCTCACCCACAAAGGTGCCCTGAACCTTTTCCAGTTTCGTGGTCAGACAAGCAGAGAATGTCCTCCTTCTTCTTAGGGCACAGTGGCCAAAGCTTCACACCCTGGTCTTCACCTGACGTACATCCTGCCCCCACATCTCTCAGTATCAACCTCTGCGCCGTGTTCCTGCTTCCTTAACTCCCCTGAGCCCGGCCCTGGCTGCCCCTCCAGCCCTGCCTGCCCTCCCTCACCTTCACACAGAGGACCCAGGCTGGATCTGTGACCCTGTGGCTCCTCTGCAAGGAAAGATCAACTCCCAGGTCTTGGCAAGGCGTGTCCTTGTAGTTCAGGACCCACCTGTGAGTCACCTTCTCAGAAAGGCCTCCGGGGATTGACAATTTAAAGAAGCTATGTGTTACCCTCCCCACCAGTCATTCTTTTTTAAATATTATATTTTTATTGATTTCAGAGAGGGAGAGAAAGAGAAAGAGGAGAGAATCATTAATCAGCTGCATCCTGCATGCCCCACACTGGGGATGGAGCCTACAATCTGGGCATGTGCCGTGACCTCCTGATTCATAGGTCGAGGATCAACCACTGAGCCACACCAGCCATTCTTAATGTCATCTCTCCGGACCACTGAGCTCCTCACCCAAGTGCCTGAAAATGTGTGTATCTTTAACATGTTTCTTTCGCCTCCAACCAAACTGTGTCTCTTGTTTTTTGTTTTTGTTTTTGTTTTGTTTTTTGCTATAATTTCTTTGGCCAAAACAGTGAAAGCATACAGCAGGAGCTCAATAAAGGTTTCCTAAAGGAATGAGTGATGAACAAATGAATGAAAGCATGAACAGCTATATCATTTCCTTGAAGAGTTATTGTATATAACATTTGCTACATTATATGGATGTACTTTATATCAGAGAATATCTTCAATCTTAAAAAATATCCATAAGTTTTTGACCAGTATTTTGTTTCAAAAGATCTTTCCTGATGACATTTACAGGAATGGAGACATAAGTTTTGCATAGAATGGTTATCAGAATACGATTTACATTATTAAAAATTGAAAGCAACTCGAATACAGGGAAAAATGGGGAAATCGTTATATGTGTTAATCTTATTTGAATGGTGAAATATCATGCAGCCACTAAAAAAGCATGTTTGTAAAGACTTTTGATGACATGAAAATTACCACAAAAAGGTACCAAACATTAATGGCATATATCTGAGTATTAAAATTAAGATGACATCTTTCTTTATACTTTGAGTGTCTTACAAATGTTTTCCATGAGTCAATGTTTCTTTTACAGATAAAGTAAAACATTAAAAATTCTCTAGTGTCTTGAGTTGAAAGGTATTTGTACTCCACATTTTTCTCCCACTTTTTTTTTAGGTCTCCCTCTTCTATTCTTAGAGATGGTTTGCAAACAGTAGGTATTTTTAAGTGTTACAGAATGTTCACAGGAGGAACCAGTTTTACAGGTTTACTCCTAAAAAACCACTAGGTTCCCTTGGAACTGGCAGCAGCCCTTACCCCTGTGGCACCTGGAACCCCAAAGAAGAAAGGATCATGGAAACTTGCTCCCATCTCAGTGACACCTGCAGCCACATTCTTTTGGGGTGATGAGGTAGTGAGGGTGCAGGCACCATAACAGAAGCACGCCTCTGCCAACATTTCCTGGTCAAACTCTCCAAGGTTTGGCAATCAATATGGTGGAGAGAGGGAAGGAAGAATATAACATGGACCGTGCGGGGGATATTGACACATCTAAATGATCACTGTGATGTCCTCGCTTCGTGTTTTTTCTTCCCACGCCTGAGATTAATCGCCAGGAACTAGACTCCTAAAATAGACACCTTTGTGATTCATTTACTCTCCCTGAAGATCTTTTTTGGCTGCTTCTTTCCTGTAGTTCTCTTCTGAAGCCAGGAAAACTTTGTTGTTATTTTCCCCTCTGTGTTTCTGACATAAAAGGCAGCTCTTCTCTGCCAGGTGGCCTCCCTCGGCGCCTGGAGCAGCTGGAGGCACACCATCAGAGCGTGCCCGCCCCTCTCTGGACTCCCAGGAGGAAGGCAGAAATTGGGACATGGCACTGGGACACAGAGAAACGAAAGATGACGAATACTTTCCATCTGAAGGGTACATTGGACCATTCCCAAACCTCTCACCTCCATTTCTCAGCTGATCACCACAGAAGACCCCCCTGCCTCTATCTTTACCTTGGACCTGCCCAGGCAGCCTCTCAGCACCGCTGCCCAAATGCTCCCCCAGCTGACTAGAACGGGCTCTGGTCTTCGAAGGCCTCCGTTGCTCCTGGATCAATAAACCCAGTAAGCCCTCATTTCCCTACTCAGTTCTCAGAAACAGACCCTCTGGCCATAGTCAACAGGTACCCCTCCCTGACTGGTAGAAATGGCCTGCTTCACCATCTCGTCAGGGGTCAACAGAAAAGAGGGGCAGGATTGACTGGTGATGCCTGTCTGTGAGGGGGACCTTGGAGTCCCCATGTCTGCCCACTGCATCTCTTACTGGATCTAACCCCAAGGCTTGTATCTGTGTCATTGTGACCTTGTACTTTATAAGTAGGATGGGAGGTTTCTCTCACATTCCATAGAAAAAGCAGCTAAATAACCTCATTGGGATGTCAAGGTCATAGGGATGCATCTTGCCAGTTGGGGGAACTGAACTGGCCCCTGAGGATACAGAGATTGCCACAGATCTTCAAGTATAACCCTGTCCTCTTCTGTGCTCCTTTCACTCTATCACCCTCCTGTGCCCTGTGCCTCCACTTCTCACTGCACTGCTCACTCTATGTTGTAATAGCTTTGTCACCCCTGTCCTCATCCCCCACAGGGCTATAGACTCCTATAAGGCAGAAATCACATCCTGTTTGTTCAGAGTGCACTGGCACAGAATGCGCTCTCAAAAATATTTTTGAATGAAATTGGCCTGAAACCCTAGATGAAAATTTAAAATTAATTCCCTTAGTCTCTTATATGGACATTAAAGGAAGGGAGAAGCAGAAAAGCTATAAAATTGAACTCCAGCCTCTCCATTTGTAAATCAACTTTGCAAATCCTCTATAATTTGAGAATTGTTCTCACATGTAAGAACAAAGCTATATGGAATTTCAGAGAAATTGGAATCTTCCAGATGGGGTATTATTTGGCACCAACATTCAAATGCTTTCGTTTTCTCTCTCTCCAACCTTCCTTTCCGCCCTCTCCTCCTCCCCTCCCCCCATCATATATAGTTCAGAACCCTAGACATTCTGGTAAAATGCTGAGTAATTTGGGTTGGACCACCCCAATATTTTTGAAGCCATTAAGCCTCTCAAACTGAATTCTAAGTTTTCCAAGGCAATCAAATGAAGAAGAAAGAACAGGCACAAGATTCAAGCTCCATGAGGCACTTCAAAATCAGATTTTCAGAGGGGCCTTTTTGAAATTCCATTTGCTAACCCAATAGTTATTATTTTATTAATAGAATACTTCAGCACAGGAAACCAATCAGTGAACAAACATAAATATATTTCTAAATCCATGTGTCAAAGTCCCTCCAGAAAACAAACAAAAACATTTTAATTTTACACTGATTGGTGTGAACAGTCCCATTAGCCGAGGCAGCTGTAACTTTTAGTAAGTTTCCTTAGTAAAAATGCAATTTAAATTCTTTGAACACTTCAAGGGTTGGGATCTTATTTTAAACTGGTTTGGAAACAGTGCTGATGCCAAATGTACTCCTAGGAATTAAGTTACTTATGTCAGGAAGAATTTCAATAGCAAGGCAGAGGAAACACCAACAGTAAATCCAGCTGAAATTAGGTTCCCACTATTGTGCTTTAAGCCAGGTTGCCACTCCTTGCAGAGGGAATGGTAAGATGTAATTGAGACTGATGGCCTAGGCACTGGTGGGTCCTGGTTTTCTGCAGAACCTGGTGGAAGAAGCAATGCAGGGGTATTCCCAGGACCTGAGTTCAGTGATATCCACAGCTACCCCCGTGCTGGAGATGATGCCAATAGCGGGCCTTCTCGGTGACATGGTGACCAGGGACTATGGAGAAATATAGTAGATATTAGGATTAGGACTCCAGACAACCTCAAGGTGGGGAAAAGGGCAATTCCTGACTCTCAGAGATAGCCATGCCCAGCAGAAGCCTACGCTAAGGCTATGGGACACCTGGGAACTGGTCAGGGTCACTGGAGGTGGGTCATGTATGTGGTCTCTATCCTAAGTGCTGTGAACAGGGAGGTAAAAGGAAATTGAGTGAGGTCTTAAAAAGATAAAACCGCTTTAGCCTATAGGTTTGAAAGAAACCAGGAGTACAAGGTCATCTGGTTAGGGAGTCCAGGCAAGGTCTACAGCTCAGTGAGGGGGGCGCTCACGCCAACTGTGCCAACGCTCTCGTGAGGGGCAGATGCACTGCAGGAGGACTAGCTGTACCTGCCGCAGACCACATGTGACTGGTCCTGGGGAGTGGGGGGCGGGGGGGCATTTAACCCAATCCCTGGACCCAGCCTGCACTGGAGTCTGCATGAAACTGGATTAAAACTCATGCCCAAGTCACCAGCTTGAGCTGGTGCAAATTTAACAAAAATGCACACGGAGGGAGGCTGATGGAAGCTTAGGGAAAGAACCAGGGTACACAAGGACCCCCTGTAGAATCTTGTTTCCTGCTAATTCCTATCAAAGTTCTACTTACGGAGATAAAAAATGGTGGCAGAATATGTGGATGCTGCCAGGACCAAACTGAAATTACAACTAAAATACAGAAAAAAAACTCCCTGAGTAATCAACTGAAGACTCGCTAGAGAAAACCCTGATAACCGAGGACGGAAAGTGAAGCCCCCAAAGAGACTGAAAGCACGTTCTAACTGGGCTGGGAATTGTGGGCCCTGTAACATGGGAGCTAACATTGGAATGCAGTCCATCCTGCTTTCCAGAGAACTGCTTATCATTATGGAAAGATTGACAACCTCCTGGCTGAAGCAATCTAGTCCTGGAGGCACCTTCTCTTTATAACCCCCAGCCCCTACTGCCTGTAATCTGGTCCTGGGTGCCTGGAGGCACCTGCCCTCTGCGACCCCCTCCCTCAGCCCGCATGACTTGTAACCTCTGATGATTATCCCCTGCCTGTTTTCCCATACCTGTAATTCCTACTTCTCCGTGTAATCTTTGTCTTTCTACCCAGTATAAGCAACTGGTTTATGGGGGTGAGGCAGAACAGATTTTTGTGGATGACCTGCTGCTCTCCCACACTGCCGGCAGTATTAGAGTAAACACTCATACGTGATTAAAAAAAAAAAAAAAAAAGGTTTACTTACTAAATACCTGTACCCAGTGGCTGTCAGTGACCACTTTCTTTTCTACCTTTACCTACACCACCATGGCAAGTGGATAGGACATTTTTATTTGCCCACAGTGCCATGTCATAAGAAACTAAGAATTTCCACAAATAGAAAGGCCATTGGCTTATCCAGCCCAATAGTCCACTGTCTGGATAGAAGCTTACAAACATTGACCTCCACAAGGAAGTATGGCCTGTGCTGTTGCCTGACATGGCCCCAGCTCCCAGGAGAGTACCTGGCACGTGTGCTGCTAGGTGCTGGGAAGTGTTTGCTGAATGGAACTGAATCCTGAAAGAGGTGCCCAGGAATGCCAGGTGGCAGGTTCAGGGTTTTTCTTGGCAGTAAAGCAGAAGAAGCACTTGGCAGAGTGGAAGTGGGGGCAAGAAGACCACAGTGCTGGTTTCCTTGCCTTTATCAAGGCTTTACCAGTCACACACACGCCTTGAGTCGCGGTTTTCTCATCTGTGCAGAGAAGAGCTGATGCCATCAGTGTTTTCCAACTTGTTACCTCGGGCTCCACAGCTCGGGGGAGGGGCTCTTTGCAGGACATGCCCCATAACTGCCTTTGTTTGTTTTACTGTGAGGGTTCCCATAGTATTTTATTGACTAAAAGTTTCCACTGCTGATAATAAAACATTGGGAAAAGACCCTTTGATTCCTTTGTCCCTAAACACTCTATCTTCCCCCTCCCCGACAATATTTCTAATTCTTTAAATATAGCTCCACTGGCATCTTATGGTTCCTAAGACATCTGAAAGTCCTTCCCCTCCCAGAGCCAGTCCACCTCTGTTCCCTCTGCCTGGAATGCCCTTCCCTGGCCACCTGAGCTACATCTTTGCCAGACACACTCCCACTTAGAGGTCACTTTCTCATGAAAGTGCCCCTGCAATCCACAGATTACTCTGAGTCCCCATTATTTGTGCTCACAGCACTCTACTTAATAGTACTTTTCGCATTGGCTGGTTGCTCAACGGTTAGAGTGTTGGCCCTCAGACTAAAGGGTCACAGGTTCAATTCCGATCAAGAGCACATACCTCAGTTGCAGGCTTGATCTCTGGCCCTGGTTGGAGCATATGCAGGATGCAACCAACCGGTGTGTCTCTCACATCAATGCTTCTCTTTCTATGTCTCTCTCCCTACCTTTCTCTCTAGAAATCAATGGAAAAATATCCTCAGGTGAGGATTACCCCCACCCCCAATTGTACTTCTCATAATTCAGTTCAAATAGATCAGCGTGATTACTGGCCTCAGGTTTGTTCCTCTGGCTAGATTACTGTTTCCATGAAGACGAGGACAGACACTGTGTCTGCTTTGTTCATCACCTTGTCCCAAGAACTGAACTACTACATTTTATTCAATAACTTCTCCTTGAATGAATGAATTAAACAATGACAAATTTTACAGGCATTAAGATGTTACATTAAAGCTAAATAAGATGTTGTATAATAGTTAATTATGGTGTAGTTACCATCCCCCACATACTATAAGACGCTGGACAAGCCTGAGCCAGAGTTACACTTCTCATAGAAAAGTAGAGAAACAATACTGGCCCTTCCCAGTTTTCTGCTTCTGTCCTATGCGATGTCATAAAGCGACAGGCCAGCAGACCCTCCATAGCAGCTCAAATTACCTGTGGGTGCATACGCCAGAGCTGGGCTGTCTAATATGAAGCATCTAGGACATGGGACCAAAATTAAATAAAGTAAAAAATTCGGTTACTCAGTCAGACTAGTCACCTTTCAAGTGCTTGGCAGCCATACATGGTCAGTGAGTGTGGTCCTGGGCAGTGCAGACAGAGGCCATTTCCACCACGTGGAAAGTTCTACTGGATAGCACTGTGGTAGCCCCTGCTTAGCTCAGCACTCGCCATATTTCTGGGTCATCCTGGACCACATCATTCCCTACCTGGGTTTTGCCTTCCTTCCCAACATCAATAACCAGAACTGGCTGTAGCTGAATGTTCACTGTTGATCTTTTCTGAAAGGACTGAAGTGAGATGTTAAAAGCTTTCATCTGTCAAAAAAAGTTACTTCTCTGATCCTTCCCAGTACATTTAAAATGTTCTGTTTGTTTTTTATTTTCACTCCCTTTGTTGGCAACAAATTCCTTTCAAAGTTGGCCCTCTCGAAATCACCTGTGTCGCTGGCTGTCTCATGGCACTGATCTTTGAGGAGCTGGCCTCATTCTCTATGTGCCCACTGCTGAAGCCCGGGCTAAGTCCTTGGTTCTTTTTTCATCATCTCTGTCCTTGTGAGGCCCTGGTTCATTTGTTTCTGGAGAAAACTTTCAGCTGTTCAATGATAGCTCCAATATCTGCATTCATATGTCACTACTCAGCTAATGGTGAAGAAAAAAACAGCTGGAGAGAAAAACCTCAGCAAATCTGCTTTCCTGAAACAGTCTCTTCATTTTCTGGCTTCTTCTTACTGAGATCATCATGGATTTAATTATTTTGTGATCATTTCCTCCAAGGCTTCCATCTAATCTTTAGATGAGAGCTTTAAAGCAGTAATTCTGTCTCCCCTCTTTCATAACATTGCATTAAAGAGGGATTTCTGCCTGTGTTGATTCGGCCCCTCCTGATGTTTGTGAACCATCCCCTGCAGCTGCCAGGCTTGCTCTGGGCTCCTCCAGAAGCCAGCACTGAAACAAAGATATGCAATTCCAAGTAACCTAAATGAATCGCAGACCAAAGCTCAAGAATATATATAGGAATACAAAAATACCCACACCTACCAGGTAAAATTCACAATGTCTGGAGAGCCAGTCGAAGATTACTAGTTATGAAAAGGGCAGGATAATAAGACCCAAAATGAAGAGATACATCAATCAGTGAAAACCAACCCAAAACTAACACAGATGTTAGAATTGGCAGACAAGGACATGAAACGATTGCCATAACTGTATTCTATAGTTCAAAAAGTTCTGTGCAGACATGGAAGATAGTAACAAGACTCCCTGTGAGCTTCTCTAAGTAAACTATAATGTTTGAGATGAAAATATACTGGACAGGATTAATGAAAGATTAAATATTGCAGGAGAAAGGATCAGTGACCTTAAACATATAGTAATAGAAACTATCCAAAAGAAAACAGAGAACAAAGATATTTCAACACCCCTTTCTCAATAGTTGATATCACAAACAGAGAGTAAGTGAAAAAAAAAAACAATCCTGTCAACCAACTTGGCCTCACAGACATTTGTGGAGCACCACACCCAACAACAGCAGAGTGCATGTTCTTTTCAAGTGCACAAGAACCACGAATCAAAATAAACCATATCTGGGTCATAAAACTGGTCTCAATTAATTTAAAACAAATCAAGTTGTACACATTTTGACTTCAATGGAACCCACAATGGGATTAAGTTGGAAATCAATCATTGGTAGATGCCTAAAAAATCTCCCAATTATTTGGAAATAAAGTATGTGGTTGTTTATTACATTTCTAGATGATCTATATGTCAAAAAAGAATGCAAAGAGAAATTATAAGGCATTTTTATCTGAATTAAGGTAAAAATACCATATCAAATTAGGTGGATGCCCCAAATAAGAAGTATGTTGAAAAGGAAAAAGAATCTCAAGTCAATGACTTGAATGAACCATCCTAGAGGACATTATATTAATAAGCCAAATGCAGAAGAACAAGTACTCTGTGGTACTATTTATAGGAGGTATCTAAAACAGTCACTCATAGAAGCAGAAAGTAGAATGATGATTGCCAGGTGTGGGGGGCGGGAGGAAACAGGGATTATTAGTGGAAGGACTTGTTTCAGTAAAACAAGATGAATAAGTCTTAGAGATCAATCATAGAGCATAGTCTATATTAAATATTATACTGTATACTTAATTTTTTACTAAAAGCATAGATTTTACATTAAATGTTCTTATCACACAAAATAATAATAAATAAAAGAAAGCAGAGCAAACTTTTGGAGGTAATAGATATGCTTATGGCATGTAGCGTTGGTTTCAAAGATGTATACTACCTCCAAACTCATTAATGACAACTACATTCACTATATATATCTTTATGTATGTCAATCATACCTCAATACAGTACTTAAAATTAAATCCAAAGCAAGTACAAGATAGAAAATAATAAAGGTCCAAGTGGGAATTAATGAAATAGAAAACAAACACAAAAAGCAACAGAGAAAATCAATGAAACCAAAAGTTGGTTCTACAGATTATCAATAAAATTAGCAGATCAGGAATGAGAGAAATAACATCAATATACATTTAATACATATATTAAAATGATATTAAGTAATGTTATCAATAACTTGGATATGGCAAATTTGAAAACATAAAAGAAATGAACAAATTCTTTGAAAAACACAAACTACTATCCTCATTCAAAAAGAAATAGATAATGAATAGATCTATATATATAGTAAATAAATTGAGTTTGTGATAAAATAAAATAAAAACACCTTAGCATAAACAAAACTCTAACCCCAGATGACTTCGTTGGCAAGATTTAACCAAATACTTAAGAAATAAATGACACCAATTCTACGTAAACTCTTCCAGCTCCTGTACAATCTATTTTATAAAGCCAGTATTATTTTGTTAACTACCAAAATCAGACCAAGCGAAGATAACTATAATAGACTAATACTCCTCTTGTGCATAGATGCAAAAATCCCAAATAAAATTTTAGCAAACTGAATCCAACAATATGTAAGAAGGATAACGTATCATGACCAAATTGAGGTTTATCCTGGAAGTCAAAGTTTGTTTGAAATTCAAAATTCAATTGATGTAATCCTCCATATTAACAAACTAAAACCAGGAAACCACATGATATTTTGATAGATGCATAAAAAGCACTTGCCAAAAATTAATATCTATTCTTTTTTTAATATATATTTTATTGATATTTTACAGAGAGGAAGGGAGAGAGATAGAGAGCTAGAAATGTCAATGAGAGAGAAACATCGACCAGCTGCCTCCTGCACACCCCCCCTCCACTGGGGATGTGCCAGCAACCAATGCACATGCCCCTGACCGGAATCGAACCCAGGACCCTTCAGTCCGCAGACCGACGCTCTACCACTGAGCCAAACCGGTTTTGGCAATATCTATTCTTAATAAAAAAAACTCTTGGCAAATTAAGAATGTAGAAGAACTTCCTCACTTGATGGTAAAGGACATCTAGAAAAAGCCTACAACTTATACCATACTAAATGGTGAAAGACTGAATATTTTTCCCATGATAAGGAACAAGAAAAGGATGTCCATTCTCTCCACTTCTGTTCAAAATTACAGAAGTCCTAGCTAGTGAAATAAGGCAAGAAAAATAAATAAAAGGCACTCAAATTAGAAAAAAGTAAACTGCATTTGTCTGCAGACAATGTAATCTTTTATGTAGAAAATCTAATGTAATATACAAAAAGCTACTAGAACTATTATGTAAGTTTAGCAGGTTGCAGGATACAAGCTCAATATGCAAAAAAAAAATGTATTTTTAAGTGTTAGCAATGAACAATCAAAGCCTGATAATTTTTAAAAATACCAAAAATAAAGAAGTTGAAAAAAAGCAATACCACTTAAAATATCATAAAAATATAATGCATCTGAGATAAATCTGATAAAAGATGTGCAAGATCTATACAATAAAATTACAAAACACTGCTGCAATTAATCAACTAATAAATGGGGCAATATACCAAGTTCATGTGCTGGAAGACATTATTGGTAAGATGTTAATTCTCTCCAACTTTGGTACAAATTCAACACAATCCCATTCAAAATCCCAACAGGCTTTTTTGAAAAAGAAAAAGAAAAAAATTATGGTGCTTTAAAATTATATTAAGTCATGAAGGCATATCCATCAGGAGTCTTAGAAGTTAAATCATGAGCCACAGGAAATGGCTACCAATGGGAGAAAAGAGAAGGCTCCAGTTTTTGAAATAAATAGAAAAGAAAAATTTAAGCAAAAGGGGCTGAGGTAGAAGAAGGAAGTATAAGACACCCACACCTGTACAAGGCAGAGTTTTAAGGAAGTGGTGTTGATTTCCTGTGCAGGTGAACCCCCTTGCTCAGGTTCAGGGAGAGTGAGCCAGATTTCTCACTTCCTATTAGCATGTCACTTCCGATTGGAATCTAACCTCCTGTTCCTGGAGGTCTTCAGAGAGCCAAGCTTGTAATACTCCTCCTCCTCCAAACTCTCACAAGACTGCATCAAGAACTAGCAATCTTTCAGCATCACCAAGAGAGCTCCAGATTATGCCCTCTCTCCAAAGCGTCCAATTTATTATATAATAGATACAAAGATCTTCACTATTTTTCCCAGCCTCAAATTTTAGTCTTCACCTCATTTCCCCTTCACTGTTTAATTACCATTTTAAAAAGCACAATCCCTCCCTCTAAAACCACTTACATTTTGTAAAAGTTTAATATTTTCAAGACAGTTAAATGAGAGCTTAAGAATGTCATTTCATGAAGACAATAAATATCTGTTGTCTAATAAGTTATTTTTAAGATCTTGTTTTTGTTCAAATTCTGAAATCTGCTGAACTCCTGGGTTCAGGACCTATTTTCTTTCCAACTGCTCTGGTTTCCAACTACTTTGTTGTTTTGATTAGAAGACTAAGCTTTAAGATCTGCACCTCAAATGGTTATTTCATTACCTTTGACAAGAACCTAATTGGTTATGATAAAAAACCAAATCATGTGTATTTTGAGGGGAGGAAAACATATGGATTATGCAAGAAATTTTGTTAATGAAAAAAGTTAATGTGAGAAATGAGAATTCCAAATCTGTATTTTTAAAACTATGCAAGACATGGAATGAGGGGAAATGTGAAAAGTGGCTAGCATGTGCCTATATTAAACTGTAAACATTAAATCTATTAAGTTGGGTTGAAATGCACACATATATACAAACACATATCAAAGTGTCTAATACATGCTTGTTGTTTGTTACTGCAAATATTTAGTGATGTTAATGATCACTTTCTCGTTTACTCTTCAGGCCAAATTATCTCCTAACTCCAATCCCACCCAAATTTACAAAGGCCACGTGAGTGTATCCTGAAGCCCATTTTGTTTCTGTTGCCAGGGATGAAAATGCAAAAGAACATCTCTATGCAAGGCTGGCAAGTGGAGGTGACAGCGATACAGTCTGCATACATATCCCTGACAAGATTTTTTTCTGGAAATAATTACCATGTTTTGACATAACTGCATATTTTTTAGACACCATATGATCCTGGCAAATGGAAGTGTCAGTGAAAATTATACTCTATCGGCATAAACCTTCCAAAATGCCAGAGAAGTAATTTGATCTGTGCTGTGAGTTACGTCTATAAACAGGATTCTGATCCTGATCATGGTTTAATCCAACCAAAGTGTTAGAGGACACATGGCTATTATGTATTTCTTTTAAACCATTGTATGTTCTAGTCCTGCTCTGTCCAACAAGGTAGCTGCCAATGACATGTGGCTACCAGCCACTCCAAATGTGGCTTGTATGATTTGAGACACACTGTAAGTGGAAAATACACGCTGAATTTCTAAGACTTAAGAATAAAAAGAGAGTACAAACACCCTCAATAATAATCTTATATTGATTCCATGTCAAACTATTATTTCAACAAGCAATAAAATGGGTTAAATAAAATCTTAACTTAATTTTAACTGTTCCTTTTTACTTGCTTTAGAAAATTTAAAAGTACATATGTCTCTTGCATTATATCGCTATCAGAGATTACTATTCTAGACAGCAGAGATTAATAAATCCCCTGGACTCACTGATTGGTCTACTTTAAAGTATACAGATAGAAAAGACCACCCTTTGATACAATCCCCCCACACACTAAATTTAATCCTCTGGAGCATCAGGATATGGGCATTGACTAGTACATTTTCAGAGCATTAAATAGTCCTCTTCCAGGGCTATGCTACAACTTCTGCAGGGACAACTGACTCTTGGGGACCGTGTCAATGTTATGGTGCAGCCAAAATGTCATCCTCATTATTAAAAAACAAACCCCCACCTCTCAGGCAGGAAGGGGAATGCCTCTGTTGTCTGACAGCTAGAAGACTGAAGCCCCAAGTTCTGGCCCCAAAGCACCTTCTCTGGGAGCAGACACCACCAGTGTCTGCCCCACCCTCATGTTCCCACCAGCGATGCAGACTCCTTCACTGTTTCCAAACTGACACAGCCTTCAAGTTCCATTCCTTTCTACATGCTACCCATCTTACTGGAATGCTCTAATCCTTTTTCTCTGCCTGTATAGCTTCTAATTTTACTTTGAAACCCAACTCATTCAACATAAATGCATATTTTCTTGACAAGTGGATCCTGGCAAGTGGATCCTTTGAAGAATCATGCTGCTCTGCTCCCACAGAGCTCAGACATCCTCAGCATAGCTAGGTTTCACTGGTTATTAGATTCCCTAACAGTCTGTCTCTTTTCATTTGTACCCTCTCCATGTGCCTACAACTCATCAGGCCAACACAACAAGCAGTGCACTGGTGTGTGTGGGTACGTACACATTGGCAAATACACACAAATATTTTTTTTTCTTGTTGTCTATGCTTTCAGTGTCATAGACAAGCCATCACTGCCAAATCCAGTGTTGTGAAGAGTTCACCCTATGTTTTTTTCTAAGAATTTTATACTTGGGGGTGTTATGTTTAAGTCTTTGATCAATTTTGAGTTAATTTTTTGTATATGGTATAAGGCACAAGTCCAAATTCATTCTTTTGCATAAGGATATTCAGTTTTCCCAACATTATTTGTTAAAAAGATTGCCCTTTCCCTATTGCATGACCTTGGCACACTTGTCAGAATCACTTACCCATTATGCAAGAGCTGATTTCTGGGCTCTTCATTCTATTTCAGTGGTCTACAATGTCTATCGAGGTGCCGGTAGCACACCCTTTTCATCACTGTAATTTGAAATCAGGAAATGTGTCCAATTTTAATACCATTTTTAAAAGATTTTTTTTCTACTTTTCATGGACCCTTGAGAGTCCATATAAATTTTACTACCTGTAAAAAACACTGTTAGGATTTTGACAGAGATTGAATTAAATCTGTAAATTACTGTGGGTACTATTGACATCTTAATAATATTAAGTCTTCTAATTAATGAATATGGGGTGTAATTTCATTTATTTATGTGTTTCTTAGTTTCTTTTAGTAACGTTTTGTAGTTTTCAGTGTACAAATCTCTTGACTTTTCTGTTACGTTTATTCATAAGTATTTCGTTATTTTGATAATATTGTAAATGGAATTGCTTTCTTAGTTTCCTTTTTAGATTATTGAGGTTAATGTATAAAAACATGACTAGTTTGTATATGTTGATTTTATACCCTATAATTTTGCTGAATTCATTGTGTGTGTGTGTGTGTGTGTGTGTGTGTGTGTGTGTGTGATGGTGGGGACTGCAATCTTGAACAGGTTGGTCAGGAAAGGCCTTCTGTGGGGTGAACTAGCCATGGGCTACCTTGAGGAAGGACAAAGGTTTGATTTCATGACTTTGTATTGAGCATGCTGTCAAGAACAGGGTAAGTACAGAGATGGATTAGGATACCACCTCAAGCTCTGTGGAGCCTTTAGGTCTGACAGGTAGAAAAGGGAAGTGAAGACAAAGCATTGAAGAGTTCAGAGTGCTGAGGTCATAAGAAATTAATCAGCAATGCCTGCAGAAAGCTTTCAGCTTCAGGATGGAAGCAGGTAGTGGGTAAAACAGGTCAAAATGCAAAGAGCTCTCAAGCATGGTAATGAGGATGTCAAGAAAATATGCCAAGCTTCACCCTAACAAACCTCTTAGCCAGTAAGTCCAGCAAAACATGCAAAATGACAACCTGAGGCTCCAAAGATCTGACATATAAACACAGAACTCGGGTCTATGCCCGTGAATTGGTTACTCTGTGTATGTTGTGCATGTGCTGTGTCATTTCACAGGGCAAATGGTTATGCAATTTTTGTCTGGGTGAGAAAAAAACACACATGTCACTTCTATAGAAATACATTAAGGAAAGAGTGTCCCTCTATCTTTTCTGGCAATCTGACTGCCTTACTAAAAACCCCAGCAGATTTCTCATCTTGAACACAGGGATAAACAAAAAATTCAAAACTAGTGATGCCATAGCAGCTTTCTGGAGTGATAATATCTATGGAAAATGGACTGGATTAGCCAAGCAGCATCCTGAGAAATATGGATGTCATCATGATTACCTCCCATTTATAGCCCAGCCTCCTGGGAGAATGCTGATCAGAGCTGCCAAGGAAGAGAAATCAATTCATTCCAGTTGTACTCGGCGACTTTACCACTTGCACTCGGAGAATCGGCCTGGAATCACTTTGAAAAGAGATCATCTCTCTTCTCCTCTCTATTTAAACAGAAGCCTCTGTCAGAAATGGACGGAAAATATGTTTTGGCAGCCGAGTCAGAGGTAATTATAAGAGCTGCATGCTCACAATTTTGCAGGCTTTGCCACAGGGACTTGGTGGCAGCCTCTCGAGTGGTTGTGTCCGGACATTCTAGCAAACGTCAACCCCATTGCCTAGCCCGGCTGCAGCCAAACAGCCTCCCGCTTGATCCTCTTTGTGCCAGATATGTTGTGTTTGTTCCCATATTAATTTCTAGGTGGGAGACAACAGAACAGGCAAAAGAGGGAAGCTGTCGTGAAACCTCTCCTTACCCGTTGCATGTGTGCAGTTTGGAGCCCTCATCTCAGTCTCCTGGGGAGGTATCTGTGTTGCCTGCCAGGCCAGAGGGAGGGCCCCACACAGACACTCTGGTCACACCTGGGCAGATCCTGGGTGAGGAAGGACATGTGAGTTCACATTGCAAGCCTGGCAGCTGCCAGGCCTCCAGAGCAAAGTTGATAGCCTCTCCGGGTTCTCTTCTAAAAAGATGAAGAAGCTGTTTAATTTTCATCACTATAACGGTTCGGTATAAAATAATAAAAGTCACTTCATTTTCCTCTTAAACCTTTTTTTTCCTTCCTTCCACTGCAGTAAATTAGACTAATTCCTATGTGGCTCTAATTAATCATATTATCATCATCAACAGTAATTAAGTTACTGTAACTTTCCATAGACTTAGATTGTTTAATGTGAAATTATGGTCCAGGGGGGAACTTGTGTTCTTTTGCATTTCCGCCCACACATAGGAAGTGGCATTCTCTCCCATGCTGGCAGGTCCTGGATAACAATCGATCAGCCAAATCCATAGCATTTATTCATGTGTGGTGAGTCACACAAATCGTTGACATGTTTACCAAGATGCTGACACGCTGAAGAATGCTTCCCAGTCCCCAGCAGAGAGGCAGTACATGATAGACATCCCATGCAAGCAAGTGTCGGAGGGGATACTTGTGACAGAGAACACATCTATTGAACATGGGGTTGACATTTAAAATGTCACTTGAGTGGTTCTGTTTCATCCAAAGATATGCTTCCCTCAATTTCATGTCAACTCCCAGGGCTTATTTCTGTGTTTCCCGCTTAACAGGACGCCTGCCCCTCCACTCACCATGCCATTAAACAAATGGGGATGTTTGTTAATCTTGAAAATTGTTGGAAAGAAGGTATAACAATACTTTGAATTGCTAAAACTCTCTAGACATTCCTTCTGTGAATGCTTGCCTAGAATGGGAATGGCTGCTCACCTGATCTGTGCAGAAGTAGGAGAAAGGAGGTGAAATGAGAACAAAGAAAGAAAACTGAAAGTAGATGCCAGTCACTTCCATCAGAACAACCCACGCCTGTGATTGGTGGTTCTGTAATAACAGATGCTTGGAGAGCACTCCTTTCTCCTCCTGGAATCCTGAAAGCACCTCCTGCCCCTGGGCCTTTGCACCTGCTGCTCCATCTTGCCAGTCATCTGCATGGTCCACACCCTCCACTCTGATGTTGGCGCAACAGTATCTTCTCAGACAGAACTACCCATTACTCTCCTTCCCTTTTTCCTGCTTTATTTTTCTTCTTAGCTCTTATTCCCTTTGGCCAAATAATGCATTATTTATTTATTCGCTGTCCACCTCAGAATATAAACTTCATGGGGAGTGGGGTGTAGTTTTTGTTCATTGTTGCATCCTCAACACGTGCACTCTATCTAAAAATAGAGAAACATGCAAACTGACCGTACCTTCGCTACACCCACCAGCCAATTAAGAGCAAGTGTGCAAATTAACCCAACAAATATGGTGGCAGCCATTGAGCTGGAGCAAGTATGAGGCTTGGTTTTCTCTCAACAATGGAGGAAGTCAAACTTACCACCTGTGCTGGCTGGTCCTGGACTCTGCTCAAGGCTACAAAGTTTCAATTATAGAACATAAATAAATACCAAGGCCTCCCCTTGGGTCACCACGGGGTGTGGCTGGCTTGCAAACCACCACAGGCCCCTCGCCCAGGCCTCTCCATGCCTCCAGGGAACCCCCACCCTGATCCGGGACACCCTTAAGGGCAAACCAGCAGGTTTTCACCAGGCCTCTATCCCATCTAATAAATGAGTAATATGCAAATTTATCATCACTCCAACACACAAGATGGCTGCCCCCGCATGGTCAAAATGGCTGTCCCCATGAGGACACAAGATAGGCTGTCACAAGATGGCTAGCAGGGGAAGACAGTTGGGGGCGATCAAGCCTCCAGGGGAGGGTAGTTAGGGGTGACCAGGCCAGCAGAGGAGGGAAGTTGGGGGCAACCGGGCCTGCAGAGAAGGGCAGTTGGGGGGAACCAGGCCTGCAAAGGAGGGCATTTAGGAGCAATCAGGCTGGCAGGGTAGCAGTTAGGCATCCATCAGGCTGGCAGGGGAGTGGTTAGGGAGTGATCAGGCTGGCAGGCAGAAGAGGTTAGGGGCAATCAGGAAGTCAGGCAGGCGAGCAATTGGGAGCCAGCAGTCCTGGATTGTGAGAGGGATGTCCGACTGCCTGTTTAGGACTGATCCCACTGGGGGGTACCTTAAGGGGTCCCAGATTAGAGCAGGTGCAGGCTGGGCTAAGGAACATACACCCCCATGCACGAATTTCATGCACTGGGCCTCTAGTATAATAACACTTGGTAAAATGGGTGCTCAATAAGCACATATTAAAAGGCTGAATTGAATAAACGAGTGAATGAATGAATGAATATGAAATGGTGGGAGAGCAATGGTGTCTTTCCTGTTGGCAATAGTGGTATTGACATTAACAAAAGACATTATAATAATAGCTAACATCGATGCGGGGCACAAAGTTAAACACTTTTACAGTTACCCCCCCCCCTGCCCTCACCCCCTCCACACACACACACAAACACTTAGCCACTTAGTTACCCAGGTGTCCTACCTATTTTGATGTTAGCCTGGCTGAGTTTTGCAAAGAGTCAGAATTTATTCCCCAGTGCTCCATCATTTTAGATTTGCTGCCAAGGGAAACATCTCATACTTTATTCTAGATGTTAAGCAAAAATCTGTTTAAAATAGGAACTTAACCTTCATGGCCAAGGTTTACTGGCCATTTCAGACATCAGTTCACTTGTTAGCACTGTAATTAACCCTGTTTAACCCATTGCTGCTGGTATGTGGTATTCCTACTCATTCCCCAGATCCCAAACAATACTTTTCTGGAATATTCCAGCATTCCATCCCACCCTTTCTTTAATAAATACTCAGGACCAGTTATTCTGCTCAGAAATAATCAGAGACTAAATGAGCACGGAGCCACACAATCCAGAGGAAAAGTGAAAGGAGGAAAACAAACCCACAGAAAGTGATCACTCCAAGTTGAGTGTTCCCTCTTGTCCACACTGGCACTTCAACCAGAGAGATCGTTCTCAAATCTAAACCCAAATGTAAACTCACCCTGATTAAAGTGATGCAGCAGCTCCCCACTGTTTTGGGAATCAAGTTCGCCTCTTTAACATGACTACCAAGAACCTACAATGCAAAGTTTACTGCCAAGAACTCCAGCCACACTGGAGACACTGTACCACAGTGTTTCTCCCATTCAGCAGCCTCCTTTCAATTCCTCTTACGTGCCCTGTTCCTTTGGACCCTAAGGCCTTTGCACATCTTCCCCAACCTTCACCTGCTCAGCATTCTTCCCGTAGGTTCCAGGCTTGGTGTCGCTTTCTTCTCTGTGAACTCTTTCGGATCACAAGACCTGTTTGTGATCTCATGGCACTGTGTCATTTACTTCACTAAACTGGCAAGCACAGCTTTGAATATTATTTGACCATCCCCTGTCTCCCCTATGAAGTTCTGAGTTCCCTATGGGGAAGGAATGGTTTGTTTTTATGTACTATCTACTCCTTAGCACTGAGTATTTCACCTGGTATAGGCAGGGTACTCCATGAAAAGGAGTTAAGGAATGGGTGGGAGAACAAATGCACACTCAGTAGTACCCAGCAGAGTCTGTGTCACAGGGTTACTGCTGTAATTCTATGAGTTACAAAATAAATATTTTATGAAAGTATGAAAAAAATCATATTCTCCCTCAACCCAAATCTATACAAGTAGTTTCAAACTTAATTCTGTTGAGCATCTGATAACCCTTTACTATCTTACAGTTAATAAAGCTAAGTGAGGAGTGTGTGAGTGTGAGCACACCCTCCTGTGGTCCCTCATTCCTATCAAAGTAAAACATGTGCCAAAACCGGTTTGGCTCAGTGGATAAAGCGTCGGCCTGTGGACTAAAAGGTCCCGGGTTGGATTCTGGTCAAGGGCATATAACTTGGTTGCGGGCACATCCCCAGTAGGGGGTGTGCAAGAGGCAGCTGATCGATGTCTCTCTCTCATCAATGTTTCTAACTCTCTATCCCTCTCTTTTCCTCTCTGTAAAAAAATCAATAAAATATTTTTTAAAAATGGCATGTCACAGTGCCTGGCATAAGAAAAGCTCTAAATATATGTGATTAGCTAAGTAAAAGATCCCACCCAGGGACCTGTGTAATCAGGTCATGTGATCAAATCAGCACTACTCCATCCTGTGGAATGCATTTCCATTACCAAGACTCAGCTCTTTTGTTGCTGAAATCCTCTGGGTTACATAGTAATTTTCCAGTTCTAACAATTATGTCTCACCTGTAACAGTGGGGCCATTAGGAAAAAGCCTAATGTAACACTGAAGTACTGCTTTGATCTTTTAAGTTCTCAAGTAGGAGGACTCAGGGTCAATACATAGGTATACATACTCTGAGTGGCCATATTCTTATGATCTCTGAATGTATAATAATCTGGCCACACAGTGTATATCCTATATAATAAAAGACTAATATGCAAATTGTCCCCTCGACCAGGAGTTTGACCTCAGGCAGGCTGGCCATGTCCCCTCCCCCTGGCCAGGCTACCTGGACCCTACCCATGCACAAATTCATGCACCAGGGCTCTAATACACACACTCACACACACACACACACACACACACACACACACACTGAGTGGCCAGATTATTATGCATTCAGAGATTATAATAATCTGGCCACTTGGTGTATACATGTTCTTTTCTAAGGAAAACAGAATTGCTTCTCAGGCTTAGATGCTACTGATCACATTTAATTCTTCTCATTTAAAAAAACAAAACACGATTGATCTCTCTACTGAATCTTTCATTTTGGTGAGACTGAATGAGAAGTTAGCAGATGAAATAAATACTAATTGCAAAATAAAGAAAGACTATACTTTGGGACCCGAGTGCCACACCAACAAACTCTCCCAGAGACTTCCCACCTGGTCTTGAACAGTGATCATCGAGGGAAGGTAAAAGAGAGAAGGAAGTGTAAAGTGCTTTGTTTTTAAAATATACTTTTATTGATTTCAGAGAGGAAGGAAGAGGGAGAGAGAGAAAAAAAAAATCCATGATGAGAGAGAATCATGGATCAGCTGCCTCCTGCAAGTCCCTCACTGGGGATTGAGCCCACAACCCGGGCATGTGCCCTTGACCAGACTCCAATCTGGGACCCTCCAGTTTGCAGGCTGATGCTTCGCTCCACTGAGCCAAACTGGTTAGGACTGTAAATCATTTTGAACAAAAAACTATGAACAGTATCTTTAACAAAACAGATTATTTAGCCCCAAATTCAAACTTAAATTCTGACATCAGTTCATTTGTTCAATTTGTTCCTTCATTTACTTGACAAGCACAGCTGAGTACATTGACCAACTCTCACTTGGCTACGTTACTTTTATCAAAACCAGTTAGCTGAGTTATATTTTCCATGCAGGGATCATTTACAGCCGAAGGCGGGGTTTAAAACAGGGCCTTTCGATGGCCATGATAATTTCCAGGTCTTATTTACATCTCTCACAACAGTGACCAGAAAATTTTTATTTTGTTTATAATTATTGACTTTATTATAGATGTACCTCCATTTCCCCCCACCTCCATGCCTCCCTTTACCTTGCCCCAGGCCTTCCCCACACTACTGTTTATATCCATGGGCTATGCATAATGCATATATATTCTTTGGTTGATCCCTTCCTATACCCTCCATCCCCCACTCCACTCTGAGATCTGTCTGTCTGTTCCAGGCACCCATGCGTCTGGTCCTATTTTGTTCATCAGTTTATTTTGTTCTTGAATTACACATATAAGTGAGATCATGTGATATTTGCTATGGAACTCTTAACCTTAGAGACAGCATGGATGGACCTGGAGACTATTATGCTACGCAAAATAAGCAAACATTTTTAAAACTCAATATAGGCCAAGCCATATCACTGCATATCCACAGCACCAGGCATGGTTAGCAAACTCCAGGGGATAAACAGCAGCATATCCAAGCTATGGTAACCCCACAGCTATACCTGACACTCTCAGAGAGCTTTCTCTGTCCAAAATCCCACCCACACAGAACTGAAGTGAGAAGTTCCAAAAAAGTGATCTTTCTCTGCCTGGCTTATTTCACTTAGCACTATAATCTCCAGGTCCATCCAGACTGTCACAAAAGGTAAGATGTCCTTCTTTTTTTATGGCTGAGTAGCACTCCATTGTGTAAATGTACCACAGCTTTTTTATCCACTCACCTACTGATGGGCACTTGAGCTGTTTCCAGATCTTGGCTATTGTAAATAACACTGCAATGAACACAGGGGTGCATGTATTCCTTAGATTTAGTGTTTCAGATTTCTTCAGATATATTCCCAGAAATGGCATTGTTGGGTCAACAGGGAGCTCTATTTCTAATTTTTTAAGAAAACTAAAAAAAAAATTTTTTTTAAAGAAATAATCTTTTAGACCAGTGGTTGGCAAACTCAACAGAGCCAAATATCAACAGTACAGCGATTGAAATTTCTTTTGAAAGCCAATTTTTTAAAACTTAAACTTCTTCTAACACCACTTCTTCAAAATAGACTCACCCAGGCCATGGTATTTTGTGGAAGAGCCACACTCACTGGTCAAAGAGCCGCATGTGGCTCGTGAGTCGTGGTTTGCCGACCACTGCTTTAGAACAAGTTGCCACAAACTTTCTTTGTAAAGGGACAGATAGTAAATGTTTTAGATATATGGGGTGGCAGTCTCTGTAGCAACAATTCTCTGTAGCTGGTCTCTGTGCCCTGACAGAGGCCTCAAAGGACACATCCACAAATGGGAGTGGCTCTGTTCCAACACCATAGTACGTACAAAAATTGGGGTGCAGATCTGGCAAGAGTTCTGTGTCCGCCATTCCTGTAATAAATGCAGCTTCCTAATAAAAAGCCTTTCTGAACAACTGTGGGGGTAGAATGAATCACCCACATGAAACCTGGGGTAAACTGATCAGGGTTCAAAACCCACCCAAGGGCCAAGCATCGGAAGATCCTTTCACATTGATTTAATTTTCATAATGTCATAGTTTATGTACCATGAAATGCATAGATTTTAAGTGTCCACCCAATGTATTTTGAAAAATGTGTCTATCTATGTAACCCTCAGCCCAAGAAAGAACATTGCCTTTGGCCTCAAAAGTTTCCTTGGACGTCCATCACCATAGCTCAATTGAACCTGATCCAGACCTTCACCAACGTGAAAGGAGGCAGCATGGACTTGGAGGTCTGGCTCCTTTCACTCGGTGTATGGTGTGTGATCTCGCTGTGCTGGGCTGGAGTTCTCCGTGTCCACTCCCCTTGGCAGCTGGGCTGGGGCCCACTGTAAGAACAGGGCGCAATTTATCCCTTCCTCTTCATGACAAGGACACAGTGTCCCAAACCTCTTCAATCAAATTCATTTCGAATCAGAAAGAGAATAAATACTTTCAGAAGCGCCTAAGCTGGAAACAAAATACTCAACTATTATCCTCACTCTACCAAATTTCCATGTGAATCAAGGTTAACGCCTGCCCGCTAAATGCCCACCTTGGATCAGTGTAAAATAGAAATAATGTACACACTCCAACTAATAATCCCTGCTTCCCAGCATCCCAAGTAGGCAGCCCTGGCACATTCTGTAGCAACCATGAATGTGGCTCTCCCAAGCCTTTCAAGCTGCCATGTGATGGACAGGCCCGTGGCATTTCCTCGGCTAACACTGGACTGCGAAGCCGGACTGCATAATTAACACCCATGGTTATCTTTCAATGCCTGCACCTGGCACTCTTAATTTAATTATCTCTCCATTTCTACAATCCACTGCACACTGGTGACTGCTCCACCTGGCCAGCCTCGACCTGAATCTCCACTTGCCTGTGGGACTTTTCATCCAGAAATAATTAGGGACACAGGGTCCTCTGTCTCGTGGCCAATTCAGGCGTGAATGCCATCATGCGATCGGACCAGGAGGAAAGTTTTATGTAGTCAGCTTGAAGCAGCCGTTAAAGGGACAGAGTTGACTTCCAGGCATTTCGATCATGCTGGAAGCTACTCCTCCCCCCCCCCCCCCCCAAAAAAAAAAAGTGGCAATGACATTTCAGAAAAACTAGAATGCTCTGGTTTTGGAAATCATCTTCTCCCTTGGCTTGCTCATGGTGAAGAGTGCAATAATGAATTGGAACTAGCCTCCCAGTGGGGCTAGTTGTCCAGCCTGCCCTCAGTGATCCACACTAAGGACACACAGAGAGAAGCAGGTAAGCGGAGATGGTCTGGGTTCCTCATTCTGCCTGCCTGCTTCACGTTATTGTCCTACCTCATGTTTATGTTACTGCTAATCACCCAGTGTGACCAGCGGGTAGCAAGCTTCATCAGACAGTCCTCCACTTCTCCTTGCACTTACCTCTTTTTGAAAATGACACCTAGCACCTAAAATTGTTCCCACACTGGCAGTTTCAATAATAAAATTACAAATAAAATGATAGTATTATAGAAAATATAAATTGGGGTTCTGAATGAAGTCCATGAGGTATCTTTATACACCCTTATTCCTCTCACCCTTATATATTTTATTCAAGGTTTACCTGCATACATTCTGCGCGCGTGCGCACACACACACCCCTAGTACTGTGTTATAATGATCCAACTTTAATACTCAATTTTAAATAAGAAAACCTGGCTGTCTTCAGCATCACTTTAGTTCAGTCTCATATAAGACACACGAGAGAAGCTTCTAGACAGATTTATGAATTGTGGAGACCTCGTTTTATTTAAAACGTCCCTCCTCACTCAGATTCTAGGACCACCTTTGCTAAATGCAGGAAAAAATTTCTCAGGAAAATTTGATCTGCTTTTCTCAGCTTCTCAAGGCTATTCAGAGGAGGGGTAGAATCTCACCCTCAAGGAAACCTCAGTGGCACCCCTCCTCTTCACCAAAGCACAGCCCTGGGGAGGGAGGGCTGACAGATGGCTGCACTGCCAAGCCACACTGCAGAAGGGGCCACAGCCCACTTCTCCTGATTTACAGCGCCTGCCTGCAGTGTGACAGGGCTTGTCCTCCCCTCACATACTGTAAGGCAACCTGCAGCGTAAGTGCAGGAGCTTGGTGAACTCTGCAACCTCCCTGTGCCCAATCTGTCTTCCAGGCCAGAAGTCCTGACTGAGGGGTTTTCTTCTGGCTCTCTGCCTCCCTGTTTCCATTTCAGGCAACTTCCCTTATTAATAACAAAAAGTGCTGATCTGGGACATGGACAGGGGCATGTATCAGGGTAAGCTGGTCATTTTTCTCTCTCCTCAGAATAAAACAAAAAGGAAGGAAGAAAGTAAGGGAGGGCAAGAGGGAGGGAGATAAAACAAAGAGGGAAGGGAAAGGATGGAAAGGGAAAGGAAGAGGAGGGGAAGGGAAGGGAAGGGAAGGGAAGGGAAGAGAAGGGAAGGGAAGGGAAGGGAAGGGAAGGGAAGGGAAGGGAAGGGGAGGAAAGGGGAGGGGAGGGAAGGGGAGGGAAGGGAAGGGAAGGGAAGGGAAGGGAAGGGAAGGGAAGGGAAGGGAAGGGAAGGGAAGGGAAGGGGAGGGAAGGGAAGGGAAGGGAAGGGAAGGGAAGGGAAGGGAAGGGAAGGGAAGGGAAGGGAAGGGGAGGGGAGGGGAGGGGAGGGGAGGGGAGGGGAGGGGAGGGGAGGGGAGGGGAGGGAAGGGGATGGAAAGGACCCAATAACTTTAACTAACTACTCACCTTGCACCACGGTATTAAGACAGGCTGTTCTTAAGCTCAGAACATAGCTTGACTTCTGTCTAGGAGCTTGTTAAGCCTTTACAACCCAGAAGGAAAGAGGGAAACATTGCCGCCCAGATGGGAAGAGCCAGGATTTGGTGCCCAAGGATCTGGGTCTTAGTTTATGTTCCCCAGAAGCAAACTCTGAGACAAGGATTCTGAGGCAAGTGACTAATTTGTGAGATGGCAGAATGCCAGCAGTTATCACTATAAGTAACTAGGGCTTAATCCCAGCCTAGGGGAACTCTGGGAAAAATACATAAACCATGTATTTCAGTGTTATCTTAGGGACCTGGGGTGTTTATACATCAACTCCCATCTATCCCCAGAAAGCATTCATTCCTCTGGCTTCTGGTCTGCCACCAAGGCAGGCAAAGCACACCTAGGTGGCCAGAAAAAGCCAGTAGGCAAAGCACGCAGGTGCCCTCATCAGTACAGGTGAAGGATATGGGCAGGGCCACAACAGTCTCTGAATCTTGTGTCCTGCTGCTAATCAGAACTCGACTCAAGACATATCCCCAAACTCCTTGGACCCACATCTAAGCTCCCCATCTGGAAAACAGTGACAGGGTACTTACCCCCATGCTTGTGGTGAGAATGAACTGAGATGGTACTTCTGAAAGAACTTTCAAATTATCATTATAAAGCTCCGTAAAGTCACTAGCTCTCCCAAGCCCACAGCAATAGCTGGGAGCCCACCATGTGCCCCCAGCTCCAGGAGAGAGAGGGGGGCAGCCTTTGTTTCTCCAGGCCTTGCACTGAGCACTGAAGAGGAGGTACGTTGCATGGTCAGGATCCTGCTTGTCTGAGGGTGCAGTGGGCAGGTGCTCTGCCTAATTTCTGAGGGAATGAATCCAGCCTATCTCCCCAGGGTCCCAGCTCAGGGGAACCACCGCTGCGTTTTGACAAGGTTAGGGTTGCTTATGTAAGACCAGGAAGAAAAGGCAACTCGAGCAGTGGGAGGGGCAGCAGTCCACCTTTCTTCTTCTCAGTCCACCCCAGGTGACATTTGAATGACACCTTGGGGTTGGGTAAGCAGAGAAACTAGAGACTGTTCCAATTTTGAAGCACTACTGGAGTTCCCAGCTTTGCCCTCTGGCCACAAGGTAAACTATCACTCCGCACTTCCCCCACCTCAAACTCCTTCTTAAGCAAAGACATCTGGCATCCAAGCACCCATGCTACCTTCCGAAATAATGATGCGAACGCCGATGTTAGTAGCTAGGTGACAATACACAAACAAGGAATCCTTACAACTTAATCCAGGTATTCAGCCCATTCAAGATGAACCTGAAAGAAGTTGTGATTAACCGTACGTAACAAGGACCTAGGAGATGCACATAGACACACACCACCTCCACGTGTTTCATACTGTCTTAGCCTAAAACAGGCCATGTCCTTAGTGATGCCTTCAAATCCAGGAGCCCACCCACTCCAGAAAAATGATAACTAGCTAGCTGTAGCTAAAGCTCTTCCTCCACTCAATCTCTCCCCTCACCCATGTCCCTCAGGACAAAATCGTCTTAACCTAGAACTCGGTATCTGTTTGGTAAGCTTGAAGAGGATACCTAAGGGCCCTCAAATTCTGTGTTAAATCTTAATCAGAATTTAAAGCTGCGATAATCAAAACTTCCACATAGTAAGTGTGCCTCAAGAATTAGGAACCACCATCCTCAACAAAAATGACATCTGGAAAATGCATGGAGCTGGCAATGATCTACACCAGGAAGTACATGGGCCATTCTGATCACCAAGACAGAGAAAAGGGGGCTGAACCCTTGATGTTGCCCTATTCCCCGTGGCTCCCCTTTGAGGATTTAGCACAGATGGTGCCCTGTACTCTGATTCTCCCAATGAGGAAACAAGTTGCAGAAACTTGGACTTCTTTTCCAAAGTTATGTGGTGATCTACAGATGAGGGTGATGACCATGAGACTCTCCCAGGACTTTTCCTACAGTGCCTGCCCACTTCTTCTCTGAAAAATGGGAGTCCTTTTCCTCTTGAGTTCCATTCCTTCCTGGTTTTCTGAATGTTGATACCATAAACTAATATGCACTGCTCCTTCCAGACTCCCCACTGACTATCAGCCAGGTTCCAGAGAAACTCTACCCAGCTCAGGGCCCTGGCTTTGCAAAGGAGGTGACAGTGGGCTGCTGTTGGCCGAAGCAGAGAAGTGGCCACACCAGAGGCCTCCGCTTTTGGCTTGATTCCCTTTGGGGTCTGCCGAGGGAGAAATTAACTTGTATAAGTCAGATCCTCTCTCAGGAACTGAATACCAGCGGCAAACAAAAACCAGACCAAAAGCATTTGTTTGAAAAGGCAAAGTGGGACAGGGGCAGGGAGCCAACCTGCAGTCCCCCATCCAGAACTAATTGTCAGGACCTCCCTTTAATGAAAAGAAACAACAGAAAATCACAAAACTAAAGGATTTCTTTCTTCTTTTCTTCCTGTCTTGTAACAAAGTCGGGCGTGTGTCCTCTCTCTATAATTCACTTCACTTGTGGTCCCAACCAACCCCAGGCACCACAGGAAATGGAGAAGCAGAAGAACTTTCCATAGACAGGTCCAAATGTTTGCCTTCTGATGCCACCTGATTAAGTCTGACCCTGACTACCACAGAGAAAGGGAGACATTGCTGGCTGTTCCTTGTGTCCTTTACTCAATGGTGTTAAGTACCTGGAGTGAAAGCCTTGCATTCACTAACATTTTCCTGTTTCTCTCTGGGGACCCTTCCTAGTCTAAGTGTCTCTCTTAATAGCAGGGGATCAGTGGGGATCAGATAAAGAAACCCCAATTGTCTTACTCCAATAGGGTTCCATTGCTAATAAACAGACAGGAAGCCTCTCTAAGGTCGGCTTCTTCCATTTGTTGATTTGTTCTCTGGTTTTCGTTTCACCATTTTCATAATAAGCATATGAATGACATAACTGAGTCTGCTCCCAGCGAGGACTAATGAAGCCAAGGTCATGGCCATTATCCCTAGGAGACTTTTTGTTGTTCTTGTTCTTGTTGCTTATATGTCTCTATTTTCAATTTTTTTTCAATTATAGTTTACAGTCAGTACTATTTTGCATCAGCTTCAGTTGCATAGAACAGTGGTCAGAAAATCAAAGTGGTCTCCCTGATGTTTTAAGTACCTCCTGGCTGCATACAGAGTTATCACAATACGAGGGGCCCAGTGAACGAATTCATGCACTTTGAAAGGAACTGTGGGCCATGGGGCTGTGGTGGGCACAGGGGTGGGTCTCGGCCCATCCTACAAACCCCACCTGGCCCCTCCCACCGCAGCTCTAATCTCCTGTTGCCTGGCAGCCCTCCTCCTGCCACCACCACTCCTATGCACTGATGGTGCTAACTCCGCTCATACCCACTGATGGTACAGAGTGACTGGGGCCAGCACTAGCAGCGGGTGCAAGTAGGTGTGAGAGGGGCCGGCACAAGCAGTGGATATTACTGCCAGGTGGTGCCTCGGTGTGCGGGAGCAAAGAATTTTCAGTGACCACCAGAGGCTCGCCCTGATGACAGCAACTGGCGCCCCACCTTGGTCTGGTGCTCCTGTTCGCCTACTTCATCTTGCCACAGTCAATGCCTACCATGTTCTGTGTATGCTCCCTGGTGGTCAGTGCACATCATATCAACCAGTTGTTTGGGTGTTCCACCATTTGTTCTATTTGCATATTAGCCTTTTATTATATAGGATTATTATATAGGACTAGAGTTCCAGTGCATGGAATTCGTGCACAGGGGAAACTGTCCCTCAACCCAACCTGCACCCTCTCCAATCTTGAACCCCAACTGTTGGACATCCCTCTCACAATCCGGAACCACTGGCTTCTAACCATTTGCCTGCTTGCCTGCCTGATCACCCCCAACTGCCCTCCTCTGACATCCTGATCACCCCCTGCTTGCTCTCCCATGCTGACCTGATCTTGCTCCTAACTGCTTGCTCCCCCACCGGCCTGATTGCTCCTAACTGCCTCTGCCTTGGCCCCCACCACTGTGGCTTTGTCTGGAAGGAAGTCAGCCATCCAGTAGATGTCTGGTCAACCCAGTCTAATTATCATATTACCCTTTTATTAGCATATATTATTAACTATATTCCCTATGCTGTCATTTATATCTCTGAGACTATTCTGTAACTACCAATTTGTACTTATTAATCCCTTCACCTTTTTCACCCAGCTCCCTAACCCCTGCCCTTTTGACAGCTGTCAGTCTGTTCTATGAGTCTGTTCATATTATTTTGTTCTTTAGATTCTACATATAAGTGAAATCCAATGGTATTTGTCTTTGTCTGACTATTTCACTTAGCATAATAATCTCCAGGTCCATCCATGCTGTAGGAAAAGGTAAAAGTTCATTTTTATGGCCTAGTAGTATTCCATTGTGTATATGTACCACACCTTTTTTATTTACTCAACCCAATATGGGCATTTGGGTTGCTTCTATATCTTGGCTATTGTAAATAATGCTGCAATGAACATAGGGGTACATATATTCTTTTTTAAGATTTTAAATTGATTTTGAGAGAGGGAGGAAGGGAGAGGGAGAGGAGGAAATTCAATTGACTGTCTTCTGCATGTCCCCCACTGGGGATCCAGCCTGGAACCCTGGCATGTGCCCTGACTAGGAATTGAACCTGCAACCTTTCAGTACATGGGACAATGCCTAACCAACTGAGTCACACAGGCCAGAGCACATATATTCTTTTGAATTAATATTTGGGATTTCTTTGGATATATTCCCAGAAGTGTAATCCATGGGTATTAAGGCAATTCTATTTTTAATTTTTTGAGGAATCTCCACACTGTTTTCCATAGTGGTTACACCAATCTGCATTCCCACCAACATTGCACTAGGGTTCCCTTTTCTCCACACTCTCCCCAGCACTTGTTGTTTGATGATTTATTGATGATAGGCAGGTGTGAGTGATATATCATTATGGTTTTAATTTCTATTTCTGTGATGATTAGTGATGTTAAGCATCTTTTCATACATCTATTGGCCAAGTGTATGTCCTCTTTGGAGAAGTCTATTCAGGTCTTCTGCCTACCTTTTAGTTAGGCTGTTTGTTTTTCTGGTGTTAAATTGTCCATTGTTGTTTTGTTTTCAATTTTCTCTTTATCCTCAGAGCATGCCTCAACCTCAAAGGGTGGACATAGCTAGGTGACCTGTGGCACTGAGTAAGAACAGCAGTAGGTCATGCTATTGCTGTCCTCCTCCTGGGCCTCATCTCTTGCAATGCTTCCTTTCTTGGCCTGCCCTCAACTTCTGCCTCTGCTAGTGAGATAGAAGATGGCAAGTAATACAACTCTAGCACATGAGAAATTCTAGACACAGGAAGTCAGAAACTTTGGTCAGTGTCACAAAGCTAGGGAGTTCCAAATGTGAGATTAAAATTGAGTCTAGGGTCCCATCTCTGAAGGTTAGGGAACTATATCACTAAAAAGCATGGGCAACCTGAGCTTTCACAGAGGGAGAGGTGTGGGGGAATGTTGCCATATTTTGGGGGGTATGGGAGTTATCACTAATGATGGGTACCTGGGAGGCCTTTTATTTTTTTAATATATCTTATTGATTTTTTACATAGATGAAGGGAGAGAGATAGAGAGCTAGAAATGTCGATGAGAGAGAAACATCGACCAGCCACCTCTTGCACACACCCTACCAGGGATGTACCCGCAACCAATGTACATGCCCTTGCTGGAATCGAACCCGGGACCTTTCAGTCCGCAGACTGACACTCTACCACTGAGCCAAACCGGTTTCGGCTGGGAGGCCTTTTAAAGGAACTAACTAGAGAATCCTATCCTTCCCACCTCCACTGCCTTTTTCAGTCACTGCCCAGCCACTGGCTCCCTGGGCAGTGTGAACCTATTCCAAGATTGGGTCAGAGTCCAATCTTAAACACTGTTTTCCTGCTCAAGTTTCCACAGTCTGTCCCCCATGATCTAGCACTTGAAAGGCAGCCTGGAAGACCCTGTGGGCACCCTCCCCAAACTTCCTCAGTCTCTGCCATTTCAGTCCTAGCCACCTCAACTTCCACCTAGCAACATTCGCATCTCTTTTCCCAATGTGTGATGGACAGGATGTCTCGGGAATTAACACCTGCCCCCACCCCATTGCAGCAGCCCTCAACCAACTGCTATGAGACTTGGTGTGCACCTGCCTCTGCTCTCTTCCCCCAGAGCTGAGAAAGTGCTGAGGGGCAGGTTTTACAGTGCTTTCCAGAGTCCTCAGTAAAGCAAGGTGCTACCAGGGCTCCCATCTTCAGAGTCACCTTCGAATAGATGGCCTACACTCAAGCACTTACTCAGGGGTTGCTTCCGGGGAAATCCACATTTAATACAGGCTGTGTCATATCCTGGAAAGAACATCAAAGAAGAAAACAGGTTCCAGTGATTTCATATCTCTGAGCTGCAGTTTCATTATCTGCAACAAAGGTCACAATGCTGTCAAAGGAGCTCAAATGTGTGATGAAGGATGGGCCCATCGTGGTGACCTGCCAGGCTGCTGAAGGCCGGAGCTGTCTAGATGTGAGAGTTAGGTTTCCGTTTTGAGCAGCCAGACCACGGTGTAGTGAGATGCTGCCTCGGTGAGACCCTGACCCTGCTTCCTGGACAGGAATTCTGCTCCTGGTTCAGAGCCCCGACTTCACGTCTGCATTCCTCAGCCTCTCGTTGGGCAAGGTTGGCATGAAACTTTTCACTCCATCTGAAGTGGAGGTGGAAGGATTACCACATCCTAAAGCTTCCTGGCATAGGAGGGTGATTAAAATAGCAATAAATACATTCCCCAGTCTTTGTGAACAATGTAGGGGAGCTGGCTGGGGTCCTTCAAAAGGAAAGTCCAACAAGCAAACTGTCAGGCTCCAAACCACAAGCTCACAACTCGGCAGCTGGCCTGGTAGATGGCAGGAGGGTGAGTGCCTGGTAAGTTCTGCCCTGGGCTTCTTTTCTGCTCCTCCGAGAAAACACAAATGTCTCTCCTGTCTGCCAGGTCTCAGGGAGGAGGCAATGTGTTTGTTACAAAGTCTAATATATCAATCGTCAAGCAATTGGCTAATATTTACTGTGTGCAATATGATGCTAAACTGCTATGACAGGAAATAGTATTTGACCATGAAATAGTGACTTTTTAAAAAATAATTAACATGCTTAGATTAGAGACCACTCTGAAATGTCAAAGAAGCCATTTTGGACACCTGTACACCCCCTTCAATGACTGGACACATTAAACAGTTTTGGATTGTCTTTTTTTTAAGTTTATTTTTTTCTGATTAATTTTCAACAAGGCATAACTTACAATGGGAAAACACACAGGTTGTCAGCGTACAGCTCAATATATTTCAACAAATGTAGACAGTCTTGTAACCCACAACTCAACTGAGAGGCAGAGAATGCCATGGCCAGACAGTTCCCTTGTGCCCCATCCGGCCAAGGCCCGGGACACCCTTGGAGGTTAGTGTATTTCCCAAGAACAAGAATATTCTCTTACATAAATACCACGAAACTGCCAAATGTGGAAATTAACAATATTAATGATGCTATTATCTACAGACCTTACTCATTCTGCTCATTATCTCACTAATGTCTTTTAGAGAAAAAGAAAATGTTTCTGCATAGCATTCAATCAAGGCTTGTGCTCTGCACCCGTCTGTCCCGTCTCCCTGGTCTCCTCCGGACAGGGACAGCTGTTCAGTCTTACTTTTGTCTTTCATGACCTTGCAGGCCAGTTATTTCATGGAACACCCCTCAGTTGGAATTCGCCTGATGATATCTCTCGATGGACTGCCTGGAAGTGATGTGTGCTTCCCAGGACAACACGTCAGGAGGCAGGATGCCATTAAGGCCAAGTCATCCAGGTTCCTCACTCTAGAGTCACTTTTTATTTCCTTTGTAATTAATAAGTACCCTTTAATAGGTATACTCTGACACTATGTAAATGCCCTGTGCATCAAGCATTTAGTCACTACTTTTAGTATTAATTTATGGTTCTTGCTTGAAATAGCTATGATGGTTGCCATATGGTGACTTTTCTAATTCCATCATTTCTCCCACTCACAGGAAGAGTTATTCCCATCTCATTCATTCACTTATTCAAATGTGGTGTCACAGATTCTTATTTTACCCGATACCCTGTTACTGTAATTGTTTATTTGAATGTTCAAACTGTCCTGGCTTGGGCCGGTGCTCCTTCAAGCTGGCTTCTGTGTCCCTTTGACATGTCAGAACTGAGAAATGCTCCTGGCTGCTGAGACCATTGGCCCCATTTCTGTTTTAAGTTATGCTCGATGCTCTTCTTTCAACAAAGCATCCTTTGGCTACAGTGCTGGGTGCTGTGGCCAACGGTTGTCATGGTTGCCTGTCCCGGGAGAGAGGCGAAATAGATGGGCCTGGACTGCAGAGGGAATGGGGTGGTGCCCACTGAGCACCCAGGAAGGAGGGCCAGTGCCCAGACTTCAGTTGAATGCAGTGGCCCACTACTAGAGGTGCCAATCCAGGGACAGAGAGCACACACCAGTCCTAAAGCCAAAGCCAGGCTGGAGAGTCCTCCTAGTGGAGACATGTGCCAAGAAGGACCGAGGTGAGGAGCCAACATGGAGGGGAGGGACAGGCAAGTGGTGCCAGGTTCCCAGGGCAGTCTTTGGACCATGGCTCAGTGCTTTAACTCTGACTGCCATGACTGGACCTTGACTATCTTAAAGTGTCAACATTTGTTATTGCCACTTCCCAGTAGAGACATCAACCAAGATGATTGTCAGTTTAAAAGGAACCCAATAGCAACCTAACAACAAAGTTTTGACCCACTGATTGCCACCAATAAGTGAGCTAAATGAGTGCACACACACATATTCTATTACTGAGAGAGTAATACTCCAATAACTTCCATTTCTGCCATGTATTCTATTTATTCCATGAATGATACTTGATCTTTCCCACCTTATGGGACTGTGTGCTGTGGTACTAAATGATGCTTCTTACACTGAATCTCACACCATAAAACAGGGAGCCTGTTACTCAGCAGACATCCAGTAATGGACACTGGTGGATCATCACTAAGGAAGGAACATCCCAAAGTAGAACTAGCTTTTTTCAGATAAATATGGCCAACACACCAATGCCAAAGTACTGGGCGCAGGACCAGCTTGGATCTTCCAGAGTCTGAGTTATTTCATGTGCTTTCCCACCAGACCCTCTCCCAAACCAGACCAGCAAGGCAAAATCAGCTGGTTCTCATTCCTGACCTTTTCCACCTTCCCAGGTGTAGTGTGGCTCAGCAGATGAAAACATAGAAGGGAGGCAGACCCCAGCTGTCTGAACACCTGGGCATCTAATTAGACAACTGTGTACTCTACCCTTTGCCTAGCCAAAGACAGCCCATAGGCACTCACAGTGTTTACAGCAATTTGTCCCTAATGGACAAAGCAGGGTTAAACAAGGGGAAAATTGTGGGACTTCCTCTTTAGCTCCCTACTTTCATTTCTCAAACCTATTTGTTAGTAATGAGGGGGGGGGGGAGGAACCTCACTGAAATTTTCAAGGCTCAATTATCTCAATTTATTCTTAAAACAAAAATATTTTCCTTTCTCAGCTTCCAGATTTAATAAATTGGGGAGGATCTCCTCTTTGGGGACTCAGTCTGCTCCATACTACTGTGCAGAGAAATTATCAGTGGCTAAGAAAGAGCAGGTACTACTCGGGCAAATCCTCTCCCTTCCCTCCTGCTCTGTGCTGCCCAGCACCGCAGCCTTTGGCCACATGTGCCATTTCAATGCAAATGAAATAGAATTAAACAGAATTCAAGACTTAGCTCCTCAGTTGCACCAGGCACAAACACATCAGGTGCTCAGATGACAAGGATGAGGACATTCTGTCAATCGTAGGGAGTTCTACTGGAGAGAGGGGCTGGCCAATGGACCCACCTATTTCAAAGGGAAGAGAGCCAGGGGTCAGAGCCACCCAGGGACCTCAGAGACCACTCTCTCCATCCACACCCATGGATGGTGGGGTACAGGGTACACCTGGGGGTGGGAAGGTGGGAATGGGAGACATTTAACCTTCATCGTTCTCCTACTGACCTTTCCCCTTCCAAATACGGCCACTCTTTATTTCTAAGCAAGCAGATGCATTCCCCTCAATGTGGAGCCTGACTGTTGGTCCCTATGTTTTCCATAACTTTTTATAAACTCAGTTGGATCCTACCAAGGTCTCTCTGTGATCAATGATTCCCCCTCGTTGCTCAGGGTCTCATGAAGAGAGAGGCATGGTTTCAGGGGCTCCTCCAGGGACGGAGGGTTGGATAGCTGCAGTAATCTTTGTGGGACAGAAAAGAAGTCCTCAGACCCTGCTTATTAGGAATGGGTGGGGAGGCAGGAGGGGAAGAGAGACTGGGACCCACAATCATTGTGAAAACACCACAAAAATGAAGGAACTATGAGAAAAGAAAACTCTCCAGAGGTCTCCTTTCAGCCTAAAAGTAATTCACTTCTGAGAAAAGAATCAGCTTCAATGTATGCCATGGCAGACATATGTAATACTTTAAACAATAATTTAAAAAAGCCCGAGGAAACAGAATGAGCACAAAAAAATAAATAAGTGAAAAATAAATAAATAGAAGTTGCCCTTTAAAACATTCCCAGTAATGTTCACTCCCAGAATGCTAGGGTGACTGTCAGGTACACTTAAAGAGGCATAACTATATAAGGGGCATGATGGCTGTTTTGTGTTAAAGAAGTTATCCTTCCACACTTAAGATCTGAACCATGGGCAATGGAAAGGAAAACTGCCCCCTTCCTACCTGGCCTCCTCTGCATCAATGTGTAATTTGAAAAAGGAAGAACATATCATGGGTGCATGAGAGCTGGGCAGGTAGAAAGAGATGGATTTCCTGTTTGAAGGAAGCCCTTGCCAAACCTGGAAGGGCTTAGCAAAGAGAGAGTTATTTTTAAGACTTACAAAGTTTGTGTTGGCTTAAATATAGTCCTTGCCTGGAGGCAGGGAGCAAAACCAGATAATAAATAATACCTGGACCCACATGTCAGGGAAAAGTCAGGAAGAAAAAAATAATCTTCATTTTCATAGGACAATGTCCTGAACTGCAGAACAGGCACCTTTGCTATTGGCAGTGTCATTAGGGAGCCTGGAGGAGGGGCTGGGGATAGGGGCCCTAGCACAACCCCCTGGGGACAAGGGCTACTAATACTATCCCTGAAATAAGCCATTGCTATCTTCTCATTCTTATGTAAAGTGTAAATGAAAGCATCATTAGGAAAATGTTACTGGTTTTAATGACCTTTCACATATCGTTTTAGTAGTAGCCAAGTGCCTTTCTGCATAACAGCTTCCAGAGAAATCTTCCCATGCCCCATTCCAGCCAGACAGCTGCCTCAGATCTTCCTACAGGCCCTCCCATTAGAAGCCCCACCAAAGCCCATGGTGAGAATCCAGAATGTGAAATAAACTAAAGAAGGGCCTCACAACGAAATCCCTACCCCCACCCATTTTCTGCAGGAGCTATGGGTTCCTCTCCACCTGTGCATCTCCACCTAGGAGTGCTGCTAGGGACTCACTTGCAGGGTTTGGGAAAACTCAAGAGCTCTGGGTTCAGTAGGTGTGGGCAGGGCAGGAGAACATGCATTTCTCACCTGCTCCCCGAGACAACTGACTCACACACACTACTGGTCCCACAAGGCTCTTTGAAAAACGCTCCCTGCGTTAGAGATTTCTATCATTCCCAGAAGTCCGCTGGAAGGAAAGTCGAGCTAAAAGGGCCAGTCGGGGAACATCCTTCTCCTGTTTGTCACTGGTGCAAGTGCAAGGCCACTGGGAGAGCATCGGTAAGCCTGCACTGCAGCACCCGTGTGGCTGCCTGGAGTGTGTGGAGGGAGTCATTCTCAGCAGACACCATGCACAGCCCTGAGAACCCCTCTTTGTGGTCCACAGGGAGGCTGCCCAATGCGGCTGGGCTTTGCCTACTATGTTCTTCTTTCCATGTCTCCTGCTGTTCCTCTGAGTTTACTCTTTGACTTGGCAGGTTCTCGCCTGCAGATGACAGCATTGCTCAGAGGAAACCTGGGGTCTGCGTGGGTTTCCCAAGCCTATCTGGGAAGGGAGGGGGGGTGCTGAGGCACCATGTGGTTTAAAAGTGAACTGCTCTTGAGGAAACTTACAGCCATGCTTGGATAACAGGACAAGCTGTGGGACATCAGCTTCAATAGTCATGTTCTCCGTTAGGTGTTAGATGCAGGCTGTTCTGGAGCCTGTGTCCCTCCTGGCCAGGGGCAAGGTCGTTACTGCACCCGCAGCTCCCACTGAAGACCCAGCTGGGCCCCCACTAAAGACAGGAAACCTTCTGACGTCAGCCCATCCGCCTGACCGCATCTGTCTCCTCCCTGGACATTCATCGTTCTGGAGAAAATAACATATTTGCAATGGGGCCCAATGGCCCCTCTCAAGTTGTAAACTGACCCTTGAGATGTTTTCATTCTCCAGGAACTATTTTTCCTGGCATACATGTAACATACAAAGAAAAAAATCCTTTGCTTTTTTAAAACATCCAATACAAAATAAGCGATTGTTAAGGCTCCAAACAGTCTGTTGTAATTCCCTAGCATGCTCTAAAAACAATGAGCCCCATGAGGGTGTATGTTCTTTGGCCATCGCTTCTCTCCCCAGTTGGTTTGACTATACTTTGTTCCTTCCACAGTCTCTGTCATGCTACAGAGCATTCTGAATGGGCACCCCTGCTGGACACACATGCCAGGCCAGGCTCTGGGTCTCTCCCTTTCAGCACTGATGGAGTTCAAACAGTTGACATTTTTCTCAAATGGGCAACGTTTTCCTTCTTTACGATGCAAGCAAGGCCAGTAGCCAAATCTGAATGATGAACCTAAGAAAATGGGCAACCCTTTGTTAAAACTCAGACATCTGACAAAAGGCTGCCCAAGACCACCAGGTTTGAGGTAGATATCTTGTCCCAGGGGAATGGTCTGGTGAATGACACATCTCACCTTCTCTTCAATCGCTGGGTGTGGAAAATCCACAGTTTTGGCCAAAGGAAGGAAGGAAGAAGAAAGTAGATTTGAAAAGGACCCAGGGCCTTTTGAAAGGCCATTGCTACTCTACTGACTCACTCCTCCTAGCTGAAGTAGAAACAGCAGAGGACTCAGAGATGTGGGTCCGAGTCCTTCATTGACGTTGGGATACCCATGCCATTGAGGGTATGCAGGTGATTAATTGAACTTTCCCAAATACTAACACCCTCAACCTGTGCCTTCAACCTGCACACCATTCACTGCTTGGTCTCAGGTGGAAAGTGCAGGCTGTTGGGGAACAGAGTGCAGGTCCCAATGGGGTGTAGTGAAGGGCAGCAGGATCAGCTAACACTGGGGCCTCCTCATACCTGGAGAGCTCACAGGGATGGGAAGATATCAGTTGTTGCCAATGGGAAGACTTTGAATTGTTGGCTGTTGTGTCCAAGCGACCCCAGGTGACACTAGTGAAGCTTAAATAGTGAAAGATTTTGAAAAGATCAGCACAACTCTGCTAAATAATGGTAGCCTGTCTTTTTACCATCCCAACATGAATGCTAATTAACTTTCTGCAAAATTTTTGATATTCGACAGTGTGAGGCAAAATCATTTTTGTCCTGAGGTCAAAGGAGATTCCAGTTTACCTCATCTTCACGCCCCTCATTCAGCCTTCCTGAAGAGAAGTAGAGACAGTGAAGGGCTCATAAATATGAATTCTAGTGCTCCAGCTACTTTAGGATAACCATATTGTTGAGGTCTGCAGGTAAAGGACTTTTCTAAATACTTGCCATCTTCTCTGGGAAATGTACATGACATTAATCATTCTCCTTCAAAACGATGTCACGGGAATGTCATGAAAGGGACTAAAGCTGAGCATTCCACCTGATGAAAAACCTATTATGTATCTTTACTGTGTTTTGCCTGCATTGTTTGATTTATTTCTTACAAGAATAAATCAATATATAACATATTTAGGTAATATATTCCTACTTGTTACAGAAAAGCATCAAGTTCAAAGAGATCAAGAAGTGCCTCCTCGATCATATAGCCAGCAAGAGGATGAACTACATAGAATCTAAACTCAGATGACTCTACACCAGAATGCTTTTCCCTAAAACCCTGAGACAATACATGTAAAATTGCTTGGAAAGTGCTGAAGCCAAGTCAAAGTTAAGATGATGTGATCATCCACTAACCAGAAATGGTAATTAAAATGACATCTCATTCATCCTGCCTAGTGAGGGAATGAGAGATTTCACGAAAGTGGGTTTTTCCAGGTTTCCAACATTTTCCCCTAATTAAGAACCAACCTTTTTTCCCTCAATGCAGAGATTTTTTAATGGAAAATTTCCAAAAGTAATTACGTTCTTTTTTGCTGTCTTGAATACACATGGAACAGAATTTTGAGATTTCTAAAAATAATCCAGGACATTAATGAGTATCAGGCATCAAAATAAGATACAATTGGACAATGTTCTCAGAGTCTGTGATGTGGTTTAAAGCGGCCCCAAATGCCTGGACTTGTTAGTTTTGCCAGCCTACTTTCTTTCCGAATATCATATTATGAAAATTTTCAAATGTGCTGAGAAGTTAAAAAATGGCTGTCTACCACCTAGATTCCAACATAACATTGCAAAATACTTGTTTTGTCACATGCCCCTATCTATCCATTCCTCTATCAATGTACTTTTTAATGCATTGAAAAGTATATTGCAAATATCAGCATACTTCTCCCTGAATATTTCAATATGCATATCATACAAATATTTGTGTTTAAAAAATATATATTTTATTGATCTCAGAGAGGAAGGAAGAGGGAGGGAGATAGAAACATCAATGATGAGAGAGACACATTGATTGGTTGCTTCCTGCATGCAGCCCAAACAGGGCCAGGATCAAGCCTGCAACCTCAATACTGGAATTGAACCTGGGACCCTTCAGTCCAAAGCCAACGCTCTATTCACTGAGCCAAATTGGCTAGGGCATATTTTTCTATTGAGATACCATTTACATACAATGAAATGTATAAATCTTAAGTGACTATTCACTGAGTTTTGAAAAATGAATACACACTGTGTATGCAAAAGCCCTCTCAAGATGCACACCATTACTACTGCTCCAGAAAGTTCCTTGATACCACATCCTAGTCAATTACACCCTCACTCCCTAGGAAGCCCACTTTCTATAGGTCTCCCTGCCCTTCCCCCTGCCCAATGTCACTTTACAAGTGTCAGATATTCTGTTTCTAATTTGTATCTCATTTTATCTGCAATTATCTGAGTGAGTTCATAAAGGTAATTCTAAAGCCACTTCCAGAAAGATATATGGGCCCTGGTGTCCTTCCCGTCAGGCTAAGAGCCACCTATTCCCCCCAAAAAGACTGGGAACACCTGATATTGTCAGAAGCCTGATTTCCACATAAAAGAAGTGCTACTGTACTGTCAGGAATCTTGGCCACATATTTCTCTGCCTGTAAGATCAAGTGTTGATCTGTGAAAGAACAGACTTTCTACAGAAGTTAAATATCTGTGGTTAGTATTTCATAAGAGTCCTGAGAGACTGGGTTTTGGAGGAAGATAATGGCTCACTCAACTTATTAGATGTGTGGTGTTGGGAATACATGTTAATATCTTCATATTCACATGTAGATTGTGATGGTGACAATCTACATGTTGAGATGTCGAGATGTATGTATGTTGAGATTTTGCGACAATCAAATGCAGATGTTGAGATAATCATATGTTAAAATGTTAAGACATGCACAGATTCATATGCCAAGACATCACATGTTGATACACTGTGACACTTGAGATGTAGAGGGACAATTCACAGGTTCAGCTGTAGTGGCATTTGATTGTTAAAATGCTGAGACACGTGCATGTGAAGATTATGGAAACAGTCACAGGTTCAGAAGTTGTCAGTCATGTGTTGAAATTTTGAGACATCCAGGCTACCTCCTTCTAAGCAGAATATGATACACCCTTCTCCCATATTCCCCTCCCCACAGCAAAGAGCGTAGGTGCCACTTCACAGGTCTTCACGGTCAGTTTACCTTCATGCCTATACATCCTGTATCCCTCTGCCTGAGGATGCCCTCTGGCCCCAAGTAGGTGCTCAACCTGTATACAGGAGGCAAGAAATGCTGGGGGGTTACATCCCAGGAGTGGCCCTCAACCAATGCAAGATGAGATCTGGGAGATTAATATACCAGCTCCTTCTCTAGTCAGGAGCTCAACACTATCACCCAGAGGGTCCTCAATGACTGAGCTTCAGTTGTCCTCAGTGGCAACGTCCCCTACTGGTATTTCTTGAGATCCCCTCCCAAACAATCTACTTGTACCCAAATTCTTATCTGATTTTGGTGGAAACCCAAACTAAGCCATTTGCAAAGCATCAATCTTGTACCCAAACAGTCCAAAAGCAGTTAGGACATCCATCCTGCCCATGTCAGTCAGTGGTAGCAGGGACTGACAGCTCTCTTTTTGGGAGGAGCACCCAGTATAGTTAGTTCCCTCAGTGGGGAGAGAAGATGTTGGAACTCCATGTAGGTTTTTCATTGCAAATGTCTCCTCGAGTCTCTGGGTGGGCATAAATGAAGGATGTTTACAGAGAGAGAAGAATCTTAGAACATGGGCAATTTTTAAAAATGATTTTAAAAATGTAACTTGGAGAAACAATGGATCAAGAAAGACACAAATGGTGCAACTGCAATGGAAAACAATTTAGCAGCTCCTCGTTAAGTTGACCAGAGTTGTCCAAACAAAAACTAAGGCAAAACATAGTCCATGGACACAGGCAATAGGGGGGTGAAGGTCTGGGGCAGGCAGAGGCTGGGCAAAGGGGATAAGGGACATGATAAGTGATGATTAAAAAGTACAGGACATCTATAATGCTGACAACAATACAATATATATTTAAAATTAAAACATGAAAGACAGAAGTCTTAAGAGTCATCAGATACTTTTACATGCTGGAAGCCATGGCCTTAGATGTTTCTAGTCTATGATCCCATTTTAAAATTCAAGAAAGATGCAGAGTGGTTAATGCAAATTTGGGCAAGATTACAAAGGGAATTAGGGGAGTCTACCTGGAATTTCTACTTATTGTTTTTTAAAACTGGGAGCAAATTTTTCATGCTTTATGGCCTGGCAGTCTGTACCAGGCCATAAAGCACAGAGGCCAGAGCTCAGGTATGGTGCTTAGGCAGGATGTGCCCAGGTGTTGTGAGAAGGTTCGATGTGTGTGGCCAATACCAGATTTCAGGTGCGACCTCACTCCACCCAGCCACCCCTGAGGCTGCACACCCACTTCTCCCTCTCAATCACCTACCCAATCCTAAAGGCATTCAAGGTCATGGCCCCTGGTCTGGATTAGTGATAGGAAAAAATAAAATAAATAAAATTGTCACTACTGGAGTTTTAGGCACTGCAAATAATAAACAAAAATGAAGACAGAATTGGAACAGGAGGGATAAACGAGCTGGCAACTCATAGCTGAGCTGAAGGAGCAAATTTGCCTTAGTTGGACCCACAGTGGTAACTGAAGAGTGATGAATGATAAGTGATGATTAAAAAGTACAGGACATACCCTGAAAACTAAACATCAAAATAATTAGCCTGGACATTTGGCAAAATCAAGGCTTGAAAAAGGTAGCCAACACCAGTTTCCAGGCCGAGGCTCGCTGGCAGGCTCTCTGGAATGCCTGTGAGGCTTTGCCCGTTGTCTGAAGAGTGACATGACCCATTCCCGGCTGGAATCTCTCACCCAGAGGACAGGGCCTACACGTTCCCAAATAGCAGGAGGTATTCAGAAGATTATAGCAGGATATGTATATATATCACTGATCTCGGAGTAGGAAACGGCTTTTTAAACGAGACACAGTACAAACCATAAAGGAAAAAAAGGTGATGCATTTGACCACATTAAGGTTTAAAACCTCTGTGTATCAAAATCAGAAAAGACAAGCCATGGACAAAATATAACACTAATAAAAAATTGATATTCAGAATATGTGAAGCTCTCTTATAGCTAATAAGAAAAAAAACAACAGGCAAAGCTTATGAGTAAGCAATTTGCAGAGATAATCATAAAAATGCCCAATAAACTCATGAACAGAAGCTGAACTTGGCTAGTTTGTGTGCTTCCTACAAATGCTGTCACAAATTACCACAAACTGGGGCCTTAAAACAACGAACATTTATCCTCTCTCAGTTCTGGAAGCAAGAAGTCCTACGTCAAGGTGTCCGCAAGGCTGTCCTCCCTGTAGAGGGGAAATCCGTTTCTTGCTTTGCTCAGCTCCTGGAAGCTGCTGGACTCGCTGGCTTCTGCCTACATCACTCCAGCCTCTGCGTCCACCTGTGCAGAGTCTCCTTCTCAGTGTGGTCTAACCTCCCTCCACCTCTCTCTTATAAGGGCACTGGTGACAGCATTGAGGATACACCACAAAATCCAGGGTGATCTTTCCATCTCAAGCTCCTTAACTTATCACATCTGCAAAAAACTAGCAGGTCAAGTAATAAATAGTGCCAGGTTCTAGGGATTAGGACCTGATATCTTTGGAGAGTATCATTCATCTCACTCCAGCCAGTAATCAGGGAATGCGCCTTTAAACCACATTGAGATACATCATCAGACTGGAGGATATTAAAAAGTCTGACAATAAATACCAAGTATGTATGACAATGGAGATCAATAGGAACTCACCTCTTCTGCTGTTGTCTAAATCTATTGGTACAATCATACTGGAGAGCAGTTTGGTGAAATCCATGAAAACCAAGGGTGCCCATGCCCTATGATCCAGCCATTCCACAGCTAGAGAAATACATTTTACACAAGAGCCTTCAGTGCAGCAATATCATGTTGGAAACCTGGAAACAATCAGAATGGCCAGCACCAGGAGAATAGGTAGCTCAACTGAAATACGATGATGCAACAGGATACTACATGGCTTTGAAAGGAAATGAAATAGAGCCTCATACATTGACATCGATACATCCTACAAACATTTCATCGTGGAAGAAAAGCATGTTGCAGAAGGACACAGATTGCAAAATCATTTAGACAGTACTGAGTTTTAACTCACACAGAGAACAGCATGGTGATTACCAGAGGGAAAGGAAGGTGGTGTGGATAGTAGAAGAGAGTAAAGGGGAGATACATGGTGACAGGAAACTTGACGTTGGGTGGTGAACACACAACACAATAGACAGATGATGTGTGATGGAATTGTACACTTGAAACCTGTATAGTTTTACTAAGCCATGTAACCCAAATAAATTCAATTAAAATATACAAAAGACACGCAGCTGATACACGCATTATTTATGGATACATACATGTGTGGTGAAAACCTAAAGATATTAAGGAATCCCACATCCCCAAGTCTAGATGGAGGTTGTCCCTGGGAGGCAGGGAACAGAATGCAACTGTGAGCTCTAAGAAATCCAAAGGAGCTTTCAAAATGTATTTGCAATAGTTTATTTCTTAGGTGGGTGATAGATATATGGTATTCATTATACTAATCCCTCTATGTTTTTATGCCTGAAAAATTTTGTCACTTTTTTTTTAAATTTAGGAGGTGATGTGTATTGCTGTATGGGGTGGTGACAGATGATCCCACTCAGTGGGAAAACCTAATGGGGGGCAGGAAGGGAGACTTTGGTCTTAGTCCCAGGGGTCTTTTACCAAGGGCTTAATGGGTAAAATTAAGAGAACCTGTAAACTGGGGCGAGGAAATCCATTTTTAAAAAACTAACTTCTAACTGAAATGTAGCATTTACTTCCACTATGAAAACAGGCAGTAAGCCACATGGTATAAGCAATTTCTCTGCCTTTATCACCAATAGCTGTCATGTATTTTACAGCCCTTTACGGTGTGGCGGGCATCTCAAAATGGCATTTATGCTCATCGACAATTCAAAATGACAGTAGTTATTAGACCTACCACCAGTTCTTGCTGTTGAATGCACAAATAAAGAAGCACATAGGTTATTACTCCATCACCAGGCTGTTTATTCACTATACTGTAACTATTTCAATAGAGTTGCAATACTTTCTGCTGCCCCATATATTATATCCTATGTATTTGAAAGCAGTATCTTTCACCAGACTGTCAAGGGGGTGAAGCACCCCTGGAAGAGGAGAGAAGCTGGGGTTCTCAAGGAGCTGAGTCAGTGGCCCCACAGCTCCAGGCCAGAGGTTGGAGATAAAAATCAGCTCTCAATTTAAGGAGGAAAAGAAAGTTGCACTTGTTTATCTTAGCAGATGTAGGCGCAGAGCCCAGGAATTAAGGGGAGCTATTTTCCAATGTGCCATCCTTCTTACCCCATCTCTGTGTCTTGTTTTATTGGATTTTAATCAGGCCTCTCTTGTGAAGTGCTCTGAACTCAGACTGAGATGTAACACAAGAAGGGAACTAGCGGATAAAGTCTCAGAGGAGGCCTCTACACTGAACCGAAACCCACGTGAAGGCTGAGTCTATAATTTGGTGATTGGAACCACATGCATTTCCTACCTTTGGGCCAGAAGGATGCCCAGGGGAAGCAGAGGTGTGGGGAGCCAGCTGGTTTCCTGACTCAGCCCAAGCCAAGGTGTGGCCAGGCCTTGGAAGTCTGAACCTGAGCCTGAGCCATAAGGATGCCAAGATGAAAATGAGACCATATCTGCTTCCGGCAGAAGGCAGCCTTCTCCACAGGACAGAGCCCACAGAGAAGGGGAGTTTGCCCAACATGGAAGACCTTGGGGAGTTTCTGTGTGCCAATACTGCCCATGGAAAAACAGTGATTTATCTTAGGAGTCAAGGCTGGTGATTACTTTCATTAAGTGCATCATTTGTTAAGCATTGCTATGTGCTAAGCATGCTGTTAGGTGAATTTTTAAAATCTACTTTATTGAAGTATACACTATGTACAATAAACTGCAGCCATTTACTTATATTTCATTTTAATCATCAAACTCACTAAAAGACCAGATCTTAATTATTCCCACCACTTGCAAATATGATAATTATATGAAGTGACAGAGGTGCTAACTATTGCTACAATAGATATCATAATATATGAGTGTATCAAATCAACATGTACACCTTACATTTACATGTTACATGTCAAATATATTTCAGTTAAAAACAAAAGCACATAAAAATAATAAATATGTGTAAAAAATAATAAATATGTGTACAATGCATTTTCTAAAATTTTATACAGATCAGATCATATAGTATGTATTCTTTTTGTATTCGGCATCTCTCATTTAGTTGGAGATTTTTTGAGATCCATTCATGCTGTTGTGTTTTTCAGTGGTTCATTCCTTCAAACTGTTGAGTTGCATGTATGTACCCCTATTTATCCATATGGACACATCCCTATTGGCATTTACATTTACCAGCTGGTAGACATCTGGGTTTTTCCAGTTTGGGGTTGTTATGAATAAAATTTATATTAATATTGATATGCTTGTTTTTTATTTGTAAGGTATTTAGGGGTAAACACCTAAGTGTGCAATGGCTTGGTCATCTGATAAGTATATGTCTAACTTATAAGAAACTTTCAAAATGTCTTCCAAAGTGACTCCATTTTACATTTCCATCAGCTATATACTAGGATTCCAGTGACTCCATATCCTGGCTAATGCTTGGCATTGACAGTTTTTAAAATTTGAGTTATTCTAGTGAGTTGCAGTAGTATTTCACTGTAGTTTTAATTTTCATTTTCCTGATGACTAACGGTGTGGAACATCTTTTCATGAGTTCATCAGGTCATATAATTTTATTCATCCTCTAAATATGATTTAAAAAATCAGGGGAGGTTCTTGCTTTTGTCTCTTGCTTCCTCTTGAAACAGTTTTTACAATACAAACTCTTTATGGACAAGGACCATGTCTCTAGCATAGTATCTGACAGATGGTAAGTGGTAGGTACTCAACAGAAGTTGATAAATGAGCAAATGAATTTCCAGTTAATTCTGGGATGTAATATGACATTCTTAGAGCCTACTAAACAGTGCTAAGCTGTAGGTGTCACTACACTGAATGAACCAACACTGCTTCTTTCTTTCTTTCTTTCTTTCTTTCTTTCTTTCTTTCTTTCTTTCTTTCTTTCCTTCTTTTTTTCTGCGATTAAACTCTCTCTTCATATCAGAACTACAGCTTCCTCCTGCCTATAGATGGCCCACTTCCAAAACTGGTGATTTGAATCTACTGTGGGCTTGTTTGAGAAGCAAAGAAGTTTGTTTTAACTTCTAAATGTGTAACTGTATAAGCCTGAAGGACAGCCTTAAAGACTTCAAAAGACTTTTTGAAAAACTTTCTAAGAGATTCCTATACAATGTTCTTCCCATTGAGGGCTGAGAGCCCATGCTGTCACAGGAGGCTGAGGTGCAGTCAGTAGTTTAGCAGTGAGAATTGATGAAGAGAACTGAGGCTTTGGGGAGAGAAACCAAGAAAGAGGGATCCTGACTCCTTCACTTACTTTTCCTCAAACCTTAGAAAGCTCCCGAATCCCACTGAGAGAAAACAATGCTGTGTTCATAGGGTGTCCTAAGAATTAAATGAGGACATGGATGTGGAAGCTCTCCACACACCTGCTCACAGCGCCAGAAAATGATAGCTTCCTTCTCCTAGAGAGCAAGGTTTTCGCTGCCTCTGGTGCTGGTCAGGATCTCCTTTGGCCGCTGATACTGCATCCCCCCGCTGCTGGAGCCAAGCAGGGACTCTGTCCACAGAACTGCTCCCTGGAGGCTGTACTCCTTGCATCCCCCAGGTGTTCAATAACTAACTGATATAAGCACAGGCTATGCGGCTCCTTGATCCACAAAGGGACAGTCTTGGGTGTGATTTAAGCTACAGGACCAACTTCCCTGCATTGGACCAGGTAAGGCTGAAGCTGCCCTCATAGCACATTCCATTTCAGCTCTTTACATTGACATGCCTTGTTTCTCTTCAATAAAACATGTGCTCATGAATCCCCACCTCAGGCTTGCTTCCAGGAAACCTAGAAAGAGGTACATGGGCCGCTGTTTCCTTCCTGTTGCATTCATGGCACAAAGGTTATGAATTTTTGAAGCCAGGCTCTCTGGTCACTACAGTGTGAAGAGTCACTGCAGAAGTTTCCCACACCTTCTGCGCTTGTTTAAACCAATGGACAGTATAGTGCTCAGCCTGCTCTAAACCAGTCACCTGGGGGAAACTGAGGTAGCCAAGCAATCAAACAAGAGGCATTTTTTCTGAAGCCCCGGGAGGTATACTGAAGAGAGGTACACAAAGATAAACCTCTATTCTCAGAGTGTCAGAGGCAAAAAGACCCCAACAGATATTCACCCCAGGAGAGGAATTTTAGGGGGTTGGGAGTGACAAATGTTACCACCCCTGTCTATGCCCATGAGAAGGATACTCAGAAGCCAATCACTTGGGTTACTCAGCACACACTGGAAAAGTTCTTCAAGGTTATTTTCAAGCTGGGACATCAGGACAAGCTGGGAGGAGAAGCCAGAAAGGGCGGTGGTGGCCAAAGAGTAGAGGGAGGGAGGTCCAATTCAGTCACATATCCAGACTGTAGAATAAGCAGCTGAGCCCCACGAGTTGGCCCTGACACTGCCTAACCCATGATGCAGAGATTAGATAGAGAAGAAATAGCTAGAATGAGCTTCAACTCTGAAAAAGTGGACAGGAGGGGGAAATGCCCATACCAATGGGAGGTGTTGGCAGAGCAGCAGTGAGAGATGCCCACAATGCCAAGGCCAGGTTTCAGGAAAAGACTCATAAAGCATGCACGTGGGAAAATGTCTATTCTCTGCCTCCCTCAGAAGACTCTCTCAAGGCCAGCCCTGGACCTGAGCCTTGAAGACCATCACAGAGACAGCCAAGCATCAAAGCATCCAAGGGAGGGTGATGTCAATGATCAAAGAACCTGGGGGCCAGTTCATGGGGAGAGTGAATAGCATTAATATATATATATATATATATATATATATATATATATATATATATATATATATATATATATCCCTCATGGGAGGAGTGAAAGGGCAAGCATCCCACTTGTACCTACTATTCAAGTTCTTTGTTTAGCTGCCACTGGGGCTTGGGCAGAGGTGAGTGGAAAACTCAGCTGTGGCTTTCCTCTTTCTTGGAGTTCTCTCATACTGATGAAAAGCTCAGCACAGAGCTTCACCCAAGGCTGACTCACAACCCATGGAACTCATAGACAATCTGTCCTAGAACTCTTCTTGCTTCCTATATTCTCCTAACAAAGGATAAATGGAAGAAATAGCCATATTAAGTACCTAAATTGGATGCCTAAACTGGTCTATCCAGTCTAATCATGCACATAAAATCATAAAAGGTTCATCTCCTATGCTAAGATCAATTAATTGGCAATGGCTTCCTGGAGCTCAGGGTTGAGAAGAAGCTCTGTGATTGATTGTTGATGTCTGCCAAGAGCAGTGGAGGAAATTTGGTGCCACAGATTTGTCCAATTTTTTGTTTAGAAACATCTAATGAGTTCAAATACTAAATGTTCAAACCAGATTTGTATACTAAATAAAAGAAACACCTAACATTGTCTATATACAATAGCACAAAAATAGTGATTTTTAAAAAACGGCAGAGAGTAAGGAAGGAAATGGATGAAAAGAAGGGACAGGAGAGGGACAGGAGAGCAAAATTTAAGGAGGTAATAGGAGGAGCAAATTCAGACAGAAATAAATCTGTAAAAGAAAATTTTCAAAGTAACTTTGATCTCTTCTACCAAATTCTATTTTAATTAAATGTTCTTTTTACCAACTACAGAGCAAAATGAAATTTAACATTAAAAAAGTATTTCCCACTTTTCATATAGAAACTCCCAGCTGTGAGTTCATACCTATGAACAGCAGAGCTGGTAACTCTCGGTAATCCCTGGCTAAAGGTCAAGCCACTGCAGCCAATAACTTTTCTGCACTTTTTTTCTCCAAAACTCCCGGGACCTCCGATGGTGCTCACACTCTCAAAGAATGTTCCTCATCCTGCTGGGTCCCTGACTGAACATGTCATTATGAGTATTAGCTCTGTGACATGAAGGAGGCAAAAACTTCAGCTCAGAGCTTAGGAATGCATGCTTCCCAGGTAGCAAATTGTGTAGACAAAACACCAACCACAGCAAATAGAAGGATGACAAAACCAAAAAATGTCATAAATAAAGCTTACAGAGCAGTCATTCCATATTCATTCGGGTTTTCCAGAAGTAGAACCAGAGACAAAGTTAAAGGCAGCTAGTTTGATAGGAGGTGGAGGGAACCCCAATAGTTTGCTAGGAAGTGGGACAGGGCAGGGAGGCAGCCAGCAAAGGGTTAAGTTATCTGTGAACAACTAAAGTTCAATCCTGCTGGGGAACCCTGGGAGGCTTTATAAAGCATGTACCCTATAGTCATTCCACTGGAATGGTAAGAGTGGTGGCTATTTACACAGGGACTCTCCTCAATTCTTGGGTGAGGACTGTTCCTGGGGTAGGGGGTGGGAGTTCATTCTCTAGAACACCTGGTTTGCTTTGTGGGGCAGGCAGAGTGGTCTTCCCAGGCTTTGGAGAACCTCTAAACACCTGCAGGCAAAGCGGTTCAGGCTCAGGCAGTGAGAAGAGTAACCCATACTAATAACAAGACCTGAGGGACTGGACGTAGTGGGCATCAGCAGTGTCTGCCACACAATCCAGTCCCCTCAGTCTGCAGAAGGAAACACAGGACCAGTGTCCAGTGTGGTTGAATGTGGGTGCAGGGGCACAGAGACAGGGAACTGAGGCACAGACTCTTCAGGGTTTCCCTATGTGGAGTCATTCTATGTGTGCTGGCCGTTCCTGTGGTTTTAGGAAAGAACTTGGACAAGAGACTCTGGAGACAGTTTCTTACAAGAAGGGCCAGCAAGTCACCAAATATGTATTGCTCAGCAAAACCCTGGTCTAGCCTTCACAAATGAAGGAGATGGAGTATTTGTTCTTAAGAGGAACATATATTCCAGGTAGGAAGTGAGGACAGGTAATGCAAATAGATGAATTTGATACGAAGCAGAACGTGCTAGGTGACACAGGGAGGGAAACCTATGGTATTAGGGAGTTCTCCTGAGGGAGACATCATCTCTGGCTAAGTATCATGAAAGACCTCTTGAAGGAGGTCATATCTGAGAAGTGTGTCTAGGAGGATATTGTGACTAGGACAAATGGTAACGAGGAGGCTACACCAAGAGTGGAGAATGAAATGAGACCCAGCCCAGAGGCATGCAGGGGACTGACAAGCTCTCCAAACACCAAGTCCCCTGATTCGTACACGCCAGACACTCTGGGCACATGCTGGGGAATGAATGGGAGGGGATACATGGCACAGGTGGGATGGAGTCCTGTGAGGGCTTGAGGACCAAGCAGAGGAGTAGTGCTGCCATTTGAAAAGCCAGAGGTATAGTGTCCTATGCCAGTGTTGCTAAAAAACAACTCTATCTATCTATCTATCTATCTATCTATCTATCTATCTATCAGCACGGAGAGCCAGAACTGAGTAGTTGCCTAACAAATAGCAAAGAAGAGATGTAAGCAGGAGATAAAAAGGTGGCTAGTGAAAGAGACAGAATATTCCTTACCTAAGCTATTGGATAGAATTTTCTGAGATGACGGAAATAACCCATACCTACACTGTCCAAAACAGCGACAAATGGCTAGCCCAGATATGGCTGTCTGCAGGCCCCGAGAGTCTATCTGAAGTGCTAAAATGAGAATGAAGAGAACCTTCCAATCAGCTGGGAATTCCCAGTTCTCCTTGCAGGAAGCTAAACATCCTCAGGACGCCCATCTGAAGTGTGAAATGCCTTGGCCAGCCCATACAGAGTGTGTAGAGTGCCTCAATGTGAAACTGAAACCCCACATGGGGAACCCTTGGCTTATAGCAGAGCCTGAACCTGGGGGGAGCCAAGTCAATTATCACCTTGCTGTGACCTGCCTGAGTAGCTATCTGTCATCCACTGGCAGCCCAGCCATAGAACATAAGCCAAAGATGATGCAACCTGTGATTGAATCAAACAGAAACATTCTGTTCAGCACCTTGAGAGGTCTGGAGGCAAGGCGATGGTGCAGAGATGGAGCTCCATGTGCTGTGTTGTCTAACCCCACTTCACAGACATTACCTCCCTTCACCTTCACAACAACCCCATGGGATAGGTCTTTCCACTTGCACCTTGTAGATGAGAAGTCTGTAGCTGGGTTATAACTTACTTCAAGTCCAACAGCTCCTAAGAGACAGGCTGGGATGGGTCTCGGGTGGGGTGATTCCCACCATTCCATGTAAGTCCCCCAAAAAGTGTGTTTGATTACCATAACATCACCCTTTCATCGTTCACACTAAAATAATTTCTAGCAAACTCTGGACTCTATTCTAACTCATTTTTTAAGTTAATTACTCACAAATATTATTTTTTAAAGAACTCCAATCCATATAAAGGTTTGTTTCTGGTTTTTTTTTCCTTTCTATTATGAGTAGACTTTAAAGAAAGGTTTTAGTTCTACAGAAAAAGTGAGCAGAATATATAATTGATAGTTCCCATGTCCCCCCTCATCTCCTCCCCACTCCACTTCCTCCTATTATTCACCCAAAATCTGTTGTCACATCCTCTTCCTTGTCTGAGGGCTTTCTCTGGCCACAGAGCAAGCTCAGCCCATTATGTGGAGAAGGCCAGGAGTGTGGAATTAACTCTCTAGAAGTAACCCTCAACCAATGGTGGATAATACTAGATAAATGCTTCCTTGGCCCTTAAGGAAGACATTCCTATATGTACCCTCTGTACATTCCCAATGGGTAATTGAATCCCTGCTAACCAAATAAATGACTTACTTATTATTATATCCTTCACTGGATTCTTCCCCTTGCCTGTCTCACTTCCCACTCCCCTGCCAGTGCTTCTTGCTATCTCTCCCAAATCAACCAGTTGAATTCAAATCTGCTCTTAAAGTCTGATTCCGGGGAAACCTAGTCCAAGAACAAACTATGTACAAATCTATTAACTAGTTTCAAAAACTGTATCGACAGCCAAGACCGGTTTGGCTCAATGGATAGAGCGTCGGCCTGTGGACTGAAAGGTCCCGGGTTCGATTCTGGTCAAGGGCACGTACCTTGGTTGCGGGCACATCCCTGGTGGGGAGTGTGCAAGAGGCAGCTGGTTGATGTTTCTCTCTCATCGACGTTTCTAACTCTATCCCTCTCAATTCATCTCTGTGTAAAATCAATAAAATATATATTTTTTAAAAAACTGTATCTACAGATGTATCGATTAGGATTCAGAATGCTTGCAAGCACTGTTTAGAGATGAACTTGTGGGTCCACTAGACACTCAGCCAGGTATACACTGAGTGGTCAGATTATTTTGATCTCTGAATGCATAATAATCTGGCCACTCAGTGTATTTGTATCTCAAATGCATACCCAAAGTATTCTAGACTTTTGCTGGAGATCAATCACCTATTTGCCCTGAGCTTTCTATCAGCCAGTGAAAATGGAAAAACTGATCAGGTGCACGACTTATAGTATCTTTGATATCAAATAAATGAGGTATTCAAGAGAAGTACACTGGGTGGCCAGATTATTATGTTTTCAGAGATCATAATAATCTGGCCACTCAATGTATATCTCAACTATATAATTAAACAAAAACTAATGAGGTAGCAAAAAATTAAATTAAGAAAAAAACACATTCTTAGATGATCTAATAGTACACTTTATTGTCTTATGTTCACTGGTCTCTTCATCACTGACCACTGTCCTGTTTATTCACTGGAGAAGGAGGTGTCCACAGACACTCAGCTGCTTTCTCCAACCCAAAAACCAATGCTCAGAAATGAAGTCCATTATGATTCTTTCCAGGATTAAAGATCAGGGCTTATTTCCATGACTATGGCAAAATGGAGGTCCAAAATACTTCCAGATCATTACTGGCTAAAAGTAAAATCCATGATCCAACAACTTGGAAAAACATGGCAGGGGCAAATCACCTTTAACTGCAATATTATGACCAAGCATGTAACGCCTGTAAAATCATTTCCAAATCCACTTTTCTTTTATGGGAAGGAAATCTACTTTCAGGCCTATAAAGTTCTCCACCTTCTGGCTTCACTAAACTTATCCAACATTGCATCCCAACACTCACAAGTCCTTCCCTCTGTTCCAGCCAGACCTCCCAGCAAACACAAACTGGTCTACCATCTATATGTGGTCCCACCTGAACTGCTGGCTATTGCCAGAAAAGGACATGGGCTTTCATTCCTCTCCACCTCCACAAATGCTACTCCAATTCCTCAAGATGGCTCTTCTGCCTTTTCAACCTCCTACACCTCCATCAAGAGCCAATTCAAGTGTTACCTCTTCTGTGAAGCCACATTCATTATATAGAATTATTTCCTTTTTTATTAATTTATTGGAGTGAAATCAGTCAACATTAACATATAGGTTTCAGGTGTGGGTTCCTAAGTTACAAATCGGTATATTGCACCATCCAAAGTTAAATCTTCTCTTGTCACCATATATTAGGACCCACTTCTCCTCATACCCCCTTACCACTAATAACAGATAAAAATACCATCTTTCTGCCACTGGAAAACCATTGTTAATATTTAATACATATATTTCCATATTATGACTGGCTTTTTTCACCAAAACATTTATCATCAATATGTTCCCATGTCACTCAACATTCAACAACCTAGTTTTTTTTATGATTGCTCAATATTCTAATGTATTGTTGTCCTATAATTAAATATGATCTTTAATCTGATCTCTTCAAAGACTAACATGGTAAACTCAGCAGACATATATCATGATGGATATATGGCACAAGGTACAGGTGCTATGGCTCCATTCCAGTTTCCCACAGAACTTGGGTGAGATGTAAAGACTGATTAATTAATGCACCTGTTCTGGCCAATGGCCCAATCACCTTGATAACTACCCATATTTTCTGCCTTGTATTTTAAACCTGGGGAGAATAGAGAGCTACTCAGCTTACGTCACTGTACAGGGAATTATATTACTAAATTATTTGGAGGCTGACACAAGAAAGCCAGAACCACAAATAGAAATTGGCACTTAATTTGTAGGTAGGTACAAACCAAAGGTGATGTCCCACCTTGCATATCTATAGACCTAATATAGACCAACATTCCAACAAAAGTAACAATAAAAATAACAACTAATATTTTGTAAAGCTTTAAAGTGCTTTTGATGCTCACTATCTTGTTTACTCTTCACCAAGACCCCCAACGTAGATATTATTAGAGATGAGAAAACCAAAGACCAGAGAGCCTAATCAGTTGATCCAAGAATTACCTAATGGGTAGAGCTAAGATGTAGACCTTAGGATTCCAATTCCAAATGTTGTGCTCATTTCTATTATATAATTCTATCTCTTTAAGTACTATTTTTCCACAGCAAATGGTGAACCACCCCAGGACAGAGGGCCCCTGATATATGTAAGATGACATACAGAGGTCTATAGGATGCATTAGAAGATGTCCAGGGTGATGTGGGTTACCTTCTGGAGAAGGCCATGGCGTTCATTCCACAGAACATCCTTAACGGAAACCTTGATTCTCTTTGCCCTACCCCATGCATTGCAGAATGTGCTCTTGCTCTTGTTGGGTAGACTCCCTTAGGTTCTAGCATAGGTTGTGGGCAACAACAACTTTGATTATCGCCCCCTTATGGTGACACCTTGCAGGACAGGCCCAATCCTAAACACGGATCTCTTAGAAATATGGCCAGGGCATTACAGCTAGATAGGAACATGGCAGAAACACAGAGACAATGAGGAAAATGCCACACTTGGCATTAGGAGCCCACAGTCCTAGACCTCCTTTCTCAGGGATTAGATAGAGCCCAATGTGCTCTATGGGCTTCAGTTTATTCATCTGGGAAACAAATTAATCAGCCAAAGTATGTCAAAAAGGCTCTGTCCTATGGGCTGATGGAATAGGAAACTGCTTCCATTTGGTAGTTTTCTACAACACTGTAAAATTCCAAAGCAGGATTCCTGCATAGCTGGGAGTTATTGAATGAAGGTGCATTTACTCCATCTTTAAGTCCCAGATCCTTTCTGCGTTATACTATAACATTTACCTTTACAATCTTTGAAGTGAACAGACGTCCATACTCCCTTGGCCATTAACTAGGGTGTTAATGGTATTATAGTACAGGCTTCACAGGAAGACAACTGAGAGCTTCCTGGCCTAGAACACCTCTAGAACACACTTTAGAACCCAAATCTATAAGATCCTCAAGTGATCTTTGGACCTTTTGAATAACTTTTGGCTCTACCTCTAGAAGTTTTGATCTACTATGCCTGGGTGAGGCCCCAGAATCTGCACTAAAGGGAAAATTTCCTAGGTGATTCTCACCAATCTCTGTGAGAATTTCTTTTTTTAAAAAAATATATTTTATTGATTTTTTACAGAGAGGAAGGGAGAGAGACAGAGAGCTAGAAACATCAATGAGAGAGAAACATCGACCAGCTGCCTCCTGCACACCCCCCAATGGGGATGTGCCCACAACCAATGTACATGCCCTTGACCGGAATCGAACCCAGGACCTTTCAGTCCGCAGGCCAACAACGCTCTACCACTGAGCCAAACCGGTTTCGGCTGTGAGAATTTCTTGATAAGCTAACTTAAATTTTTCAATCTAAAATATTTTATTGGTTTGCCTATTGTGGTGGTCAACGTGGGAGATTTGAAAAATTCCCATATCCAGGCTACCTCTCAGACCAATTAACTCTACCCCTCTGGGGGTGGTCAGGGCATCAGCATTTTCAGAACTCTCTAGGTGACCCTGGTCAGGCAAGAGTGCACTCATCCTACAAATAGTGGGGAGACTGCGGAGCCTGCAAGTCAAGAGTCCTGGGCTTGAACTCTACTTATGTCACTATAGCCACTTTGGCCTCAGTTCCCTCACAAAGGGCCCACTGACTTCTTAGTTGATGGTGGGAAGACTAAATGTGGCCTACACATGCATTGCCCTGTGCTGTCATGTGGCTCCTTCCATGAATGACACCATACAACTGTATCTTTTTATATTATCAGTAGAGGCCTGGTGCACAAATTTGGGGGCCCATAGGGCCAGGCTTGGTGGGAGGCCCATGGGTGGTTGGCTAGCTGGCCCCACCCCCCGATTGGGGTGTTGGGGGCTGATTGGGGATGGGGCCGGCCAATGGGAGGGGCCAGAGGAGGTTGGCTGTGGTATTGCACCAACCACCAGGGAGCAGCTCCTGCATTGAGTGCCTGTATCCTGGTGGTCAGTGTGCATCATAGCTACTGGACAGTTGTAATGGTTGTTTAGGCATTTATATATATCCATCCTATATAATAAAGAGGCAATATGCAAATTGACCCTCACACCCTTGCACAAGATGCCCACCCCCATGTGGTCAAAGATGGCCGCCACAAGATGGCTGGCAGGGGATGGTAGTTAGGGGTAACCAAGCCAGCAGGGGGAGCAGTTGGGGGTAACCAGGACTGCAGGGGAGGGCAGTTGGGGGCAATCTGGCCAGCAGGGGAGTAGTTAAGTGTTGATCAGGCTGGCAGGTGAATGGTTAGGGGGTGATCAGGCTGGCAGGCAGAAGTGGTTAGGGTCAAGTAGGCAGGCAGGCAGGCAGGCAGGCAGGCGAGCAGTTGGGAGCCAGCAGTCCCAGACTGTAAGAGGGATCTCCCAGATTGGAGAGGGTGCAGGCTGGGCTGAGGGATACACCCCCCCACCACCACCACCACCAAGTGCACAAATTTGGTGCACTGGGCCTCTAGTGTGTGTGTGTGTGTGTGTGTGTGTGTGTGTGTGTGTGTAGGATTATTGTTTTAAATGGAAAATCTAGATGACAAAGAGGCAGAAATATTGATCTCGTCATATTATTTCTGGGTGTTCATTAGAAGTACATGAATCTTAGTTGCCAAGTAGTTCCCAGACTCATTTGGAGTGACCTAGAACAACCTGGTCCCCAAGTCTTATCACTACTCTTTCCCACCTTACTCCTCCCTGCACAGGCTATGTGGGTGGTGTTAAACAATCCAGCAGGGTGACAGATGAAACCATCCATACCCTCTAGCATGAGGCCAGCTGGAGTTGTTTGCTAAGGCTACCTCAAAAACCTACTACAAACTGGGTGGCTTAAACAGCTGAAATACATTGTGTCACAGTTTTAGAGGACAGACATCAAAGACCAGGGAGTCAGCAGGGCTGGACCTCCCGAGGGCTGTGCAGGAGAAGCTGTCCCAGGCTGCTTGCCTGGCTTCTGGTGGTTTGCTGCCAATCTTAGGCGTTGGTTGGCTTGTGGGAGCATCATCCTAATCTCTGCCTTTATCTTCACTTGGCATTCTCCTCGTGTGTGTTTGTATCCAAACATCTTTTGAAAGGGGTACCTGTTGTGCTGGATCAGGGCCCACCCCAATGACCTCACTTTAACTTGATTAATCATCAAGGACCCTTGCTCCAAATAAAGTCATATTCTGAGGTTCTGGGGTTTAGGAGGCCAACATATCTTTTGGGGGGAACACAATACAACCTGTGCCATCCCAAACCTTAAGATCTGAGACTACTCCCTGTGTCCTGTACATGCCCCAAGTCCCAGTGACAGAAATGGTCTACAAAACAGGTACAAGGTCCCAGTGAGACTTGCCACTCCTTCAAACATCCCTTGCTTCACAAACCACCATAGGAAGATTTGGAAATTATACAGAATTCACTTAACTTCTGCCTGGAACTCATCTGCCCCTTTTATCCAATCTACTGATGGTTAAACATGATTGATAAACACTTAAAGTGTTACTAATGCAGAGTTGCATTCAAGCGACTGGGCTCATGTTCAGGACCTGAAAAAGGTTGTCTCCAGCTCAGCTCTATCCTTTCCTCCATTGGTCTCTGACCCTCAGCTCTTGGGGCTTGGCAAACCTCTCAGCCATGGGTTAAGAACACAGCTCTACCCAGTAGGTAGATCAGGGTGGGTCTCTTTGAAACACCAGGTAGAAGCCAAGAGAAATGTGAACTCCCAACATTTACTTAACGATTTCTGTTTCTTCTAATAATGCAATACCTTTATTCAGTTTTCCTGACCTGTTCCTTTTGCTTCACCTTATAAAATATGAAATAACAAAATTTTTAAACAGTAAAATAAGTGAAATGGCATTTTGTTCCCCTATAAATTATTATACAGACTCTGGAATAGTTTATGAGTCAATATTCTCATGGGTTCTTCATCGAATGTGTTTATTTACAAGCTCCCTTCGGTGGTGCCAACGCCTACACAGATGCTGAACAGAGAGAAAAAAACAAAAACAAAATAAAACAGGTATCTGGGGATAGAAAACCAACTGCCCCCACTAAAACTTGGCCAGAGTGATTAAAAGGAGGATTGAACACAGTCATCCGAACCATAGCTACAAGCCGATGAGAATGCAACAGGGCAATTGAAACATGACGCTCTGGAGCTTTGGAGGCATTCACATTCGTTACAAACAGGGTCTGGTTCTTTTGGGAGCTCCCTGTCCAAGAATGCCTTTCCACGACTCAGACTCAGCAAGTTTAGAGTTCTTTTGAAGCTTGGCAAGTGTCCCTCTGCTGAGGAGAAGCTATCCCCTTCAAAATGTGAAAAACCCCTGTGCAAATCAGAAATGACATATTTGTGGCAATCCAAGAATGTTTCCACCAAAACTGGGCCCTCCAGACCCAGCCGTAAGAAAGTAAAGGAGTCCCCCTCAAAAAGGCAGAGCCAGGCATATAACTCAGACTTTAAAACTGCCAAGAGGCTCACTAAAGTGCAGTAGGACCCATAAAAACAATCCTGATAATAACAGCAGTCATTGAGTGAGTGCGTATTCCACACACTAGCATGGATGCATCACAAGCTCTACCTTTTACCATCTCCACAGCCCCACATCATAAGCACCGCAGAAAAGACAGGGCGTGAAACCCGAGCCCCCCAGACCTCAGCGTCTTGCCAAGGTCATACCTGCTCATGGCAAAGCCAGGTTTCCATGTTCTATCTGACTCCAGAGCCCAGGCTACTGAACACCTCATGCTGTCAACAGTTAGTTAGTCCCACCCCAAACAACTGGCTGAAATCCAGTAGCCAATGAGATGCACCTGGCAGGTTGGCTAGGGCTGCCTGACCTCAGAGACCAAGACAGAACATGCAGCCACCATTTTCACTTCTCAAGTGACCTCGGTGGCAACGTATGGACAGACACGGGAGACTTCGCAAGTCTGAGACATAGGGGCTTGAGGGCTCCTTCATAAAGGAATCTGTGGTGCTTGTAAAAATGTCAGAGAAAGAAATCCAATATGCAACAGGCCCTGAGGTTTGCTGACCTTATTACATGACAGACAAACTGTGGGAGGCAGGCCCCAAATTAAATCCTGTCACGTCAAAGGCCCTGCTGGCCAAAGTCTGTACCAAGGATGACAGAGCAAGGGGGATCTTGGGTCACTGTGCGGACTTCCTAAATCAAAAGGGTCATTTCACAGCTTCTTTCTATTAGATGTAAAGATTGTGCATTCAATTGTCTTCCTTATAAAGGGAAATAGCTATAGCTAAAAATATTTGGATGCCTGACTTTAATGATTCATGTGGATAAAAAGCATAGTGCCTGTGACTTCTTAATTTATTTTCTAGCATCTTGGTGAAGAAGCCAATGAGACAGATGAATTGCAAAACCATTTTCCCAGTTCTTCGTTCATCCCTGTCCACGCCCTTTGCAATCTGATTTTTCAGCTCCTCCGTTATTTGATGAAGCTGTCCTTTGACTTTGAGCTGTCCTTGTAACTTGATTTGGCCAGAGAATGTGGTAAAACTGATGCTGTGTAATTTCTTATCATAGATCTCAAGGCACATGAGTCCACCCTAGACCAGCCAGCCTCCAGCTGACCATCAGATGATCACAGACACATGAGCCTAACCAGCATAAATGCCCAGCTGACCCATGGACTCATGAGCTATAGTAAATGTTTATTGTTTTAAACAACTGAGTTTTGGGGTTGCTCGTTACAGAGCTATTGCTTATTGTTCCCTAAGTATGAATGGAGACTCCTTCCTCAAGATACTCACATGGCAGATATTTTCTTGTTCTGAGCAAACCCATTTTACTAGCCCATCACCTACTCGCTAAAACATGTTGCTTCAAGAACAGCTGCCATGCATGGGCTTTTAATCTGTGTGAAACACTAGGATAAACACTTTTAATCCATTTTCTTATTTAATCCTCACTTCAATATTCACTCAATAGCCACATATAAGGATTGTGATTTAATATTTTCATATTAATGATGGAAAAACAGAGGCTCAGAATGGCCAAGTGGGCTAAGGCCATTTGCTAAGTGCTGTCCAAAATGTGATTCCAAGGCCAACTTATCCCAGGCTCACATGCTTACAGAACATGCTTAAGAAATTCTGCCTCTGCAATTAACTGTCATGTGCTGGGTTAAAGATTTTCACCATGGGCATATATCAAGTTCAGGATGCCCCCCTGAACTGAATACACGCTTTGAATAATTATTAATTCCAATGGGTTAAATATGAAAAGAAAGAAGTGTCAATTGAGCTATCGGCTATTAAAGTGTGTGTGCATTTTTTGGACATCCTGTGTTTTACAGGTTGGAATTTCCTGAGCACTAAGGCTCACCAGCTTCACCCAGTTCAGGTGAGGACAAGTACAGGCTAATCTGACACTGTTCCTTGTGCCAACAGGAAGGAGAGCTTGTCTTTCTATACAAAAGTCAAAAGAAGAGTCTAGGGAAGGGGTTAGAAAACTTTTCTATAAAGGGACAGCTATAAATATTTTAGAGTTTGTATGACACAGTCTCCATTGTGCTGTTATACCAAGAAAGCACCCAAGGGCAAAACATAACAAATGCATGTGGCTGTGTCCAATAAAATTTTATTTGCCAAGACAGGAATGGTTTGCCAAGCAGTAGCCTAAAAGATAAGTCCAGGGGAGGGGAAATAGGCTATATTGTTAGTGCTCTCAATCCCCAGTGTCAAAGAAAAATACAACAAAAACTCTATTACAAGCCTCTTATAAGTGATCTCTACGTCACCTTATCTTTTCTGTGAGGTATGATAGAAATACACAGTGGAATATTATGCAGTTCTAAAAAGGATCTCTTGCCCTTTAAGACATCATGGAGGGAACTGGAAAGTATTATGCTAAGTGAAATAAGCCAGTCAGAGAAAGACAGGTATCACATGATCTCACTCTTCTGTGGAATCTAATGAACAAAATAAACTGATGAGCAAAACAGATCCAGAGGCATAGAAGCATGAAACAGATTGAAGAATTTTAGAGGGAAGGTGGGGAGGGAGTAGGAAGAGATTAACCAAAGAACTTATATGCATATATGCATAATTCATGGACACAGACAATAAACAATAGTGTGGTGAAGGCCTTGTGTGGGGGTATTGTGAGGTGAAGGAGGCTAATGGAGGGGAAAAAGATATCTGTAATACTTTCAACAATAAATTTAAAAAATATATATCACATAAATGGTTTAGTACCACATTTCCTGGTACCAATATATACTATGCAATATCATGAATAAAATAAAGTCTTATACCTTCCATATTTTACATGCCAAAAAAAAAAGAAAAGAAAAGAAATGACTCATTGTTTCTTGCTGAGCATACTAATACTGATTGGCTTGCCATATCTGCCAGGAGTGTTGTGTTACAAATGACCCAGAGGCTCTATTGGGTCCACGGCAAGAGTGCTGTGGTTGATTAGCAATGTATCACATGATCTCACCCTTATGTGCAATCTAATGAACAAAATAAACTGTTGAGCAAAACAGATCCAGGGTCATAAAAGCCTATTTCCTTTCGAAAGGAAGGGGAGAAAGATGGCATGAAGTAAGTCCAATATCCCATATATTTGTCTTTTATGCTCTATATTGTTGCTTCCTGTTTTCAATAAAAGTTGACTGTTGATAATTCAATATGCTTTTCAGAAACACCCATGAATAATCTTCTGAATGCCCTTAACACAGTGGTCTGATGGACATCTTCCATCATATACCAAAAGTAAAGGGCTGGTCAATACAATGAAGCTGAAATGAATAAACAAAATTATCTAACCACTACTGTTTTTTATTATAGGTCGCAACTCAAACAAATAATCTGAATAATCCCCTTGCAACAGTATTTAGTTTACCTGAGCAGCCTTGCCCTGGACCAAGTCAAACTCTTGGGCAGCCCTACAGGCAGGGATTGCTATCACTGAAGGCGCCAGCATATTGCCTTTTTCTGTGATCAGAGCTGGGCACTTCCCTATAGCAGTCATTCACGACCTTGTTGAACTGCCTTAATTAGCAATTATCTTCAGCTGAGCACACCAACCCCTACCTATTGACTAAGAAAAGCTAAAAATCTGTCCAATTAAAGCACAAAAAAAGTGAAGATTTAAGAGGAAATTAAAATACATATTTAGCTATACTGCCCATTTTATTCTAGTCATCTTGATGCCTAACTTTGTGACTTTCGACTAGGAGACTGAGGGGTTCCTTTTCTTATATGTTTATAGACCTTCATGGTCCATGATGATAACCACTAGCCATAGGTAGCCCCTTAAATTTAAATCAATTAATTTTTTTTAAAAATCAGCATTTAAATTATTTAGTCACGCGTCGTATTTCAATTGTCCAGTAGCACAGACACAAAACATTATCAAAGAAGGCTCTATTGGGCAGCAAGGATTTAGATTAAAGTAGCAGATACTGTGTTAGCGTTCTGTGTGTATCTCCCAGGTACCCCATGGCTACCCCAGCAGAGCCTGTGTGCTAACACTTCTAACTCTGCCTGGGTGCTCTGTTCTTGGCTGGGAGGGCACACTCACCCACATGCAGGGCAGGCCAACAGTGCCAAGCAATACCCCCAGACACAGTGCTAACAAATGACAAGTGGGAATCAGTGGACAAACACCCCAGCTTCCTAGCTTCCTGGCTTGGGTAACTCTGAGGCATATGCCACAGAGGTTCCCAGACTTGCCCGGTGACACAGAGTCCTGATAGACCTCAGTGGTCACATGCAAGCCAATGCTCCCTTCATTGGCTTGACTCAGATCAGCTTTTGGAAGAACCCAACTAAGACAATTAACTATAAGGGTTTTCATAAAACTTAAGTTAGTCACATTTAGCTTGGCATTGAATCTTGGTATGAGAAAACTGGCTAATTTCAGAATTGAAGAAGATGATCATTTATGGAGCATACAATATCTCCCAAAAGAAAACGTCTATTGTCTTACGTGATAACATTGTCATTATTTTTACTGTGTCAATATTTCTCAGCTTGATTTGCTTAATCACCAAACCTACCTTTGACTCATTTTAGTGGTTTCCAAAATCAAACCACCTTCCAGAGACACTTGGCCCCACTGAAAACCCAGAAAGAATATATTTCTGGTTCAGAAAGCTATCCCCTCAGTCCAGCTTAAAGACCTTTTGGGCAATGGAATATCATTTAATAAGTGGGCCATCCCAGGGAGATGATGTGCATACATTTGTATGACTTGTTTCCTGTGTGACTTTCTAAAACTTGATATCCTCATAGTCAAACCTGTCTGCCAGTCTATCCTCTTGGGCTGTATATCCTCTTTTTCTCTAACTGCTTTATTCAGATATAATTCACATATCATACAACTCACCCATGTAAAGTGTATAATTCAACATTTTTTAGTACATTCAGAGTTGTGCAACCACCTCTTTTGTTGCTTCTTTCACCATAAATGGTAATCTCACACATTGTTTCTACTCAATGACCTTGTGACTACATCTGAAAATCAAAGTCAAGTTTATGGGAGGATCATTTACTACCACCGAGGTTATACAAAAGAATAAACAATAAATATGCTGATGTGACTTCCTTTTCTTTCTTTGCGTTTTCTAAAATTACCATGTTCAATTATTGATTCACCTATTTACACTGCAAAAAAAATAGCAGGACTGGATTCATCAGTAACATTTTGTTTACTCAACAAAATGCAAATTCACACACAAAAATGTATTCTTTTAAAAAATTCCATTCCTCCCTAGTTCTATGGTTATTACTGATGCCACAAGCCACTTTGGTGAAATATAACCCTCATCTTCCCACATTGCTCTTTGCAACATGCCAAATACCCGCGCCCCCCCTTCCCCCAACCTCCGTCCCCTTGAAACCTAGCAGCTGTCTGGGGCCATTTAAACCCCCACCAGAATCTGCTTCAGAGACCCTAATTTGAGCTTCCAGAGTGCAATAGAGAAGTTCTTTAGAGCAGTGAACAGTAAATCCAAAGGAAAGGGCACCACTCTTCATAACCATCAAAATAACTGACTAAAATTGCTGTCTTCTATGGACAACTCCTGTCCCATTGTGTATCCACCCACCTACACACACACACACACACACACACACACACACACACACACACAAGGCCTGATGTTCAAAGTCACTGCCGTGAAGGACCCTTCTCTAACCCACACATTTCTTCCCTGTGCTTGCTGGTAGAATGGTGCCTCAACAAAATACCCTTCTAGGAGCCACAAGGACCCAGTCACCGGGCCCCCTCAGCCTCAGAAAAACCTCAGTTCATCTGACACGGAGATGAAAGAAGCAGAGCTATTTACTGTCTTCTCCCAAAACTGCCCTGGCTCCCTAGAAATTCTAGAAGAGGATGGCTGGTGGCATAGAGTAGACACAGAATTAGCAATACATTAACAAGCAAGAAAAACTATATCCTCTATTTCCTTTAAAGTAGTCCATGTAGCACTAGAATGTCCATGGGACTGATGTCCCCATCATCCACTCCTATTTTAGGGGCTCTAGTGATTCTGCAAATGCTTCTGAGTCCTCCTGGTGGGATTCTCCTTATGGAACTGGGCCTCTCTAGACACGTTCTGGTTTCTATTTATTCTTCCCCAATTCTCATGCCTGGAAGTAATTCAAAAGCAAAATAATAAAAACAAAAAGAGAAAGATGCATTTTCGCCATTCATCAAAGTAATGTTGGAAAAAGAAATCTAGTCAATTTGTAGAGTTGCTGAGAGGCACTCAGTGACTGCACTGAAGATATATTTTGGTATAAAAGACAGAAAACAGAGTGTGCTTGTATTGTCACCCTGTCCCACAGACATTCACACCAACAGGGGCAAGGGAGGAGGGGACACGGTAGGGAGAGACATGGGGCAGCCTCTCCTGTGGCCTGGTGGAGGCTGCTGGCTTCTTTTCCCACTCAAGGTACTCCTACAATTCATACTCCTAACCAGAGTGATCTCTGAAAACATTCATGTTACTTCCTTTCTTCCGGCCTCCAGGAACTCCCTCTCCAATTCAGAATAAAATCAGAACTCCTTTCTATGGCTGACAAGGCCTTAGATACTCTGGTCCTGCCCAAGGTTCCAATTCCCTCCAATCCCTCACTCCAATGGCAAAGTCCTTCTCTGTTCCTCAAGGGAGCCCTCCTCTGCCCTGCTGATGGCCTTTGCAGTGGGTGGTCCCCGGACCTGGAATGTTGTTCCTGGGTAGAGTCAAGGCTGACTCCTACTCCTTCCCTCAGTCAGGTTTCCAATCCTTGGACTTAACGGTGCCTCTCCCATCATCCCCCCATTACCACCCATGACCCATTTCCATTCTCTGTAATATGAGTACCATCTGATGCTTTCCTGTTGCTCCTTGTGTTAATCTTTTATTACTGCACCTCCTCCTGGAACAGAAGCTCACCGCAAACCAACAGGGTGTCTGTGTGGCTCACTGCAGAGAAGATGAGGCCTGACCTGGTACCCACACTCAATACATCCTGCATGAGTGGGTGAATCAACCAATCAATCAGCAAAGGGTTTTGTTTTTGTTAAAAACAAAAGTTGTTTTCAGAAGAAATGTCAAACTTAAAGGAAAATTGCAATAGTAAATGGAACTCCCATATAACTATTTACCCAAATTCACCTAGTATCAATATCCTGCCCGATTTGCTTTATCATTCTATTTATCTATTGAATGCACATCTATATACATCTAATTTATACCTAGCTAGGTATCAATTATTATTGCTACTATTAAGGATAACTACTTAGCTAGCTGTCCACCATTATTTCTGAGCTGTTCAAGAGTATGTTACCTATGTCATGGCCCAAAACTGCAGCACTTATTTAACCAAGACTAGACATCCTCTTACATAACCACAGCACACATAAATTTCAAGTAAGTTTATTATTGATGCAATGATTTTATTTAACCTACTGTCCATATTCAAACTTTGTTAATGACCTGATAACATGCAGTGGAATATTTTTTTCCCTCCAGTTCAGAACCCAGTCAAGATCTGCATGTAGCTGGCCCTCTAGTCTCTCCAGTCTACTCAGCCTTACTGTCTTTCATGACATGGGCATTTTTAAAAAAATATATATTTTATTGATATTTTACAGAGAGGAAGGGAGAGAGATAGAGAGCCAGAAACATCGATGAGAGAGAAACATTGACCAGCTGCCTCCTGCACACCCCCAACTGGGGATGTGCCAGCAACCAATGTACATGCCCTTGACCAGAATCAAACCTGGGACCTTTCAGTCCCCAGACCGACGCTCTACCACTGAGCCAAACCGGCTTTGGCGACATGGGCATTTTTGAATAATACAATCCCTTACATGAGATTTGTGGTTTTCTGCTGCTTCCTCATAATTAGATTCACTCCTGGACAGAACATCCTGGAGACAAAGGTACATCCTTCTTTCTAAAGCATCACCCCTGAAGGTACCATAACCACATTAACTTTGATCAAGGTAGTGTCAGTCAATGTATTATTGGGTTTCTCCACTGTATAGTTACTAGCTTTTCTCTTGCTAATTATAAGCCATCTATGGAGAGACATTTAAGACTATGCAAATATCCTCTTCCTCATCAAAATCCTCCTTGCCCTCACATTTTTTTTAACTATAGGTGAAGTTTACTGATCCAGTTCTTACTGGGATCATTGCAAAGTTATGACTTTCCTAACCCAGCCTCTTCTCTACATTTACCAGTCAGTATTCAGCATTCTACTGCCTGCCAAACCCCTCCCTCTCTCCCATTTGTTTCTCTATGTTTCTTATTCCATACTTAATATCTTATAATTATATAAATTATTCTGTACATGTTTCAAACTTCTCAGAAGTATGAGATCATGGATTCTTACTTTTTCAAAGTCTATACTTTGTTCCTGTCCATATATATTTTGCTCAAACTGGTCCCAAATGTGGCCAGTGGGAGCTCTTCAAGCTGGACCTTATGTAAAAGGAGCTTATTTTTAAGTCCACTTGCAAGGTCCTGGTTGTTTGGAAGGTGCCTCTTCTTGTTATAGTTTGCCTTAAGGGAGAAATGAGTCTTCTCGCCACGTCACAGTCAGTTTAGGTTACTATAACAAAACAAAACAAAAAAACATAGACTGGGTGACTTAACCAGCAAATATTTATTTTTCACAGTTCTGGAGGCTGGAGATCCAAGGTCAAGGTGCTGTTAGATTCAGTGTCTGGTGAGAACTCTCTTCCTGGTTTGCAGATGGCCACCTTCCCACTGTGAAAAAGGGCTCTGATCTGTTTTCTTATTACAAGGGCACTAATACTATCATGGGCTCCAACTTCATGGCCTCTTCTAAACCTAATCAGGGCTTTAACATATGAATTTAGAAGGATACAGACATGCAATCTATAGCACCCCACTTTGAGTCTCTGGACAGGTAGTGGCCAACTAATTGACCAATCCACAGTTCTGCAAAACTCCTGACTACCTCCTCTGGGGCAACGAAACCAGCTTGCAGAATCTGAGCATGTCCAAAACCAGAGCCCAACAGACCCTCCTCAGCCAGCCCTATCCAGGGAAACCACTGGCCAAGAGACACCAACCAGCACTTTGTCTCTGAAGACAGCTAAGCTGATTCCTCATTAAGGCATACTTATGTTTCAGAATATGAGCATGTGACCTGATTAGCCCAAGAATCATGCAAAAGGGACGTAGAGTAAAATAGTCTATAATGTGTGAAGTAGCCCTTTTCAAAAATCATGTCTAGAGACTCTAGCTTATTAAAATACTGGTTTCAACCAGCTTAAGATGTCTAGTAATGTGAGAGGCCTTGCTGGAACAAGCAAAATTTCCTACATGTCAGATCACAGAGGGCCTCCACATGCTGCTAAGGTCTAATCCTTGACCTTGAAATAGCACAGGTGAAAGGACAGCACTCACTGTGTATTAAGTAGACAAGATAAAGCAAACAGCAAACTCAGAATCCATGAACAACTTTCAACCACACACTAACTGAACTGAGGCATGTAGCAATGGGGGGGGAAGAATTATGTCTAGAGTAGAATATCTAGATAGAGGAATCTTATCTATTCCCCAAGCAATGATTCTACCACACCTCCCACTACCCTGGAAACTAAATGGCAAATTCAATAATAATGCATAACAGCCTTCAGAACTATATAAGGGAATACAATAATCAAATATTATAATGGCTGAAATAATATAGCAAGCTTATTTTTTGAGCACTGACAGATGGTTTATTTATGCCCAATAAACAGATGAACTAAAACTGAACTCAAAGACATCTTATTGTGTGTTTCCTATAGGAATAAAACCAGATCGACTAATGAGAGGGAAGGCACACTTCTGGAATGAAGTAGTGGAACAAATGTATTAAGTAGAAGAAAAGACTCCGAATTCAATTATATTGAACAAATATATTTTCATTGGCATACAAAGACATTACTATTTTCTTTAACAAGTAAAACTTCATATCAGACTTTTCCTGTGAGATACTGAACTATTTATTTTTCTTCACTCCCAAGTGATGCCCATAAGGCCTGCCTCCATTTATTCATCAGCCATCTTCTCCTGAACCCATTCCAATGCACTCACATGCACTGAGACTGCTCTAGTCCATGTCACCAATGGCTTGAAAGTCATCTGATGTCTCAGCAGCATTCAACTCCCCTGGCTCTCTCCTTCCTCCCCAAGAGTTAACTTCCAGGTCTGACTGCATCCTCTGGTCCTCCTCCCTTGCCACTGGAGGTTCTTCCATGTCTTCTTTTCTGGCTGTCTACAGGGACCCTCTCTGTCCACATTTGCTCCAAGGGCATCTCCTCCATCTCATGCCTATAACTACAAGCTTCTATATGCTGCAGAGTTCCCAGCTTTTACTTCTAGCCCTGACTTGTCACTTGAACTCCATGTGCACACTTTAGCCTCCTACTCATTATTTCTACTTGGGATGCCCAGTACCCAACTTAAAATTAATATTTCTGAAACTGAATACCTGATCTCCTCCCCACAGAGCCTACTCCACCAACTCCCTAACCCACTCTATACTTCCTAGGGTCAGGAATCCTGGATTCTGTTATTTCTCTCTCATTCACTTCTATTTCCTCAGGAAATGTGCCTTCAATGTATAGCCAGAACCTAATGTCTTCTCATACCCTTCCTTTTTCTGAGCCATAGCCACTTATAATTTCCAAAGTCTTCCACTGTCTACCCATACCTCCTACATTTTATTAACAATTCAATGTTCTGTTTGATTCTGGTTATATCACTTATATGAAGTACATTTGTCTTCACCACCCATCTCTCACCCTATATGGCAACTCTAGGAGGGTAGAAACTTTGGCTTTTTTGTTTCTGTCCTTACATCTCAGGACATATAATGGGTGACACATAGTGTATGCCCAATAAATATACATTGAATGAGTAAACACAGCTCTACACAACCTTGCAGAAAAGTAGTCAGAATAAGTATACACATTTAGATCCTGAAGCTTGGAGCACAGATGTTCAAATCAGTACATACTAATAATATTATGATGATAAAGACCATATATAAGTGAAATAGATAGTCATCAAGGCAGAACAAGATGTCCTGAAGTGAGCTCCACTTGGGGGCCAGGTGTAAAGGACACTAGTAAAGTCCAAGGTTATAGTACATAAAGTGTCACACTAAGGCTCCAAAGAGCATCTAAGTATGGCAAACACCAATGTTTTTCTTATTTCTTCTGCAGAAGTCTGTGCAGGTAACAGATAGTGTGGTTGCACACCCAAGTCATCTTATACACTGAGTGGCCAGATTATTATGATCTCTGAATGCATAATAATCTGGACCCACAGTGTATATCCTATGTAATAAAAGGTTAATATGCAAATTATCTCCTCAACCAGGAGTTCGATCAACAAACAGGCAGGCTGGCCAACTGCCCATGTTCCCTCCCCCTGGCCAGGCTGGCCAGACCCCACCCATGCACGGATTCATGCACCAGGCCTCTAGCACACATACGGACACAGACACACACAGACACACACACACACACACACACACACACACACTGAGTGGCCAGATTATTGTGTTCAGAGATCATATTAATCTGGCCACTCAGTGTATATTCCACCCATTGGCATTTCTTTTTGGGGCACTCTTGCATGGGTAAATGAAAATCTTTCTGTTGGTAACCATGTGCCTTGGCATTTGGGAACAAAGCAATTGTGGCTACCTGCTGAAATGTCACTCTCCAGCCCAGCCAGGAATGAGAAGAGACAGGGGTCAACAATGACATTCTCAGAAGCTAAAGCATCTCAAGGTATATCCATTAATCTACCACTCCAGGAATCACAAAAGGGCTTTAAAAATTGTCTTCCCATTCTGTGAATCATCACAGAACAAAATGATCCAATGCTTGGTATACTTGGTATAGAATATTTTAAAAATAAAATTAAAGAAATAAAGAAATCCTAATCAAAATAAATGCAGGGAACAGTGAAACATCATAAAATGTTCAGGCCAATCTCTCCCCTGGCGCAAAGTCTGGTTCTAATGAATCTCTAAACAGTACCCAATTATTGGCAGGATTTGTTTTTCCTGGCTTTCCAAAGAATCCATTTCAGTAAAACAAAGGAAACAAGCTTTGTTCTGTGTCAAAAAAGGGAAAACTGAATGTGCTGGAAATTCTCCCTCTGTCCTTTCTGACCCACAATCCACATGACCCCCATTCCACCGCCCTTCCTCTGTGCCCCAGAAGACCAAATCTGACTCCCAGGGCCTTTGGATATCAGGTAGATTTGGCTAACAAGAGGAGGCTAAAGGGCAGGAGGAGAGAGAGCAGGATACTTTTTCCCCTAGTTGTCTCCTAGCCCACTGTTCCTGTCAAGTATCCCCTCCACTGCACACAGAGTAGGGGTGACCCTGACCTCTGTTTTCCCATCAGGCAAAGGGATGGCAATGACCTCTCATTGAGGCCTAAAGACATCTCATAAAGACTAAATGGCTAGTCTCTGGGGGTCACCATTTTTTCTTGGTTCCCTTATCCTGGCCACTTCTTAATAAATAGACCCTTCATGAAGCTATCCCTGATCACTCTTGAGCATATTATCCTTTGCTTCCCAGACCCTGGCCAAAGGAAGAATTCATGTTCCAAGAAGAAAACCAGATAAAGGTAGAAGTACTGGCAGCCATGCTCACCTCTCCCAAGGCTGTGGTCAGGAAGGGGCAGGGCTCTGGAGGAGACTGGCCATCAGCTCTGAAAATGGGCAGGGGCTGTTCACTGAGGTCAGTGCTCAGGGTGCAAGTATGGGTTCCTTCTCTTTTTATGGGGTGATGGCAATTTGACCAAAAGGCCAACTAAGTTATTTTAAGAATGCAAGAGAATGAGTAAGAGAGGAGTAAGAATGAGGTGTCATCTCGAAATAAAAGTTCCACCTTCCATTCACCTCTATGAGCTGTCATAACAGAGAAAAGCTGTGCTTCTCCAATGTCAACTGCCAGGGTGAACATTGAAAAATGAACATACCAGGAGGATTAACACACTGAACAAAAGTCTGACATCACCCAAGACAACATGTGTCACAATATTAATGTAAACATCCGATGTGTTAAGCTCTTAAACACACACACACACACACACACACACACACACGATAATTGTGTGTGTTCCAGCTATATAGTTGACATTTTATAGACATAGCCTAAAGACATCTCATTAATGAATCAACAACTTGATTTTCTCTGATTATATGGAAGGGTAAAAATGTCAAACCAGCATGGTACAGAGTCAGAAAAGGATATGAGCAATGCAGCCATGGCCACAGAGCCTGTGACCAGGAGGGATTGTGAACTCAAAGCTTGTGAGACTGTAATACCTTTTGGTAGGAATCCAAGACAGCCGTTTTCTTAAAAGCAGAACTTCCCACCCATCAATAAGAGTACTGAAAATATCAAAGGGTTTTTAACTTAGACCGGATAATATGTTTGCAGCCTAATCTCACTGCAGATATCAGAAAAATATTAAAACTAAAAACGGTTTCAAATTGATCTGAGTGGTATGTTAGAACCATGAAAAGCAGCATTCTGGCTAATTTCCTTGCTCTAATGAGAGAAAAGGGCAGTCAAATTTGCCCTCTGACATCCATTTGTAACTTATATACCACAGCAGACATCCAGGAGATTTCAAATGACTGAAATAAGAGGAATTGTTTAGTGGCTTAGGAACAGCATTTTTTATTCTGAAGTATCCCAACACCAGATCATCACAGCTACCAAATATGTTTAATAATCACAACCAATGTTTTCTGAGCTTTGATCCTGCATCAGTTGTACTAGGAGCTTTTGTGCCTGAACTCATCTGCCTCTCATTGACGTTGAGAGGCAATTTTTCTTCTCTGTGACAAACTAGAAAGCAGATATTCTTAATTTAGTAGACTTGTTTAAAATGCTAATAATGGTGTTGGTAACATGTCAATTAAATGGTTTGTAGAGCTACATTATTTTTTCTTAGAACAAATAAGAGCAGCAAAAAGGAAAATGTATTAAAAATAATGAGGATAGTTTAAGGGAATTTGGGACAACATTAAGCATAATAATACCTGCATCATAGGGGTACCAGAAAGAAAAGAAGGAGAGCAAGAAATGAAGAACCTATCCGAAAAAATAATGAAAACATCCCTAATCTGGTGAAGGGAAAAGACTCACAAGTCCAGGAAGTGCAGAGAGTCCCAAACATGATGAACACAAAGAGGCCCACACCAGGACACATCATAATTAAAATGAAAAAGGTTAAAGACAGGGAGAATCTTAAAAGCAGCAAGAGAAAGATAGTTACTTACAAGGAAACTCCCATAAGACTGATGTCTGATATCTTAACTGAAACATTTCAGGCCAGAAGAGATTGGCATAAATATTCAAAGTGATAAAAAGCTAAGACCTACAATCAATACTATTTTACCCAGCAAACCTATCATTTATAATTGAGGGAGATATAAAAAGCTTCTCAGACAAGGAAAAGCTAAAGAATTCATTACCACCAAACCAGTATTGCAAGAAACAAAAGGAAAAAAAAAAAGAACAAATGGGACTGATTCAAGCTAAAAAGATTTTACACAACAAAGGAAACCATCAACAAAATGAAAAGTCAACCTACTGAATGGGAGAACATATTTGCTGATACATCTGATAAGGACTTAATAGGATGTAGATGAGAGTAAAGGGAGGATAAATGGTGATGAAAGGAGACTTCACTTGGGGTGGTAACACACAGTACAATATACAGATGATGATATTAGAATTGTATACCTGAAACCTATGAAATTATATTTTCCAATGTCATCACAATAAGTTCAGTAAAAAAAGAACTGAGCAGAGGGAAGGAGCAATTTTCCAGCTAATACCAAATATTCAGCCATCTTGGAAAATGAGGCACCAATTTTCAGTTTCTCCTAGGGATAAATGTGGCTTACAACACCTCTTTTACCATAAAATGTGTGACTGGTAGTAAAAGACCCCCTTAAGCCTCAAATTCCATACTACCCTCCTGGTAAACCTGCTGGATATGGGATGTACAGTGTAGGAGCCAACTGGCATGCTAAAAGGCAGGCTGAAGATACTGCTGGCCCCATGCTGTATGGTGGCCTGAATGCATAGATCTGGTCCTACTGACTCCATGAGCCTGACCCTATTGCTTCTTGAGGTGCACTGACCAAAGAAATTCTTAAATATAAATTAAATGATCAAGTTTTCCAGAAACAACAACCCTAGGTGAAATCTCTGTGTCCTAGGAGAAGTCCAGAACATTTTCATGCTCAGTCATATAAAGGCTATGTCTCACAGACCAGCTTATAGTATAACCACAAGTTAGCACACTTACAGCCAAACTTGGCTTCAGGTCATTCTGTTTACAATGCTCTTCTCAATACTTTATAAGCTTAAGAATAAAGATAATAATATTGCTCCAAAAAGAATTCCCTTCATCCAAAATAGGTTCCTTTATGCCCCAGTGATTTTATATCTCACTGTCCTTTGATCTGTTCTAGCTGGTGAGGAGAAGGGCTCACCTCAGTTTGTTGACTTCCACTCAGGGCTGCTGGCATGAGGATGGCACCTTACTCAGTTGTTAGAGCATTGGCCAAGGACTGAAGGGTCACAGGTTTATTTCCAGTCAAGGGCATGTACCTGCTTTGCAAGCTTGATCTAAGGCAGCCCCAGTTGGGGTGCATATGGGAGGCAATCAATTGATGTATCTCACATCCATGTTTCTCTTTGTGTCTCTCCCCCTCCTTTCTACTCTCTCTAAAAATCAATGGGAACCCTAGCTGGTTTGGCTCAGTGAGTAGAGCCACAGACTGTGGACTGAAGGGTTTGATTCCAGTCAAGGGCACATGCCTGGGTTGCAGCCTTGATCCCCAGTAGGAGGCATACTGGAGGCAGTCAATCAATGATTCTCATCATTGATGTTTCTATTTCTCTCTCCCTTTCCCTTCCTCTCTGAAATCAATTATATATATATATATATATATATATATATATATATATATATATATATGTAAAAATTTTAAATAAAATTCAATGGGAAAAATATATCCTTGGGTGATGATTAACAAAGAGAGAGAGAGAGAGAGAGAGAGAGAGAGAGAGAGAGAGAGAGAGAGAGATTGAACAGGTAGGTGCAGGCTAGAGAGAAATCCCAGGTCTTTGAAAGTCTAAAATATCCCGATAGGAAAAAATAAGGCAAGAACAATATGAAAAATTATTAGTGAATATGTCAGCTTGAATGGGCTCTCCTGGCCAAAACTGGGACAATTTGAGTATCAATAACAATAATAATGATTAATTATCAAAAAGTATAAAAAGGCATCCCGGGGCTCACTGACTCCCTGACCTTTCTGTCTGTCATTAAAGGAGTAAGTGAACTGACTCCAGGGAAAGTCTCTGGCAAAAGAGTGCAGGAGCAAGCAGGTGGAGCCTGGCCCGCTTGTACCGAGCTGGACAGCAAAGGAACCATGAGCAAGGCCTAGGCAACATCTGCTTCCTGAAACACCCAGAATACAGCTACCACTGACCCAGCTAGGGTGCCTGGGGACCCCAGAGTAAAAAGCTGTGTACTACTCGGAGGTGAGGTGTCTGCTAAATACAAGGCATGACCATTCCCAGGAAAATAATTCTATTCTCCAATAAGAGGAGAGTTGTTAGAGAACAAAAGACCCCAAAAGGTGTGGAGTATCCCTGTCACAGCAGCTCAGGGATGAAAGGCAGCCCCTCTCACCCCCACCCCCCAACTCCCTTCTTATTGCCTGAGGTGTGACTGTTACCAAGGGTGGTAACAGGAGTGAGGGGCATGGCTCTGGGCCCTGCCTGGCTGCTTTGCCCTGAAGCACCCTTTCCCTTTGGTTTCTTTTCTGTAAACACAGCAGGTCTCATCTGGGAAGCAAAGTAGAAATGAAAGGATCACTTAGTGATTAAGGAGATATTTGAGATCCCCGAGGAGGGCGGCTACCCACTTGGAAATCAGGGAGACTCCGTGTTTTAAAATTGTGCTGAGACAAGGAAACCTTAAAGGAGTCTGCATCCTAGGCAAGGACCTTCAGGCTCTCCTCACTGTCACCTCTGCAAGGCCCACCTCTGGTCATGTGACTTCCTGCTCCCCTCCCCGCTCAGCCAAACAAGGTGGCCTACACCCTCTCCTGTTCCTGCCCAAGGAAACCAGAATGAATGAGCTTCTGGCTGATTTATAGCTCCCACTGGAGTCATTTAACCCCAGCATGTTTGAACTGCTAGACATTTTCAAGATTGGATTTTTTTATTTGACTGATTTAGGACCCATAGCCCAGATTAAACAGGGAAATGCCCTCCTATCAAATCGACCACCCCACATGCTTATGTGAGGGGCAAACGCTGATATCTCAGAGCCCACCCACCCCCAAGGTGGCTGCAGGCAATCTCCCTCCCTCGGCTGTTCATGTAAACCCTGTGAACCTGCTTACCTTCTCTAGTGGCTTCTTGAGCCTCTCTCTCCAGCTACCTAGCAAGTGCCTACACATAGGACCTGGGGCCTCCTCTGGGCTCAGCCCTGACACTAGTGCTTCCGGGTGTTCACATGCCCGTGAGCTCTGGTCATGGCATTATAACTCTCTGGAAGAGTATGACCCCTCTACCAGCAGAACTGTGGGACCCATGCAGACCGTAAAACCCACCAGCACGTGGGTTCTTGGTCAAGTCCTGAGCGTGGTGCACAATCTCATGTTAATCGCCATGACTATAGCGAGGAGGAGGCCTCAGCCCTGCAAGGTAAAGGATCAGCCCCCGGCCACTCAACCTTCTTGGGATGGGATCATGACCCCACCTCCTCCCAGAACATTCCATTTCATTCCTATTTGGTACTGGATATAAAATCCCTCTAATAGACGCCTCTTCCTGTGCACCTGCGTGGGTGTCTTTGAGGCACAGCCAGCAAAGTGTTCTAAGAGTGTCATACTCTGGAAAACCCACCAGGTTGCTGCCCAGAACCTCCTTCCCATTTCTCACTTGAAACATTCCTGGTCTAGAGGAAAAGAAGGAAAAACAGGTCTACTTGGCTCAGAGGAAACCAGCCTTTCACATGTGAAAGTGCTAGAAACAGATAAGGGTGTGAGGGTGAGCAGATCTGAGTACGGTGACACAAAGAACCTGTTCTTTGCAGAAAGACAAAAACAAAACCGATGATCTCCTTGAGTTGAGACAGAATGTGGGTGCCCCAGAATAGTTAACTGGACTGCCAGCACACTGGCCCCATGACCCACAAAATCAAAGCAAACTTCTCCTTCAGCACTTACTACCTGTGGCCTTTGACCAAATGCCAAAACACGCAGGTAGTGATTTCAGATGACAGGGTGATACTGTAGTTCTGTGCAGTGCAGACGTCACGTGCAAATCACACATCTGAAACAGCAGGCCTCCTGCTCAGGTCCAGACACTGACAAGCTGTGGCTGGTAGGCAGCAAGGTGTGTTATTACAAGCCTTTGCTGACTCTCCTCCCGGAAGACCAGAGGAGGGCCGCATGCTGATGTGGCAGGAGGACCAGGCTGCCTGCACAGCCAAGAACCTTCCACAGCAACACCCTTCACCCTGCAGATGAGAAAAACCCTCATTCTCTTTAAAATATATATATTTATTTCAGAGAAGAAGAGAGAGGGAAAAATAGAAATATCAGTGATGAGAGAGAATCATTCATCGGAAGCCTCCTGCATGCTCCACACGGGGGACTGAGCCCACATCCCAGCCATGTGTCCTGACCAGGAATAGAACCATTAACTCCAGGTTCATAAGTCAACACTCAACCAGTGAGACATGCTGGTTGCATGAAAACCCTCATTCTTGAGTGAGAATACTTAAGTGTCCAAAATGCCAATAAAGATGGTTTAGAATTGGGCCAGTGGCTGCTCTTTTATTTCAACCTTTCTCAGAAATATATCGGTCCTGGAAGGACGTCTGTCTGCAGCCCTGTGACCCTGCAGCAAAACCACAGGAAAACTTGGGGTAGAGAATTTTCACATCTTAAAAGCTTTGTCATCCATCAACAGCCCCTGATTCTACAAACATGAGTTGGATGAATGAATGAAATAAACCCTCTGTGACCATTTACACCAGGAAATGCTCACAGAATGAGGTTTCCTTCCTGCACCCACTCATGAGCCCAGCATCATCCAGTCCCTCTGCCCACCCTTTAAAATGTATAAGCTCCTGGCGGGGCTGGCAAGGGCAGGTCCCACAGGTTTCTAAGGCCCCAAAGGGATTAAACTTGTCATCAAAGCACCTCCCAGCTTGACCAGCTTGAAAAGGCTGAAGGAAAAAGTTCAACCACGAGAGAAACTCGCCCCACATCACGGTAATCCCCAGGACCCACTCTGAAGGAGAAGCCTCTGTGTGTCCCCCGGGATCAGCAGCTGGGACACTGCAGCCATGCAGATCTAATGCCTCAGATTCTTAATCCCAAATTCTGACAAGTCAGATTAGAAAGGCATCAGAGAGGCAAGTTCAGGTGTTGGAGCTAAAATGGGCCAGGACCCAGGACAGGTCTGGATTTCAGTCTCTCTTAGGTTTCTGGGCCCACTCAGTGGCACTCAGGGGCAAAGCCTGGGGCAAACCAGGGGAGCCATTCACCCCCTGCTCTTCCTGGGGAGGTTCTGACTTGGTTCCACCCTGGAGTGCAGGAGCAGCATCTGAAATACTTATCTCTGCCCAGGGGACAGGGGCGAGGGGGGTGGGGAGCAAAGAGAAACAAAGGAATAAGAGAAGACGCTGGAGAACACTGCTGCTTGCCCCACCTCATGCTGGTCCTGATGCTGCTGGGTGTACAAGCACTGGGGGAACCTTGTAGGATGGCCATGTATAGGGCTCGGGGGCAGGGGAAACCTGCCCCGCCAGGCGGTGCCAGCTCCAGGGACACAGGGCAGTCACCATTGACCACAAACACCCACACGGTTCAGCAGAAAGGCAGCTGGCCCCTGGAGCTCAGACATGCCCTGGAGCACGGGGAAACTCCCTAGTTCATGCAAGTGCTGAGCTAAAACTCATCACAACCCCAAGGCCTTTCCCTATTGCACATGTCAACACAAAGTCTAGACAACATGGGGTGCAGCAAACAAAACCACACAAATGTGTACAAAAATTAGGAGCACCACTTTTGCAAGAAGCAAAATGAAGTGGCAAAGGTATCGTTTGTGTTTTAGTAACGGGCACCTGGCAGTAAAACAAATTCATGATAAAGCCCGGCCCTCCAGCCACCCTGTGCACAGTGACTATCTTCCCGGAGCCCAGAGGGAGGAGGTGAGGTAAGAGTGCAGGAGGGTTTTAACTTTCTACTCTTTAAAGTTCAGTACACAGAGTTTCAGTTATCCAAGCTAAGCATGTATTCCTGAATGACTCTTACAATTTAAAAGAGTCAAAAGATGTGCACAGAAAAGCTACACACACTCAAGCGGTCCTAAGCTTCCAAATTATTGAGCTTTGGGCATGCCTTCCCCTGCACCTGTCCCCGAGCTGGGCAGCCTGCCTACGTCCCTCACACATTTCTTAGAAGCAAGAATGAAGCCCTTCACTAAAGGGAAAGCAAAGCCCCGCATCTTATGCCGTCTTACATCCCAAAGAACTCTTCCAGACCAGCAGGTGTGGCTCAGAGGGTGAGTGTAGACCTATGAACCAGGTGGTCACGGTGCAATTCCTGGTCAGGGCACATGTCCAGGTTGCAGGAGGTAGCTGACCAATGATACTCTCTCATCATTGATGTCTCTATCTATCTCTGAAATCAATAAAAATATATATTTTGTAAAAAAAAAAAAAAAAAAAAAAAAAAAAAAACTCTTCAAAAATACGGCGGCCTAACTGAGGCAGATCCATGGCCACTTAAATATAACCCTGTTATCTTAATGAATTAAGAAAGTGCCATTTTGGTTCAAATGGCAATTTTCACATCCAATTTTCCTTCAGCTAACCCCTAAGTTTCCTGTTTCTTACAGGCCCTCTTTTATTTGCTATTCCAGCATTTGGAACATGAATGAGAGCAAGAAATGGGTGCAAAACTACTTATTGCTCATGACAGAGGAGAGAGTAAGAGAGCACAGAGGAAAAAGTCCTCACGAGACAACATGAGCACAGGCAGCCATGTTCTGAGATGGGCCACGGGTGACATCCTTTATTCGATCCTTCTGAAAGATGTGTTCTAATGAGCAGGAGAAGCAAGGACTGCAAGGGGAATTCTGTACTAACCAGAGTAGGAAGAAGGAAGCTGTATGTTGTGCTAATGTATAGCAGGCTGCCCGGTGTCACTGTCCCACCTCTCAGTTGAGCGTCATCATCTTCCGAGGATGACATAATTTAATTGTTTTCCTTTGGAAACCTGTCCACTCAAATGCCACCAGTCTTTCCCTACCAGCCCCCTCCTATCCATCCTGACCCTCTGAGGGCCCCACCAAGCCCATGTGCACATCACTGTATGGGTCTCTCTCCCTCTACTTTCAGTGTGATCCTTGAGGGCTGAAACTGTGACCTTTCTATTCCCACGCCTCCCTCCACCAGGAGTGCAGGGACCAGCAGGAAAGCTCAGGGGAAGGGGGTGTGTCTGAAAGTCATCACCTGGTCCGGGAGTGATTCGCCACGTGGGGAGGAGCTACCTATGGGCCCTGCTGGCTCAGAGCTTCTCGCTGCAAGTCTGGGGTTTCTCCCAGCCCTGGCCCTTGAACATGAGTTAGGTTCACACCCGAATTCCGCAGAGATATGAACCAACTCTACACATACCTGTGCACAACAGTCCTAAACTGTGCTTCTTCAAGAAGGACAGAGGGAAGGAGGGAGGCAGGGGAAAAGAAGGGAGATTACAGAGAGAAAAAAGTTCCCTCAGAGAGACTCCAAGAGACCAAACACAACTCAGAATGGCCTCAGAAAAGGCCTTTTCCCAGAATGTGTAAAGCACCTGGCTATCCTCAGAGCCTGCCTTTGACCTTTCCCCAGAAAAGCTAAAGAAACAGGTAGTGCAAGAAGCCGGGAGCATGTCGATACAGAACATCTGGAAAGTATGACTCCAGAGCTTGGTTATGTAACAAGGCTGAATGCAGCATCGAGCTCTGTTTATATTCTTGCTGCCAGGACGATTGCAACACAGAGGGTGGCTGTCTCCAGCGAGGGCTTCGAGGCCACAGACACCCGCCCGGTAGGAAGAAAAGTGACAGAGAGCAGTGAGGTCCCTCTCCAGGTAGCTCCGGTCCGTCCTGGAGCAGCCAGAGCCTTCCAGAGAACTGGCCTGGACGGGACAGGGAAGAAATGGTTCTCAGGAAATCCCTGCCCTGAAATCTCCCTCCTCTTTTCTCAAGCTCTCACACACAGCCTTATTGGTTTTTATTTTATACACAATGTTTAACCAAGGAGAGAGAATTAATATTTGCTGAGCATACACTAGCCTGGCACTTTCCAAACTCCACTGTGTACATGAATCATCTGGGAACATTTGAAATTCACATGCAGATTCTGTGGGTCCAGGGGGACCCAAGCTTCTGGGTCACCAACAAGCTCCCAGCCACACAGATGCCTCTAACCTCACATGACACCCTGAGTAGCAGGAGTATAGAATATGGTGGGAAAATGTTAGAAAGGGCAGAGTGAAAGCCAGGGTCCAGCTGTTCAAGAAACAAAATTATCAGAGACTAGATGCCAAGGTGCCTAGAAAGGGTCACTAGGAAGTGGATCCAGCTCCCCCAGAAACAAGCAGGCCATGCTCATCCCCTGGGGCTGTCTCTGCATTGAACTTGGCTCTGCCAGGACCTCGGGGTCGGCTGGACACTCCGTTCTGTGCAGGGTCAGGACCAGGACAGGTTGGACATTGGAAGCACAGAGGACGCGATGCTCTGCCCCCTGACCCAGCCCGATGACCTGAATTGTTCCCAGGGCACATGTGTCCATGGGGCAGAGGTGGAGAGCCCAGGTCTCCTGAGGGAAGATGTGGGGACGCATGGGATTTGGCTGGAATGTCTGTAAGGAGGATTCTCTGAAAGGTCGTGGGCCTCTGAGGGGACCTTGCCGAAGGCAGCAGCCCCTGCCTTGACTTTTCCAAACAAGTCCGATCCCCGGGGTGCTTTCCTAGAATCTCTATGTTTAGTCTTTAAAGACCTGACCTTGTAGAAGCATATACTTTCTCAAGGATACTTACCCTGCTGATTGTATCTAGAGGTTAATTTGAGTTCAAGCTGTTGTTACAATAAAAAGCCAATGAGACAGACGAACAGGACTGCTTTTTACTACTGAAGTAAAAGGGTCCCTTAGCCCTCTCTTTCACAGAAACCTGTGTCTGAATAATCTGTTCATTTATCACTCAGGGTCTGCTTGTCAGCCCCGGCAGTAAGAAGGACTCCCTTGTCTTTACTTCCCCCAAATGATGACTCTGCACCCAGTTGTATATGGCTGAGAAACAAACAATATCTCACATTAACCCCACCAAATGGAGAAGAAAACAGGAAAAAAAAATAGGTCACTTTTTTAGGTCACTTCCCATGATGCTTAGGACCCAGCACCCTTCCAGAAAGCCCATGGGATGGCCTTAGCTACTAACGTTGGCTTATTGCTTTCTCTCCCAAATAGGAGATAAAAGGGGAGCTCCAGGCCAATGCGTCTCAAACTTGAACCTGCATGGGAATCCCTGGGCGCCTGAGTCAGCAGGTGTGGTGGGGTATGCGATCCTGCATTTCTAACCAGCTCCCAGGAGATGTTGCAGCTACTACACTGGTCCCCAGGCCTCTCTCGGAGTAAAGACAGGCTAGAGAATGTGCAAGCCACTTGGTTAGGCACTTAATCTGCGCTAGTTGACTGAATGCCCTAGCCATGCCCTCAGGCCAAGCACAGAGTCTCCCCCTGACCGTTGAAAAAGCCAGTCATCACGGTAAGGAAATGTGATCGAGTTCTGCAGCTAGAAAAGGGGTGTCTGGATTTTAAGTCTGGTCAGCCTGGCACCAAAGTTCATGTTCTTTCCTCAGCTATATGATGGCCTCAGTTTATTATGAGAAAGGCCAACAACCCACATTCAGTGCACTCTGTGTCAGAAAGCAGGAACCTCTAGGATTTACTCTAGAGAGACATCACTTAAATACCACTTTTTTAAATAGTTTGCGTTTGAAGAGATGTTTCATTTAGTTCATTCAACTACACATTCAGCAAACACCTGCTGAGCTCCTAGATGTGCAAGGCATTGTACTAGCAGCAGCAGCCACTTGTGCAGAAAATACTTCTCGGTGATGCCAGATAAGTGAGCTGCTCAGGACATAATACAGGCTCCCTAACAATAAAACAAACCCTACTGCAACCCAGTTTAGTATTTCCCCATCCCACGTTCCAAAGATACAGCTGATTTCAGACGTTTTAATAAAAATCTAGCTCAATAAAGGTTTGTAAAGTACATCCAGTACAAAACCTGTCCTGATAGCCCTCAACCAATGTGTGATGGGACAGGGGACTTGGCCTGGCCTAGCTCTCCAACATCTGCCTTTGGAGAATACTGCTTATGCCACCTCCCTGTAGCTAGTAGTCTGGGGACTGCTAGGTGAACTGGCAAGTCTGATTTCTGGACTCTCAAAATGCATAAGAATATAAAAGTGTCTTTAGTTTTTTGCAATTTCAAAATAAGCCACTCCCCATCTAAGTAGTAGCCTTCCTTTTGCAAGGGTGATTTAAGAAATTCTTACAAGAACTTGAGGAGCTGAAGAAACGAAAAGTCAAGGTGTTGGTAACATCAAAGTTGGCCAATATGCCTCTAAAGAGACTTGTTTCAAAGCATTTCTTTGTTCATACATTAGAAAATGTCACAGCATGGAAATAAAATATGCTTCATATGATGCATCCTCAATTTAAATAATGGCCAGATTGACAGAAGAAAAATATTAATAACCTGTTACTCATCTACCCTCACCTCCAGCTATTTATTCCCCAAGGTCTCTCTTTGTGCTCCTGTGGAAGGACCTCTATGTCATGCAGATATTAGGGTAAGTATCACAAATAAAGAGGACATTTCACTTCCTAGACTTCATTGGTTCCATTAAAATCAGGCACAAGAATAATGCAAATATTTCTGTGCTGAGTTAGGTAAAGTAAACCAGAACTTGCGTGGTCACCACAGATGTATGATTGGTTGAGAGGTTCCCAGGGCACTAAAGACGCACTTCTAAAATTTTAATGGATTGCGCACAGTGAGACCTTTCAGAAGGTCAGAAGCTGGTTTTGAAAACAGTTGGAATTGTATGTCTTCAATGAAAAGCATGAGCACAACATAATTCGTATCCACCTGCTGAGGCACAACCCCAAGTGTGTTTTAGACATTCTAGATTGCTAGGAACTCAACAAGAATTACCAGGAAGGGGTTCCATTACCCAACTTGCTTGGGAAACAAGGGCTTAAACAAATACAAATAGGTTTCTTCCTGCAGTTGTCAGAGGCTTTGATGTTGTATTATGTCTCTCCAGGTATATGATACTCTGTTTCCTAAACTCAGTGAATCATGAGTGTAGGAAACTCCCCCCACTTTTGTCTTCCAAATCAGGCGGGATTGCTGCAAAGTGGCCTACTCCATGCCAAGGCTGCTCTAGGCACTGGGAGAGAGCAGGGAATGGCCAGGCCAAGATGAGGCTGTGGTCCCAGGGTGAATATATCTTTGCAAAGTGTTTCATAAACAAAAGACTCTTTTTTTTTTCTGGGGCCCTATCTTTTCTAATCTATGGAAGCTCTTCATCTACATGAAAGCAGATTTTTACATCTCCTTTTAACAATAAAACCATCTAGTCTACTAGGAGGTGATCACTGACTGAGCATTTATTGTACAAGTAATAATATCAGTAGGTGCGGTTACAAACACTATCTCATTTACTCTTTCTAATAACCCAGTGATGTAGTTCATGTCCCCATTTTGAGATGAAGGGACTAAAGTGTCCATCTAATGATTAACTGAAAGGCCATGACTAAAATCTTGTTTGCAGAATCCAGTTCCACGCTGTTTCTACACCAAACTGTCTTTTGAATCATTCCCCACAATTTGTCCCCAAACCCCCAACTTTCCCCTCACTCCACCACCACCAAAACTCACCAGAGCCAAGAACAGCCAGAGCCTGAGGAAGGCTCAGGAGACCGAAGACCCAGATGGTTCTCAAAGGAAAGGTCAGGAAGGGGCAGCAGGAAAACCTCCCTCGGCACAAATGCTGTGTGACATGAAACCATTTTTAACCCACAAGCCATCCTGATGTACACATGCCGGGTGCAAACAGACAGGCAAGGCCAAGGATGGAGGTCCAAGCAAGAGCAGCAGCCACACAAGTCAGGGCTTAGCATCCACTCTTAGCATGTTGCATAACTGGATAAATCCTTACCCTCCCTGTGGTTCAGGTGCCTCGTTTGTAAATACTCTGGCTACCTAGGCATAGTGAATGCTGAGAAAATAACCAAAAAGGTGAGAAACTGGAATCCGATTGTGGAAAAGGCTTTCAGAATTACACAGAATGACCATCGTTCACATTTTCTCATGAAAGAGACAGTGCTTGCGACTTCCTAGTGAAGGCTGAGTAACAGAACACCAAAGAAACCTACCCTGGGGGGGGAGGGGGGCAGAAGGGCGGAAATACTTGCAGTGGAACCTCAATTCTCCAACTCATTCCGAAAGGCTGTTTGAAAACCAAGTTATTATTTCCCCTTAGAAGTAATGTAAATTGATTTAATCCATTCCAGACTCCCAAATGATCCCCTCTTTCAACCTTTCTTATATACAGTACCTGTCTAATGCACTGTTTGATCTATAAATAAACATTTTAAAAACAAAAAAGGACATGAAAATTTAATAAAAGAAAATAAAATGTACAGTGAAAAATGAAAATGTAATAATAACAATAAGCAGCAAAAATACACAAAAATGTTCACAATACACTTTCCTGGGATGTTAACGGCATGAGGATTAGTGGTAAACTGACTCATACTCTCCTTTGTCTGTCACCCGAGAGACAGATGACTGACTGTTCATACAGGTATCAGCATGAGAGGGTTCTTGGGTTGAGAGGCTGAACTGTTTGAGATGGGAGATGTTCAAGAGCTGAAGTTTGATTGTATGTGTAACATTGGAGAGAATAGAAAGGTGACATCCAAGATCTTCCCTCCTGAGGTTTTATTGCAGGGATATGACAGCCACAGGAGGGGTCATTTATGGAGAGCAGCTCCCATCCCACAAAAGTCTCCTGTGAGCAGGCCCAACAGGAAGAGTTAAATTTAGAAACACAACTGTCACATTGCATTCAAGAAGGAAAGAGAAAAAGAACTCATGGGGTCTTATCATTCAGACGGGGCCAACATATTCGGGCCCAAGTTTTCAGAGCAGGATTACTGAAGAAGCCAGGCACTGAGGATGCCCAAGAATGAACTTTGTTACCACTTTGCCCTCCCCTTCACAGTCCTACCTTCTCCACACAAAAAAAACAAAACAAACAAACAAAAACAAAACAAAACAAAACAAAACAAAAAAACACGCTTCCTGGCTTCTATTGGCAATTACTATTATCTCCCTAAGTTTTTCTAATTTTTTCCTGTAAAAAAAGGTTTGGCCAAATGGCTTTTAGTTGAGGGATTTTCATATCCATGCTTTTTGAGGACGAAAGAAAAGCAAAAGAGAAGATAACACTCGGGGCCATGATGTCGCTGCCCAGCTGACTGCTTGCCTCACCAAGGGGCGTGGGATCAACCCGACCGACCGTTCAGGTGATGGAAAATAGGAGGGAAACAATGGGATGGAAAACTTTAAAGAATGAAAAGGTTTTTGTTCATTCTATCACAAAACGTCTGTGGCAGCAAACTGGGAGCAGTGAGTACTTCTGATCCTCCTCATCTTGACCCCGATGAGGAAGGCCCGAAGAAACCTGAACATGGGTGAATTTGAGAGTACAATTATCAGAGCTGTCATTCATTAAGCCCACTTGGTTCCAGGAATGCAGTTACATTCATGGTGCATGCTATTAATTGGGCAGGGACTATCATCAACCTTTTTCATCTCATGGCACACACAAACCAACTACTAAAATTCTGTGGCTCACCAAAACGTACATTATATATTTTGCCAATCTGACATTTAAAAAAGTACAATTTTGATTCATTCACACCTGATGGGGATTATGGTTTTGTCTGTTGTCACCTTTTTCTTTGACAACCTAAGGGAAAAGAGGTCAGTGCCCCTGACTTAAATAGTCAGGTATTGCATATTTTTAAAATTCTTGCGACACACTGCTTGAAAAATCACTGATTTAAATAATTATCCTCACAACAGCTAGCAATCACTGAGCACGGATTTTACAGCAGGTATCTTGATAAGCATGTGCAAGGAGGTGAAGCCAGGGCTTATGGAGCCTAAGCTTATCCACTGGGGGGACCCTGTCCAAGAAAAAGCAGACCAAACACAAATACAAATTACAGGTCTTGGAAGGCCCCTGCCAGTGCGCAACCCTGAGGCCACACTCCCCTCAACCTGTCCCAGAGTGATGCTGGTGTCAATTCCATCTGCTGTGACATGAGGAAGCTGAAGCTCAGAAGTAGTCAACTGCCCAGGGGCCTCTCCAGAGCAAGTAGGAAAGCCAGGTGGCTCAAGGCCACCGGCCATCCCCTGAGAAGGGAAAAGAAGGTCTTTATTATCTCCAAAACTTGATCATCATTTGGTAAAAATTGATTAGTGTTTTCCAAGCCCAAATGTTTAGAGACATAAGGAAAGAATGATTAGTCTCTCTTTAAAAAAATGTGTTGTTTTTTTTTTACTTTAGAGAGAGAAGAAGGGAGGGGGATAGAGAGCAAGAAACATTCATTGATGAGAAAGAATAGATGAATGGCTGCCCCCTGCATGCCCACTACTGGGGATCAAGTCCGAAACCTGGGCGTATGCCCTGACCGGGAATCCAACTGGTGACCTCTTGGTTTACGGGTCAACACTCAACCCCTGAGCCACAGCGGCTGGGTGATTAGTTTCTTTTTATGGAAACTGGTTTTAAAACCTGCTTTACAATGACACTGTATTGACTTGAAATGAATAATAAAAATAAAAGTTTAACCTCCAAGACAGAAGTCTCCCTTGAGTTAGGAGATTTTTCAGGCCAGCTTTTCAGTAGTTATAACATTTATCCTGTCGTGTTTGCCCGGGAAGCCAAGAGCAAGTGGTCAGCTACTCCGCAGATGCCTCAGTAACAATGCTGTTTACACCTCATGGTGACCACAGAGACAAGCCCAAGTGTCAGGAATAACCCTCCATCACATATAGGTCTTTTCCTTGACCACCTTTGGCACTCTTATCTAAAAGTGGTACTTTCCCTCCCGAAGCCTTTAAAAGATAAAGCCCACCAATGTGTTCTCCAACTTACCATCTCCTCTCCTTTTAGGAGAGGACTGTGATGCAATGAAAAGGACCAGTGTCCGAGACAGAAGATATGGGCTCCTTCTCGACAACCTAGATGGGTCATTTCACTGCTGGTTCTAAGTTCCCTGGCCTGAATACTAAAGGTGACACGAATATAGTTTGCCTACAGCAGAAAATTGAAAACAATCCACAAAGGTTTGATGAGGGAATAGATAAATAAATGGCAATAGAGTCTTACAACAGAAAACAAGGCAGCAGTTGAGATGAAGGAACTAGAACTAGTGTATTCACATCCAACTGAGGAATATGAGAGGAGGGAGAATTATAGAATATTAATGTAGTAAAATAGCACTTCTGTAAATTTGAAAACACACCTAACATTATTATTTATGAAAATGCATAAGGCAAAAAGATAAAACAGGAGCTAGACACCCCAACATAAGGATATTGGTTGCTTCTGAAGGTAGAAGACCCAATGAGGCAAATAAAAAAAATATGTCAACTTGATCTGCAATGCTTTATTTTTTATAAAGCGAAAAAGATTAGAAGCAAATAAAAAGTTAACACTGATGAATTCTTAGAGTAAATACACTGGTGTTTGTTATGTTTTCCCATGTAGTTTTCTGTATTTTGGGTTATTTCAAAATAAATTTATTTTAAAAAGAAACCTGGTAGGATTCATTCATTCAATCATTCATTAAACAAAGATTTAACATTAGTAACTATTTAAGATGCAACTACAATTTTCCAAGTGTTACTAATATCTACACCCTAGAGATATAATACTGAGCAAAACCCCGTGTGTACCTGCCCACACAGGGTTTATCACCTACAGGCAAAGACCAGGCCTTGCAGAAATCATGCATCAAATTCATATTCTTGCCTGCAGTTCAGTCTAGGGAGGAGCGAGGTGCTGGGAAGGAGCACTTAAGTGTGGCTGTTTTAACTCCAGTTCTGCTGCCCTCCCTGGGTGCTCAAGGACTGTCGGACTCTTGAGCATGTTTGGAGAATTAAGGCAGGCGACATTATAGGTACAGTGCTTAGCCCAATCCCGACTCCAAGAAGACATTTGACAAATGCCCTATCCCTTCACAGTGTCCCTAGGAAAAACACCTATGGATTTAAGTCCTTCCTCAGAAATCTTGGGTTTGCATCTGAAATAAGTATATCTAACAGGTGAGCGTGGGTTGAATCAGGTCTAATTATCTCACATGTTGTTCAAAGAATAACAGAAGGCTGGTTTTTAAGAGTTGAAGAGGAGATTGACATTGAGCCCAAAAGGTAACCAGGGTGGTGAGGGGGTCTCCATACCATGTCATATGGGGTGGGGGTGGGAAGCTGAGAAACTGAAGAGAGGGAAGCCTGACCAAGGAAGACCTACAAACTGACCTTAAAAATACGCCATACGGGGGAGGGGGGTAGAATTTATTTTATGGAACTCAGAATGACTAAAAGGAAGGTTACTTTGGTTCAGCACAAGGAAGACAAGTTTAATAATCCCTGTTGCCTAGGGAATAAAAGGCCTCTAAGAGGAGGCAGGGAGAGTCTGTCACCAAGGCTACCCAGGATATGACAGAGGACACTTTCAGGTGATGCTGCAAAGGGAATCAGGCATTAAAGAGGCTGCTGGGTCACATCATTCTGCAGTCTCTGAGTGTTGAGAGTTTGAGACTAAATTACGGTCTTCAGAGAAGATAAAACAGACACATAAGTGTAGTGATCCTGCTGGACCCAGTAATTGCTTATTAATCCCTTAACAGTACCTTTCAATTTTTGCAACAAAGTTTGCAGATTTCAAAGTTCTCTCCCAGGCATTTTCACATGTCTCCCCAAAACAGTGAAGAAGTGGTGGAGCTACTCCTGGGCTGAAGGAAGAGGGGTGCAGGAAATGACATGAGAGAGGAGACCCCTGGCTGGGCGCACAGGGACCTGGGGATCGAAGCATTGGAAAGGATAGGAGAGCCACTCTGCTTTGCACCCCACAGCCAGCTACTTTCTCAGGCCGAGGCCAGATTTTAGACGTTATGACAAAAAAAAAAAAACAAAAAAAAAACAAGTTAGGTGTGCAGAGTCAGCCACAGAAGCCAAGTGCATGGGAACCACCTGGAGGGTTGCTTCCCACAGCTGCCGCCACCGCTGCTGTAATTCTGAATTGAGAAAGGCAGCAGCTGGTATCCCCACTGCTCACGGCCAGACCTGAAACAGGCCCTCAGTCCCCAACCTGTTCAAGTCAAAACAGCTGGAAACCTCATACGGCATCTAAGGCACCAAGTTGGCAAGCCAGCTGGAGACTCCGGGAATCCAACAAACATGCCTGCCCTTGTCTCTTCTCCCCACATACCGATTTCCTAGGAAGCAAGAAGTGAGTCATTGCACCAGACAAAAAGAGTGAGCTATGAACAGTGGAGATCCTTAACTGGCCCAGAAGTTCCTCAGCAGTATGACTGTGAGTGTGTGCATGTAACAGTCAGGATGGCTGTGGAATAAAGCAACCCAAACTGGCAATGCAAAACAGCTCCCATCATTTCTGTTATTCTCTCTCCTGGCTCTGGGGGTGACTGGGCTCTGTTAGGCATTTGTCGTTTGGGCTCACGTGGTTACAGTCTGATAGTGGCTAGGGCTAGGGTCATCTATAAGGGGTCTTCATTCACATGTCTGGTTGTCAACGCTGGCTGTCAGCTATCAACTAGGACATTGGGGGAAGGAGGGACCGTCGACAAAAACACCTACAAGTAGCCTTCCATGATATCTGGGCTTTCTCCTGCATAGTGGTTGGGTTCCAAGAGCAACCATTGAGAGAGAGAGAGAGAGAGAGAGAGAGAGAGAGAGAGAGAGAGAGAGAAGAGAGAGAGAGAGAGAGAGAGAGAGAGAGAGAGAGAGAGAGAAGTATCACCATTCATGACCCAGCTTTGGAAATCACACAACTTCTATGTCTACAGTCTATTTGTTAGAAATGAGTCACGAAGGCCAGCCATAGTCAAGAAGAGAATGAGAGCCATTTCCTGTTGAGAGAAAAATCAATGTGCTTGTGGGGGTGTTTTGGAACACCCTAGAATACAGTCCTTCGTCTAGGGCGACAAATTGCATTCCATAGCCTTCAGGGGGTCTAGATGCCTCCAGTTTCAGTGTGGAATTACCTCCTATTGTGCCAGGCTTTGGGCTGAAGAACATCATGAAGTTGGATGTGTCTTTTCTGGAAGCTTTTGGAAGTCCCACATTTGAGGGGTCTCTGGAAATCTGAAAGCATGCAGGACCTGAATACCAAGGCTAAAAAAGGGTTCTTTAATTCAAACATAACTAGTCACTCTGAAAGATGATTGATGTGACATACAGATTCCATTTCACACAAGACAGAGCCCAGTGAGGGACTAAAGTTGCCAGAGGATATGGACATATTTGCTTTTGATGCCAGAGCCAGAAAAGCCAGTGTGTGCTCCTAAAATAACACATATGTAGAGGCTAAAGGATGCACCCCACATCTTAGTGACACCCCACTTTCCAATTTCTATTCAGGGCTCAAATTGGCTTTTCTCCCTGAGCTTAAATAAACTCCAAGCAACACTTTCCTGGTGAGCCCCTGCCTGGTGAGCAAAGGGCTCTGTTTTCTTGCAGAAGGAGCTTAGACAGGATTTTGTTAGTGTCCCTCTCCCCCCCACCTTTGTTTTCAATTTTCAATGACAGGTTCTGAGCCCCCCTCGGGCCCCCATGAGTCCTCCACATGCATGGAGGCAGTCGAAGATGAGTGAGGAGGGAAGGAATGTTTCTCAGACTCTGGCCTAAAAGGCTTCCTCAGCTCACCCAGCCTAAGCCCTCTGCTTTTGAGCTAGCAGCACTTGTACAGGCACACATCACGAGGTAGTGAAAACTAGTGGGGTGAGTCCAAATGCCTTTGCCTGGCAAGACAAACCCATGCGCACACCGAGGACGTGCAGGGGGCTGTTACCCATCTTCCTGGGTTAGGATGCACTTTCCAACCTATTGGAGATGACACGGAAATCACTTAGTTAGAAAAGGGGAAGTAGGTGTTGAGCAAACACTGTCCATGCCCCACCGGCCCACCCTGTCCTAACTCTCCGGTGCACACTGGCCCAACTTCCAGCTGCCAGTACCTGCACTCCTTCACCTGCTGGCTGTCTCTGGTCGTGGGCGCTAGTCTACCTGCTGGAGGAACAAGCTGGATGTGCCAGCTCATTGCCATCCCTGGAGTCAGCCCTCCCAATGACTGAGGGACACTGATGTATACTCAGCCCAGCTCCCTCATCTGTGAGTGGAAGAACTCTGAGGTATCTTCTATACTTATCCCAAGGGCCCCCGGAGGGTAAGCCCCATTGCCCCCAGTGATAACTGGCTGATGACACCCCTTGCACTGGCTGCCTTGCCCTCCCTCTCTGTCTCACTTGCCCTACTGGTATGTCCTGGGCTTACCTCCCAAATAAACTACATGTACCCAAATTCTTATCTCAGCATCTGCTTCTAAGAGAACCAAAAGTGAGTCAAGGGAGTTGGTGATCGCAGCAAGAAATGAAAGGCTGCCAAGGGTGTGCCTTCACTGTACAAGTTGTTTGTGCATCACAATTAACTACTCTCAACTGACTTCTGTGTTGGAAACTGACAGGTAAACAGGGAACACAGGGAAACAAATGAAGACCCCATGCCCACAAAGGGTTCTGCCTGGACAGAGCTCCTTTGGGAAATCGAGGGCCTCACCATTTCCAAGACCCTAACCCACATACAGTTCCCACGTTAGTGTGGGCCTGGTCCCCTCCCCTAACCAGGCCTCCGGTTCCCAGGGCAGGTGCTTAGAGAGACAATGCCTCCCTCTCTCTATGACGCTGTGTTTGTGAGGAGGAGTGTGCCCAGCTCCAGCAGGGAAGTGTCGCAGGGTCCTCCTGAGCCCTGGGAGCAGCTCCCCCATCCGAAGGCAGCCAACTGTTTACTCAGTGACCCCGATCGTTTCTCCACCTGCTCAGTTCTTCTCCCATTCCTTGTTATAGCTGAAAAACTGAATGGGCAGTGTTGCATCTGGAGTGGCCCAATGGGTTATGACAGAAGGATGAGGAAGATCACCCCTTCTCTTCCCCTCTCGCCCTTTCTTACTATTCCCTCCGTTCCCCTTCCCACTACCAAGCACGAGGTTTCTGAGTCCAGTTCATGCTTCTGCGCTGCAGGGAAGTGAGAGGGGAGTTAAGGATGACTGCCTTCGTCTGGTCAAATAATGCTCCAACTACTTTTCCAGACAGCACAGATGACTATTTGAAAGTTGACCTAAAATAAATATTTAAGACAAGTGACCAACATCCCAACTAAAAATACACCCGACATATTAACAATTGACATACTTGTATATGTAAACTGTATGAAAAGATATCTATATGTGTGTGTACCTGTATAGTCAAGAATGTATCTACACACAAAAATATGAATGAATGAATCTCAAAAGCAGCATGCTGAGAAAAAGGGCTTACATAAAGAGTATATATTGTATGACTTTTGTATTATTAAAGTTCTAGATCAGACATAAACGAATCTATGGTGATAAAAATCAGAAGTCTGGTTGTGTGGAGAGTGGCCCGGGCTGGGGATTTCCTGAGAAGGGGCATGAGGATACTTCCTGAGATGATAATATATCTTCTATCTTGACAAGCATTTGGAAGCACTGATGTATGCATATGTCACACCTCACTGGTGGTACTATAAGACCTTTGCACTTCATTGCCTATAAATATTACCCCCCAAAAGGACCCCAATAAACTAGTTAAAGATATTCATGCTAAAGTATGTTAGAGGGAATGTATTTATTTCTTCAAATTACATTGAATCCACCACTAAAATGAAATAGGATAAATTGATGGATGGGTATAGGATTTAACAGATAAGTAAACATGTGGTAATACCAGTATAATAAAATAGAAATTACAGAACCTAGATACTGAGTCTGTGGCTGTTCACTGTATACTTCTTCCAACTTTTCTGTGGATTTGCAAAAGTTCATAGAGTGCAGAGCCAAAAAAACAAAAAAACAAAAAACATGCAAAGCACATAAAGATAAGATTGAGACTAGACAGGGAGAGGGGTTGCAAACCTTTAAAGTAATAGCCCATGAAATTGTGACATTGACAGAACAATAATTCTAGGTTCATAATGGCAACTACTGAGAGATTCTGTACCCCTGGGGACCACTAAGCAGAGCTACCAGGTACTAAGTTCTTTGGCCTGGCCCCCATTAAAGGGAACATCCTTATGTGAGCCATGCATGAAATGATTCCTGCAAAGGGGCCCTTAAAACTAGGGTCACTGGATAAAAACACCTCACAGACGGGTAGGCACAGCTGTGCTACAATTTTACATCCTCTGCATTAAAATATAACTTCCATCGTATTTGTGGTCACGATGGAGCAGGCAGTGGGAAAACCTCCTGTTCCTGGAATATGGAAGGACAGTTGCATGGAACACAGGTCATGTTTTTGCCAAAAAGTTGACTTGCAGGGATCCAAAAGGAAGACTTAGACGGTGAATAGGGGCAGAACTGAGCCCCGAAAAAGCCCCACTTCTTTTCCACCTTCTCCTTGCCTTTCCACATCCTCTTCCTGCTTCTGCTGAGTCCATTCTATACACTCAACCTGGTATACTCCGTCTAAATGACCAAAATTCCCATCCTCAGTGATTTTTCTATGGATTTTCCCAGGAAAGATAAACAACAGTTCAGCATAAGAGGAATTTCCATTCTCAAAGATCCACCAGGAGGCTTATGTGATGCTGATAAGCTGTTCCTATGATCTGCATGTATAATTTGACAATTAAAATATTTGTACTTTCTACTTTTGTATTAGTACATGTCAGATTTGTCTTTCTCTTCTCCCACAGAAAAATCCCCACACCCTAATCCATGCATGAATAATAACCACACTCTCCTATACATGAGTAATCGGGGCCCTGTTAGTGAGACCCCTCAGGAGGAGCACACAGTGGGAGCTCATGCAGTGAGCATCCATTCATGGGTGGCTGTGAGTTTGCTGAGCCCTATGAACTACATAATTTGTTCTGCTGAGTCTTTATGGCAACACTTTCTGCTTGTACCATAAATTATCTCCACTTCACTGGAGAGGAAACCGAAGCCTTGAGATGGTACATGACTGGCCCAGGGTCCCACAACCCATGGATGTCAAAGTCAGGACTCCTCTCCAGGTATGTGAGATCATGGTCTGCATCCCTAACTACACCCAGAAGAACTGTGCAGTTATAAAATGTGGGTATCCCTCATGTTCTGGTTCTCCCAATGACCCTTCAGGCAGGGTGGGTACTCTGAGCGCCCAGAGGCAAAATGAATCCACCCTGACTCCTTGGACCCCGGTCCTTTGCTCCTTCCAAAGTGGCCTGCCTCTGTGGTCTGTCGCCTGTTCTGTTCCCTTTTTCAGCTCAGCATCCCTGATCCCAGTGGTGTAGATGCTGAATGAGCCTGAAGTCCCACCACAGGCTCAGGGCTTGGAAGTCCAGACTGGGCTCTGTGCACACAGGCTTGGCAGGGATGGATAAGCCGCTGGGTTGGCCGGATGTCCATTTTGTTCTGAGTTGGCTTGTAAAGAAAGATGCTAATCTTTAATTCAGGGACTTTATTTGTTCCGTTAGAGACATTTCTGCCAAACTAATGGTGTAACACTATATCGGGGACCTCAGTAGCACCAATATGATCATCTAGACATGCACTTATATAAACTTACTCTCCAAAAGGAATGTGCACCGTCATGGCCTTAGATGGAGCCTGCCTCAGGGTATGCTAACTGGAAGAGTGGCCCTCAGCCCAGGCCATGGGGATCCTGCAGCTAAAGGAAAGCAGTAGGCTTGGTGACTGATGCCCAAGTGTGTGGTCTGTAGAAAACATACTCAGTGAGTCAACTCAGAAAAGCCCTCCCCTTCCCTCAGACCCACTGTCCCGATTGTCCTTGGACACTGTTTTAAAAAGCTTGAGGCGTGGAAAGGCTGCCACATGCCTCTAGGGAGAGAGGCCAGGCCTTCATCCTACCCAGAAGTCCCCAGAGTCCCCCTCAGGCCTAGAGAGTCATAGTCAGGGCCAGAGTGCTGCAGGGAGAGGCGGTCAGCTCCCCAGGGCCCTGCCCTCCGGCCTGGTGTCAGCCCTGGACCTTGGCTGGCCCAGGCTTCTGAGAAGGAGGGAGGGTGTTGGTGGAAGAGGTGACTGCTGAGCAACCAACAAGTTCTGGAAGGCAAGCTTAGCTCCACTGGTAGGAAGAAGGACTCTCATATACACACATGCATATTCAAATGCAGTCAGGGTGAAACTCCATCCTAGTGTTTCTCAGGGGGGAAATTTTAGGGGAAAAAAACCAGAGACCCCCCCAAGATGGAGTTAAAAATTAAATGACTTTAAATGACTATGGTGAGGGTCGTGAGGAGTGCTGAATGAATGAGAAACCTACAGCTTGATAGGTTTGGTATCTTATTGCACTGACATTGTTTGTTAAGAGGCAGGAGGAGATGGATTTTGACTGGCTTGGAGGCCCAGCTACCTTCCTCTCTGCCAGACTCCCAGGGCCAGCTGTGTAGAGCCAGCCAGCGCCTGGAGGGGGTCTCAAGTGGTAGTCTCATCCCAGAGGACTTTCAAACCACTCATGGCCCGGATCCCAGTTCCAGAGACTCAGGTGTCTTGACTTAGTAGGGTGGGACCTGGGTTGAAAATCTGCCCAGGTGACTCCAAAGAGCTAGGCTTCGGCTCCTCACACTTGAGTTCCCCTTGACAAGCCCCTGGACAGCTTGTGAGAACCCATATGTGTGGGCCCGCTTCCCAGAGGTTCTGACCCAGAGGCTCTCAGCGGGCCCGGGAATGTGCATTTCTGACAAGATTCCAGGGCTGCTATTGCTGGCTTATCCCACTCTCAGAACTGCTGCCTGCCTCTACCTGAAAGCACTCAGATGAGGGCAGATGCGCCCACATGTGCAACCCTCATTTGCACTTGTGACTTAAGGCTGACACCGCACACAAAATGAGGGGACACAGTCCAGCCTGTGTCCAGAGCCTGGAGAGTCTGGAAATGCAAGTGCTGGTCCCTGGGGACAGAGGCCCATTCATACCTCTAGGCTTCGTCCTGGTTTCATCAGTGAAGTAAGACTATCTGTGGAACAGCATAATTTCTGCATGTGTAACTCAAGAAAGAGTGCCTAGTCCCCCCATGCACACTGCTGCTCCAGGAATGACTGAGAAGTTGGGCCAGGCAGGAGGGAACCCCCACAGGGCTGAAGATACAGCCAAGGCCACACCTGCTTGAGGAAGAAGCGGTCGTCACTGCCATAGGCCACACAGATCAGCCACAGGGGTGCAGTGGGGCCAGGAGGAGGTTTCCCCATGAGCTGACCCGTGGCAGCTGTTCCAATGCCGTGGCCTCCACACACAGCGAGCTTACTGCTCACTGCTTCAGCGCCTGCACAACGAGCCCTGGAGAAACCACCGAGTGGCACGGGCTGACGGTGCTCACCGGCTGCCAACCCCACGCTTCACCCTCTGACCCAAGAGAGAAGCAACTCAAAGGTATATGGAGGTGTGGACCACTGGTCTGGAATAAGAAGTTAGTCCAGACCACTGGTTTTCAAGCAGTTTTCGGGGATGAGTATTTACTCTTCTTCTTTTAAACAAATCCCTAACACGAGGGCAGATGAATGTTGAAGGTTTTTTATTGTGTGTCTGGGGGGGGGGGGGAGCGAGGAGAGTGGAGTACCTGAGTCACACAGAACCTTAGTTGTCATATGGCCCAGGCACCGTCTGGAGGAAGGGTCAGGGAGGGCAGAGAGGGAGGTGGAAATGTCATCCTTGCCTCAACCTCCCTCCAGGCTACATGAGGCACCAGTCCTGGGACCTCAAACGGGGGCCAGCAGCAAACTATAAAGGGCAACAGAGTAAATATTTTAGGCTTTGCAGGCCCTGTGGTCTGTGTCGCAACTACTCAGCTCCGCCGTGGTAGAGGAATAATTCCGAAACTTCTTTCCACATTTATGACGATGAACTCTCAACTTGCTGTGGCCTCAGTCTAACTTTCCGTCAAGAATATGGTCATTCCTGACCTGCAGATATTTTTATCCCAAGGGCCACATACGTTCCAATGGGTTAATGACTGTGAAACTGCTTTGAAAAGTCTCAAGTGCTTTGCAAACGGGCAGGCCCACCGACACATCTAAGAGCAGAGGAGAGCTGAGCTTAAGATCCTTTACCTGCATTTCAGGAAGATTCCAGGCACTGTTCACTGGGTTAAGCTACCTGAGCTGCTTTAAAAGAACAGGGTTTTAAAGAAAGCCTCAATTAACAACAAAAAACCATCCCAAAGGGATGTTGAAGCTGGACGAAATTAAATAGTGTCTGAACCTTTCTCCTGAATCTTGAGGCTTTAAAACTCTTCTCAGTGTGAAGTACAAAGTTCTTCATTCCTATTTCATCCTGCTTGTCTACACAGTGGCCTCAGAGGTCAGCAAACAGCATTGTCAGGTGCCACCTAGTTAATCCCGTCGCACAGCTATTAGAATGTTGCACGGTGCTGAACTAAGTGACCTATCCATTCTTAAGACACTCTTCATAATCCCTCAGTGTGCCTCAGAGCAGGCAAGCCCCTGTAAATGATCGCCATTGGTCTACCCTCCATTATATTTCGGATCACAAGGATAATGTAGCTATCATTTGTTAAATACAGACTTCTAATTGAGGTTCCAGTTCTTTCACAAAGCTAACTTGGCAATTCTGTGAAGTGGGCATCTTCAATCTGCACTTCAGAGACGGTGGAAATGAGGTTCAAAGAATTTAGGAACCTCACCCGGCATCACACAGGCACGAAGTGATGGAACTGAGATGTAGGATTTACTCTGGGCCTGAGCTCTTTCCATCGTATTGCCGATGACTTCACCTATACTCAAACATTCATTATTTTCCTGGACTTCTTTATTTTACAAAGAAAAGATGCAATCTGCAAACAGACACACCAAGGACAATTTCTTTCTCACTTGTGACCCTCCCCAAGTGACCAAGTGAAAATCATAAAGGTTAAGCCAAGAGCTAGGCCAATCTCAGAAGATGTAAATTTGGGTTATAATTTTTCTACAGAGGGAGTAGATTGCTTTTGTAATAAGTATAAAGGAAAATGGAAATATTTGTGTGTGTGTGTTAAAGGAACAAATTTGGGAGGAAATAATATTGCTGTGTGCCAAACCTTCCTTCTCTTCTTTCAGGGCATTCTGCTAATGGAGATGCCCCAGCCTCCCTTGCAATTAGAAGTTGTCATGTGACTAAGTCCTGACCAATAGAATGTGAGCAGGAGTGAGAGCCCAGTCCATAAAACCCAGCTACTCGAAATCTTCCAAGCTCTTTCCTCTTAAAGCAGAGAAGCATAGCAACCTTGGAAACCAGGTATGAGGATGAGAAGAACCTCAAAATGGAAGTCTCCCAAGTCCGTGGACCACTTTTTGCAACAGAGTCACCCTACCAATCAGAACTTCACATAAGAAAAAAGTACACTTCTTGTGTGTTAAACTCCCAAATCTGAAGGACTTATCTGCTACAGCAGCTACTATTTCCTTGTCTAACTAATTCAGTAAAAACAACTTTAGATAAAAATTGAAGGGCAGATCACAGTGAGTTTCTAATTCATTCCACTTAATGTCAGCAGCTATTATTTGAATCATAAAAATTACAAGTGTAGAGAGATGTTAGTAAAAGTGATGTGAGCTAGTACAATAAATCAGAGGTTTTCACAACTTTTTTTTTTTTTTACAAATCTTAGTTCTTTGTGAGTTCAAACCTAAGGATAAAACATTGTGGTGATAGATATGTGTCATTCCTCCTATTGTGGATATTTTTGATTAAATAAAATATATTATTAAAATTAATTTCACCTACTCCTTTTTCCTTCATAAATAAAGCTACTTGAACATTTAAAGTTATATTTATAGTTTACATTATGTTTCCACAGAGCAGTACTACTCCAGATCATACAAAGGTCATATCTTTCTATCTAATTATCAATATACATTGAATTTCTACGTGTGGTAATTGGGGACCCTACTCTGCTTCTGACAAGCCCCGTGACCATGGGAGATCGTTTATCCCCTCTGGACCCCTCTTTTTTCATGTAAAAGATGAGAGAGTTGGACCCATCATGCTTTGTACGCATGCTGATGTTATGGCTTATATTCAAAAACAGTAGGCTCCCAACACTTACTTCGCTCATGACTTGCACCCTAGACCAGTCTTCTCTGTTTGCCAATCTGTGCCTGGCCTCCAGTTCGTGTTCATGGGCCACATTCATCTTTTTTCACTTGGCCCATATTGCTGTTCTTGGAGGGATCTCTGGCTTCTTTCCTCTATGCACATTCAACAGATGATGTGGTTTATGGCCATTCCAGCATACACCTGATCCAGTGAACATTCCTGGCACGGACCCTTCGGGTCAGTGCCCTGGCAGCATCTGCTTGGTCCTGCTGCTCAGGCCCAGCGTGTCTTTCCATCTTCAAAGACCTTAGATCCAACTAAGCCAGGCATGTACAGGAAGCCGAGCTCTTTATCAGGAGACTCCAGTAATCTCAGAGCGAAGCCCATGCCAAAGGCTATCATTTTAAACAGCTTCTTTCCTTCCAAAGTTTATTTGAAAGAGGCACTCTAAGGAAAAGCTCATTTCCTTAAAATATCAAGTAACTACAAACCAAAAGATGATAGATTTTTTTTTTTCTGGAGACAGACGGCAAAGTGCATAAATAAAATTCTGCAAAGTGTACAAATAAATAGTACAAAATAATCATTTTTGCTACAGTTATCCACCACTCTCGGCACTACATTTAGCTAACTTAATTTTCCGTGACTCAAATTTATCCAGTATAATTTCTCTTAATAGGTCATCTGAGTAAACAGTTTCAAGTGTTATTTACCAAAAAACAATGTTTCCAGGCTTCAGATGGAATTGGCAGCTAGGCTAAGAAAACAACCTTAAAATTTCACAGAGGGCAACAAAAATTGCAGAAAGATTGGAGCCCAGAGGTCAGCCTTTTTTTCATGCAGTTCTAGAGGCAAAAATTACAAAGTTCCACCAAAACCATGTCTTCAGCAGCAAGGGAAGAATGCCATTTAAAATAAAAATCCAAACTGTACAAAGCAACATGTCTTTAAAGTGGCACTTTCACATGGAGAGTGTGTCATCTCAGTGCTGCCACACCATCTACAGACAGCACTGTCACCTTACCTATTTTAAATCCTCACCCGAGGATATACTTTTTAATTGACTTTAGGAAGACAGGAAGTGAGAGAGATAAAGAAACATCAATCAGTTGCCTCCTGTACGTACATGCCCCAACTGGCGATCGAACCCACAACCTAGGTATATGACCTGACCTGGAATTGAGCGTGCAATAGTTTTGGTGCACGGGAAGATTCTCCAAACAACTGAGCCACCTGGACAAGGTGGCACTGCCACTTTAAAGAGGTAACCCTGCACCCTGCATCCTGCATCCTGGCCATCCCCTGGCCGGGTGCTGGGACTCCTGGTTTTCAGAAGGAAGAAGAGGGAGAGAGAAGGAAAGAAGGAGATGGAAATGAGGAGGCAAAGGCAGAGGTGGAGAGGGAAAGGGAGGGAGGGTGAGCAGTAGAGGGAATAAAAGGAGGACTGTGATATGACATGGAAACACAAAGTTCTTAAGGGAAGTAGAGTAGGAGCATCTTGGGCTGGAAGTTTTTGTGACTGTTCTGGAAATTTTTTGCATAACTAAATTTGTGCAATGGAAGGAATCAGAGAGATAAACCCGTTGCAGGTCTATTTCATAGGTGAGGAAATTGACATGTAGGGAGCAAACCAGTCCCATGCCCCAGAGAATACACTTCACCTACTCTAATGACATCTAAAGCCAGGGGGTTCTAAGAACAGTCTGAGAAAAAGCCCTGTGACATCCCAAGTAGCACTAGGTGCACTTTGTGACAAGAGCCTAATTAACTCCTGTGACCTGGCACCATTATTCACCGGGCCACGGCAAATGCTGGCACCCCAAGGGCTCAGGTCCTGAGTAAATAGCCACCCTTCATGCACACGGGGCACCCTAATGCATCACCATCATGACTGCTCAGTTGACATCATCACAAAGAGGAAGAAGGTCTGTCTAAAAATCCACCTGACTCACTTCCTAGTCCCTACATTTAAGACATTTGAGAGCAGACACCACCACCTTCAACCAGCAGAAGTAATATTCATTGCGTACAGGGACGCTTTGGCCTCTCCAGGGAAACTGGGCAGCATGCTGAGAATGGGCCTGCCACTGGCTCATTCCAACTCCTCTCATACTATTAAATTTTGATTCTAAATCAAGATTTCACAAGTGCTTTGATTCTCAACTTTTTTCATAAAATACCCATTCTGTGAACACCGAGAAGCAGTCTTCTGACAGTATTCTGGAAAGAAGACCAAGACAATCGGTGGTGATGTGAGTTTAAGGCAATGTTTTGATCACATCCTTATAGAAACAGGGGATTCCTCAGAGGCGCCTTGAGTGAGATTTTCCAACCTGTCTGTGTTTGAAGGTGGTGCCTGAGCCTCTCTGCACACCTAGCTAACTGCCCAGACCTGGGCCACGGAGGAAGTGGCCTGTTGACTGAACAGACGTGCACTATCTTCCCATTCCCATGAGGAGGGGCTGAAGAATGTAACTTCATGACCTGCCTGCAATGGAAGGAGGGGTGCCCCAAGCCCACAGTGGGAGTTTCTGAGTGAGCTCCTCCTGTGGAGCTACTATACGCAGAGTACTAAGTGGTAATACTTTATAACTTCATTACCAATTCTCAGAGCAAATATGAAAGGTTAGAATAATTACTTAGTTTCACAGAGAAGCAAACAAAGGCTTAGAGAACCTGACCATTTTGCCCAAAGCCCACAGCTTCCAAGTTTCTAAGCCAGTATTCCTACTCAGGTGAGTGAAATCCCAAGACCCAGATTAGAGATAGGGCTCTCAGATTTATACATCCACGCTATATCCTTGAGCTAGAAAGACAGGAGACAAATGGACCTTCTAGACCAGTTTATCTAATAGATGATGGAAATGCTCTATGATTGGTGCTGTTCCAATGGTAGCCATGAGTCCCAAACAGCTCTTGAATATTTGATGTGTGGCTAGTGCAACTGAGAATCTAGATTTTTTATTGTATGTAATTTGAATTCATTTTAATTAAGTCACCATTTAATGTCCATATTAAACAGTGCAGTGAGAGACATTTTACATTAAAACAAACAAACAAACATTCAAAAGCAGAATGGTCAAAACCATCTGGGTTGGTCCAAGCAGCTTAGTGAAGGAGAGAGGCTCCGGGCAGGCCCTGAATATGTTAGGGATTGAACAAGACCCTTCCTGATTCAAGCATGATTGCCTTCCCTACAAAATCTGGTTCAGAGTCAAGGACCCCAGAAGTCAAGTCTAGTCCTCATAGTCCAAAGATGGGAACATCAAGAATGTGCCTTATTCTTCATGGACCAGCTCTCCACAACATGATGAGTTCTCATTTACTCCTCCCGTTGCCCTCCTAAAGCCTTTCCTCTCCCCACTTTCCCTCTCCTCCCAGCCCCCACTCCTGCCAACACCAGCAGGTGCTGGACTCATGCTCTATATAAAAACCTGGACATCTTCCTTTCTACCTGTAAACTGAGTCATTTCCTCACTCGCAGTGGCTTTTAAGGTGCATTATTCTTCTATCGCTGTCACCTTGAAAAAGGCATTTCTTGATAAGGTGAGCAATGATACTCACAGAGAGACCACTTCACCTCCCTAAACCACAGCTCCCACACTAGCAAACAGAAGCAAGCCCTTCTCCATCACACTGGCCAGGGCATAGCTGAAACAAATCCAGGATCTGGTCACCATGTCACGTCTGACTCCATTATTCCCCATAACAGAGGTGATGATTGGGCTCCCTATCACTGTATTTCCCATGACCTTGACTTACCTTCTCTTCAGCTGCCCTAAGAAAAGAATGCTGAGGTACCAACACACCTGCATAGTCCCCTGGGGTCTCATCTTTGAATTTCTTAGACATTTGCCCTAAATATCCTTAAAGTCTCTCTGGCATCCAGCTCTTCCTTAGCCAAAAGCAGAGAAAACAGCAGCCACTGCCCAAAGTGCAGCTGTCAAGTTACCTGGTTCAGTGCAGTTCTTGCTGCTCCGAAGGTCTGTGTCTTCTGAAGTCAGAGTATCATTCACCTGCATTAACTTCCTCCCCATCATCCACTGTTCTTCTTCCTCTATGAGATCCGTGAAGTCAATATCTGGGGAGAAAAAGATAATAACCACACATCACTAATTTGCCTTTACTAATCTGGGTGCTCAGTGTCTTAATTAGTCATTACCTATACCTCCTGTACTCCCTAAGGCCTTCCTGTTATAGGTCCTCTGGCTACTGGATCCTACTGGGCCTCAAGGGTAGCCCTCAGCCAGTAACTGATAGGAATTAGTATATTAATACCTCACTTCTCCAGTGGGATGACTTTGAGGTATATATTTTAACCTGGATTCCAGAGTTTTCTTCACTGGGATCCCACTTTAGTTGTTTACAGTGTAACTCTCATGATAAAGCACACTTTATAGACTCTGCCCTCCCTGTTTTAATTCTCTGCTCCCAAAACAATGCTGAGAGATGTTTAACAAGCAATTCTGGGGGTGAGGGATGGGGACTCTTTGTTTGTGGCCATGGGCCAATTTCTGTGGTGTAAATAGTCCCATTATGGCCTATTTCAAGCTACCAACATGGCCTCACTGGACATGAATTTAGGAAGAGATGGGCACAGTTAGGTCCACGAAGTCAGTATAACTGGCTCCAGCCCACCAGCATCTACTCTCCTACCAGCATTTCTTGAACTACCTCCCAAAAAAACTACCTGCAATTGAACACTCGATCAGGACCCACTTCTGAAGGGTTATCCAAGCTTAGACACTGTTTTGACATACAAGAGCCTATGCCTTGAACACCACATAGCAAGAGTTCCATAAACAAGAGACGAAGGCAGGAATGAGGAAAAGCAAAACACTGAATATGTGAAGGGGATACGCATTGAACAGTGCTGAGATGACTCGGGGGATGGAAGTGCCAGGAGACAGAACAGAGACTATAAAGTACATGAGAGGGAGAATGCAGTGAGTTCTCTTTTAAAGACATGTTGAGTATAAATTGCATGTGGAGCTTTGCAAGAGAGGCTTGCTGCCTTATGTGAACATGGGTGTAAATGCCTTTGGGGACAGAGAGGATCAGGAGAGTCATAAGCAAACAGGGGACAGTATGAGACATATATGAATGGGGTCTCCCAGAGAACGAGGGGAGGAAACTAAAGAGAAGGGAATGGAACAAGAAATTATGGGGAACTCAAGATTCTTTCAGAGAGCAAGTATAAAAAAAGAAGTCATCAAAGGGTCATGAATGGAAGAAAAAGGAGCAAGGAAAATGGTGCCACAGAAGGTGAGAAGACAGAGAATTCCAAAACAGAAAGAGTGGCCAATAGCCTTGACAACTATGGACAAATCAAGGAAGACAGAGGCAAAGAAACAACAAAACTGGAAATGAGGGGATCACTGGAAGATGGAAGCAGCAAGCCAAGATGACTCTTTCTAGTGGCTTGGCCCTAAATCAAGATGTGACATGACACAATGGCAATCTCTTGAGTTCCAGAGTTGCGATGGTCAGAAAATGGACTTAAATATAAGACAAGGGCCTAATGTGCAATGGTCTTCACAAAAGGCTGGAGGGTACACCCCATCCAGCCAAGTCAATGTGGTGTTCTGAAACATTCAATGAAAAGCTGAAGGTCATCATACACATTGCTCTGTTTCCATGGTGGTTCAGTTTCCTAAAATAATTTCACCTTCATTATTGAATTTGTATTTCATGTCATCATTTGGGAAAGAAAGGGAGAGTGCAAATATTATCTACTTTGTCCACTGTTGTTCCTCCAACATCTGAATAATTATTCCCATTTTGTGGATGGATCAAGTAAGGCTCACAGAAGTTTCTGAAAAATCACAATGATTGTGGACATCTTACCTAAACCAACAAGACACAAAAATGTCAGCCACTCACACATTGAGGTTTTCCACAGTCAAAGGGAAACTGTTCCCAGATGTAAAATTATCAAGATATCTAATTAAACCTTATGCATGCTGGCCAGCCCTGAAGTGTGTTCTTTAAAAAAAAAAGTAGATTGTGGAACTTAACTAACTTCACTACACCAAATGATAGCTTTAGACTCAGAAATATAAAGTCTACATGGTAGCCACATATATCAGTTTTGCCAAAAATGTGAGGATACTACCAAAGATAATTCAAGGATAAAGCAGGCAGTCTGGTTAACCTGAACAGTTAATTCTTATGATTAAGACAAGCACAGGAAAGCTTTTCAAAATTTCACCAAGAAACAATAAGGTCATTGGCCTTAAAATCCAACAAGCAGCCCTACAATGTGAATTGAATACCATAATGTCATAAATAATTTGAAAGTGTGGAGAAAGACATCCCATTTGTCAAAGGCCAGGTTTCTGCAGAAGCAGCCCCCAAGGCAAAGATTCAAGTCAAGGTGGTTTATATAGAGTGGGGGGAGGGGTGATCTACGAATAGGGAAATGGGACAGGGAAAGGGAGCCAGCCAACTGAGGGTGCATGTCAGGTGCCTTGCCAAAGTGAGTCAACTAGAGTTTGAGCCCTCTGGAAAGCTGTGGGTGCTAATGTAGAGAGGTATCTCAGACACCCCAGGGGTGAGGGAGCTTACATATTTATCTACCTACTCCTGGTCTGCTGCTGGCCGCAGGCTAATCCCAGGGACACAAATTCCCTGGCACTTCCAACCTGCCACATGTCCAAGGGAGGTTCTGGTGCCCGGAAAAAGGCCCTGGACAATGAGATACAGGTGCTAACAGTTGAACAGTGCCAGTGTTAGAACAAAGGTAAGAAGAGGTAAGAACAAAGTGATGTGGGCAGGGCACCAAAGGCATCTGCCAGCCTGCCTGAGATTCAAAGACAGAACTGTGCAATGGACTAACAGACTGGCCATTCTGCTGTGCTCATAATCTGGGTCAAAGAAAAGTGCCTGGTGACACAGCAATGCAAAGATTTGCAAAGAAGCAAGAGTGTCCCTTCCAATGACTTCCAAAGTTCTTTCCTAGGCCAAGTTTCCATGGTTCTGTAATTGTGAGAGAAAAGCTGATACCAATTAAGAGATGTATAAATAAAGCCAGCTATTGTAGCAGAAAATTAGAGGATTTTTTTTTTTACATAATGATTCAATATCTTCAGGAATTAGAGACTATTAAAGCAGTACCTCTGGATTCCAAAATCTACAAACTTTTGTCTCAACAAAAATATCTTTTACCATTGACCACTAATGCAGAGATCAGAGTCTGAGAAAATGAGAATGATGAAAACTAAACACTGCATTCGCTTCCCACTGAGCCAAGTGGGACAATATTATATCCCATTTCATTTACCTCCAAACTGAAGCACAGAGAGGTTAAAAAAACTCGACCAAGGTCACACAGGGAGTTCAAAAGGACAGAATGGGATTTGAACCCAGGTTTGGTATGTCCTGAAAAGGACAGAATTCAGTTGGTTGCATCAATCAGCCACAGTAAGACAGAGCAATGCATCCTGCACCTTGTAATAGGTTAGGATGAGAACAGTCATACTGGACTTACTTTCAAGAAGGCTGTTTCCTCAGATACTATTAGGAACACAGCCAAGCATGACACTGCCCCGTGAAAGCATCTCAAAGAACAAAGGAAATGGTTCTGAAACACCACTGGACACATAATGCTCCTCCGAGTGTGGATTTCCTAGAGACTAAGCTAGTCCCATTGGTCATGACATGAGGGTTGTATTCTTGGATTTAGGGAAGTGGGGCAGAGGGTGGGCAGTGAGGAAGGCAGAAAAGATTTGGAGAGGTGGCCACACTTGGTTTTTCCGCTGCTCTCCCCTCATCATCTCCAGGGTCCTTGGACTTTCTCTGCTATGGCAGAGACTGCTCCACAAAGCTATACTTGAGCAATGTCAACAAAAACACTTGGCCCCTGTCCACTGCATTCTTGGCTCCTCATCTGCCGGGCCCTGGAAGTGCATGTTGGCCTAATTAGCCGGGGTATGGGGGGAGCTAGGGGCATAAAGAGGGAGGCAGCAGGCTCACATGTTCCATGCCCCACACTGGTGAGCAGAGGCAGCCCGTCGGACTGCAGTCTTGGAGGGGGCTGGGTGGGGCAGAAGTAGGCCGTGGAGCTAGCACAGGGTGCCTGCTAGAAGGGGAAGAAGTTCTCAACCTGAGACTTGAGCCACATGCTAAGGAAGGAAAGAGAGTGGAGGCTGGGAGCCAAGTTTCCATTACAGAGCTGTGTGCTCACCCTCTCCTGCTCTCTCTCTCTTCTCCCCCCCCTCCTCCCTCATTCTCTGCCCCACCCCTCCCCCGCCCCCCAATCCTCCTTGTAACTGGGGCTTGGAAAACCCATGGATTTCTGGCATGAAGAATGGATTTCCTTGAGTGCCCAAGGTCCCAGCCTTCACCCTAAGACTTTCTCCTCTGTGTGCCCTTGTCCCACAGGCTTCCATCCTTCCCAAATGCCAGCCCCACGTCCAGTGGAGAGATGGGGCTGCCTGCTCTCCGAGGAGGAATTAACTCCTTCACACACGTGGACAGACAGCTGACGGACAGATGTGCTGCCTTGTCACCCTAATTACCTTGCATGCCTCTCACCTCTGGGCCCAGTAGCCTGCCTGCACCGTCCACTCCCTGCTCTCACAGGGTGTTTGGGCCATCTTACTGCCACTGCTGATGGGGTTAAGTGGCTGAGCTGGGACTCAAGCCCAGGTATGCACGTCACACCTTGTCCCAGAGCTCTGGGAGCCCAGGAAAGTGGCCTCGTGGGGTCAGCAGCCTCGCTGTGAGAGGTCCTGTTAACTGTCCCCTCCCTGAGAACTGGAATTCTGCATTTCTTCTTGAACCCTGGGGTGGCGGGCACCACACCTCTAAAACACTCAGAGGGCCAGGGCGACAGGCCCTGTCTGCAGATGAGGAAACTAAGTCTCGCAATGCCTAATGCAACACGGTTAACGCCACAAAAGCCAGAGCCCGTGGAGGCAGTAACTAACTTTGGCTCTGAGGCAGGCTCAGCCACCGAGGCTATAAATACCCCGCCCTGTGGTTTACACAGCTGTCTCCACTCCGTGCACCCTGGGCCTCACCCTGGGGTCGGTGGTCCGTTTTGCATAAGCCTGAAGCCAGCAGATTGCCTTCTTGGAACGCAGTGAGCAGGGGCGAAATCTGCCTCCCCACACCATTCTGTCACCAGCCCCCATTCTGACTCCACCCCCAGCGTCTCAGGAAGGGGCGCCTGGTGGTTCTCCCCCTGGGTGGGTAAGAGGCGGGGCACGAGAGGCACTGGCTTTCTGCATGTGCATTTCACACGGATTTTCCAGCTGAAATAGGCGTGTCTCTCTGCATTGCTCTTGGTCCTTGACAAGGAGCACAAACTGTGGAGGCTGCGAGCTCTCCACACCCACCAGGACTGGAGGAAGCCAGGGGTTAGATGGGCTGTGCATGGGCCCTCTGCTGCCTCAGAGCTCCGGGAAGACGGACAAGGGCAGATCCAGAGAGCTCGGAGCTGAAGAGGCCACAGACCCCATTTAATGTCCCCACCTCTCTAGCTGTTCACACACCCTGTCCAGTGGGGGCGACTCTAAAACCCCAGTGGGCTGGGCCAAAGTGTCCCTGTCATGCTCTCCAACTCAGCGATGGCACCACAGGCAGCAGCTTCAAGCCAGATTTAAACATTATCCCCGTAACAAAGCACACATCTCAGCGTCAGAGGAAAAGCCTGTTGAAAGTTAAGGTTTTTCGGCCCCTCAGATGGGCCTCTCCTTTTTCTCAGAGGGGAGGGGGGCAAGTTCCCCAGTTCCCTGCCTCACCGAAACCGGCACAGCCTCTGCTGTCCTGTCCCCGTGCTCTGTGTTGCTGCCCAGCAGCAGCAGGGGTGATTCCTGGGGGCCAGTTCGAAATGCAGATCTCGGGCTGGTGGAGCCCAAATCTGCATGGGGCACACTGGAGTCTCCAGACCCCTGGGGCAGTCCTGCTGGAAGGACTTGCAAAGGGAGACTCCAGGGCCCAGAGAGATGAGCCCAGCCTGCCGCTGCTGGGGAGGGAGGGAATTGGAGGGGGAAGTAGGGGCCTCTGTAGAAAAAGGGAGGAGGGATCATGAGGCAGCTGGGGCTCCAGGCTCGCTGTGTGACCTGTGATGTCCATGTGTCCCGCATCCGGAGAGACTGGCCCCATTCCCAGTCCCCGTGCAAACCCACCCCTGGAGGGGAAAGGAAAGGCGCAACCACCTCCTTACTCCCACACCCTCAAATCTCCGCTGCTGCCGCCTTTCCTTCGCTCCTGACACCGACCCCTGCACAGCCCCCCGAGGCTGGGCAAGCCCTTACAAGACTGTCCTTGGGAACAAGGGACTGCCCAAAGCACCCAACCCACAAGCGTGAGCCAAGAGCCCCATCTGGTCCCAAGCACAGATTTTGCCATGGTTGTTGGGCAAAACCCAACAGCTCTGGTTGTGACTTGGAGGTAGAGGTGAGGGAGTCCACACAGCCCTGGCTGCTTCCAGAAGGAAGCCCTTTCTCCAGGCAGCCTTCCCAGACTCCCTCCCCCACTCCCATCCCCCAGAATCCTCCAGATCACAAGCTCTCAGAGAACGAGCACATATCAGGGGCAGAATAACAGACCAACTCTCATTGCGATATCACTTCTCCCCACCCCGCAACAGGTCATAAGCTCCAGGAGGGCCCAGCCTCCCTGTTTTTCTCTTCACTGCGCTTCCCTGGCCTAAAACATGATGGATGCTCTCCAGCGATGGTGTCATCGTGTTTCACTGGAGCTGTGACCTGAGCATGACTGGGAAGTAATCACAGGATCGGCAAGGGAAGAGCTGAATCTCCAGGAAAGATTCCCAGGTGATTCAACCTTGATGAAGGGGTTCAGTTTAAATGATAGGCCCAGGAATTTTAGTGGCCAACCTGAATCGGAATCCAGGTTTTCTGGGTTCCTGAACCAACCTGTTTGCATTTCAGCGTACTCCTCAAGAGGTGGTCCCTGGACCAACCACATCAGCGTCACCTGGGAGCATGATGGAAATGTACCTCAGACCTTCCGTGTGAGACTGCGTTTTGATAGGTGCTCAAGTGCCCACCAAAGTCTGAGCAGCTCTGCTACCCCACACTAACGACTTCGACCTCATTTGTGCACATCCCTGTGTGCCTTCAAAGTTCCCAGCACAGTACTCAGCTTGTCCTCTCCGTCTCTGAAGTCCGAAATGAAAGGACCCTTCAAGGTCTCGGGGACCAGAAAGACCCCTCACTGAGCTCCACACAGCCCTACAGTCCTCTCAGAGGTGGGGCTTCAGCATGCATAGTGCCGCCTGGCCGCCTGAGCCACTTCCTCCTGTGCCTGCCTCTCCCGCAGCCTTTCAGATACCTTTCAATGGCTTGGGAAGATCAGGTCCCCGGCAGACTGTTTCAGAGCTCGTTCTTTTCAAAACAGCTCCACCTTTCTTCATTGCTCCACTAAAGAAAGCAAATGGGTTGGTTCCAAGCACCCCAGGGGCTGACCTCCAGGAGTGCTCCCCTTCTGATCTAAGCACACATCAGGGGCAGGAGTCAGCCCCAGTTCTTGGCAGTGCCTCCCCTGCCCTTCACTGCACCAGAAAGGCTATCCTGCAACCTCTCTGCCTCATCTCTTTCCAGACTTCACAACCCGGAGTAGCTCGGAGCTCTGGCCTTCTCCTGGAGTCTCTCTTCAGTGGCCTCATCAGAAAGCAAGCAAAAGGACCCTTCTCCTCTCCTCTAGATCTCTCTGATACCCGCCCCCATACACATACACACACAATATTCAACATGGGATTTCTTCTCAACTTTAATGTGCATGCCTATCACCCAGGGACCTTATTAAAATGCAGTCTCTGATAAGCGGGTCTATGAGATTCAGTATTTTTAACAAGTTCCCAGTGGGTGCCAGTGCTGCTGGTCCAAACAACACTCTAAGGATCTTCATTACACATTTTTCAATGAAGACACACATTGAACGAAAGGGTCTGAGTCACCATATGCCAATGTGCATCCCAACAGGGCTGTGTTTCAGAAAGGAAACTGCCGGAGTCCCAGGCAATGCACTCTGCAATAGCTCCAAGCAAATCCAGAGTAGCCTCAATGGACTAGATGCCTCTAGAAGTAAAGAAGATGATGATCTGACCTGTTGTGGGTCAGAGAAGCTAAACTCTTCAGACTTACAGTTAACCCCCATCAAAAGTGGGTGCCTGCTAGGTCTCACTGTTCCACAGCACACAGGAGCAAATACTAAAGTCATGTGCCCACTGCACCTGATGATGGAGAGTGAAATAAGCCACGTTTCTCAGGCAGTGGGGGCAACGTCTCAACCAACATCCTACCTGCTCTAATTATCCCACCTGCACATTCCAAGACAGGAAGCCAATTCGGCACTGAAATCTGTGTTGGTGGCTATGCAACAGACCTCCCAACAAAAAAATGGCCTTCAAGCCCTAACTGGTTTGGCTCAGTGGATAGAGCATCAGCCTGCAGACTCAAGGGTCCCAGGTTAGATTTCGGTCAAGGGCATGTACCTTGGTTGCGGGCACATACCCAGTAGGGAGTGTGAAGGAGGCAGCTAATAGATGCTTCTCTCTCATTGATGCTTCTAACTCTCTATCCCTCTCCCTTCCTCTCTGGAAAAACTCAATAATATATATATATATATATATATATATATATATATATATTTTTTTTTTTTTTTTTAAACGGTCTTCAAGGGGTGATAGGGTGGACATAGGGGGAAGTAGGGAGAAAAACAGGGACAGATGGCACTGTGTGCAGCTACAACCCAATGGGTGTGATGTGAATGCCTGATTCCAAAACTGCAGTCACCTTTCAGACAGTAGTGGCTCGTTTAATGCTACTTGTAATGCTCTGTGAGGCTTTCTCTTCAGCCATTTGGCCCAATATCCAACCTGTCGAGAAAGTTTGGGAAATTAAATGGAGACACAGGAACACCTAAAATGCTCTCCAAGATAATCTCCCACATTTTAAAAAGCAGAACCCCCCCCCCAATTCCTCAGTGGTCCATTTAGATCTATGCCATGGAAAAGCACTTTCCGCAGTGATGGAGGTGCCCAACATGGTCTCTGCCCCATATGGTAGCCACCAGCCTCATGTGGCTATTTTAAATGTGGCTAGTCCAGAAAAGAAATCTAATTTCTATTGTCATATTAATTAATGTAAATTTAAATAGCCACCTGTGGCTGTGACTAGACTAAGAATAGGCCTAATCACATAAGTAGAATATCTCTGTTCCAAGATCAAGAACCCAGGCACAAACCAAATTCTGTCAATACATGGCAGGCTCAAGGGAAACAGAGGAAAAGGCAATGGCCTTGAGAGAGAGGTGATCAGCATTCTGATGAGACACAGAAGAAGGAGTGCTTGTCTGATTATTTCTCTCTTTGGGGGAAGAAGGAAGACAATCAGTAGTTCTGGTAGAAGAAATTGGGAAGAATCATCAATACTAAAAACCAGCCCCACGCCCTCTTAAAGGGGAAAAGTGACCTTGCTCTGCTGGCGTAAAAATACTCCCAGGCTTCTTTATTCTTTGCTCTTTTCATTTTTTAAGTAAAAGGGAAAGGGAAAAAGAGAGAGAAACATCTATGAGAGAGGAGCATCATCGATTGGCACAGTTCCTACTGGAGATCAAGCCCACAACCAGAGCATATACCCTGACCTGGTATTGAACCAACGACCTCTTGGTTCCTATGTCAACATTCAACCACTGAGCAACACCAGCCAGGATTCTCAAGCATAATTTAAAGAAAAACAACTCAAGTTGCTCAAAAAATCTGTAAAATCCACATGGGAAGGCAGCTGAGCGTATGATCATGGGTGGTCACCATCTCGGCTTTTGGTGATGGAATTCTAGTGCCAGATCTGTCAGTGGCTTTGGGCTGTTGAAGTTTAATCACTTTATCTCAGATGCTGTATGTGCAAGTTAAATGCACAATTGATCTTTGAAGTCCCTTGAACTTAGATTTTTAAGTCTTTAAAAAGAAATCTACAGTAAAGTCATCTAAGCAAACACTGAGAGGGTCCTGTGGGTGGGTGAGCTACAGGCCATATTAGAGAGTGGGGGGGTGCAGGGGGGGGAATATTAGAACCTCCATATCTCTATCACATGCCACTCTAAAAAGTAAGAAAAGTATAACTTCATTTAATATTTAACATATGGGTTGACAGTAGCACCCACCCTGAGTCCAGCATATACCATAATTAATGTAATAGAAAGGCACTTTCATTCATGGCAGGTGAGAGGTCTGAAGAAAGAGTGCAGGATGACCAGGGAGCCCTTCTGATTTGACTTGCTTTCAGAGGTTGCAACATAGTGCACTAATGGGCTCAGTTAAGCAGATTTACAGATATTATTTTGAAACAATAAAATCTTCACACTATTTTTAAATGAGATGGGGACATAATCATGAAATCTTTTTATACTATACAGATGTCCACTGATTATATTTTGGCAAAAGTATTTTTAAAATTGTTGAACTTAAAGATGAATTATGAGTTTCTCTTTTATAAAAAGATGACTGTTATAAATATGTTAACGTTTTCTGAGAAGTATGCACTGGCTAAGTATGTACCTAACAAATATACTAGTATTCAGAGAACACATGCCTACACACACACACACACACCCTCCAAAGTGGTATTTTACCAACCAGGTAAAAAAGTGCAGCTTTCCTACAGAAAATTGTTCTATGAAGAGAGCATTTTGAAAACAAATATTTTAAAAAGTGTGTTGTTCCCTTCACCGAATGACAAAAACCAGCAGCATACAAACGATTCATACTTTCCACCTTAAAACATGGAAGCAGAATTATGTAATCTGAATAAAAACATTCCAAATAGAGTTTCACTAACTTTGACCTATTTATTAAAAATATGTAAACATAACACCTTTCAAAAGCTACAAGAATAATCAAAGGAAACCAGGAACAGTGGGAAGGTGTTAGCAAAAGTCTTTGCATAACTGGTAGATAAAATGGAAAAATGAACAGCTTGATTTAACATAGCCTGATTTAACATGGATGTTTTTCTTCCATGGGATCTATGTAACTTGGTGAATTCTCCATTTCAGAGAGAATAGCCCTTAAACTTTAATATTAAGCTGAACTTTAAATTAAGTTAAAATAAATGTATCTTCAATTAGCTGTATCTCAAAATATGGAGCTAGTATTTTCAAAAAAATGATTTAAATATATCCATCACATTGTCCTTCAAAAAATAGTACTCATAGAATAAAACAATATTAAAAATTATAATATTTTAGTAAACTTGAAATGCTCTGTTCTGTTCTATTAACAAATATAATGTTTAAATGGCTTATTTTATGTTTATTTTCTTCTTTCTAAATTTATGTTTTTTAAGTTAATTTGAGAGAGAGGAAAGGGAGAAAGAGAAAAAGAAGAGGGAGACATCAATTTTGTTGTTCCATTTATTTATGCATTCATTGGTTGCTTCCTGTATGTGCCCTGACCAGGGATCACTGTGTCGGAATTAGGATGACTATGGGGCACAAGGAGCTCAAGTACAGTCTGCAAAGAGTGATGGTTGTTCCCTGATGGTGGAGAGAGACGATCTATGCTCAGGACCCCAAATACTCTGCCATCCTGGGCCATATGACAGACAGAGGCTGGCCCAATCCCACAAACAAAAACCTCAGTGCCATTGTGAAACTGCAGTAATGCTTTTCACAGTGGCAGTTTGCAATGTTGGGAACTATCCCAAACGCATAGTTTGAGAAAAAGACTTGCATGCAAGTAGTGTATCCTGAAAGGGATGCCTGGAAGAAGGAGTCTGGAAGACCGGGAAGCAAGATAGGGAAAGAGGAACTATGATGGTGCATTAGGAAGCTGCTGCTGGCAGGACACAGTTCTCATGAAGAACAGAGATGCAAGAGTCTACCTGAAAGATAAGGGTGGTGGCTCCCTTCCCCACTAGCTGAGATCTGTCCCAAGAGCAGGAGCTTCCCCAAATTCCAGGCTGCATTCTTGAATGGGCCAAGCCAGCTCCCACCTATTGGGGAAGACCCTGAGCCAGGAAGTAGAAGGATGTGTGGCCCATGCTTGAAGTGGCATCATCAGGGCAACAGAGTCTGCACTCACACTGAACCATCCACTTCGGCTGGAGCTGGAGCCCGAAGCAGGCTGAGGGGCCGTCTCAAGGGACACCAAACGATGTCAGCCACGGAAGGTAACCTTGGCCTCACCTTGGAAACAAGTTCTCCTGAAGCAAGTAGGAAGAGACCATGGGCATGGAGATTCTCTAACAATGTTATCTCCTCTTGTCTCTTACCACTGAACTTCACACCAGAACTAAAGTATCCTCTGGATGCTTCACAGTGAGAAGAACAGGACCGAGGACAGCCGTGTTGTGTCCATTTACACACAAAGCCACTTCCTTTTCACTTGTTCCAATTCCTCATACCTTTCTGAGTTGGAAACCGAAGCCGGCCATAGGAGAGTCACCATGTTGAGTGGGCAGAAAGATAGGATCCGTGTCCTCTCAGGTTTCAGTCCCGAGTCACAGATCCATCAACAGGAAAGGGAAGACAGGGAGCGAGTAGAGGAAGGGCCATCGGGGATGGGCTGACGCACGAAGGGCCTTTCAGGTGGCTGCCTGAGTCATGGCAGCTTCGTTTCTCTCCTTTCGTCCAGAGAGAACACCTCCCCGGCTCTAATACCCAGTAAAACCCTCCAGGTGTATTTCTACAGATTTGGGATTTGCCTAAGGAATCAGGCTTTCTTTTCTAGCATCCTGACAAGAGCAGACTGCCAGTAACTCCCCGCTTGAAAAGACTTGCTGAAAACCATAATCAATATCAGTGGTTAGGACCCGCTGTGTGCCTCTAGCAGCAGGCTCCTTTATGCAGTGTGCTCCTTGCATGCCTGTCTGCTCCCTTCCCTTCAGGCCTCACTCTTTCTCCCAAGGCCACGAGGCCATTCATGCCAAATACTGAGAGAGACACTGTCCTTCACAGACTCTGCCAGCCTAGGTCATAAGTCCTTTGACAGGAACCAGAAAGAATAAAGAAAAGCGAAAGGCCTCTTCCATAGTTTCTAAAAGAGGTAAGAAACAAGGAAGAGAAGTTCATGTACACACACACACACACACACACACACACACACACACACAGTGGAGTAAGGGGTTCTGGGAACAAAGAACCTGCCCCTCTCTTCCAAAATCACCAACACGGGAGAAAGATGAGCAGACAGTGAAAGGGCAGATGGGTCACAGACACAGTGGGTGGGGTTAGCAAATGTCCCTCGTGGCAGACAGCAGGGATTCTGTGGTCCTTTTCACAAGACCCTGCCGTCTTTTGTCCACTGTGTGACAACAGGAAGTTGTGCAAAAAGTGTTGGGCCCACATAATTTCAACATGGCAAGAAGGAGTGGTTTGGAAGGAGCACGTGGCCCTGTCCAGATCAGTGGGATGTGAGCGGAGGTTTGCTCCCACTTTCTGGGAAGGAAAGCCTCTCACTCTCCAGAGAAAGCTGCTGTCAGATCTCTCTGCTGCTGGGTGAAGAGGTGATGCCTGGAGCCTCTGCAGCCTTTTTGCCACCATGGGGGAAGTGGCCTCGGGAAGAAGCTCACATACAGAAGAGAGGAAAAGGAGAGAAGGGAGTCGGATCCTGATAACATTGCTGGTCCAAGGATCACACTAGCCTACCTGCAGAAATACCCTCCAATAAATCTCCGTAGGCCCATGGTCAATAAACTGCGGCTCTAGAGCCACATGCTGCTCTTTTGCCCCTTGAGTGTGGCTCTTCCACAAAATACCACAGCCCGGGTGAATCTATTTTGAATAAGTGGTGTTAGAAGAAATTTAAGTTTAAAAAAGTTGGCTCTCAAAAGAAATTTCAATCCTTGTACTGTTGATATTTAGCTCTGTTGACTAATGAGTTTGCCAACCATTGCCCTAGGTCTTAGGCACTTTGACTTGTGCATTTTGTTTTGTTTTGTTTTGTTTTGTTTTGTTTTGTTTTTTGATGGCATGAAGTATCATAACTGATGTAGGAGATTAAACCTTTGGTACAAAGATAATAAGTATTGCAATGAGAAACATCAGATTTTTGCTCAGACTACTGGTCTGCAACTTTCTAACCTATGAGGCCTTACTACTGCATAACTCCTTCCTACTTTATACATATTAGCCCTACCAGGACACAAAGCTTTTTAAAAATATATATATTTTATTGATTTATTACAGAGAGGAAGGGAGAGGGATAGAGAGTTAGAAACATCGATGAGAGAGAAACATCAATCAGTTGCCTCTTGCACACCCCCTGCTGGGGATGTGCCCACAACCAGGTTACATGCCCTTGACCAGAATCGAACCTGGGACCTTTCAGTCCGCAAGCTGACGCTCTATCCCCTGAGCCAAACAGGTTTTGGCAACACAAAGCTTTTTAAAACAGGCAGTGAAAGCTCATCATGATGTTCCATCCCCCTTCCAGGGATCCACTATCCATCAGGTCAAATCTCCTTCACTCTGTAGCTGTGGTGATGACACCCGACGCGTTCTCACTGGTCCCCATGTCCCCCGTTCGGGCAGCATAGCAGCTAGCGCTAGTGGCCCTCAGCTCAAACAGCAATAGAAGAGCATAGGAAAAGACGAGGAGTCACTGGGACAAACTCCCATCTCTTCAAGAAGATTCCTAGCCTGAGAGAAGTTCAGTGAAGCCATGAAAGGCGCTGGGAATGATGCTGATTGACTAGGAGCCTGAAGCCTGTGAAGAGCCTCATGAGGGGTTGGAGGCTTCCCATGTGCTGCGGAAAGCCCTGCCTCGCTGCTCCTGCGTCCAGGGCCGCCTGATTTGGTTCCAACTGGAAACACACTGCACTTGCGACTTGATCCGATCCCCTCCTCTCTAATGGCAGGCGTGAGCGGTCGCTACTGCCAGATGACCAACAGAAAGTCACTGAGTAAGAGGAGCAACTGTCCATCCGTGCATGTCAGAGGCCGTCCCTGAACCGGAGGGCAGAGTTCCAGCCACCGTGTCCTGCACAACAAGTGAGCCCCTGGCTACAGTGCCTTCTCCAAAGGGCGGCAGAGCACAGCGCCCTCATTGCTTCAACCTTTTATGGGAAGCAATAAACCAGAAAATGTTCATCCGCAGAGGCAAATACAGCAGTTCTCTACACAAACACATGCAGAAGATGCTCAGGTTGTGAAGTGAGAAATTTTATATCTGGTTCTGTCTTCGGTTGAGGTCTACACTTCACAATAATGACTGTTTTTGTGACCATTCTTATCCCTAAATACAAGGCAGATGTATCTTTAGCTGGACACCGAAAAAGCTATAGGTGCGCTTATTTTCCACCCTGTGTATGCCCGCCTCAGGCCAAACATGGTTGGGGGCACTTGCATTGTACCTCAATGCCTCACTTAATCGTACAGTAGCCTTGTGAAGTGGGTGTTATCCCCACTTCCCAGATGAGAAGCCAGGAGCTCAGAATCTAGGCCAGCCACTGGTCCCCAGCTATGTGTCACTGCCTTGAGCCAGACTGCAGGCATAGGAAAAATGAAGGTGGTCCCCTCAGGGACACAGATTTTGTAGCCACAGAGATTGGCCTGGCACACCACCTTCTAGTTCCCACTCCAGAAATCTTCCCTTTACCTTCATCTGCCTTAAACTCACCTGGATTCTCCCCCCAGTTCCAGGAAAAGCTGTTTTGCCTAATCTTTCCTCCATGTTTCCATCTGAGGTACAGGAGGGATAGGGCTGGTTTTCAAAAGGAAAATATGACAGGAGAATCATGAAGAGATTTTTACCTTGGTCCCCCCAAAAGTTGTTGGTCTGGCTAGCAAAACATTAATGGTATCATCTATGTGGTGGATGTCAGTGTTCACTGTACAGTTCTTTCCATGTTTCCATCTGGTTGAGCATTTTCATATAAATGGCAAGGGGGAATACTGTTGCAGAAGGTCCCAGCAGTACAAGAATGTTAATAACATCCCCCTTGCCTGGCCGGTGTGGCTCAATGGTTGAGCCCATGAACCAGAAGGCCTCTCTCTAAATCAATAACAATGTGTTGTTTTTTTTTAATAATTCCCTATAATATCGGAGGCTGATATAAATAAATTGCAATGTGCCCAGCTGCTATGGCTCAGTGGTTGAGTCAACCTATGAACCAGGAAGTCACAGTTTGATTCTCGGTCAGGGTACATGACTGGGTTGCGGGCTCGATCCCCAGTAGGGGGTGTGCTGGAGGCAGCCAATCAATGATTCTCTCTCATCATTGATGTTTCTATCTCCCTCTTCCTCTCCCTTTCTCTCTGAAATCAATAAAAAAAAATATTTAAAAAAGAAAGAAAGAAAGAAACCACAATATGGCCAAGGTCCATGTGTGCAGGAAGCTCTCCACATGGGGCTGTCTCCACGGCCACTGTGTGGTCACCACAACTCCATTGGTTCCAAAACATGATGGGGCCTGCCGCTCAGCAGCTCTGCTTCCAAGACCCTCAGCAGCATGGCACCCACACAGCAGCCACATGCACTGCCAATACCAGTCCTGGAGAGGATGATCTCCTGGTGGTGGCCAGTATGTGGAGGCAACCCTTCCAGAACCAACACCAGTGAACGCCAGAGCCTTCACTTCTGAGACATCACATGTGGGAGGCAGGACGCCCCAGCGCCTCGTGGTCTCTCAAGCCACACTCATTTCCTCTTCCAGAACCACAGTGTGACTTATGTTCTCCTCGGAGGGCATGGAGGGCTTCCCCTCAGTAGCAAAGCCATATCAGCAAGACGCCTTCTCCTGGGAAATGTGTGAAATAACTTGGCTCAGAGGCAAAGTATCCAGGAGCAGCTCTATTCTCAGTCCCTCCTCCAGATATCGCTGCTCCCGGAAAATGTACCTGATTCTCATTTAAGTGAAACAGGCCCGATCCTAGCGCTAATGTTAAAATGGGAATGGCCTACATCTTGGATGAATTCTTGCTAGGACGAGACGGGACCTCAATGTAATGCGCTTAGTGTCCACGAAAACCACTCTGATTTCTGCAGACCTGGCCTCTGCCGAGTGTTCCATCCTTTGTGCTTTTTGCACTCCATGCAAGGTCTGTGCAGGCTCACTATTCTCAGGAAAGCTCATATTTAGTGGATAAATTATAGAAAAGTGTTCACTCTTACATCTTCCTTATCATTACTGTTTCCATTACTCTTTCTCTGTGAATATAATTATTAGTTAAAAAGAAGCCTGAGGACTACTGGAGTTAGCTTCTGCCTTGTTCTTTGCAGGAATGTTAACAGTGGCTTTTCACAGAAAGCCCTCACCTCCCCGTGCCCTTGCCCAACCCTTGACCTGGGGGAGGAGAGCTCACAGCACAGGAAGCAGCCCATGTAGAGATGTGGGGGGACAGCTGGTGGAGCAGGTGGGCCGTGGTGCCAGCCTCCAGGAGCCTGCAGCTGGGCCTCCCCAACTGTTGAACACTTGTACCAGTTGTTTAAATGAGAACAGGTAAAAAAAAAAAAAAAAAAAAAAAAGATATATGATCATTTAGGGACAACATTCCTAATAGGGACCTAGTGCTGAGGAGTGCAGAGGAGTTCAGGTGCTGAGGAGTGCAGAGGCTGACAAGAGCTCCTGGCCCCAGGACTCAGAGACCCCTCAGCAAAGGGGGAAGGCCCACCTCACAGTGGAAATACAAGCCATTGCCAGAAGTTTGTGTGTGTCTTTTCTTTCTTTCTTTCTTTCTTTCTTTCCTTTTTTTTTTTTTTTTTTTTTTTTTTTTTACAGAGAGGAAGAGAGAGGGATAGAGAGTTAGAAACATCGATAAGAGAGAAACATCCTGGTTAAGACCTCCAAGAGCAAAGGCCTACCAAGGTGAGGATGCCCCAACTGTCACCTGTAGAGGGGCAGCACTGAGCTGGCCAATATTTGTGGTGGTACTGCTTGTCCTGGCTCAGGGGAAGCGTTCCACTAAGACTGAAAGACTAAGACATCGCGGAGACTCTCCATCACCGCCCGCGGCCTACTCTGCCAGGCCTTCACGCGCGCTGTGCTGGCGCTGCGCCTTCCATTGGCAGACCCGGAGAATCCTCTCTCCGCTGCACATGGCCAGGCCAAAGCATCAGACACTACCACCATGTGGATTTTAAAACTACAGGGGAAATTGACCCACAGGAGCTACCATCGCTGCCGCACCCACCGCCGCCCCCAAGAATGGGAGTCCACCAAAATCAGAGCTCACTACACACCGGGCTCATAGAGAGTGTGGCTTCAGAAGTTAGCCTCTGCATCCACAGCAGCTCCACATCCGCAACAAAGAGGACACCATTGAGGGCGGACTCTCCCCATGCAGCCATCACAGCCCGCCCACAATCTTCCCAGCACACCCACCATGCTGGGAGGGAAAAGGAGCGCGCTGGTGAGGAAATGGCACGGTGCCTTCCATTGCCCACCCAGGAGAGCCCATCCTCCGATGCCACATGGCCAAGCCGAAGCTCTCACCACCACCGCCATGTGAACTTTAAAACTACAGTGGTAATTGAACCACAGGAGCCACCGTCAATATTGCACCTGGCACCGCCACCCGCCACTGCCGCCGAGAATAAAGCAAATCCACCAAGAACAGAGCTCACCACGCCTTGGGCTCAGGGAGTGGGCGACCTCAGAACTTAGCCTCCATGTCTGCAGCTGCTCCGCCCCCACACCGAACGAGACACCTTTGAAGGTGGTCCCCCCGCCTGCAACCATCTCAGCCCAACTGCAGCTGTCCCAGCCTGCCCGCCATGCTAGCAAGAAGCTAGCGCGGCGCCTCCAATATGCGACCCCAACACCCTAGAGGGGCCGTGTGCCCCGGGTGAGCCGAGTGTCCCATTGGGCCGTGTGCCCCGGGTGAGCCGAGTGTCCCAGGGGGCCGAGTGCCCCGGGTGAGCCGAGTGTCCCAGGGGGCCGAGTGCCCCGGGTGAGCCGAGTGTCCCATGGGGCCGAGTGCCCCGGGTGAGCCGAGTGTCCCATTGGGCCGTGTGCCCCGGGTGAGCCGAGTGCCCCGGGTGAGCCGAGTGTCCCAGGGGGCCGAGTGCCCCGGGTGAGCCGAGTGTCCCATTGGGCCGTGTGCCCCGGGTGAGCCGAGTGCCCCGGGTGAGCCGAGTGTCCCATGGGGCCGAGTGCCCCGGGTGAGCCGAGTGTCCCAGGGGGCCAAGTGCCCCGGGTGAGCCGAGTGTCCCAGGGGGCCGAGTGCCCCGGGTGAGCCGAGTGTCCCAGGCAGCCATGTGCCCCGGGTAAGCCGTATCCCCCAAAGGGGAAGGGTGTCCCGGGTGAGCCGTGTGTCCCAGGGGGCCAAGTGCCCCGGGTGAGCCGAGTGTCCCATGGGGCCGAGTGCCCCGGGTGAGCCAAGTGTCCCATGGGGCCGAGTGCCCCGGTTGAGCCGAGTGTCCCAGGGGGCCGAGTGCCCCGGGTGAGCCAAGTGTCCCAGGGTGCAGTGTGCCCCGGGCGAGCCGTGTGTCCCAGGGGAAGCAGTGGGACCCGGGGGAAGGGGCGGTGAGGGCCAGAGGAGGAGCGGACTCTATTCATAGGGTCCTGAGATAGTCACCATAAAGCAAACAGACTGCCAAATGACGGCGGGGAGGGGAAGGAGACCTGGGGGGAGATAGGAGAACAACCGAGGGACTGGTATGCATGAACATAAGTACAACCAATGAGCACGGAACTCTGGGGAGGGAGGGCATAGATGGGAGGTGGGGGGGGCAATGATAAACTATGTACACAGAAAATACCTTAATAAAATAAAAATTAAAATAAAATAAAATCAATAAACATAAAAAAAAAAAAGAGAGAGAAACATCAATCAGCTGCCTCTTGCACACCCCCTACTGAGGGTGTGCCCGCAACCAAGTTACATGCCCTTGACCGGAATCAAACCTGGGACCTTTCCTTCCACAGGCCAACACTCTATCCACTGAGCCAAACCAGTTTCGGTGTGTGTGTCTTTTTTTATCATTAAAATATACTCTTATTGATTTCAAAGAGGAAGGGAGAGGGAGGGAGAGATGGATAGAAACGTCAATGATGAGAGAATCACTGATCGACTGCCTCCTGCACGCCCCCTACTGGGGATCAAGCCCGCAACCTGGAATGCGCCCTGACCAGGGATTGAACCTGGACCTCCTAGTTCATAGTTAAACGCTCAAGGACTGATCCGTACTGGCTGCTGGGCTGTGTGTCTGTGTGTGTTTTTAATGGACACTGATACTGCCCAGGTCTTGCAGGAGGCCAGTGTCTCGGCAAAGCCATAAAACTTGGACTTCTGAATTACCCCACACAGCACCCCACAAAAAGCAGGAAACAGAATGGGTATTCAGTGGATAATTCCTGGAGGATTAAGTTAAACTGGCAAGTCCCAGGATTCTCTTCAGCCCTCCTAGAAGGTGAGATTGGGGGCCACGGGTTTTGCGTTTTGACACCAAGCCTTTTGGGAAATAAAAGAAGCTCTGGTGGCCTCCAGCTGGGCCACGAGGATGTGAGGAATCCAGGCCAGGGCTCGGCCAGGCTCCTGTTAAGCACTTTTGCCAACCAGGGATTTACAGCCTGTTCCTCGGGGCAGCAGCAGTCTCAGAGTCAACCTTCCAAGAGTAGGATCGATTGAGAAAACCAATGTTCAGGCTCAGACTATAAATTTTTTAAAACAGCCCTGTCCACAATTACAGATGGATGTGGGTGGCTCACGGGGGCAGGAGAAAGTAACGGGCCCAGCTCTCAGGCTCACCTTATATGACTCTGTGCTTCCTTTCAGGATTTCTCTTTAGAATCCTATTTTTGCAAATGAACTTTTTTTCAAGTTGGGTTTTAGCCATGTTACCAAATGAGTCATCAGAAGTCCAAAGCTAGGAATCATTTTGTGGAAGAATATAATTTTGGAACCAGGAAGGTCCTTCGAGAGTATACAGCACAGGGCGGTCCAAAAGAAATATGCTGCGAGCCACATAGGCAAGGTCACACTTTCTCACAGACATATTAAAAAAGTAAAACGCAACAGGTGAAATTAATTTTGGTCACATATTTTACTTAACCTGATATATCCAAAATATTATCTTTTCACCTTTATTGAAATACTAGAGGCCCTGTGCAGAAAATTCGTGCATGGGTGGGGTCCCTAGTCCTGGCTGACAATCAGAGCCAATAGGGGCCAGACCAATCAGGGTGGGGCTGGAGAGGAGGCTACGGTCACCAGGCCGGGCCCAGAAGGAACAGACACCAGATGCCAACGCCCACATTGTCACTACCATGCAGTTCCCCACCTCCCCACCTCCTCCTTCCCTCGCCAGAGCCACGCCAATTGGGCCTACTGGCCAGGGGGAGGGACAAGACATGGTAGGTTAGTCTCCAGCCCCAAGGAGGGAGCCGGCCTCAGCCCCCCTGAGAAAGGGGCCACATCAACTGCCACCCACCCACAGTTCCCCATCCCCACCCGGGGGCCAGAGGGCAGGGACTTTAGGAGGTTGGCTGGCCAGGGGAGGTTGCTGTAGGAACACACTGACCACCAGGCAGCAGCTCCTGCATTGAACAGCAGCCCCTGGTGGTCAGTGCATGTCATAGCGAACGGTCGTTCAGGCATTCCAGTTGTTCCAATCACTTAGGCTTTTAGATAACTTGCATACTATAAAATGCACCTATTTAAAGTATACAATTAAATGTTTTTTAGTATGTTATAGAGTTGTGCAACCATCATTATAACCTAATTTTAAAATATTTTCATCACCCCAAAAGATACCTTGCACCCATTAGCAGTCACTCTTCATTACTCCCTAGGCAACAACTAATCCATTTTCTGTCATTATAGATCTGCTGATTCTGAATATTACACATAATGGAATCAAACACCATCTGGTCTTTGGTGACTGGCTTCTCTGACTTAGCATGATGTTTTCAAGGTTCATCCATGTTGTAGTACACATCAGTACTTTGTTCCTTTTCATTGCTGAATAATATTCTATTGCGTGGATAACAATTATTAATGAACTATTTTACATTTTTTGTACTAAGCCTTCAAAGGCCTTTGTATTTTACACATCTCAATTGAGCTCAGTGGCCATATGTGGCCCATGGCTCGGTAGTAGTACAGATCTAGTCACAGCCTTTCAGGAAACTAAATAAAGCCCTGGATGAACAATTACTGGCCCAAGGTCTCATGCCAGTCAGTGGTTACATCTGAGCTTGAACCTAAGTGTTCCTGGGGGGCCCATCTAATAGCACCATACTACCTCTTCACCCATGTCCTGGGCCACATAGAACAGAAGATAAAGATGAAAAACTATCAGGCTACTTAGACATGGAAGTCCTCTCTTCTCCCTCAACCACATCCCAAATCTGGTTGGCCATCATTCTGTTTTTAACCAGGACACAGGCTTAATGGGACAAGTGGTAAGGCACCCAGCCACAATCAACTGAGAGAAAGCACCTTTCCACCCTCCAGATGAGCTGACTCCCAACAGTAGCAACTGCTGAAAAGCAACAAAAATTTAACTGATGGGTCACCACGAATAAGCCACTCAACTTCCCTAAGACCCCTTGATGGGATGGTACATATGCCCCCAACTTCATGGGGTGCTCAAGAGAGGAGATGCAGGCTCACCTGGAAAAAAGAGGCCTGTTGAGTTAATAAGAATTGGTGAGCATCCATCCTTGGAAATAATGTTGCCATGTAGTTGCCATAAGGTTGGCTGGCCAGGGGAGGTTGGCTCTGGGAGCACACTGACCACCAGGGGGCAGCTCCTGCAGCTCCGGATCCCAACCCAGTGAACCAAAGGCATTGACTACATACATAAAGGAAAGAGCTGATGCATCTTCTCTTTTGTATACAGTAGAGCAATAATAATAATAGCAAAGACTTCTATGGCAGTTACTATGCACAATAGAATCTTTTAAGTGCTTTAGATGCAGTAGTTTTATTAGTACTAGTATTTCTCACTATTTTGTATGGAAGGTGTCTTCATTTTTATTGTTATCTGCATTTAAAACAAGAGTTTGGCCCAAAGAGGTTAAGTAACTCATTCAAGGTCACAGAGCTAGTAAGCAACACAATAATCATTTGAACCCAGGCAGATTGGCTCCAGAGTCCAGGCTCCTGATCACCTTTGAGAAGCCTGGGACATCTAGGAAGGATAGGACACTCCCTATGGGGTTTCCTCCTCCTTGACAGACCCCCTTGGACCTCCGAAATCATGTCTTCTGGCTCCAAAAAACATCTGTTGCCACCCATGCCTAGATTTCCCATGCTCAAGGCATGAGTCAGGAAGACAAAAAAAATTCCTCTCTTTTTCTTGTGAGTTATTATTACTTGTCATCACGCTTGTTGCATGAGCCACAAGGGTCTGGATTTATGAAATTGGAAGGAAAGCTGCTGAGTTTGCTACTTAGGAATGACAGACGCCACAGTGCTTAGATTCACTGCTTTATCCCCCAAACAATGGCTTCCCACCCCCACCCAGCTGCCTCAAATGCTCAGAAATCCTAGCCCAAGACAGCAAACATCCAGTGAGTATGGGAAAGACAGCTTCCCCACAGGTGAGCTCTTCCCCTGCCTTTACTCACTGGAGAGGAGGCAGGGTTCCTATGACCTATTTGGGAACCCCTGGGCCATCTGTGGTGACTGCACAAAGACAGCTAGCTCCGGTGTCCAGTTGGGAGTGGATGGATAACAGGCTGCCTGGTCAATGTTGTTCTGTAGGGGAAGCACTCTGGCATGGTAAAGGCCAGAGGTCACAATTAGGCTAGAGATTGGTGCAGACATGTTTAATTTGGTTCATACAATGTTGGAAAAGACCCCCCAATCTCTACTAATAAAGGGTAATATGCTAATTAGAACGAACATCTTCCAGACATCCTTCCAGACATCCTTCCAGACAAAGCCACAGTGGTGGCCAAGGCAGAGGCAGTTAGGGGGCAACCAGTCCAGCAAGCAGAGGCAGTTAGGGGCGATGAAGCAGGCAGCCAGGTAAGTGGTTAGGAGCCAGCAGTCCCAGACTGTGAGAGGGATCAGGCCTAAACCAGCAGTCAGACATCCGCCAAGGCGTTCTGGATTGGAGAGGGTGCAGAACGGGCTGAGGGACTCCCCACCTCACCCCCGTGCATGAATTCTGTGCACCAGGCCTCTAGTTTCATATAAAAAGCTAGCTTCTGTTGAAAAACCAGGAGACCTGGCAAAATGGGCTGGAATCCTGTGGGGTGGACACTTAGGAGAGGATCTACTCCCCTTTGGTCTAGGAAATCTCCCTTGTCCTCACCAGAGTCCCCACCAGTCCCTACTGTCTCTCACCATGCCCTCTGACATAGACACAGAGCACATGCACTGGACCTGGCCATGGGAGGAGGACAGTGAGGCCCCTGGCTTATCAAGCAACATAAGGTTTCCCGTTAAGCCACATTCAAACCACACTTGCAGCTGTGGTTGGCCTGCATCCTACTGTTCTGTGACACCTTCCCTCTCTATACTCAAGTCCCTTTTCTTCTTTGTCTTCCTGCTTCTGGGCTGCTCTTACATTTAACTCTAGAATGTCTGGTCTTGTGTTTCTCTCACATGGGAATGCCTTGTTTCTCTATCTATTCCAGCATCTCTTTGAGGAAAGAAACATTTCATATACTTCTCTTGGCTCTTTTTCTTGCCAAACTGGGATGGGCAACAAATGTGATGTGGCATGAGGATGAGAGCCTAGAGGGGGAGATGGGGAGAATGAAGGGCACAGAGGCATGACCTCCCACAGCTCCTTGCTGGTCAAACCCATGCCAAGATCTTAGAAGGACACAGAGAATGATTCATAGACATTATTCCTTTAAAGATTGATGACTCAACCACCAGGAAACAACTAGAGAAGTGAATGCCAGACTACATGGCTTAAGGGTCTAGGTCAACCATGGGCAAACTACGGCCCGCAGGCCGAATCCAGCCCGTTCGGCTGTTCTATCTGGCCCGTGGAGCCAAAAGAGCAGAAGGTTCTCTTGCTCTTCCCTCCGCTCCTTCACCAGCAGCCGATGATGAGAGTGCCAGCATGGTCAGGTTGCTTTTGTTCCCGCCCTCCAGTCCAGTTTAAGAACCCATTGTGGCCCTCAAGTCAAAAAGTTTTCCCACTCCTGGTCTAGGTGGAGGTCCAGAGGATTTCAACTTGACTACTTGGAAGAGTGCAGGCCCAGGGGCAGTAGTGAGGCTGTGCCAGGATGACAAGTGGTAAGGGATCCATTAGTATGTGTCATGCACACCTGCATCAGATCCTGGAATCTAAAACAATTTCATGATTTTCCTGTAGCGAAAACACCTTAAAAGTGACTGATGACTAAAACCAACAATGGCAGGTCATTTACACTCAACATGTTAGGTCACTGATTGAAATTTCCAGTACAGGACCTGGGCCCTGGGACATCCGGACAGACCCCCAGGGGATGTGAAGTTTCAGATCTGTTCCCCTCCTCCACCTACTCCTATAGGAAAGGGCAGGTGAGTCCTTGCACCACAGGGGCAAATGCCAGGATGCCTTCTATAAGTGATACTATTCTGTCTGCTGCCCTGGGGGCATATTAGGACCAACACTATTGCTTAATCCCATGGGAGACCAAGCATCCAGAAATTGCTCCAGCTGTTTCCACATGACCTTGCTTTACTCCAAGAGGCAGAGTACCTCTTGCATAATTCTATGAATCTAAATGCACACACAGCTCCTACCATGAGATTGTGAAATCAAGTACCACCACTTCTGTTTATCTCTTTAGAATCTAACACAGAACTATCAACACATTTATTCTAAATATATGTTGACCCCTCCCCCATAATAGGAACTCTACTAGAAGACCCAAAGAAGTTTGCCATGGGAGGTTGAATAAGAAATGTGTAGTTGTTTTCTGCCAAGTTCACACAATCCAGGGAGACACACATAAAAATAAAAATAAAAAATGTACCAAGACAACTCAAGGGAAACTGTAAGGAAGTTCTTGAAAAATATGCCCCTCACTCTAATTTTAGGCTTCCTTTTAAGCTAACAGGAGAGAAGAGGTAGGAAGGAGAAAGAGAACATTTTGAGTATCCGCCTATTGGAAACGATGAAACTGACCCACTCTGTCAGCTAGCTGATTTCAACAGATGACAGCAATAATTAAAATCAGCCATCAGGGTTAATTAGCGCCTATTACTGCAAATATATTGTTCCCCTGTCACCACCAATGCTTTTTCTTCTTGCTCCAAGCTTTGGTGGCAAAGATCTTGCTACGCACAACTTCAGGGACCTCCCAAAGCTAAGGATCTCTTCATTGCAAAGGTCATCCGACTTCACACTGCCCCTATTGCTGTTGAAAACTGTTTGGCTCCATTTCAAAGCTAGTGATTTTGGCCCCAACATTCTTCAATCTTCAAGCCGTGGCTGTCTGGGGGAGCATTTGCTCTGACTGACACAGCCCGCTGAGCCGAGAGAAGCAATGCTTGCCCGAGATGGTTATAAAAGATAACAGGGAATTTATTAGAAGCTATGCACAGCGTTCTGTGTTGTCTTTGATGGAATCAACCACTGCCATAAATTTCAAATCCACACTATTGGGCTGTGACCACTAATAATGTAGCCTGGCCACAGAGAAAGGCTATTTGAAGTCTATACATCCAATAGCACTAGGCCAGTGGTCGGCAAACACATTAGTCAACAGAGATAAATATCAACAGTATGATTGAAATTTCTTTTGAGAGCCAAAAACCGACTTCTTTGCATGGGCCACAAAGTTTCAATCCCACTGTACGTGCACGCCCACATGTGGTATTTTTGTGGTATTTTGTGGAAGAATCACACTCACGGGGCCAAAGAGGCACATGTGGTTCGCAAGCCGCAGTTTGCCGACCACTACACTAGGCGTTTAAAATTGAAAGAATCTGGGTGACTTTCTAAAGCGAGCTAAGTGGGACCAGCTTAACTTTCTGCCCACCACCTGGGAAAACCACCCAAGAGAAGCCAGCAAGGCCAGCCATTGGAGGAGCTGCGCTCCAGGACCCCTAGTGGGTGCCCCAGTGCAACATCCGGCTCACAGCTTCCCCACCCCAAGCCTGCATCTCCCATCTTCACCTCCTGAGGGCTTTTTCCAGCACTGGAGGTCAGGGTATGGGGTTTGACCAGCACACAAGCAACTGAAAGATACAGAAGATTTAATTCCGGAGAAGGGGGAGAATGTGAACAACCCTGCGCCAGTAGGGAATTGGCATATTCCCTACTGGCGCAGGGCTGTTCTCTGAGGCATGTTCCACATGGTGTCTCAGAGATCTAGGGTTGACCCCAGTTGCCCAATGCAGTATTCTGCTTAAGAAGTCACCTTTTTATCAGTCCTTCTACCCCCACAATCCCCCAACTTTGTTTCACTTTGCTCATTCCCTCTCTTGGAGCAAGTGCTGGATCACCACCTGCAACCAAGTCCATGTCTAAGGGTCTGCGTTCTGGGAAAACCAAACCAAGACGGAGGCTAAACAGACAGGATTTAAATTCACAATTGTTTTTCTTCCTGTCTGTGGCGTATTCCACGGGGAACACGTTAGCTTTCTCTTAGTAACCCAAATATAGAAATATAGTGGGCACAGGAGAATGCTAGGAGGAGGGAGGGATGCCTCTGACCAACAGCAGTGAGTGGTCAAACTGGCCTAAAAGCTGCCCACCAACAGCTGCACCAGTGTTCCCTCATCCAGACATCCCTGTGATCTCTTTGTTCAAACTACCTTTCATTTAGGGGCTGAAATGGTTTTTCCATTGTGAGCCCCATTCAGCTTCTTCATGGGCAGCAACATGGTATAAGGCAAGAGAATAAATAGGTTATTGATTAATGTCTGTAACGGGACCAGGAATAAAGAGTGGTAGCCAGTATGCCAGGAATTTATAATCATTTTAATTACTTTATTGATTAAGTTATCACATATTTGTGTAATCATTTCTATATGGGAAAGGATAAGGACTTTAGAATCAGACAAACTCAATACTCATCTCTAAGACTGAAAAACTTGGGCATCTTAATTTACCTGTCTAGGCCTCAGGTTCCTCAACCTTAAAATTGCAGATCCTGGTTCCTAGCCTGTAAGACTAGCGTGAGGCTGTGTATGATGATATGTGATAGCCCTTGGCTAATTCACTTCTAATTTAATAAGCATTCGGTTCCCTTTACCACTGGAAGCCAGATAGTTTTTTATCAAAAGTGTTTTGGATTTCCTAAGTGAAATACATTAGTTGCCAAAACTAATTAATGTATTTAATGGCGAATAATCCCCAGTGGATTAAAAAATTTTATTAAAGCTTTATGATCATTACCCTCTCCTGCCGCACCTCTCTTTTGGTTGAAGTGGTTTTGCAATGAAATTTAACCCTCCAGGCAAAGACACTGGATCCAAAATAAGCCATCACACACCCTTTAGAGTATGGTGGCCATAATTCCCAGGTTTATTCACAACACTGAAGGAAGGAAAAGCAAGAAATGTGTCTGGCTCTGATGACACATGCTTTAAATAATTAACCGGCAACTATGCAAGTTTCGACTGTGTCCATTAGTTGATTGTTTTGCTTAGAAAATGGACTGTCCCATATGGCATGCCCAGACTCGGGCCACATCCCAATCCCGGGAACCTGATGCTTCTGAAAGCATGTGTATCCCGGCAATTGACACAGTGGAAACTTGTGCAAGTGAGAAGTCACTTTAAAGCCTTGTGCAAATGGTATAAGTGGTGGTTTGGAAAATACGCTGGAAAGTTAGCTGCCAAAAAAACAAAAATGAGAGCAATTTAAGATACTTTCAGTTGCCAGCAAACATGCCAGAGCCTAGCACATGCCCGGCACAGACGGATCCGGAGCATAGCTGCCGAATGACTTAATGAACGCTGGCCTCCGTGTGTTTCCCCCGGACACTGGCATGCCCACAAGATAATGTCTGAGAACCAGAAATAGGAAAGGTTGCCTTTCAGATCAGACAAGGGACAAATGTTAAAGATCCAGGGGGTGCTATATCTGGCCCTGGAATAACCTTGCAAGCTTGCCGAAAACAGGCTGCCCTCACTTTGCACAGTCTGAGAGGCACCAATTTCAGGTGCCACCATTTAGTTGAATAAAACGAAGGCCTCTGAAACAGGGTTCAAGTTTCTGTTACCATGATGCATTCACTGGGACAAACTGCTAAAGAACAGACTTCAGCCGAAACCGGTTTGGCTCAATGGTAGAGCGTTGGTCTGCGGACTGAAGGGTCCCGGGTTCGATTCCAGTCAAGGGCATGTACCTTGGTTGCGGGCACATTCCCCGGTAGGGGGTGTGCAAGAGGCAGCTGGTCGATGTTTCTCTCTCATCGACGTTTCTAGCTCTCTATCTCTCTCCCTTCCTCTCTGTGAAATATCAATAAAATATATATTTTTTTTAAAAAAGAACAGACTTCACTGTCAGCTCCTCAGTCCACAATCACTATGTATATAATGTTCACATGTTTGAAAACCCATCCGTGTTTTCAAAGTCGGCCACGACTGGTCACTGCATCAGGGACTCAGTGAACAACAGACTGCAGTCATGTGGCTGTGCTGCCCCCTGATAGACCCATGTGACATTCTACACAGTGTTTCCCAAACTTCTCTCATGATGAGAATCACCTGGTGGAGTTGTTAAAATACAGATTCCTGAATCCCAACTAAGAAGTGCTAAACTAGAATTTTTGGGAACATATAGGTAAACCCATACCAATTGGTTTAAGCTTAGAGCACTAGTTAAGTAAACAATTTTACCTATATGTTCCCAAAAATTCTAGTTTAGCACTTCTTAGTTGGAATTCAGGAATCTGTATTTTAACAACTCCACCAGGTGATTCTCATCATGAGAGAAGTTTGGGAAACACTGTCTACAAGATGAATAAGGAACTGGCCAACAAGATAAAAGTAAAAGAAAGAAATGGAAAGCAGTCACCCTGGAAGGGAAACGTTAACCAGAGCATAAATGGAGTTGGAGAAGACACTGCCTGATGCAGCTGCGGTCCTGGGACTCTGGACGTGTAGCCAGATGAACTCAGTGAAGACAAACTTACGGGCACAAATAAAAAAAATGTGTTTGTGACCCCCCCCCAAAAAAAAATAATAATAAGATGATGTCCCGGAGGAAGTGACCCCTGCAAAAAAAAACCTTCACATTAAAGGAACTCATGGAAGTGTAAAAGATCAAGTATTAGAAGCTGATCCAGTCTCAGAAAGTAACGTACAACTAGCCAGGGCCAAGAAAACATGCTCAGTCCATACTGTAAGTACTAGTTAAAGTACCCCAGGTAAGTTTATTTTATTTACAAATAAATGAAACACTTGTCCTAGCCAGTTTGTGGTTAAAGCATTGGCTCATGGACTGAAGGGTCACAGGTAAGATTCCAGTCAAGGGCATGCACCTTGCTTGCAGGCTTGATCCCCATCCCCAGTAGGGATGCATGCAGGAGGCACCAGTCATGTTCCTCTCACATCAGTGTGTCTCTCCGCCTCCCTTCCACTCAAAAACAAGTTAAAAAAATCGATGGGGAAAAATATCCTCAGGTAAGAATTAACAAACAAAAAAAAAGAAGAAAAAGAAAAGAAAGAAAACAATTTAATTCTTAATATCTAATGTTTCTAATTAAGTGTACTAAATAAATATAAGCTTTACTATTTTTAATTTCACTATACATTTATAACCAATGATAAAACTGTATTTAATGACGTGACAGAAAATTTCAAAATTCACAAAACCATCACACTTTTTCTCATTGAATATTAAGATTGTTTTAGGGTTTCAGCCTTGCAGGGTCATTTTTATTATTCTGTACAGCCGTGGTGAGATAAAAAGGATGCCAGGAACACAGAATTCTAAAGGGAGAACCCCTAAAGAAGACCAATAAAACTTTGCCTAAAGGTTGGTCCTGCTCTTCCAGTTCCAAAAATAGGCAAGATGCCAGCAATATGTTCAATTTTTGCCAAGCCCTTTTTTTCTATTTCTGGAGCTTTGCTGTGCTCAACAAAAATGAATGGACAAACAAGAAATAAAATCAACCAGGCTAAGTGTAAAGTTTTACCATTTATCAAATCCTCATTTGGGGAATGGGTTTCTCCCTTGAATGCTCTCAACTATCTAAGGTACTTGAAACATTTAGCACCCCTTTTTATAAAGGAGAAAACTGAGCTTATGAGAAAATGAAGCACTAACCCCAAACCACATAATTAGAATTAGAAACCTATAACAGTTCTGAACAACAAAAATAAAATGCCTGTAACTGCAAGCCACACATGTAACAAATTTTCTAGTATTCACATTAAGAAAGGAAAAGTAAAATTAATTTTAATAAATCCAATACAACTGACCCTTGAACAACACAGATTTGAACTGCACAGGTCTATTCAGATGTGAATTTTTCCCCCAATAAATATACAGTCAGCACTCCATATCCCCTGGTTTTGAATCTGCAGATTCCCAGCAGTCATTTCAATTCATGGTTGGGAACCCATAAATGTGGAAAACCTACAGTGCACACTAATCTACGCCATTTTATATAAGGGAATTGAGCATCCAAGCATTTTGATATCTGCAGGAGTCCTGGAACCAATCATCCATTGATACCAAGGGACAACTAAAATTTTGGAAAAGTCCAAAGTTACATACAGATTTTAAATTGCAAAGATATTAGTACCCCCTGTATGGTTCAAGGGTCAACTGTATATGAAAACTATTATGATTACAACACATTAGTAACATAAAATTATTAATGAGATATTCACATTTATTTAAATAAGTCTTCACAATCTGGTGAGTGTTTTACATTGACAACACACCTCAATTCTACATTGCAAGTGCTCAGTTGATGGCATGTGGCCCTAACTACCATGCTGGACAGAACTGTGAACTGTCTGTCTTATGGGGGAAGCCAAGCTGGGAGAGTAGGTGGAGGTTACACTTAGCTCCTCTATGACTACATCAAAACTACAACTAAATTATAGAACAATCAACCTGAATAATTGAAAGACTAGCTGAATGTAAGTCTTACAACTAAGGACATACCGAAGGAAACCAGGACAGAATTGGAAGGAGGGTCAGAGACACAAAACATTAAGAAGATCATACACCATGATCAATTGGGATTTATTTCTAGGGTGAAAGAATGGTTCAATATCCTCAAATCAATGTGATACACCACATAAACAAAACAAAGAATAAAAATCATATGTTCATACCAATAGATGAAGAATACAGCACTAATCTATCTATCTATCTATCTATCTATCTTTCTAAAAGCCTAAGTGACCGGATGACCAGACAACCAGATGACCAGATAACTGGCCGGTAGCCATGACGTGCACTGACCACCAGGGGGCAGATGCTCAGCAGGAGTTGCCCCCTCGTGGTCAGTGCATTCCTACAGCAGGAGTACCGCTCAGCTGACAGATGGGCACCAGATACTGGGCTGAGGGCTGTGGAGTGCAGCTGTAATGGCCTCTCATCACACTCCTGGTGAGCACCCAGGTGGTGCAGCGGGGCCAACCTCATGCTTCTCCCGAGCCGCCTGCCACTTTGCACTACTTTGTGCTATCAGGGATCAAAGGGAACAGTGGGCTGGAGCCCAACGAGCTTGCAGACAAGGCCAGGCTACAGTGGCACGGAGGTCCACTGATCCCCACAGGACAGGCTGAGGTATTCCATTGGTGCATGAACCAGTGCACTGGGCCTCTAGTTTATAACAAAACTCTCAGCAAAGTAGGAATAGAGAAAACATACCTCAATATAATAAAGGCCATCCATGACAAACCCACAGCTAACATTATACTCAATGAGGGAAAACTAAAATTGTTTTCCTTAAGATTAGGAACAAGACAGGGATGTCCACTTGCACCACTCTTATTTAAAATAGTACTGTAAGTCCTGGCCAAAGCAATCAGACAAGGAAAAAAAAAGACATCCAAATTGGAAAGATAGAAACAGAATTGTCATTATTCACACATGACATAAAACTATATAGAGACAAACATAAAGACTCCATACACACACTTAACTACTAAAATTGATAAATGAAATCAGTAAAGTAGCAGAATAAAAAATAAATATTCAGAAATTAGTTGCATTATTATACACTAACTAGAGGCCCAGTGGACAAAATTCATGCACAGGGGTGGGAGAGTCCCTCAGCTCTGCCTACACCCTCTCCATTCCAGGACCCCTAGGGGCATGTCCAGTCTAATTAGCATATTACCCATTTATTAGAAAAGATAATGAATTGTTAAGGAGAAAAAAATAAACTGGCAGTCAGACATCCCTCTCAAAATCTGGGACCACTGGCTCCTAACCACTTACTTGCCTGCCTGCCTGATCACCCCTAATCACTCTGCCTGCCTACCTGATCAACCCTAACTGCCCTCCCTACCAGCCTTGTCACCACTAACTGCTTTCCCCTGCCGGCGTGGTTGCCCCTTAGCGCCTCTGCCTCATCCCCCACCACTGTGGAAGATGTCTGGTCTAATTTGCATATTATCCTATTATTGGTATAGATAATGAGCTGTTAGAAAAAGAAATTAAGAAAACAATCCCATTTACAATTTGATACAAAAAAAATGAAGAGACTTGGCATCGTTAAAATGTCCATACTACACACACAAAAAAAAATCTATATATTCAAAGCAATCCCTATGAAAATACCAATGATGTTTTTCACAGAACTACATCACATAATTCTAAAATATATTTAGAAACACTAAAAACCCCAAATAGCCTCAGCAATATTGAGAAAGAAGGAAGTTGGAGGTATCATGCTACCAGATTTCAAACTATACCACAAGGCTATAGTAATCAAAACAGCATGATACTGACATAAAAACATATATACGGAATAGAATAAAGAGCCCAGCAATAAACCTGCACCTATACAGACAGTTAAGGTATTACACAGGAGGCAAGAATATACAATGGTTTGATAAAGAGTGTCTATTCAATAAATGGTGTTAGAAAAGTTGGACAGATACATGTAAAAAATGAAACTAAACCACCTTACACCATGGACAAGAATAAACTCCAAATGGAGTACACACTTAAATTTAAGACTTAAAAGCATAAAACTGCAAGGAAAACAAAAGAAAAAAATTTTAAATGAGGGCTATATCAAACTAAATAGTTTTTGTACAGCAAAGAAAACTATCAAAAAAAGACAATCTCAAGCTTGATCTACTTAATGGGGGAAGATATTTGCCAATGATTTATCTGGTAAGGAGTTAATACCCAACATTTATTAAAAACTCATACAATTCAGTCCTTAGAAAACAATGCAATTTAAAAATTTCAGAGGACCTGAACAGAATCTTTCCCAAAGAGAGGACACACAGATGGCCAACAGACATATGACAAGATCCTCGATGTTATTAATCATTAGAGACATGCACATTAAAACCCCAAAACGGCTATTATCAATAAATAAACAAACAACAAGTGTTGGTGAGGATTTGGAGAAAAGGGAACCCTCCCTTCTGCACTGTTGGTGGGAATACAGATTGATGCAACCATTATGGAAACAATATGGAGGTTTCTCAAAAAATAAAAAATAGCCGAAAACGGTTTGGCTCAGTGGATAGAGCATCAGCCTGCGGACTGAAGGGTCCCGGGTTCAATTCTGGTCAAAGGCATGTACCTTGGTTGCGGGCACATCCCCAGAAGGGGTGTACAAGAGGCAGCTGATTGATGATTCTCTTTCATCAATGTTTCTAACTCTCTATTCCTCTTTCTCTTTGTAAAAAATCAATAAAATATAATAAATAAATAAATAAATAAATAATAAAAAATAGAAGTTTTATTAACCAGCAATTCACTTCTGAAGAAACTCAAAACACTACTTTGAAAAACTATATGCACCCCTATGTTTATTGCAGTGTTCTTTATAATAGCCAGTAATGGAAGCAAACAAAATGCCTAACTATAGCAAGTGGATAAAAATGTGGTTGTGCATATGTACGATGGAATATTACTCTGCCATAAAAAAACAAGTGAAATCTTATCTTTTACTATAGCATGGATGTTTCTAGAAGGTATAATGCTAAGTGAAGTAAGTCAGACAGAGGAAGATAAATACACCATTTCACTTACATGTAGGATCTAAAGAACAAAATTAACAAGCAAAATAGAAACAGACTCACAGCTACAGAGAACAGACTAATGGTTGCCAGAGGGAAGGGAGGTTGGAGGATGAATGAAAAAGGTGTGGGGATTAAGAAGTACAAATTTTTAGTTTCAGAGTAGTGCTCTGTCCTAGTGTGGTCCTTCAAGACACATCCCTTGTTAACTGAGATGGGCATTGGCCACCAGGGAAGGGGAAGCAGCCAGAGTGACCATGCTCTTTGGGCATGCAGCTTTCTCTTTATTCATAGCTCCAAGGAAACCTCTTCCTAATAAGTTTAGTGGGCTATGATATTTCCCAGAGTTTCCTGTTCCTTTGATAAGGACTTTCAGGTTGCCTTGTGGACTTCTCACGGGTCACAGCAAGCTTTTGAAAAGGTTTATCTGGTCATGTCATTCCCTTGCTGCTTAAAAGCTTTCAAACACTCCCCTTTGCTCTGAGGATACATACCTATATTATTTTCCCCCCATTTTACTGAGATACTTACTAGTGGCCGAGTGCATGACATTCATGCATGAGGGAGGGGGAAGTCCCTCAGCCTGTGCCCTCGCTAATCTGGGACCCCTCAGGGGATGTCCAACTGCCAGTTCAGGCCCTATCCCACAGGATCAGGCCTAAACCAGCAGTGGGACATCCCTCTCGCAACCCAAGACCACTGGCTCCTAACCACTCACATGCTGCCTGCCTGATCACCACTAACCACTCTGCCTGCTGACCTGCTCACCCCTCCTCCCCCGCTGATCTTCTCACCCCCAACTGCCCCCGCTGGTCCTCCCCTGCTGGTCTGCTTGCCCCTAACTGCCCCTGTTGGCCTGATTGCCCCCAACTTCCCTTCACTGCTGGCCTGCTTGCCCCCAGCTGCCCCCCACTGGCCTCCTAGCCCCCAACTTTCTCCCCCTCCCCCTGCCAGCCTTATAACCCCCCTGATCAGCCTGCCACCAAGGCTTTGTCCGGAAGGATGTCTGGAAGGTCTCCTGGAAGGTCTCCTGGTCTAATTAGCATATTACCCTTTTATTAGTATAGATGATATCCCAATAAACTTAATAAAAATTGGCTGCAAATTATACTTACACTGGAAGTGAACCACTTATCAATATCATCACTATTGTTGTAATGTAGGTTTAAAATTTGGCTTCCTCACTGCCAGTATTTCTTGGAGGGCCAGACTTCAGATACTTCATAGATAGTTCTGAGGTCTTTGGTCTTGCTCTGGCTACCCAAGTTATCACTCAAGGTGTTAAGTTTTTGTACATTGTGTTTGTCTTTTTCTGTATCGTTTTTATTCAGTTCCTCATTTGGCCTGTGATAATGGCCATATATTGTTGGCTTTGTAGCTTTCATACGTTTTCTTGAAGGGGTAGGAATTTTTTTGAAAGGCTCCTTCCCTTGAACTCCCTTAAAGACATTTTTCACCCCCATGGATGTCTTTAGTACCTAGAAGGACAACAGAGTGAATGCAGAAGGACATTGGTTTGTGGGGAAATGGCTGGGATAAAAGGGGGGGGGCAGAATATTCATGAGGAAAAGTATGGGCTGGGGATAGAATCTGCCAGACAAGACCAGGGAGTCTTGGGAAAATGGCACTAAAGAAGAGGAGGAAAAGTTTGGGTGTGGTCCTTTCATCCTGGACACTAGACCTGGGTTGACACGGCTTCTTCCTCTTTTACCTTCTTTTGGTGAATGCGATCAGTTGTTACATAACTGTGCTAGGAGTCTGTGGTTTCCTAGCCATCTTCACCATGATAGAATTTCCCAGGGCCCTACCCTAGGCCTCTTGGACATATGCTTTCCTCTAGGACAATGAGGGGTCACACCCCCTAGGCTTTAATTAATCAGGAAGCTTCTCCTCCAGCTAATGGTAGCTCAGGGAGAGAAATTTAGACATCATAGAGCACCATCCTGACACTTCCATGGGGATGTGGTAAGGAGGCCAAGATGCTTTGGTAAGAGAAAGGGGGCATTTATTTAGCACTCCTATGCCTTCTCCAACTTTTGACCCCATATTCAATTCTGATGGGTCACATGGTAGGGAGATGATGCTTCCTCCAAACGTTTCCCTAGGCCACCCATTTCAGTGGTTCATTCATTGTTCTCATCCTTCACCATTAGCTAGTGTTCATAAGATTTACCTAAAATCTTCCAAGGTAATGTGACTGTCTCTGTAGAGATGTGAATCATCCTGCTTCCCTACTACAGGTTGCTGTTATACACCTTGAAAACCATTCACTTCTTGGCTACTACCAGAGAAATTTTCCATCTCACCCCCCTTTTTCCACTGTCCGTGTGGCTCTCCTCAGTCTTCTGTTTTCAAGGTTGAAATCATTGCCTTTAGGCTGTCTTTAATGAATAGAGTTGCTCAACTGGTTATCTTAGCTTTGCTTAAAATCTTGGGAGTGATCAGAGTAGGTATAGTATCTAGATTTGGGGTTTAACAGTATAAGGTGAATGAGGTAGGAACTTAAATTCCTGAAGTTGGGCTTTCTGTTTGTATGTTGAAAACTGCTCCTCCCCCAACCCCCACCTCCTCAGGGAACTCAGGTAGTCAAACCCTTGGTCTGAGGATTGCAGACTCCGGTTCATAGAGGACAGGAGGCCCTGTTAAAGTATGGATCAGAGGGAGGGCTAAAGGACACTACAAAATCCATCTCAGCCTCTGCCATCAGGCTTTGGAATTGCTGGGCTTGGTACCAGTTGTGATGTACACTGACTTCCTACAGAGGACTCAGGGCTGTGAGGCCTTGATCTGAAGAGTCGGCCTTGGGTCAAAGAGGGAGAATCCCAAGACCTTCCAGGATTCAAGGTAAGGAACATGAAAGAGGAGGGAAGGACCCTGGACCCTAGAATAGAATCATTCCACCCAGGACGTGATGATGACAACAGGCAATTTCTGCATCCAGGGCTCAGAGACTTGGGCGCTTTGGTATAGGGAACGGGACCTCATATACGCAGACGACTAGCCCAAGTCCTGTCAAAGTCAACATTAGGATGTAGTGACCCTGGATCACATAGCAGAAGGGACCCCACAGAAGCTCACCCTTGCTGTCAGCCCTGGGAGTCCCCAGGGCGGGATGACCACATGCAGTGTTTCCTGACTTCCACAAATGGATCTGAGAGATCTTGGGAACGTGGTATCAGGAAAAGGGCCTCTAGTCTACAGAGGGGAGGGCCCAGATCCTGCTGGGTTAACTGCTGAGGCAGCAGGCTGCCTGGACCAGAAGCTCACAACCTCACAGCACCCATCCCACCCCCACCCCCACCTGGCTAAAGGTCAAGCCTTTAGTCATCTTGGATGTTATAGACCCTGGCTCTTCATATATTGACATATTACACTGTATAAGCTTAACGCATACATTGTGATGATTTGATACACAAAATGATTACCAGCATTAGTTAACACCTCCAATTCCTCCCATAATTATTTTTATGTGTATGATGAGAACATTTAAGATCTACTCTCACATCAACTTTCAAGTATAAAATACAGAAGGTTAACGATAATCATTCTGCTGTACATTAGGTGCCCAAAACTTACTTGTTTTATGACTGGAAGTTTATACACTTTGACCAAGATCTCCCTATTTCCCCTTCCCCCAAGGTCTTGGCAACCACCATTCTACTTTCTGTTTCCATTAGCTCAGCTTTCTTAGATATAAGTGAGGTCATACCATATTTGTCTTTCTCCGTCTGACTTTCTTTAATCTCTTTTTCTCCACCCTCAAGGTCCACTCAGGTAGACACCTGAATTCTTATTGCAACTTAGCATCAGCCTGCCTAGCCTTCTCCCACCCCCAGCTCATCCCAGATCACTGTGCCCCTCACTCACATCCCCGGAGCATGTTGGTCTTTCATGCTCAGTCTCTCTAATACCTCCAACCATCTCCAGGACTTGGTAAACACTAGGTTCCTCACTTGACAAACTCCACCTCACCTTCATGTATTTAGTGCCTACTTGTTCCTCAGATGCTCCCCCAGTGATGGCTTGCTGAGATAAGTCTTGTCTGCCCTCCAGACTAATTAGGGTTTCCTATTACAAGCTCTCATAGCACTTTCCTTCTAGCACTTATTCCCGTTTATGATTATACCCTCACCAGTGTGAGTAACTAATTCATATCTGTTTTCTCAGCAGACTCTCCTCATTGGAACCCTAACAGCTGGGTCCAGGCCTGGTTCATGGTATCCACTCATAAGACAATAAAGGAAAACTGACTGGATTAGGACTGATGCAGAAGTTATGGCAAAGGCTCTCTGATGAGAGGATAAAGGGATGAAGGCCTGGATTATGGTGGGACAGCTGAATGGCAGGAAAGATCAGATAGAAGAACTATTGAGAAGAAAGAATTGGCAGGGTAAGTGGAGGAGATGAAAGTTCAAAAATGAGCTACATTTCATTAGGAGAAATTTTATTGTTTGCATGTTAAACATACTGAGCTTGAAGTGTAAGATTATTCAGTGGAAATGCCCTGGGGCAGATGGAGATGTTGGTGAGGTGTTCAGAAGCTGAATAAAGACCATGATCATCTGAACCGAGGTGGGAGCTGATTCTCTCTATGAGGATGTTGTATCCAGAGGAAAATAATGGTGGGAGAAAGAAACAGGGGATCAGCAACTTAGGAAAAAACTAAGAGGTAGAAGGGGGTCCAGTGACAGAGATAGAAAACAGCCCCAGGAATGAAAACCAAGTACTATAGATGGTCAAGGAAAGAAGGGATGCATCCCCAACAGGCGAGGTGGGTCAGCAACTTCAAGAGTTACAGAAGGATCTAGAAGAAACATTTTCACAAGAAGCCAGAAGTGGTAAGTTAAATCTTGCCCTAAATTCCCCAGTCCTCCCATTGTTCATAACAACTACACACTTTTTCAGGATAAACCTCAGAATGGCAGGTAAGATAGAGGCTTGTAGGATTTCAGATTCTTTTGAACTGAGAAAAACATTCAGCTAAGATTAATTATTCAAAACTTTCAGAGGCTAAAAATTAACGCATGAAGAAATTCCCAATTACTTTGGAGGGAATTGTGTTCTGGAATTATCTGCAAGCATTCTTTTCCCCTACTCTCCATCCCCCACTCCACAATGTGTTGTTTGAGCCAATTCATTTCTAGTCCACATATTCACTATTCCAATATTATTCACATGTCAGAGATCTTATAAATCACACATATAAACCCTATAAATCATACTTTCTACACATTAATATAAGTCCTGGGAAACTACATAGGGTAGCATTAATTCTCTCCCAAAATAGTTCTACAAGTTATTTGGAGAGTAATAACTTGGCTTTAATATCATAAAAACAGATCTAAAGTACCTCAAAATGACCACAGAAAACATTTTATCATTGCTAATTGCACATTAAAAAGGAGAGAGAATGCCATTTTTGAGTAAGTTTAATGCTTAGACCATACTGGACTTTTTAAAGAAGAGTATAGGGGGAAATCTGCACTACAATAAAAAGCTAAGCATTTTCTAGGATGCACCTTTCCAGGTTGTCTGGCTTTTCATTGCCCTTGAGCTATTTTATACTTCTTTACATTGATACTTGTTCTCTCTACATGCAAATTTTGTTCATTAGGCTCCATGGACTTCTCTCCGAAACTGTGGAAGAAACCAAATTGGCACATTCGTTGCAATATTCCTGATCAATAAACATGTCTGTCCTTTGGATTACCCCTTAAATGTTTGTAACATCTTACCAGTGTCCTCATCCATCATGAGTTAAATAAAATCTTTAGTGTGTTCTTTCTATATCTGTGAGGAAGTTAAGGTGTGCCATTTCTGAAAATTGTTGTTTAACGAGGAGTGAAGAAACCTGTCCCCATGAGGAATAAGAGAGGGAATAAAAACAGACCCATACTTTCCAAACACTGAAATATGGAAAAAGCCAGCTGCAAACCCTGCTGCCTGCAGGGCAGTCCTGGGCTAAGAGTGAGGAGCTGTCTCTTCCCACAGTGCAGACTGCTGTGGTCCAAACCCCAATCTATATGGGACATCTCAAACCCAACACCAGTAACACTGACCTCATCCCACACCTGTCTGTTGACTCAATGAATGAGTAAATGAATGAATGGAGCTGAAACATCTACAAAACCTGGGGTTTTTATTTACTCCCATCAGGGTCCATGCAGACTGGTTTCAGATTAAGTGATCACCCCTCCCTTCTGAGTTGTAAATTAACCTTCCTCTTGGATCTGGGTGTCCAGTACGCTCATTCACAATCCCACAGGGCATCTCCCCTCTTCTGCCTTTACCAGGAAATCCTTTCAGTTATTATTCTAAAAACCTAAAACTCACCGTTGAGATGGCAGTCTATGCTGGGGATCTGATAGTGTTGAGGCACAGAGAGCGATGCTTAAGACAATCACTTTTTCCAAAGCACCAGTCTAGGGACCTCGAAGGTATAACTGGGTCAATCAGAGAGAGCCTTTCAGACCTTGCTGCCTGGTGGGATCAGGTTCACTTATTATTCAGCATTTCCACAGCCCGTAACATTCATTTCTCAGCACCCTTCTGCCATCCCGCAGTAAAATGACCCCTGTTGTCTGGGGACGCTAATTCACTATTCATCACAATTGCTCTCAGTGAGAGCGAAGTGTGCCAAAGCTCTGAATGCAGAGCCACCACGGAGTCTGGAAGGAGCACCTTGGCCAAGAAGAGATACAGTCAAAAAGTGCCACAAGCAGGACTGACACAAGACCAAAGGAAGTGGGGGGTATAAATCACTGTTAATCACTCATCAACGCCAGCCCTGGGAACCCTGGGCATGCTCTGCAAATCTACTTACCAGCACCTTTTCCATTTTGTGGAATTCACACCCAGTATGCCTGCCTCCACCTGAGTGAGACCAGGTGAGATTTCTCTGCCTAACAGCTTCACCACAACAATGGAGAAATGTGGTGGCACAGAGGAGCCAGACCATAATGACAGAGAGGACAGCAGAGAAGTGGGGGGGAGGGGGTACTGACAGCATGGGGCTGTGGTTCTGGTGGTACCTGACAGGACTTGGCATATGCACAGATCCTGCTGCCTCAGAGCACATGGACTAAGCCCATCTGAGTAGAAATACTACGTCATTTTCAACAGGAACAAGTCACCCTTGCAAACAGGAATGCCTCCCTAAACTTCTGAAGTCCCTCAAACCCTTCCGCTCTCACAGCCACATCTCTGAAGCCCAGTTTTGCCCACTTGCATGATCTTCTTGGATCTAGTTAGTGTGAAATCCCAAAGGTCCTACTGCAAGGTCCTAGCAGGTCCACACACATCTGTTCAAGTGGCATGATCCAAATTGGTGGGTCCAGAAGGGCCCTATTTATAGAGATGGGAGCTGGGAGAAGCAGTGGCCAGTCACCAGCCAGGCCCACAGGTGGGCAGGGCGGTGATCACTACTGAGGCCTGCCCAGATGGCCCTCATCTCAAGGACACTACCCCAGTGCGGTGAGTGTTGGCTGCTAATGGCTCTCACCTGCCTCTTCTCAAGAGAAACTCCCATACAACAGGCAGCAAGTGGCCAGTGAGTGGCTGACTGGGGGTACAAAAGGAAGCCCATTTTCCCCAGACAGAATTAACTCGGATGTAGCTGTGGAGCTCCCTGTGGGATCGGCTGACATTCCAGCTTAGCTTTCGTTCCACGTCTATCCTGCTTTATCTAGCCTCCCTCCCTCAATTATTCACTTGCCTAGGAATCAGGCTCTGCCAAGCGGAGATAGTGGACACCCTGCAGAAAGAGGTTTATGCCTCCTTATTCATTTACACCTTCCCAAGGAGGAGGAGTTGCTGCAAGGCAGCACCAATGCGGTGCCGGCTTCCCTGGCCTCCCTGATCCTGTCTGCATGTCAGCACACACGCAGTTCAGCCCACCACCGACAGAGTGTTACTGTCCCTGGAGCAACCTAGAATTGGGAAAGTGCCTGAAAGAATCTGCTTTTATCATGCAAAGGCACCTTTCAGAGCCACCCACGTCTAGCGGTAGGACAGACGACGTGGTACTGAGGATCTGCATGCTATTTCCAAATCACATGCTATTTCCAGATCTACTTGAATTAAGGCAGCCATGGCTAATGGAAATGCCATCAGCCTCTGCTTTCAGCGGCAACGAATCAACTCAGGTGGCAGCTCCAGTCATTGCAGGTGACTGAAAGCCCAAAACAGCAGCTGCATGGGACTCAGATGATTTTCAGGGAGAAATGAACTGATTAATGCTTTACTTATATGGCTTTATGGTCAACAGAACCCTCTAAGACACCAGATGGATGGAAGAAAATAGCATGGGGGTGGGGGTGGCAAGGGGACTGGAAGCCACCCTTTCCACACCTTGTTAAACTGATTGTGTCTATTAGGTCCTTGGGGTGGGGCAGATGAGAGATGAAGAATGATCCTAAATTGTTTGTGTCCTAGACCAGGGCTCAGAGTGCCCCTCAGGATCCAAGGCTCCGGCCACAAAACTGAGGGGCAGCTTCCCAGCCCAGGGGATAGTAGTGTTAGAAGAGAGAGGGCTGCAGTAGGCCAAAGGGTAGAAAGGGAAAGTGATGGCGACATAAAACCCGGCCAGACTGCTTTGGTCACATGCCTTTGCTGTGTGCATTCACTCCCAATAGGCTGGCACCTCTCAGGAACACCCCCTAGTGTCCAGGACCCTGGACTAGTGGCAAGGCTGACTCCAGGACTCCAGGATGGGTGGTGTCCAGTCAACTTCCCCACAGATGCTTTCACTCATAGGCTACCAGGAGACACAGCCATCATGACAGGACTCTCAGGGGTCCCGGGGTAGTAGCAGGAACATCAGGGTCCGGCCAAGAACTGGGTCTCAACATCCACGCTGGGGTACAGACCTAACTGAAATTCACACGTGGCCATGGAGAGGCACATATGAGAATGGGCACATGAGCGAACAGGTACTTGGGACATAGCCTTCACTCCCAGAGAAAGTATCCCCAAATGGTACCTGATGGAGGATGGGGACGGCAGCCAGATGGGCAGATCCTGGCCTTCCACTTTAAGCAGTGGGATCTTGGCCTTGAGTGGAGCCCTGAGCTATAGGAATTGGCAGGGTGACCCCCACTCAAAGGAGTGCTACTTAGAAAAGGTGTCATGACTTCGTTCTCTCGGGGGGTCTCTGGGTTGTTTCTGCCCTTCCGTCTGCAGACTTTGCTGACTGTGGACACCACACAGGAACCGGAGTGTGGGAGGGCTGTCTCTCGGGCCTGGCCGCAGACACAGGGATTCTGGAAAGATTTATTCTTACTGCATTTCTTTTCCTTAAATACGCTTTCCTTTACAGAACTCCAGTTATTGTGATCACACTTTCTCCTGTATAATTAACACTTCTCTGCACACAGTGATTCCAGGACTGCATTACTACCTCAGGAGCTGGTCCTCCCACATGCAAGTGTGTGTGTGTGTGTGTGTGTGTGTGTGTGTGTGTGTGTGTGTGAGAGAGAGAGAGAGAGAGAGAGAGAGAGAGAGAGAGAGAAGAGAGAGAGAGAGAGAGAGAGAGAGAGAGAGAGAGAGAGAGAGAGAGATTCTGAGGGAAAAGAAAAAGAACTCCAGGAGGAGGAGGCAGAAAGAGGAATAGAGGAGGATGAATAATAGAAGTAATGGTTGTTGTTGTTTCACCTGGCGTGTGCCTCTGGAGTGTCTCCTGTCTGGACAGCCCTGCCTGCTGCAGGGACCCAACACCCACAAGGGTGGAGACTCCATGGCGAGGCGGCTTCTCCATCCCAAAGGCGTGGGCTCTCTTGGCTGTGGTTTGCTTGCTCATGAAGCCTTTCAATCCAACGGATGTGACTACAAAGTTCAAACTCAATTATCCACTTTGATTTAAAATCCAAGTTACAGTTTAAATAAGTACATCTCCTTTGGAAAACTGTGTACTAGGATCTACTAAAGCAGGACCATGGGCACATCCTAAGACATCTACACTAGACCTAACTGGAATTCACATGTGGCCATGGAAAGGCACATATGAGAATGTTCTGAGCAGCACAACTCATAACATCAAACACTGGAAATGACTCAAATGCCCATCAATTCTCACAAGTAAAAACTGAGTGATAACGATAATAAATAGTCTACAACCAATCAAAATGATGAAGGTGGTTCTCATAAGCATAATATTCATCGAGTGAATATATGCATGGATTACACTGAAACGACATACAGACAGGCAAAGCTGACTTTCGTTATTAGAAGCTGGGACAGTGATCACTCTGAGGAGGCGGGGAGGGGGAGGGCAGGCATCAGGAAGGACCATGAGGGGCTTCAGGGATGCAAGTTCTGCTCTGCTTCTTGATCTGGAGCTACTGTTTAGTTTATGGAAATTCACCAAGTTCTATACACTTATGATAGATGCACTTTTACTTCTATATATTAAACCTCAAAAAAGGTGTTGAAAAGTGACAAAATGAATTACATTCTCTTTGTACTAAAATCATCCTTGTGTTTCCTTACTTGGGTTGGAAACAGAAGAGGCAGCAGAAAAATGTAAGAGGGACTTAGGCTCTTTAAGTGAAATCAAGGAAAGCAAGATTCAAGCCTGGTGGGAGGGAAATTGGGGGGAAGAGAGGGGAGTTGGTGAGAAGACTGAATCTGAAACCCAGTGAGAGCTGTCTGATTCGCATCTCACCACTCTACCCAACTTTTCTCTCACTGGGGCCATTCTCAATCCAGCTGAATTCAGCCATGCACTGATGCCTATGCTGTCAACATCTTATATGCATGCTGAAGCATGTGTACTGACAAGACACAGACCAGGAACCTGGGTACCACACAAAAAGAATGTGTGAGGGGTCAAATTTGCACCCCCAATTCCAGCCTGGCCCTGACAGTGTCCGAATGCCTCAGAGACTGGAGCCAAGCTGAGCTTGCATGTCACACAAACAGATGTTGAACCCTAGAGAGTACAGATTGTCATGACTTTGAAGTGACCCCAGGCCAGGCCTCTGTGTATGGTAATTCTCATGAAATACTTTTTCAGGATGTCTTACAGATTGCAAAGCAGGCAAAGGCAGGCAGCTGGAGCAGGAAAGGAGCAGGCGGTGCTGCTGGCTCACCAAATCCTGACCACTCCATCCACTGTCGAACCCCGACCTGTGCCTGCCTAGCCAGCAACAGCAGGCTCTGCAATTCCTAGTGCTAATCATCTCCTTCCACCCTAGAGAGAACTTTGCTTTAAGAACAACTCCGAGATCATGTGGATTCCTGCAACAGAGAGGAATTGACAGGAGTGCTCCAGCCATGAAGACAGAAAAGAAACACTCCAGAGATGGAATCCGCTGCCATACTAGCAGACAGCAGCTCTGTATCACTGCAGGTTGCCCAGGACCAAACCAGAGAGGGTCGGACCTGCATTATCACCATTTGTCCACCATCCCAGAACTGAAATATCATTGCTGACATGTACATATAAGGAACTATTTGACATAGAAATTGGGACTCAAAAGAACTGTTGGCCCAGAAAGAAACTCACTATAGATTGATTCATTTGCCTCTCAGCATAACCATTGTTGCTTGTCTCAATTTTGGTTCTTATAAGTATATTTCTAGTACCACATGAGCTCACTCATCTAGGGGAAATGATAGACTGATGAACAAGAACAGCTCCATTCAGACTGTCAGACCTCAGAGGAAAGGTAGGAGAGGATGGGGGTAAGGGAGAGAGATCAACCAAAGGACTTGTGTGCATGCATATGAGCCTAACCAGTGGTCACGGACAATAGGGGGATGGGGTTATACGTGAGGAGGGGTTTGAGATGGGAATGAGGATGATGAGGACAAATATGTGATACCTTAACCAATAAAGTAATTTAGAGAGGGGGGGGGGACAAATGAACGTCTGCAGCTGGAGAAACATGGAGCATCTGAGGACTCAAAGTTTAAGGAATCCTCCTACAAGAGGGCACAATGGGACCCCTGCTGTGTGTGTGTGTGTGTGTGTGTGTGTGTGTGTGTGTGTATGTGTGTGTGTGTGTGTGTGTGTGTGTGTGTGTGTGTGTGTGTAAGAGGGCTGAGTCCATCAAATGTTCCTGGCATTGCCCTAACTTCTCATATCATCATTTTGGGCCAAGTGCTATACAGTATAACTGATACTACTTTTTAAAGTTAATTGCAGGATTGGGGAGTGTCAGAAGCCTGGGCAGTTCCCTGGGGAATGAAAGCCTAGGGAAGAAGAGGAAAACTCTACCAGCTCAACTATTAACCAAAAATGTAAGGTTTAGAAACCTGCAGATACTGAGCTATAAATGTTCACTTTTCCCAAGAGACCTTCCCTCCTTCTCCACACACCCATCCCTGTCTATGGAGGTTCTGTATGTCCTTGATGATCATTTTTAAGAACTTTTTAAATCTAAAGGCATTGGGAAGGAGAGTATAGAAGCATATAATGAAATATGAACCAGTCTATTGCCTCTCAAGGAAGAACTGAAGACCCCAAGCTTCTGCAGACATTTGTACAGTGTTAAGAACTGAGTTGTGTCCCCCAATACTCACATGTCGAAGTTCTAACCCCCAGTGCCACAGAATGTGGCCTTTAGAAATAAGGTTGGTCATTATAGAAGTCATTAGCTAAGAAGGGGAACACAGGGGAGTAGGATGGGATTACCCCTAATCTAACACAACTGGTAACCTTATAAAAAGGAGAAATGTGAACCTAGAGACAGATATGCACAGAGAAGACCATGTGAGGACACAGGGAGAAGACAGCCACCCACGAGCTAAGGAAAGAGGTCTCAGAAGAAAATAACCCTGCCAAAACCTTCATCGTGGACTACCAGCCTTCAGAACTGAGAGAAAATAAATGTCTTTTGTTTAAGAAAGCAACAACAACAAAAATAGAGACCTGGGATTCTACATCAACTTATCTAAGGCAAGGGGCCACCTAAATAACTTGTTTCTGTTCAAGGTGAGCAGGGCATGACAGAGTCAAAAGGCCTGAAAGCACTTTATCTGAGGTGAACTAGGCATGGTTTTCTCTATAGGCAAGTGGAAATGTAATCAGACAACCAATGGTTCCAGGCTGCCTGTCACTACTTCAGCCAATGAAGCAGACACAGGGTTGAATCATACAGGTGGATTTATTCCAATGCCAGCAGTATGGGAGAGCAGCCGGTCATCCACAAAAAACCTGCTCTCCCTCTCCTCATAAGCCAGCTGCTTCTATTGGGCAGAAGGACAAAGATTACATGGGGAAGTAGGAATTACAAGCATGGAGAAGTAGGCCCAGGATAATCATCACAGATTACAAGTCATGCGGGCTGGGGGTGAGGGTCACAGAGGGTGGATGCCTCCAGGCACCCTGGGACAAGATTAAAGGCAATAGGGGCTGGAGGTTGTAAACAGAGGGTGCCTCTGAGACTAGATGGTTTCAGCCATAAGATTATAAATCTTTCCATAATGATAAGCAGTTCTTGGGACAGGAGGATGGACTGCATTCCAACATTAGCTCCCATGTCCCAGGGCATAAAACTCCTAGCCAGGTTAAAATGCACTTTCTCTAACCTAACAAAACAATCATGATTAACAGGGCATGATTAATATTTCTTATTTTATTTCTAACTAGAGGCCTGGTGCACAAAATTTGTTCACAGGGGCGGGGGACGGGGGGGACACGACAACACGTTGTCCCTCAGCCCAGCCTGTACTCTCTCCAATCTGGGACATCCCTCTCACAATACAGGACTGCTGGCTCCCAACTGCTCACCTGCCTGCCTTCCTGATTGCCCCTAACTGCTTCTGCCTGCCAGCCTGATCACCCCCTAACCACTCCCATGCCAACGCGATTGATGTCTAACTGCTCCCCTGCCAGCCTGTTTGCCCCCAACTTCTCTCATCTGCCAAAAATGGTTACCCCTAACTGCACTTCCCTGAAGGCTTGATCGCCCCTAACTTCCCTCTCTTGCAGGCCTGGTGCCTCACAACTGCCCTCCCCTGCTGACCATCTTGTGATGGCCATCTTGTGTCCACATGGAGGCAGGATCTTTGACCACATAGGGGCAGCCATCTTGTGTGTTGGAATGATGGTCAATCTGCATATTATTCTTTTAATTGATAGGATAGAGACCTGGTGCATGGGTGGGGGCCAGCTGGTTTGCCCTGAAGGGTGTCCTAGATCAGGGTGGGAGTTCCCTTGGGGTGTGGGGCAGCCTGGGTGAGGGGCCTGTGATGATTTGCAGGCCAGCCATGCCCCTGGCAACCCAAGCAGATGCCCTGGCATCTGGAATTTATTTACCTTCTACAATTGAAATTTTGTACCCTGGAGCAGAGCCTAGCCCCCTGCTCACTCCAGCTGCCGCCATTTGTTTGGTTTTATGTACCTTCTATAATTGAAACTTTGTAGTCTTAAGTGGAGGCCTAGGCTAGCCAGGGCAGGTGGAAAGCTTTGCTTCCTGCATTGCTAGGGGCAACTCTAGCCTGCTCTTTAAAGCTCCATGGCTGCTGTCATTTTTCTTGGGATTTATCTTCTATAATTGAAACTTTGTATTCTTGAGTGGAGGCCTAGGCCAGCCAGAGTGTGTGTGGAAACCCAAGCCTCTCAACTGCTCTCTGTAGCTGTAGCCATCTTGGTTGGGGTTAATTTGCATACTCGCTCTGATTGGCTGGTGGGCATGGCTTGAGCAGAGTGATGGTTAATTTGCATATTACTCTTTTATTAAGCAGGATAGCCAGAACCCAATACTGTATTTCTGCCCCTAACAGAAATTCATTCATTCATTCATTCACTCACTCACTCAAAGCTACTTAACAAATCTTCTCTCTGTAGAGCAACTCACTACATACTGCAGAGAAGTGGAGGAATTTGAGACTCAGAATCTACCTGAAGAGATTTCAAAGTGAAAAGCTGATATGGTGACTCCACTGCTTGGTGTCACGTAAAGAAACTCCTGTCACACTGGGGCACAGGAGCTGTGTGCAAGAAGGCTCAATTCTATCACTGTTTGTGCAAACACCTCAATTGCCCACCACAAGGAAAGAGCTAAAAAGCAAAGTCATCTCTGGTATATCCATGTGAATGAGCCAGAAACCAGTGAAGAAAAAAAAACACACCAAGTATTTCAAATGGAGGGAATTTAATGCAGGGATTGGCTGTACTGATAGAATAAATAGCTTAGGAGCCAAATGGGCTGGTGGGGCAACCCAGAGAAGAGCTACAGCAGGCAGCTGTTAGCATCCCTTGGGTGGGAAGGGCAAAAGGAGATGTTGTTAGCAGGCCATGAAGGGAGGAGCTTCCAGCAGGAATGGAGTCACAGCCAGGAGGCTGAATAAAATGTGGTGGGAGGGAAAGTGAGTGAGGTGGGAAAGGAGATGCCCTTTTTTTTTCTCTCCCCCTCTTGTACCTCCTATTGGTTGAACTGCCTGGAAGCCAGAGGACAAGGGATCTGGGAAAGGTAGCTCCCCGTGATACGAGGGGAACAGGAAATATCCTGAAGGTGCACAAGGCATCCTGGGAAAGCATCCCAGCATTGTAAAGAAGAAGGTAAATCAATCTCTAACATCCTTTGTTGAATGAGAAAAAACAAAATATAGAATTAAGTGTACAGACTGATACCATCTCACCACAATGAAATACCACATATTTAAAATAAAAATGTCCATAAATGGGGACATGCCCAACTGATTATGGTGTGGCTTCTGGACAGAGCCATAGATAATGGAGACAAGCCATGGGTACTCCAAGAGAACATTGGCAGTATCTGGGGTGTCTTTAATTTCACCAGCAGGAAGGAACCCTGGAATTACTTTGCTAATGACAATTAATCTTAAAAGGTACATGCGTGAGCCAGGTCTGGTATGTGTTTCGTCCCAAATGCTGCCGGCCAGAGCTGGTGTCTCCTTCCTGAGAAGTCCCCTGGCTCTTTGTAAGGGCACTTTGCAGGTGGCATCAGAATCTAAATCTATTATTTACACATGCCTTTCTTCCCTAATAGAGTCTAGATGCCTCCCGGGCAGGGACTGTTTCTTATCTAGCTCCATATGATACCAACATAAAATCTCCACCAAAAATGTCAGTTGAATTACAAGCAAATTAAATTACGGATAAAGTCGGGGGGAAAAAGTTCACCATTAGGCAGGGTAAAAGGGTTAAGGATGTAGAAGTTGAGCCAGGCCTTACAGGAAAGTATCATTAAATATTTGAGGGCCTGTCATACAATTAGCACTCAACTGTTGCTGAAAGAATGAGCAGAGCTGTCACTTCAGGTGGTTTGTCACCCAGTGGTCCATCGTGTTAAATTCACTTACAATTCATATGCACCCTTGACCCTATAGACTATGGAACTAGCCTCTCCAGCTCAGAGGCAGGCTGCAGCCAAAGTCTGGAACCTTGAAAGTGCAGGCTTCAGGGTTCAGTTTAACTTTATGTTAAAGACTGAAAGTTTGTGTTCCTCCCAAAATTCAGATGTTAAATCCTAATCACCAAGGCTTAAGGCAGGGGTCAACAAACTGCGGCTCATGAGCCGCATTCGGCTCTTTGGCCCCTTGAGTATGGCTCTTCCACAAAATACCATGGCCTGGGCCAGTCTGTTTTGAAGAAGTGGCGTTAGAAGTTTAAGTTTAAAAAATTTGGCTCTCAAAAGAAATTTCAATCATTGTACTGTTGATATTTGGTTCTGTTGACTAATGAGTTTGCTGACCACTGGTATAAGGAGACGGAGCCTTTGAGAGGTGCACAGGTCAGTAGAGTAGAGCCTCATTATTGGGATTAGTGCTTTATAAAAAAAAAATCTCAGGCCCAGCCAGTGTGGCTCAGTGGTTAAGCATTGACCTACAAACCAGGAGGTCACAGTTCGATTCCTGGTCAAGGCACATGCTCAATCCCCAGTGTGGGCTCTCCAGATGGCAGCAGATCAATAATTCTCTCTCATCATTGATGTTTCTCTCTCTCTCTTTCTTCCTTCCTCTCTGAAATTAATAAAAATATTTTTTTAAAGAAAAAACCTCAGAGAGCTCCCTCGCCACTTTCACCATGTAAGGACACCACGAGAAGAAGGACGAGGGCTCTCACCAGACTCCAAATCTGCGGGTGCCTCAATCTTGGACTTCAGCTAAGGCTGAACAGAGAAAAACCTCAGGACACTCTCTACAGGGAGGGATGATCACAATGTGACTCTGTGTGTGTGTGTGTGTGTGTGTGTGTGTGTGACCTCACCCATACTAAGAAATGGCTGTAATTACAGTTCTGTGGTTAATTCTTGCATCAATGACTGATAATGAGAACCACTGGACCTCTTGAAGCTCCTTTGGAAATCAGCAAAGGCACCATCTCTGGGAGCCTGAGAGGAACAAGCCAGATACTACCCCCTAGGAAAGGAATCCCATCCTCCTTCCTACACCAATGTCTCCTCTCAACATTGTTAGCCCTCCAGAGAGCAGCAGTAGCTCCCTGCACACCAAAGGGTCTCTATCTTAGCATCTCAAATGAAGCCCATTAGGTCTGTTGGAAGTAGTCCCTCAAGAAGCAAACAATATGCTTGGGGTTCCGTCACATGCAGAGGGCAACAGCATAGCCCCTGCCTGCTGCCGTGCTCAAGGCACTGCTTCTCAAACGTCTTCCACGGGAGACCTTGTTAGAACAAGGCTTCCTGGCTCCGTCCCCAACGACTCCATTTCACCAGGCTGGGGTAGGGCCATGACGATGCATATCTAGCAAGCACACCGGCGGGGGGGTGCCAGGTGATACTGATGTCTCTGATCCTAGATCTCGCTTTGAAAATCCCTGGCTTCTACAAGCAGAAATGTATGATATGCAGAGGCAGTCCATTGAGCTGTGCAATCTCAGTGGCTCTGGGAAACCAACAGAAAATCGCATTTGTAAGAGTAATTCTCGTGAAACAAAAATGAATAATGATTCAGGGCATGCTCTGAAGCAAAATCATATTGGCCTGGCTGTAAATGAGCGGGAAGCATGTTTCCAGCATCTTCCAGAAGGCTAGTGAGTTAAAATGAATGATACAATTAAAAAGTGTCAGGGCTGCCAGGGTAAAGACAATTGAAGCGTAAATGCTCACGTTTTCACAGATGAGAAAACTGAGAACAAAAGCAGACATGCAGCTGACCAGCAAGAATAGAACTAGAACCCCTGCCTCGAGACTCACTGTCCAGTCCTCCTATTACGGGCAGTATGAGCCAAGTCTACAGAATCCATGAATATTTTTCATGGCAGAAATTATAAAGATGTGAGGGGATCGTGAAGTTTTACTGTCCTCTGTGGCGGAACAACACGGAGCAGTCCTGCACAGTATCAACTTAAAAGATTTCATTCCTGGTGTGTCTCCTAAAATAAACCCTCATTCTGCGCTGCGTCCCTCTCATCTCCCCATTCTCCTTCTTCCCTTCCTACCCTGCTTCCCAACGGACTAAGAAACACTGAAGTAGCAAACACCGGGGCAAAAGACTATTAAGACACACTATGCACCCCCAGAAGCTTCCAGATGCATCTCATCCCAGGCAGGACAAGCTATGTCCATTTATGGTTTTCTTGGCTCTAGATGGAACGATGATGATGTTCTTGCCATCTTAGGCAAAACAACTGTCCAGATCTGCCTCGGGGTGGACATCCTTCTCCCGGGCTCAGAGCTGCTGTTTGTAATCAGTTAACACTGCTGGCCATACAACCGGAGGGAGCCCGCGGAGCTCCCGCCCCCACGGCCGGACATCTCATTGCTCTTGAGGAGCTGAGTTAACGGTTCAAACTGTTTTTTCCTTCTTATTCTGTTATCAGAGGCGCAGTCAGCGTGAAGGAAAACTGAAACAACTGTCAAGAAGAGAAGAAAAACAAAACGTCTATTTAAAAAAAGTATGGGTCGTCACGTGACGTATTTTAAGGAGGTGCCTTCATCTGAGTCACATCAGCCTCTTGGTCTGCTTTCCAAGTTGGTGCTTCTCCGCTCTCGCCTCCCACTGCTGCAGGGCTTCTAGAGATTTCTGAGGAGGAGTGCGTTAGGGGGGAGTGCAATCTGAGGTTGAAGAAATAAAGTGGGGACAGGCGACAGGCAGGGCATGCCTTGCGAATATGTTAAGCACAAATGAAACAGCCATCACCAGCCCCATCACTCCACAAACATGCTCAGCACCTCCGCCTGTTAGTCTGGGCCTGTGGGATCGCTGCACACACATGATCACTAGAAACTCACAGTGACTTGTAACAGACTCGGAGCACAAAGGAGTTTAATTAGTGGCCATCAAATACTTTAAGTAACCTATAATATTTTAAGTAATCAACAACAAATAATTACATATTGATCATATACATGTGTTCTAAATAGTCAGGAATGCCAACCAGCTTGTGAAATGGTATTTAGAAAAACCTGACAGGTAAACGTGTATTTAAAATGTGTTTAAGTCACAAATAGGCAACGTGGAACATCATATCGTTAGTCAAAATGCAACCTACAACATCATATTTATTTTATGAAGATCACCTATTTGTTTTATGAAAGGGTCATTCAGTGTTTGAGGAATATGTACTACTTATGTAAGAAATATTTTGCATATGACCCAAGATATCTTGGAGGATGGCACAACTGTAACTCCTTTTCTCCTTTCTTTTTATTTCTGTAACTAATCTAGTTGGCAGTATTCCACCTAGGATGTAAATTGGGTTCCCTTTATTTGGTACAATGTCATTTGGGCAGGAAGGAATAATCCAACAAATATTTATGGAGTTTCTCCTCCATTCCAGGCCCTGGGCATACGGCGGCGAGCACAACAGATGGAGTTCCTGCTCCCAGGAGCTGGCACTCTCACTGGGACAGGTAACAGCAACACAGGGAGAAAATAAATATAACGCCATCAAACTATAGCCCAATAACTCCTCACAGAAATGCCTGCCTGCTCCAGTTTCTGCTTTCCAGGGTCAGACCATGGCCACTATCTGATACACTGAGTATTTGAATTTCCTATTGTTACTGTAATAAATTCTCACCAACTTGGCTTAAAACAGCCCCAAATCTGACAGTTCTAGGAGTCAGAAGGCCAACTGAATTCTCACTGGGATAAATTCAAAGTGTCAGTAGAGCTCCGTTCCTTCTAGAAACTGCAGAGGGAAAATCCATTTCCTTGCATTTTCCAGATCCGAGAGGCTGCCCACTGGGCCCATGACCCCCTTCCATATTCAAAGCCAGCAACCCTGTCACTCTGACCTCTGCTTCTGGCATCATATCACTTTCCCTGACTCTGGCCCTCCTGCCTTCTCCCTTCTCTTATTAAGATCCCTTCAATTACAAGAGACCCACTTCGTTAATCCAGGATAATGTCCCAATCTCAGAGTCAGCTGATTAGCAACCTTAATTCCATCTGCAACCTTAATTCCCACATGTCATGTAACATAACATCTCCAGGTTGCAGGAATTAGGACCTGGACATGGTTGAGGGGAGCTTCAAAGGTGTCCGGGTCCTGCAACCACCTGGGGGGAGCTTCCTCTTGAACTCCCTGATAGGAAACAGTCAGTAATCTCGTTCCTCAGAGATGTTTTAGCACAATGGAGGGTACCATTGTCTCCCTGTGAGACTCTGGGGAAGTCACTTTATGAGGAAAATAATAGCCTGATCCATGGTTCTGTGGAAACAGTTGAGGTAAAAATACTTGAAAGAAGTGTGAGCCTGGAAAACACAATGACCAGTTAATATTAGATAGATTTAGCTATTTCTGAATTTCTTTATCCATGAATTAAGTTTTTCTTCTTTCTAACAAACTAAAAATTTCAAGCTAAAATCTGAGCAGGCTCCGTGGGACACTGTGGTAATTACCCAGTGGCATGTGATTCACCCTTTCCTGCATTCCCATTGAAAGAAATGTAGAAATGCATAGAAAGAGGCTGAGTATGGAGGAGCCCCTGAGACATAAGAATGGGGTGTGGTGCAAACTGATCCCCGGGTGCGAACCTTTATCTCAGAAATACGCTGCTGAAAGGAACTGCTTTCAAGGGCACTCCCACCCGTGAGTACATCTTTCTATACCCATCCATTCAGAGACCCCAATTCCTGGAAATGCATCTCAACCAAGGAAAAAGGGCAGATGGATGGGGGTATACTGCCTTTTGGAGAATAAGAGAAAAGAAGAGAAATGGGGGGAACATAAGAAGGATACAAACTGGGGTATAGATTTTAATGTACTGTCTTTAGATAGAAGTATAGGAAGAACTATGAAATGATTAAAATTATATGAATAGAGATCCATCTAAATATTCAAGCTATCAGGCAGCAGAAGCAGGAGATTCCCTCTTAGGCAAGCTAAGGCACCCCTGAAAACACAACATAAAAGGAATTTAGCCAAGGACCATGAACAACAACCACACCTTGAACTGAAGATACGCTAACAGTAACCTGAAAGGATGTGGCAAGGCGAGTGCTCTGCGGGGACCGGACAGTCTGTTCACAGTGACGGGGCTCCGAACAGGCCTACCCAAAATGTGCCACCCTGGCATGGGAGTTATTTTGAACTGAAGGCAATCAAGACCCTACAGACTCATGAGAAAAGCTTTTACCTTTTCCTTAATTCAAATTAGGGGTCTTGCCCACAATAAAAGTGGTCACCAGAAATAACCTTTTCTGACTTACCTATTGGGCAGGGGAAACTAAAAATTACTGAACATCTGCTCTTCTTGTCATCCTACAATGACCTTCCTTCCCTCTGAAGCCCCAAGGCACCTTTACCTCATCTCTAGCTCAGAATGTCACATGAATCTCATTTTAACATTCGGTTCTCAAACCTCTCACGTATGCGGTCTCTCAGCCCCAAGAACCCAGAGGGGTAGAAGAAAGTTGCCCCCATCCCCACTCCACAACAGGCATCCTCACAGCCTAGATCTTTTCTCTCAAAGGTGGATAACTCAAAAAGGCTTTGAAAATTATCTGCAGCATAAACACAAAGAATCTTATACTTCCATAAATTATTTAGTACAGAAAATAGAATTTTTAGAAAGAATCTATCTTGCAATCTCATGATGGAAGAAATCATGGGCCATATGAAGAAAAAATGTTAAATGGACAGAAAGGCTAAGACAACAATGGGGGTTGGCTAATATGCAAGTGGACCACATATGATATGGTTAAAAAAAAAAAACCCAGAAATGTATGAACAAGGCCTAAATGGAAAATAAGGTAATAGAACAGTAGAACAGATCCAAAGTACTAAAAATTAAATCACTGAGGAGAAAACTAAAAATTAGAGACTCTTATAGAATGAAGGGGAAATGAAGAAAGAGGTGACAGACATGGAAGACATACAAATGGCTATCGGAATTACAAACAGTTCATGTTCCAAGAAAAACAACAAAAACAAATGCAAAAACATAATATTTTCAAGGCCCATCCATGTTGTTGCAAATGGCAGTATTTCATCCTTTCTTATGGCTTAGTAGTCTTCCATTGTGTATATGAACACATCTTCTTTGTTCAGTCCTCCATGGACACTTCAGTTGTTTCTATGTCTTGTTCACTGTGAATAATGCTGCAATGAACTTAGAGGTGCATATCTTTGTGAATACATTCTTTCAAGTTTTTAAAGTATATACCCAGGAGACAGATTGCTAGGTCATATAGTAACTGTATTCTTAATTTTTTTAAGAATCTCCAGACTGCTTTCCACAGTGGTTATACCAGTCTATGTTCCCACCAGCAGTGAATGAGAGTTCCCTTTTTCCCACAACCTCTCCAACACTTATTGCTTGTCTTGTTGATAATGTCCACTCTAACAGGTGTGAGGTGTCTAGAGAATACTATGCTCAGTGAAATAAGTCAGTCAGAAAAAGCTAAAAACCATATGATTTCACTCACATGTGGGATATAAAAGGGAGATTCATAAATATAAACAGCAGTGTGGTGGTTGCCAGAGGGAAGGTGGCAGGTGGAGAAGGGAGTCCTAATATATGGACAGAAGAAGATTTGACTTTGGGTGGTGGGCACACAGTGCAATATACAGATCTGGTAACATAGAAACCCACACCTAAATCCTATATAGCATATTGACCAATGTCACCCCAATAAATTTAATTAAAAATAAAATGAGCAAAATAAAACATGTAAAGAGGAAATGCTTAAAACAATTATATAATGAACAGGAAGAATAAATAGTTGTTATCAACATAATAAGCAAAAATACAATCAAATATAATATTCTCTGGACAAAATGAAAAAAAATAGAAATGATATTTCCAAATATATACATAAAAGCAACCTGGCAAGTTAGAAATTAAGAGATCACTCTCCTAAATAATTATTTGCACAGAAAATATAAACCTACAATTATAAGACTATTACAAAAATACAATAATGATTACATGACATTGTAAAACTTATAAGGAGAGTCTAAAGTGGCCCTGAAAGGTACATGCATCATTAGCAAGAAAGAACAACAAAAATATATAGCCCAGCTGGTATGGCTCAGTGGTGAAGTGTAAACCTATGCACCAGGGGGTCACAGTTCATTTCTAGTCAGGGCACATGCCTGGGTTGTGGGCTTGATCCACAGTAGAGGGTGTGCAGGAGGCAGCCAATCAATGAATCTTTCTTATCATTAATGTTTCTCTCCCTCTCACTTCCTCTCTAGAATGAAAATATATACTTTTAAAAACTCACTTATTAAAAAAAATACACACACACATATATATAAAGCACTTAAAGATATTAGAAAACAAAGTAATTTAGAGATTATTTTGAAACACTATTCTATAATAATAAAAGGCTAACATGCAAATTGATTAAACAGCAGAACAACCGGTCACTATGGTGCTCACTGACCACCCGGGGCAGACACTTAATGCAGGAGCTGTCCTGATAGTCAGTCCACTCAGCCAAAAGTTTGGCTCACAGCTGGCAAGTGCAGCGGCAGTGGCAGGAGCCTCTCCTGCCTCTGTGGCAGCACTAAATATGTCCGACTAATGGCTTAGGCCAGCTCCCTGGTGCACATATGACTAAGCCATCAGTCGGACATACACCAAGGGCTCCTGGACTGTAAGAGGGTGCAGGCTGTGTTGAGGGACCCCTCCCCTCCTGAGTGCAGGAATTTCATGCACCGAGCCTCTAATTTGAGCTATAATTGATGACTCAGGAAATAGGGAAAAGAACAAAACTGATAAATAATAAAATAAAATGTAAATAAAATCAAATTTCATCCAGAAAATAAGAGAAACACCTAAGTTAGTAATGAGAAAAATGTTATATAATCACAATTAGAAAACAGGTTAAAATTTTAAAATGCATATTTTTGTTCATTTAAAAAAAACCTTAATGAAGTTGTCATTTCCCTGGGAAAACAAATTACCTATACAGAAAAGTTGCAATGGAAGATATTGAAAAGTTTATCCAAAATTAGATGCAAGAATACAGGCCAAGAAGAACTATAAGTGTTATTTTGAATTTTAAAGTTACAGGTCATTCCCATGCTTCATAAAATATTCCAGAACACAGAAGAGCATGTAAATGATCAATTTGTTTTGTAAAGTTTGTGTAATGCTAATATCTGCCATGAATATAAAAAGCAACATCTTATAGAAAATATAAACAAATCAAATCCAACATTATTTTTTAAAAGTATATGTCTAGAGTTTACTTCAGGGGCAGCTCAAAATAGAAATTTATTTACATTGTTATATTAAACACTTTAATAAATATTAATGAGGCATTTGAACACACCACAGCCATTCTAATTTTTTTTAAAAAACCTAGAAAACTAGAAATTAAAGAAAACTTACACAGTATAATGAAAGTAACCAACATAATAGCCAACAATAAAAAGCTATTCAACTACAGCCTGAATTTTAAACTTGCCTATGATGGCAAATTATTGGAAAACACAAGATATTGGTTTGTGTATAATAAATGTGTTTTAATTATTTCTTATATAGTTTAAAACTTAAGAATAAAATATAAATAAAATTAAGAATAAATTAAAAAGAAATCTTTAAAAGAATGCATAAAGAATAAAACAACAAGAATAAAGAATTAATACCAGATAAACTTTCACAAACAAATGTAAGTAAGAGATAGGGAAATGATCATGAATCTCCACTGATAGTTTTTTTTAAACCTTGGATCACGTGAAAAGCACATGATGAATGAGAAGATCCAATGTTATAAAATGCCATTTTTTTCACCCTAGCTGGTTTGGCTCAGTGGATAGAGCCTTGGCCTGCAGACCAACAGGTCCCAGTTTTGATTCTGGTCAAGGGCACATGCCCGGGTTGCAGGCTCAATCCCCAGTAGGGGGCGTGCAGGAGGCAGCTAGTCAATGATTCTCTCACATCATTGATGTTTCTATCTCTCTCTCCCTCTCCCTTCCTCTCTGGAATCAATAAAAATATTTTTTAAATAAATAAAATGCCATTTTTCTCCCACAAAATAGATTTGTCAAAACTCAGAGTCATTTGGGCAAAATTTGACAGATTCTAAAGTTCCCCTGAAAGAATAAACAAGTGGTAACAGCAAATAGTGTTCTTCCCCAAAACAAGAGGAGTCTTGCTCTATGAGATAATTAGCAAGCTAATAAACTACAACAATTAATTAATGGGTAAGTAGAACAAATTAGACATCACAAAACTGCTTCTGTGCATAAGAAAACAGGCATGAAATAAAGGTGGTACTACAAATGTGTGGGTAAAGGAAAGATTCTTAAATAAGCAATTTAACTGTTAAACCTGTTCATCTGTTTAAGTCAAATCTTTGCTGTATGCTAAAATAAAATCCAAGTGAGCAAAGAGTTTAAAAATGTTTAATTTAACCATAAGACTTGGAAGAGACATGAAGGATTATATGGAATTAATATATAATTGAGATCCTGGATCTAGGAATAAAACAATGAAAAAATAAATACAAGGGAAAAGAAATATAATTTTGACTAGATAAAAATGAAAACCTTCTGTAAACCAATTGAAAAAAAAAGCAAAACTTCTGAACTAGGATAAGATATTTATACTAGTTTATACAATATAGCTCTTACAAATCATGGATAAAAATACTGTTGTCCCATTAGAAAAAAAAAATGAAGAAATTTTTCTCACAAGCAAAGAAATATGAGAGACCAATAAACATTTTTTTTAAAAAAATCAGCTTCCCTAGTATAAAAGAAAGGCAAACTAAAGCTCTGAGATACCATTTCTCTGCAATCAAACTGAATTTAAAATATGTAAAATAGCCATACTTATTCGATTCTGGCAGAGAACACTGAATTGAGCACTCTCAACCCTTGCTGTTGGAATCTCTCATTTGTTCAGATTCCTGGAAAGTCCGTATTAGCTTTGACAATGGGCATGCACTCTGACACTGAATAGCACTTCTAGGAATCCACCCGGAAGAAAATGCCAGAGATTAGCAAAAATTTTAACACAAGAACATTCATCTAAGTGAGGATATTGGAAATTCCTAATGATCACAAATGGAGGCCTGCTTGAATAAATAGGATATAATCATATGATACAATGTAATAGTTAAGTCCATGGGTTCTGGAATCAAACAGCCTAATTTCAAATCCTCCTTGGCCCTGGAGAAATTTTGTGAGCTTTAGCAAGTTACTTAAACTCTTTGTGTCTTATTTTTCTTTGAATGTAAAATGGAGATAATAATGGTACCTACTCCATCAGATCTTGAGGGGAGTAAAGGAGTAATACAGGTAAAACACTTAGAGTCCCTAAAACAAGCTAAGTGCTCAATAAATGCCACTTGTATAGTACTAAAAAATATATTATAATTGTAATATGCACTATATTATGCAGATATTAATAATTTTTAAGTTTGATGCCATTGAGAAATGTTTATAATAAGTTAAACAGCAGAATCCACCAATTCTACACTATCTCTTCCAGAGAATAAAAGGGAATACTCCCTAATTCATTTTATGGGGCCAGCAAACCTGAACAAATACAAGAAAAGTAAACTATGAATGTCCTGGGAGATCACAGATGCAATAGTCCTCAACAAAATAAGATCAATTCAAATCCAAGAAAACAGGAAGCGAAAAACACACCACTATCAATGGAGTTTACCCAGGATATGCAAGGCTGATTCTGTATTTGAAAACCAATCTATATAACCCACCAAACATTATCTATCTAAAGAAGAAAAACTACAAGATCATATCAATTGATGGAGGAAAAGCATCTGACAAACTTCGATATCCATCTGATAAAAAATTGTCAGCACAATAGGACTGGATGGAAACTTCCTCAGCTTGATAAAGGACATGAATAAAAATCCAACAGCAAATACCATAATTAATGTTGAAGGACTGGAGGCTTTCCCTCTCAGATCAGAGACAAGGGAAGGCCGTCCACCCAAACCTAACATTGTACCGGAAGTCTCAGCCAGTGCAATAAGGCAAAAAAAAAAAGAAATTAAAAACCCTGGATTTGAATGTGTATAGGAGCTTTATTCATAAATACCAAAACCAGAAACAACCTAAATGTTTTTCAATAGATAAATGGATATGTAAGCTGTTGTACATCTGTATAATGGAGTACACCTTAGCCGGGAAAAGGAATGAACTGCCGATACATGCAACAACGTGGATAAATCCAAGGGGCATGATGGTGAGTGAAAGAGCCAGTATCAAAATATTACATACTGTAGGATTCCATTTGTATGACATTCTCAAAAGGACAAAACTTTAGTGACAGAGAACAAATCAGGGGTTATGAATGGGGAAGGTGTGATTACAAAGTGATAGTCTGAGGAACTTGGCTGGGGTGGAGGGGTGGATTTCTGTTCTATAACCTGTCAGTTAATTTTACTGTGGGTTAATTTTTTTAATTTAATTTATTTTTTTTCAATTTCACTATCTTTTATTAGACAGCCAGCTAAGTCTCTTTTTTATTATTTTAAAAGCAGGATCCTATATATTACATATAGTAGGATACCAATTTAAAATTATCTAAGGAAGGACATATACTGCAATGTTGAGAAAGACTGGAATTGTCCTGACCTCATGCCCAAGTTTATTTAAGGTAGGTGCAGTGAGTTTTCTTTCTCCACACCCAGCACATGCATTAAAGACTCAGAGGTCATTACCACCAAATTCCAAAGCCTGGGTTCGTAGGTCCTAGGAAACTTTGCTTTCCTTGGAAGTGATGTTCAGATAACAGACTAGAAATGCAACACTAGAGACTTAAATTTTTTTTTTAATCTTGTAAGCTCAAAGGCCCGTAAAAAAAAAATTAATGGGCATTCATTTTTAAAATGCCCAATCATTCTCATGCTAGAGGAATAATTGTTCAGGTAAAAGGTAAGTCAACGAAGTTATTTTTCTCCTAAGGCATCCTATCTAATAAAGAGGGAATATGCTTAATTGACCATCACTCTGTCACAAAGATGGCTGCACCTACAACTGAGGCCAAGTTCCCATAAGGAGCCTTAACGAGCAATCAGCAGGGACCTGAGGCTACACCCTCCCCTGTTCCCATAGGGCTTGACAAGGGACCTCAGGCCATAGCCCCTGTCTTGGCATCAGGCTAGGGGACCTCAGGGCACATCCCCCACCCCAGTGCCAGGGGACCTGAGGCCATGCCCCTGACAGGGGACCTCAAGGTGTGCTTCCCATCCTGGTGCTGGGCTAGGGGCCCTCAGGATGCCCCCCCCTGCCCCAGCGCCAGGCCGGGGGACCTCAGGCCGTGCCCTCTACCAGGTGGGGCTTGACAGGGCACTGCAGGCCGCACCCCCCACCCTGGTACCAGGCCATGGGACCTCAAACCTCACCCCCTGCCTGGTGGGGCTTGACAGGGGACCTAAGGCCATGCCTCCCACCCAGGAGGGCTTGACAGGGGACCTCAGGCTGTGTCCCCCACCTGGCAGGGCTTGATGGAGGACCTCAAGGCATGCCCCCAACCCTGGTCTGGGCTAGGGGACTTCAGGGCATGCCCCCCATCCTGACCCCTGGCCAGGGTACCTGAGGCTACACCCCCTGCCGGGCAGGGGTTGATAAGGGTAGGACTGGCTGGGTCTGGATCTAGCCCAATGGGTTGGGCACTGGCCAGGTCTGGGTCTCACGAGATTTTGAGGTGCATGTGGGTGGGCAGGGTCATGAGTCTGGGTCTCATGGTACGCCCCAGACTCTGAAAGGAGGAAGGTTTTCATACACATTTTACTAATTTTCTTTCATCTCTGATAGTTCTATTATAGAGAAAGGGCAAATAGCAATATTAAATTATTTTCTCTAATTAATCCCCTTTTAACGTGCACGAATTTTGTGCACCGGTCACTAGTATCCTATAAGCCAGTATGTCTGGATAAACAAATCTCTCATTTTTTACAAGAAGTATTTCACCCTGAAATTATCCAATTTTCTCCGTCTAATGTCTATGCATGCCAAATAATTCCCAGCAAGATCCCAGCACTTCAAAAACATTTCAGGAAGAGACAACAAGATGGCGGCAGAGGTAAAAGCCTAACTGCAGCCGCACTCAACAATTTCAAAAAATACAACTAAAATATAGAGTCGACACTATCTGGAACTACAGGAAAGTTAACTGACTGGGAATTCTACAACTAGAAGGAAAGAGAAAACCAGAAGAAAAACCACAGGAGCTGTAAAAGCCTAAGGTACGGAGGCACGGTGCGCGCGCGCGGGGAGAGGACGGAGCCGGAGAGGAGGGGCGGCTGAGTGCCTGGCTGGCATTCCCTAGCGGGAAGGAGATAAAAGCTCCGGACCGTGCTGAACCCCAACTCCGACTGCACTGTACCCCAGTTCTGGGCGAGACCCTGGGGTCCAGGCTCATACAGAGGGAAACTGGGCTGTAAGGCGGAAGCTCAGCGGAGCAGCAGCGAAAGGCAGAGCTCCGGAGTCACGCACATTGCGCACAGAGGAGGGACTGTTCGCTGAGCTGCTGAATTGCCCCAGCGGGAAGGACTCAAAAGCTCAGGACTGTGCTGAGCCCCAGTTCTGACTGCACTGAACCCCAGTCCTGGGCAAGACCCTCAGGCTCCAGCCTCATACAGAGGGAATCTGGGCTGTAAGACAGAAGCTCAGGGGGGCGGCGAAAAGCAGAGCCCCTGAGTCGCGCACATTGCGCGCACAGAGGACAGACTGTTGTTTGGGCCGCGAGATTGCCCTGGCGGGAAGGAGACATAAGCTCCGGACTGTTCTTAACCCCACTTCCAACTGCTCTGAACCCCAGTTGTGGGCTTGTTGGGGGAGAGACTACACTGTCTGGTAGCGGGCGAAGCTCTGGGGTGCCTTTCTCTCAGAGGTGCTTGCAGGGAGTACCAAAGGACACTGAGGAACTCTGAGACTCCGGACCTCAGAGGGCGGGGATAACCGGAAGCCAAGGCTGTAGGCTCCACCCTGAAACTGCCCCATCCAAGCTGAACTCAGAGAGGCTTTTGCAGGTTCCCAAGTCTAGTGGAATAAGGTTGTCTCCTGGCATAGACACAGCTGATCCTCCCAACCTACCAACTCAGGGAAGCAGTGAAAATGCCGAAACGAGGAAACAGATCACAAACGAAAGAAATGGAGGACAAAAAGCGACTGGATATAGAGTTCAAAGCCACGCTTATAAGGTTGTTCAACAATCTCTTAGAAAAGGCGGATAAAATAAATGAGACCTATGAGGATATGAAAAGGGATCAACTAGAAATAAAGAATACATTCTCTGAAATAAAAAATATTATACAGAGTCCTAAAAACAGATTGGAAGATTGCAAGAATCAAGTCCAGTATTTGGAACACAAAGAGCCAGAGGACACTCCTCCGCAGAAGCAAGAAGACAAGAGAATCCAGAAAGTTGAAGATGGTGTGAGAAACCTCTGGGACAACTTCAAGCGAACCAACATCAGAATTATGGGCATCCCAGAAGATGACAGAGAGCAAGATACAGAAAACATATTGAAAGAAATAGTGACAGAAAACTTCCCCCACCTGGGGAAAGAAATAGACTTACACATACAGGAAGCACACAGAACCCCAAACAAAAGGAATCCAAAGAGGACCACACCAAGACACATCATAATTAAAATTCCAAGAGCTAAAGACAAAGAGAGAATATTAAAAGCAGCAAGACAAAAGCAGGTAGTTACCTATAAAGGGGCACCCATTCGACTGTCAGCTGATTTCTCAACAGAAACCATGCAGGCCAGACGGGAATGGCAAGAAATATTCAAGGTGATGAATAACAAGAACCTACAGCCAAAAATACTCTACCCAGCAAAGCTATCTCTCAGAATCGAAGGCCAGATAAAGAGCTTCACAAATAAATTTAAGCTAAAGGAATTCATCACTGCCAAGCCAGAATTATATGAATTGCTGAAAGGGGTTCTTTAGGAAGAGGAAGAAAATAAAGATAAAAATATGAACAAACACGTAACTATCAACAAGTGAGTCTAAAAACCAAGGGAAGTAAAAATCCTGATGAACAATATTAAGTGGTGAATATAATAGAATCAGAGGTATGGAAGGGGAGTGGACTGATGATTCTTGGGGAAATGGGGAGTGGAGCGGGGCGGGAAAAGACTGAACATAAACTGCACCTATGGATGAGGACAATGGGGGATGGGGAAAGGGCCGAGAATTCAATGGAAACTTGGTGTAGGGGAGCAATTGGGGGGAGAGGGGGAATGAGGAACATTTGTAATAATATGAACAATAAAGATTTAGTTAAAAAAAATAAAATAAAAATAAAAATAAAAATAAAATACATTTCAGAATTTAAAATAATTTCACTGACAGTTTGCATTAAATATATTTCTAACCTTAATTTTTTGCTGGGTTTTTTTTTTCTTAAGTATTTACTAAGCACAGAGTCAGAAAACCTGGGTTCTGACCCCAATTTCAATTCTTTCACATCAGTTCCCTTAAACATAGGATCAGATGATAACATACAATGGTCTCTACTATCTCCTCCATCTCTAATATTCTAGGACAGCAATTTCCAACCTTTCTCATTTCATGGCACACTTAAACCAATTACTAAAATTCTGTGGCACACTCAAAATGTATTTTTTGTCAGTCTAACAAAAAATAGGTATAATTTTTATTCATTCACACCAGAAGTCTATTGTTGTGCTAGCTGTTGTCATTTTTTTATTTGACAACCTGAGGAAAAAGAAGTCAGTGCCCAGGACTTAAATAGTCAGATATTGCATGATTTCAAAATTATTGCGTCAATCCGGCTGAAAATGACTGTTCTAGGAAATGAATCACAGTGAAAGTAATATTGCAGGGAACATGGCAAAACTGTTTAAATGAACAAACGACTTGAATGAACTATTTTCACAGAGGATTCATTCAGAAATATTGTGTAAATGACAGAAAAAAAAAAACTGTTCATTAGAGAAACTATTACCTCGCCATGCCTGACCTTTATCTAGCACTTAGCTCAGGTTACAATACCTGAAAGCAATAAAACTGCAATGATTGAGACAACTCTCCGCGTCCCAATTGCACTGGTGTACACTAACCTACACTCATGTCCCTGCTACCGACTTATAAGGAGTATTTTGTGTGGAGCAGCATTAGTGATGGTGGAATTTTACTTAATTCTTAAAGCTATAACTTCTTTTAAGATTAATTTAGTTTGGAATAGGTGATAGGAGTTACTTAAGGTATGTATGGAGTGTGGTTATTAACGGGCAACACATGTCATCCTTGTGATGTTAACTCTGTCCAACATTTTGACTGTGGTGGTTGTGAGAACCTACATAAGTTTTAAAAAAATGTACAGAACTTAAGACACACACATAAGTATAGATATAACTGAGGGAATATGAATAAGATTAGTAGATTACGTCAATGTTGCTACCCTGGTTATAATATTATACGAGAGTTTTGCAAAATGTTACCACTGGAGGAAATGGGAAAAACTACAAGGAATCCCTCTGTATTATTTCTTACCATTGCATGTGAATCCACAACTAGCTCAAAACAAATTTCAGTTAAAAAGAATATGATGAAAACTCACCTTCCACCTACTAGCCCTCCCAGGAGGCAACAACTCTTACCAGTTTCATATGTATCAGAGCTAAAAGAGAGACAGAAAGAAGGAAGACAGGAAGGGACAAACAAAGACTTAAATAACTTGGAATGGTCTTGCAATGTATTAAAGTACATTGCAATGTATTAAAGTACATCAGTGGTTAAAACATCAGCCTGAGCACCGAAGGATCTCAGGTTCGATTCCCGTCAAGGAAAGGCACCTAGGTTGCAAGTTCCATACATAGCCCTGGTTGGGACACGTGTAGGAGACAAAAATCGATGTGTCTCTCTCATCTCTCTCTCTCTCTCTCTCTCTCTCTCTCTCTCTCTCTCTCTCTCTCTCTCTCTCTCTTTCTCCCTTTCCCCACTCCTTCCCTTGCCCCTTCCTTTACCTTCCTCACTCCCTTCCGCTCTTTAAAAATCAATGGAAAAATAGCCTAGGGTGAAGATTAACCCCCCAAAAAAATTTTTGCAGCTCTTTCTTACTCATAGCTGTCCTTGAGACAAAATCTTGAGTCAAAGAGTGTGTTTTGTTTTAACAAATCCCAACCCTACCCCAGCTTTCTCTCCCATTGGGTTATTAGAAGTAACCATGTCTTTTCCCTCAAGACAGGGCACTGGGTGACCCTTGCTTGGGAAATCTGACACTCCCCTGATAAAGAACTAAAACTAGAGATGCAGAGGACACCCAATGACATGGCCCAGTCAGCTCAACTTATGGAAACACAATCAACAGACTTTCCTCCTTGCAGTTTCAAATCTCATTTTAATGGCCTCACTTAAATAGGAGGAGACACCAAGGATCACTTGACATTCAAAGAAAGCACATCATATGAAAATCAAAACAAAATAAATAGACAACAGCAACTTGGAGAAACAGACTCTATACAGAGAAAGGAAAACTTCAAAGACATTATTAATAACTTAGGGATATAAAGATGATTCTGTATCATGGAAGCAGAACAGGGTGCTACTAAAAATAACTTCCAAAGGAAAACAGAGAGCTCTTGGAAATAAAAAATATGACAGCAGAAAATAAAAGCTCTATATAAGAATTGGAAGATCTGATTAAGAAAATACAGACATTAGAATAAAAGGATGAGAGAGGAAAAAAAAACAGGGTAAGAGGGATAAGAAAATCAAGTCAACTCAGGGAGTCAAATATCCAAATAATAGACAATCCAGGAAGAGAGAAAGAGAGAAAAGAGAACTTCAGACAGAGAAAATCATAAACAGACAAGTTCACAGATATGAAGGACGTAAGCTTCCAGATTAAAAGAACCAGATGAGTGGCCAAGAAAATGCATGAAACAGAACCACAATAGTCATAAACATGATTTTAGTGAACATTATGAGCAAAGCAAAGAGCATACATGTCCTTAGAGGGAAAAACAGATCTCACGCAAAAGAATAAAAAACTGGAACAGCATCTGACTTCTCAGAGGCAAGTGACACTGGAAGCTAGAAGACAGCAAAACAATGCCTTCAAAATTCTGATGGGAAAAAAAATATATTTTCTAATTGAAATTCTTTTTTAATACATTTTATTGATTTATTACAGAGAGGAAGGGAGAGGGATAGAGAGTTAGAAACATCGATAAGAGAGAAACATCGATCAGCTGCCTTCTGCACACTCCCCACTGGGGATGTGCCCGAAACCAAGGTACATGCCCTTGACCGGAATCGAACCTGGGACCCTTGAGTCTGCAGGCCAATACTCTATCCACTGAGCCAAACCTGTTAGGGCTAATTGAAATTCTTGACCCAGCCTAACTGTCCTCTAAGTGTGGGGATAGAATGAATATATTTTCAAACCCATAAAGTGTGAAACCTTTGTTTCATTATTTCCATACCCCTATTTTAGGAGGGACTTATAGTGTGTAATATGTGATCCCCAAAAATGTATACCACAAAACCAGGAAAGACCAATACATGAGTTCCAGGAAAAAGCTTTCAACATAGGGAGAGCTGGGGGAAGGGAGAGTGTTGTGGGGGAAGGGATGCAGGAAGAGGCTGGAGGGGAGCTCAAGGTGACAACTGGGCAGCAGATTTAACCAACAACCTCTCCAGACTAGACCAGGCCAGAGAATGTGGTGAAGACTTCTTCAGAAAAAGACCTAGACAGAGTGTCTAAGGGCACTGTCTGTATGAAGAGGAGATGAAGGCGACTGGAGCAAAGTGCGGGCTTTAATGAGTGGTAAAGTCTTGGAAAACTGCGCAGACCAATAACAACGCATGTTCAAGACAGAAAAATTAAGCTGACTGTCTTTCCCAGCTCAGCTGCGAAGACCACCGACACCCAAGTGGCTATGAGAAGGAAACACTGACATAGCTCAGTGGTGCCAGTCTTGGTTGCATGTTAGAGCCATCTGCCTCACTTTTAAAAAATCTCAATGCTGTCCTACCAGTGTGGCTCAGTGGTTGAGCATCGACCTATGAACCAGGAGGTAGCTGGTTCAATTCCTGGTCAAAGCACATGCCCAGGGTTGTGGGTTTGATCCCCAGTAGGGGGCGTGCAAGAGACAGCCGATCAATGATTCTCTCTCATCATTGACGTTTCTCTCTCTTCCTCTCTGAAATCAATATATATATATATATATATATATATATATATATATATATATAATCAAATATATATAATCTCAATGCCCAGGCTGTACCCCTGAGCATCCCATTGGAATCCCTGGGGGACAGGACCCAGCCAAGAGCAAAGTTTAAAGTTATAACCTGGGGTGATCACAATGTGCAGAGAAGACTGAGACCCACATAGCTAACCAAAGGTACAATTCTCACCCTCATGTGTTCTACTCACAGATTATGTGTAGCTGAAACTGCTTACAATCTTGGCTTGCCACAGTTCACTATATTCCACCTAAATGCCCTGCCAGAAATCAAAGTCAAAATTCTATAAATGAATGTTTCACATTCTCACTTAAAAGTGGTGCTATTGTCTGGCTGGCATGGCTCAGTGGTTGAGCGTTGACCTAGGTACCAACTCACCAGCAGTATATAAGACCAGACAATGCCTGGTCAGAGCACATGCCCAGGTTGTGGGCTCTATCCCCAGTGCAGGGTGTGCAGGAAGCAGCCTAGCAATGATTCTCTCTCATCATTGACGGTTCTATCTATCCCTTCCTCTCTCTTCCTCTCTGAAATCAATATATTGTATATACTAGTATATACTAATATATATATATATATATATATATATATATATATATATATATATATATTAAACTAGTGCTAATGACTTTTTTTAGTATCAACTTATGGCACCCTGTTTCTTCTGGTCACCCATGCCCAATCTCACCCACTTTGTTTTTACATCAAAGTCCTACTCAAGCCGAGACCGGTTTGGCTCAGTGGATAGAGGGTCGGCCTGCGGACTTAAAAGTCCCAGGTTTGATACCTGTCAAGGGCATGTACCTTAGTTGAGGGCACATCTCCAGTAGGGGGTGTGCAAGAGGCAGCTGATCGATGATTCTCTCATCGATGTTTCTAACTCTCTATCCCTCTCTCTTCCTCTCTGTGAAAAATCAATAATATATATATATATATATATATATATATATATATATAGTCCTACTCAAGAAAACTGCTTTTCTTGCCCTACGCACATTCTGATTCCCCAGCTGACTACCTCACTACAGTGAAAATGCCTCCTGCTTGAGGTCAAACAATGCTGAAACACAAGGGGAAAATGAGGAGAAAAACACAAAGTTGCAAATGTGAAATTCCCCCAAACTAGGTCACAGATGGCTTACTTTATTTGTTCACCCTCTCCTAGAAATAAAGTGATTGACAAGGAAGGAACAATGGCTGGGTTTCGTGATTCACATCAGCACTTTGTGTTGACTTGGACAGTCTCAGATACCTACGTATTGCCTTCTAACCCCACCTCCATCCTTTCTACACATCAATCTCACTACAAGGCCACGGCTCCATTTGAAGTCTGTGCCTAAAACCTGGACACGCTGCCATCTCCCATGGTGTCGGGTACCAACTCACCGGCCCACCTGCAGCATACGAGACTCTCCTGTGCCTTTGTCAACCCTTGATATTTTCATGTTTTCAGTTTTTCCAATCTGATATTGAAAAATAGCATTGCATCATTTTAAAAATGTGGATTTCCCCAATTACGATGAACACGGAGGATTTTTTTTTTACTTATATCTAATGGCCACTGGCAACTGCTTTTCTTTGTGGGAATTGCCTGTCTGGATTTTTTGCCCATTTTTCTATGAGTCTGCCTTTTTGTCCCCCTCCTTACCAACCTGATTCTTTTTCTATCCCAGGTTCCAGGTTCTGCTGACCACGCACTCTCCCACGCCATGCTGTGTTCTCATCTGTATCTCTCACGGTGCCTGAAAATTAGTTACCCAACATCCCTGTTCCCACTAAAGCCTGCGCACCACCAGGATGATATTCTGGGTGTCCGTCTGACCCCTCTGTCACCTCGGTAACTAGCATGAAGCCACAGGTGTTTATTGACAAAGTGAACATGGTTCCCTGTGTCTTTATATCAGTGAGGTCCAGGCCACTGAAGGTGTGCCACTAAGAAGAGTTCCACAAAGGAACCATTTGGAAAGGTGGCTGCAGGGTGAGGAAACCAATGAAGGACGATGAAGCCCCCAGGACTCTCAGTCAGGAGAGAAGGGCTGGTGGTCCCTATGAGATCTCTAGCCCCCAGGGAGAGTCTGGATGGTCTCGCCCAAGTCTGAGAAGTTGTGAGCCATCACCACTGCTCTCACAGAAAACCTCTTCCACTTGAATCCTTAGGACTTCACATTCTAAATCCTACAGAATAACACCATGTTTCAAGCCACTGCAAATGATAAACAAAATCATTGCGAAACGAGTTCCACAGGAACCAAAGGCAAGAAAAGGCCGGGAAAAGTAGAATTACCTTCCCAGCAGAATCACCCCTTCGCTGCGTGATGTCAGAGATGTTTTCTGAACTCCTCATATCTCAGTGCCCCCTGCTTATCAAAGTATATGTACTATTATTATTCCAAAAAAATTATTTTGCTTAAGGAAAAGAAGTGCCCTTAAAGAAAAATACCGATGCCAAAACCGTGTCCTATCAGCCAACTTCCACCAGGCCGTGGAATTCTCAGCAAATGGCTGGTTTTGCAATTCTTCTGGCTTTGCCAACCCTCCAGGGTAAAAAAAAAAAAAAAAAAAAAAAAAATCTTCCCACAAGGTTGGAGGCTTTCAAGTGGAGGAAATCTCTGAGAAAAATCTGGGTTGATGAGCAGCTAAGAAAAGCCAGGAGGAAAGACACACATCTATATGTGTTTAGGCAGAAAATAGAAAAAGTTGAAAAGCAATGCTTCTAAAATACCGCTTCTATGAAAGCAACCTTCTGTTCCTCCCTTACTCTCTGGGTGCCTGAAAAAGGCGGCGTGACTTCCATTTTCTACTCATGTCTTCGTCAGCCCAGGCGAGGGAGTACGGTGGCCTGCAGCTCTGACCAAGGTGGGCTTGGGTTCAAATCTTGCCCCGTGATGAAGGGACACTGGGCAAGGCACTCACCTTTCTGCAACTCAGGGTGAGCCCATGAAATTTGCTGGGTTGGGGGTAGGATTATAAATCATGAAAATGAAGTGTGTGTCAGCCAGTGGGTTCCTAACACATGGGAGTTCGATCTATCACAGACACCGTAGTCTGAAAACCAAAAGGACTTTTTCAGATTAACAAATATCTTTTTGAACAGCTACTACGGGCTGGGTGACAGAGGTGACAAAGGTGAGACAAGTTCATAGTGGCCCTGACCTCCTGACCTTGGAACCTGGTGAAGAGGAGATATTGCTCAAGTCGTAACTGAAGAAATACATAATTGCCAACTGTGATAAATGCTGGGAAGGGAGGACAGAGCCTGCTCAGAGAGCAAAATGGGGAGCCTAGTCTGGTCAGGAAGATCCTGGGCTGAAGGATTAACTACGGCGGTGGTGACAGTGGGACCAGCATGTGCTGGAGGCCTTGGGCCAGAAGAAGGGTCACCCTTTTGAGAAGAAAGGCCAGAGTGTGGAAGCATGGGAAGAGGAGATAAAGCTGGAGAATCTGGCAAGACTTCTCTGTAAGCCACACGAGGGATGGAAAGGTCACAGTCATGGTCCTCTGAGAATGGGAAACCACAAGGTGAAAGATGGGCTCTCAGGTCCGCAACTGACCTCCGCAAGAAAACTCCACTGCAGCCCGGGTTCCACCGCTGGATCCCACGCCAGTTACATGAGTAGCAATGTTTTCATGGTTGCAAGGTATTCCAAAAAATTACATACACACATATGTTCCAAGAGAATAAGGTGCAAGTGCATTTATTAGTCACCGTTTACCACCTTGGAAAATATCTACAATTACCTGTAAATTACTATGCCTTTGGATCCCTGGTATTCCAAAGACAGCCACGCCAGTATCTCCCACTGCACATGCTCTCCTACAGCAAACCCTGACACGCCTCTATTGAGTAAGCGACGGTATCTATCTTCTTGAACTTGGGCTGACATTGCTCACTGCCTTGACCAACAGGGAAGTGATACCATGAGACTCCTGAGGCTAAGCCATAAAAATGCCATGCACTCCTACCTTATTTTCTTGGAACCCTGAGGACTTTTTTACTAGTTAAACTTCTGAGGGAGTTCAAACCAAGGCACATGGAGAGGCCACATGTAAGTGTTCTGGTTGACATCCCAGCTGAGGGGCCAGCCAACAGCTGGCATCCACCCCAGACACGGGAGTGATACTACTGCCAGATGACTGCAGACCCAGCTGTCAAGTCACCTAGCCTTTCAATCTTTCCAGCTGAGGCCCCAGACATAATGAAGCAGAGAAAAGCCATCCTTCACTAGGCTGTCTGAGCCAAAGTATCCACGAGCAAAAAATTAAAATAACTGTTTTATACTCATACATGTGGGGTGGCTTGTTATACAGCAATAGTAACTGGGAGAGAAAGTATCTCAAAGTATGTGTGTACGTACTAGTACATATAAAAGCAGATAGAGAGACATGTGTATAATTTTTCTTATTCACTGTTCACCTCTCAGGACCATTCCTCAGGGAATGGTTACTTCTGAATTAGAACCCCTGTGCTTTATCCGCATCACTTCTAGAAAAAGGTGACCACGTTCCTTATTTCAAAGAATAATTAAACACTTTAAAAACTCAAAACAGCTGAAACTGGTTTGGCTCAGTGGATAGAGCGTCAGCCTGCGGACTGAAAGGTCCCAGGTTCGATTCCGGTCAAGGGCATGTTCCTTGGTTGCGGGCACATCCCCGGTAGGGGGTCTGCAAGAGGCAGCTAATCGATGATTCTCTCTCATCGATGTTCCTAACTTTCTATCCATCTCTCTTCCTCTCTGTGAAAAATCAATAAAATATATATATTTAAAAAATAAAAATAAAACAATGAAAACTCAAAACATACAAAAGTAATCCATCCTCACTGCCGAGAGAGAGAGAGAGAGAGAGAGAGAGAGAGAGAGAGAGAACATTAGTTAGCAAATCTGACAATTTATTTCAAGTGGCTTTGAAAGCAGAGTTCAAAAACGAGATCTCCATCAGCAGCAACTAAACAGGGCACCCAGGCTCTTTCCTTCTCCGCTGCTGAAGGTTCACACAGCAGCAAAGAGTGTCCGCAGATTAAATAAGGCGGTGCCTGTACAGCACCCTTAGCACAGTGACTGCCTTTTAAGAGCACACCAGATTCCAATTATCACTATTCCTTTGTTGTTGTGAGAATTAACGTTTTTCTTGATTCCAGTGCTAACCCTTTCTACCTAAATTTAACAATCGAAGCAGAAAAGAATCCATATTGAGTTTGGTTAAATGTCAAGAAAGGGATCTCAGATTCCATACGATATACAACATTATGTAACATAACTGTCACAAATCTCTATTTAGGTTTAGTAAAGGACTGTCCTTTTTATTAAAAAAAAAAAAAGTCAATATGTGTTAGAAAAGAGTGTTCTGGGAAGTTACACTTAATCAGTGCATGGCTTTCAGGTGAATAAATCAAAATATTACCTTTGATCCTTAGGAAGGTACCCCCTATGTGGTTACATAAATATTACAAAGCTGCGCTACATGGTGATACGAATACCAGGGGACAGAGGTGACATCAAAGAGCCAGGTCAACTCAGGTCAACTCAGGCTGGTTTCTTCCTCTGCTTATCAATTGCTACGTGACCTTAAGCGAATCACTCAGCCTCTTGAAATCACAGCATCTTTTAAAAAGGCTAAATTCCAAACTTTTTTCCATCCTGAAAGGACCCTCGGGTAGAGTAGCACCAAGTTTCCAGCCTGATACTCACTATTCAAATGCCTAAGTATGTTGAATGACAACCTCCCAAGCAAAATAATCACAGGTTCACACGCATTAATTTAATATCTTTAAAATTATCTCAAAAAAACACTGTGCCTTACTGCAAAATATTGCTGTGCATCATGCAATGAAATTATCAATATGCAATAGGGGGGGAATGGTGATTCAACACAGAATTATGACTAATATGTCATTCAGAGGAAATAACTGGAGGTTGGATTGCATCTTCTTAACACTGTCGGCTTTTCTCTGTTATCTTCAGGTGCTTGGTGTGAGGGTCTTCTTAAGCCCCACGTTTATGGTAGGGCGTGGGGAGAGGGAAAAAGAATATGAATTGTATGAAGAAGAGAGATCCAGAGAAGGAGTGAAGGGAAGGGCTATGCTATGGAACTAAATCTGAGTCACTGGCACCTGAACAGAAATGTCACTGCTAGGGAAACCATTTCAAAACGACATTCTAGTCACCAGGTTTCCAGTTTGCAGACAGAGTGTCTAAGACTTCCTCCCCACAAGCATCCCAGGTATAGCCCCCTGCCACTGTAGTTGTATGGGTCACATTCCCCATCCTGAAAAAATGTCTTTTCTGTCCTGGAAAGCGGTGGGAACTCTATGACTCATAGAGCCCAGGCATGTAAGATAAAAAAAATGGCCGGCGTGTAATTGACTTGGAATGGCCCTTTCCAAAGGTGGCACGAAGTACAGACTGGCTTTTTGAGTCAGAGAGATTAAGATGGAAAAGGGGTTCATGAAAACCCTCTTGGTGAGAACTGGCAGGTCTGACTCTGCCCTGGGAGAGGAGTCCACTTCGCTTGCACAGCACAGAACCCTACCTGAGGTCAGTCTCCACCGCCAGACAACCCGGGAATCAGGAGCAATCGGGAGAGCCGTGGAATCTTAGCTGCTTCACTGAGGACCGGAGCCGACTCTCATATTACCATATATGATGAAGTCTGTCAACAGGTCTGCGAAGGCCTGAACCAAGATGGACCATCTGCTTTCCCCAGGAAGCACGAGACCAGCCAATTTGGGGGAGATCCCTCAATTGATGGCACCTTTAAAAATATCTTACCATCAACATCCAGATGTCTTTATTGTGCACTTCCTAACACCTTGTGTTAAAGCTATATGTCTGTCTTAACACCAAAGCACTATTTGTAACTGCTTTTTCTCACAATCATTTCTATGACTATTTTCCCGGGAAACATACCACTTGAATGGCTGGGATCATAAAACCATTTTACAATTAATTCTTCCAAGTCTTTCCTCTGTTTCTTAGACAGCTGCTCCCCAGGGTCCAAACTGTTTTTCCGTGGACAACTGTTCTAAGAACATTTCCCCACAAGACCTATTTCAGCGCAAAGGCCAAGGACAAAGATAAAAATGAAAGTTGTGGGTGAGAAGGTGGCCCCACCGCAGGGCACCATGAAAGCCGAGTCCAAAACCCTTTATTCCAGAATGGCAAGTCCACAAAACGGGTCAGTCTTCCCAGCGACTGGTTAGTTTTGAGAGAACAAGTCCATTCCCAAACCCTAGCCAGTGGCCGACACTCTTTTCCCATCTGGAAGTTCCCAGCATCTGTTCTGGAAAGGCTGGTATGGAGCTTCCTATATCTGGTCCACCCCGTGCCTGTTCCATATGGAGAACACCTGGCCACTATGTGTTCGCCAGTCAACCAGTCCTGTTCATGTCCTCAACCCAAAGAGTGTACATACAGGTGGTGTACCTGCACAGGTAGAGAATCTTACCAGGTCAACTTTATCGGGGGACTCGCTTAGGGGAACAGTGCCTCCAGCTTGTGGCGGGGTCCCTCCACAAGACATGGGTAAGGGCTCCCAGGGCCAGCCAAGCAGCCGGCGTGCTCAGTACTCCGTGCGCGGCGCTCCCCTCGGGGTCCTCTCTGCCCAAGCCCCACGGAGGGGCAGTGGGATTCCTCGTGCCCGGCACCCGTGCCCCTGGCCCAGCCTGCTGCCCGTGCCCAGTCCCGGGAGCCCCGAGCCGCTGGAGCCGCAGCGCCCACTCAGGGCAGGCGGCGAGCACTCACCATTATGGTCTCCAAAGCTTGACATCGTCCAGAGCATCAGCGCCACGATGGCCAGGAAGCAGAGCTGGTGCACCAGAAGGGCCCTCCGACTCCGGCGACGCGCGCGTTCCTCCTCCTCGTGCATCCTCCTCGGGAGGCAGGGCAGCGGCCCCGGCGGGGGCCCCGGCGGGCGGCGGCCGCTCCGGTCGCGGGCGGCCGCGGCGGGGACGGAGGAGGCGGGAGGCAGTCCTGCGCTCTGCAGCCGCGCGTCCTCGCCGCGCTCCCACCCAGCCGCCGCTGCAGCCTCCGGCGCCTCTGCCTCGCTGTCGGTCTGCTGGTCTTCGTCCTCGTCTTCGCTATCGCTCAGTCCCTCCTCCTCGTCGTCTTCCTCCTCCTCCTCCTCCTCCTCGTCCTCCTCCTCCTCCTCGCCTCGGGCCCACGCTGCTGCCACCCGGCGATCGGGGTCCCTCTTCTCGCGCGCCATGGCTCCCACGCTCGGCGTCCGCGATCGGCCTCGGGCGGCGGCGCGGCGGGGGCGGCGGGGGCGGCCGGGAGGCGGGGGCGGCCGAGGAGGAGGAGGAGGAGCGGGGACGCACCGGAGGGAGGAGGAGGCCCCGCCGCTGGCCGCGTCTGCCGGCTGGCGAGGCCACCCGGGCTGGCTCTGGCCTCACCGGCTGCAGGAGCGCTGGACCGGACCGCCCGCCTGCTCCGCGGTCCGTGCGCGGGGAGCCGGAGCGCGGGGGAGCGCTGAGCGAGGCGGGGGCACGGAGGGAGCGACTCCCCGCAGCCTGCAAAGCACAGCGACTCGGGCGCGGGCGGGGGGCAGCGTGGGACGGAGCCCGGCTCTGGCTAGCACCGCGCAGAGTGGGGTGCGTGGGGAGGAGACAGCTGAGGAGGGGCCCGGTGCGCTAGCCTGCCTTCGATCGTTTCTTGCCAGGGAAAGGGAAACACAAACCGCCACCGAAAAGCCGGTCACCGGGAAAACGGATTTCGCCAGAAACTTTCGGAGAAACCCAGGGTTTCTTGAGCTCACTGCCTACCCTCTGCCCGGAAAGCGGGCGCCGCGAGGGCAGTGCGCCTGGCTGCGCCGGCCCAGCGGTCCGCCTCGCCTCCTCCTGTGGGCCTCCTGGGTTTCCCTCCGCCCCCCTGGTGGGGATCCCCCTGCACGCCGGTCTCCGGACCTGGAACAGGGCTCCCCAGGGGCTCTTGGCTCACTGGGGGTGTCCTGGCTCCCCCCTCTGGCCCGGGCCCGCACTTCACTCCTTGATACTGCTGGAGAACGCCTCCAGCTCGGGCCTGGGGAGCGGGGCAGCTGGCACTGTCCCTGGATGAGGCGGCCTGGGAGTCCCTGGCCACTGTTCAGGCTTTCCCCAGGAAGCTTTCGCGAGCCCCTGACTCTGAGGTCAAAGCCCTAGTACCCCCCACTCCCTTGCCTCGAAGGTGTTGACTCTCCCAGGGCCTGGCTAGGTCCACACCCCTGCAGAAGGTAAGGTGTGCATTAGGAGAGGACACCTAGGATGCCAGGCACATCCTCCTCCTCCTCCTCCTCCTCCTCCTCCTCCTCCTCCTCCTCCTCCTCCTCCGGTTTCCTGGCATCTTCCTAGGGCTGCTGGCTGGGATGGCTGGTGGATACAGCCCTTCTTGAGAAGGAGATACATTTTGGGTGAGGCTGAAAACTAAAGGGCTTCTTAATAAAAGGCTCACTAGTAAACCAGGTGTCCAAGTGACAGTCTTCACGGAGTCCAGTCACGTCGGGGTATCTAGCTGCAGGTGTCTAGGGAGGTGAGGAGGCAGGAGGGAACCTCTGTACAGGTTTCTCCACTCCCGGACTGAGAGAACCCCAGTCTCCAAGTGTGTTCCCACCTGTGGTGACCTCCAGGTGGCAGCTTCCAGGGACACAGGTGGCTTCCTTTCCACAGAGAGGCCATTTGACCCTACAAGATTGAAAGATGTTTGCTTCCTGGTCATATCATTTATGCACTCCTGTTTTCAGCTTGGCATCTTGCCACACACTGAGTGCACCTTTTTTTCTACAATGTTCCACAATGTGTTTGTCCCTGTGCTTTGATTACCAGGTACAGAGAAGGGTTTTTTTTAAAATATGTAAGTACAGCCAAAACCGGTTTGGCTCAGTGGATATAGCTTCCGCTTGCGGGCTGAAGGGTCCCAGGGTTCAATTCCAGTCAAAGGCATGTACCTTGGTTATGGGCACATCCTTGGTGGGAGGTGTGCAGGAGGCAGCTGATCAATGATTCTCTCTCATCGATGTTTCTAACTCTCTATCCCTCTCTCTTCCTCTCAGAAAAAAAAATCAATAAAATATATTTTTTAAAAATAAAATATGTAAGTACATGCCCGCTGGTGTGTAGGGGTGGGGGGAGGGGAGGTGGAGACAGAGGGGAGGGGATTCTCCAGTTGCATTACCTTCATCAAACATTCGGAGACACAGAAATGAAAGTTTAGGAGTTCAGAATACTCTGCCTTTCATCCCACTAACCAGGAAATACACTGGAGTCGCTTTTTTTGGTGTATGTAGGGAAAATAAAAGTGAGAGAGAGAGAATCTGGAACTAATTGGGTTAGAGAATGAACACTAGCTCAGGGGAAAATTGCCACAGGCAAAGGAGTTGTGTAATCCGGTGATGGGAGCAGTGTTCGGAAGGAAGCAAGAAGGGGGAGAAAGCAAGGATTGGCAATTCCCTGGAAATTCTCTCAGTACCTGCAGTGAAAGGAAAAAGGAGCAAGGAGCGGGGGTGAGAGAGAGAGAGAGAGAGAGAGAGAGAGAGAGAGAGAGAGAGAGATTGCTCCTTGGCACATAGACATTTTTTTAGTCAATATTAATAGATTTCAGAGCAAAGACAAAGACCCAAGAGGAGCCAACCACTGCCATGGAAGAAAAATGGGGACTTCTGGTCGGCAGTCTGACCGCAAGGAGGCTGGGGGGGGGGGGGGGGGGTTAATCCCTTGCTGCCATGCTCCTCTGCAGGAAGAAGAGGGACGGCCCTTCTCTGGTCAGGAAGGTCCTCTTCTCCCCTCCCTCCAATGGGTGTGCTGGGTGGGAAGTAGGCTCTCGAGTCTGCTGTCATCAGTGGACAAAGGAGTCAGACCCCAGTCACTGGGCTCCTTTTCCAAGGAAAACAGTTACTTTGTGCCCTCTCTTTCCCATGAAGCTCCTCAAGGAAACAGGGTTTTGTTAGAAGCAGAACCCGTCATAACTAATGTGCTACTTACTTTTCCTTCACCATCAGGATCCTCATCAATCCTAAGGTAGCTTTTGCCTTTTTTTTTTTTTTTATCTGTTTGGTGTCACACTTTGTTCAGGGTTCTAAGGGAGAAAGTTCCAGCCCTAATAATCTGAGCATTAGCTTGCTTGGAAAGAGAGCTATCGCCCCAAGATGTGCTCAGGCCTTCACCCAATCCAGAAATGAGACAGGCGTGTTTACGGGGCGCCTCCCCACCCTGGGCTAGGTGCTGGGTGTGACTGCGCATGCCCCTGTTTTGACCTCCCGTAAACATTCCAGTTTCAGTGCTGTGCAGGCTCTGGGCCTGATGTGCAGGCACGGCAGTGGTTTATCCTTCTCAAACCTCTGCTTTCTACTAAAGAATAAAAGACCTTCCAGGACCACATCCACAGTGAGCCCAGGCCGGCTCTCCACCAGGAAGCGGAGTGGGGCTTGGTCTCTGCCTAGACAACCAGCACCTGCTGGGCCCTCCTGCAGAATTTCCAGGTCTCCTGCCTCCCCTCACCCACAGCGCCCAGACCTGACAGAGCAGGTTCTATAACAAAGCAAGGCTGTGTCTCCAGAACACCAAACAATGCCACTTGTATCAGATAAACCACTCATCAAGGAGGGAGGAGAGAAAAAAAATCCAGAGAAGCCACTTGCTTTGGTGAGATGCCTCCTGGTCATGATGCTCCAGGGAAATGTAGCCCAACCTGAGAGAGGAAAGACCAAGAGATGTTCATAAAAAGCCTTCAAATACAACAAGGCCAAGGGCGGGTGGAAAGGGGAATGAAAGGAAGGAACTCTGCCATGGACTGTTCCTGGACTGGTCCCAGATGCAGCACCCCCTCGGGGCATGCCTGAGGACCTCAAGGTCCAGGCCTCACCCCACTGGTCACGGCCCAGCTTCGGGAGACAAGGAATACACCCGCTGCTCTTCACGCCTGACCTGTCACCCCACGCATGCACAGTCACCCAGATCTAGACAGACGCCCAACTTCATCCAGGAAGGCCCGACAACTTATTTCCTTCCCCCGTTCTTGATCGCTGCCTTTACCAAAAGCCAGTAAAACTGCTCCTTCGGCCTATTTCTGAGCTGTGGGTATTTCCAAGGATACAAAGGAATCCCTCCTAGGAGTGTCTTCATCCCACACTCCATATCATAAGGTATTTGAGGGCACCAGGTCTGCAAGTTGGGGTGCCTGTTAGTTTAAGTGTTCAGATTACAACTAGAGTTCAAAGAAACTGCTTATTTTATAGTAGTTTTCTATTTTTTTTATTTTCTTTTTGCCCAACTGTCTGCATTTGTTTGGTGATTTTGACACACTACATGGATATGACTGTAGATTTCTTTTTTTCTAGTGAACCATTGTCATATTCACAGCTGTCCATCATCTTTTATTTATTTATTAAGGTATCATCTACGTGCAGGAAAATGCATACAGTTTAAGCATGTAATGCAATGACTTTGTTTATGTGTATACACCCTACATGAGATCCAGATCAAAATTTAGAACATTTCCTACCAACCCCCCTACCTGGTAGTAATCCTTCAAAGACTCTTCCCCTCTTTCAGCCTAGGTCAGTGGTCAGCAAACTCATTAGTCCACAGAACCAAATATCCACAGTACAACGATTGAAATTTCTTTTGAGAGCCAAATTTTATAGACTTAAACTTCTCCTAACGCCACTTCTTTAAAATAGACTTGCCCAGGCTGTGGTATTTTGTGGAAGACTCACACTCAAGGGGCCAAAGAGCCGCGTGTGGCTCGCAAGCCGCAGTTTGCCGACCACGGGCCTAGGCCATTGTTGCCTGTCCTTGAACTTCAGGAAAACAAAGGAACTTTTGCTCAGCCTTGCTTCTGTGGAATCTGTCCGGGTGGTGTGTAAAGCTAAGGTTTGTTCATTTTCATGCTGTGTTTAAGAGTAGATTTTTTTTTTTTTACCTGATGCTTCAGTTCCCTTCCAAGTTTAGTGTAAGCCAAGAATAACCAAACCACTGCCTCTGGATCAGATACAAATGACCTTCCAGATTAACTAGTTTTATAAGGAACTTCAACTGAAATCGAACCAGTCATCGCTGCTTCTCAAACTGGTTACACTGTGTAAAGGAGGGGCCCCAGGGTAACTGCAGGACAAGAGGTCAACTGGCAGACTTAGGGGGTCAAGTTTTTTAAGACAAGCATAGAAGAATTCCAAAGTGTGCATAAAATTGGAGGCAGCTTTTAGTGGAAAAAGTCAGCACAATCCATTTCCTGTGCATTCTTTCCATCCCCTTTTCCTTCTAAATGAGAAGAAAGAGAATAGGTGCCATCAGGAAAGATTCCCACCCAGTCTATGGCTGAGCCATGGAGCATCCTTTCAGTAAACGTGGACAGACATTGAAAGTACAAGGGAGCCGAAACCGGTTTAGCTCAGTGGATAGAGCGCCGGTCTTCGGACTGAAAGGTCCCAGGTTCAATTCCGGTCAAGGGCATGTACGTTGGTTGAGGGTATATCCCCAGTAGGGGGTGTGTAGGAGGCAGCTGGTCGATGTTTTTCTCTCATCGATGTTTCTAGCTCTCTATCCCTCTCCCTTCCTCTCTGTAAAAAATCAATAAAATATTTTTTGAAAGAAAGAGAGAGAGAGAGAGAGAGGAAGGAAGGAAGGAAGGAAGGAAGGAAGGAAGGAAGGAAGGAAGGAAGAAAGAAAGAAAGAAAGAAAGAAAGAAAGAAAGAAAGAAAGAAAGAAAGAAAGAAAGAGAAAGAAAGAAAGAACGAACAAGGGAGCTTGTTAGGAATGTCCATGATCAAGCCCATCCTGAGGAAACAGGATTCAGGAGGCCTGGAAGCCTGCATTCTTCACAAACTCCCAGGGATTCTTCTGTGTTAAGTTTTGAGATCTGCTGAGAGAATGAGAAGGAGAGGAAGAGAGAGAGAGAGAGATGTATTTTAGTGGATCTTAAAGGGCAAATCTAAAAGGGTAAAATATATTATCTAGCCCCTTTTGGTCAATATTTTAAATGTACTTTTGTAGGTGTTTGGAAGAAATAAAGGCAGAGTACGCAAATACCCCACACCTGTGGCTGTATCTGGCTCCTGTTCTGCATGAGTTCTGTGTTGTTTTTTAACTGATAGAAAAAAATAATAATAACAATCCAGAGCATGGAAAGAATCTATTTAAAAATTTAAATCCTCAGAGGACAAAAATTTAGTATTCACAGTTTAAGTAATTTTGATCATCCTATCATCATCATTCAGAAAGAATACACATAAATCCCACTACTTTCATTTTGTTGATATGAACTTGAGCAGAAAGGGTGTCAGTGTGACAGGAAAACCCAAGGAGGACACTGGAGGTTTATTTTTTAAAAAATATATTTTATTGATTTTTTTACAAAGAGGAAGGGAGAGAGATAGAGAGTTAGAAACATTGATGAGAGAGAGTCATCTACCAGCTGCCTCCTGCACACCTCCCACCGGGGATGTGCCCACAACCAAGGTACACGCTCCTGACCGGAATCAAATCCGGGACCCTTCAGTCCGCAGGCCGACGCTCTATCCACTGAGCCAAACTGGTTTAGGCTGGAGGTTTATTTATATAAACACACAAATGTTAAGCTTGGAAATTCCATGTTTTTAATCAAGAAAATTGATCTTTAAATGTTTTATCACTTTTAAATTTCAAAACCTCATCCTAGCAAATTATGGTGCACATCTTAAGAGGCAAAAAGTAAGCTGTATTATAAATTTTATATTTTTCTAAGTTAAACAAAATCACGTGTGTCTTTCCATCTGTATATGTACATACTTATATATAAATACACTTATATGTAGCCCAGCCGGTGTGGTTCAGTTGAGCATCAACCTATGAACCTGGAGGATTTGTTTCAATTCCTGGTCAGGGCATTTGCCTAGGTTGTAGGCTGGATCCCCAGGATGGGGTGTGCAGGAGGTAGCCAATCAATGATTCTCTCTCATCGCTGTTTCTATCTTTCACTCGCTTTCCCTTTCTCTCTAAAATCAATGCAAATAGCCCAAACCGGTTTGGCTCAGTGAATAGAGCCTCAGCCGGACGACTGAAGGGTCCCGGTATAAGGGCCTGTACATTGGTTGTGGGCACATCCCCAGGAGGGGTCCTGCAGGAGGCAGCTGTTCAATGTTTCTAACTCTCTATCCCTCTTCCTTCCTCTCTGTAAAAAAAATCAATAAAATATATTTTTAAAATAAGTAATAAAATCAATGCAAATGTATTTTAAAAAATACACTTATATATAAATTACATATATGATATAAAAAGGATATTTTTAGATGGTAGTGGTATTACAGGGTTTGCAGGATCCGTGAATGAGAAGAAACTTTCCATTTTTCTTTTATATATTTTTAGAATTATTTTGCTGGCACCAGCACATCCTATTATTCTAATTTTTAAAATTAGGGGGGAAAAATTAAAGAATTTGTCCAGGCGTAAGTCTAAGACAAGTTTAAGTAAATGAAAGGAATTAACATGGTTAACTTTGGCGGGGGAGGGGAGGGAACAAAACGCTGGGCCCAGGACTCCAGGAAGACTTCCCCCTGGGAGCCAGTCCGCCCAGCTTTTCCCTGCTGGCTGCCCTCTGCCCTGAGGCTCTTTCTAAGCAGCTGAGGTAAGATTGTAGGGGAGGGGCAGGTCACCCAGGTGGTTGGCTGCCTTTGTTGGCTACAGCAGGAAGCTGGACTTCTGATTGTAATCGAGCCACAGTTCTAAGATACAGGCCATTTCTTCCTTGTGCCTCAGTTTCCTCGTTGTTAACTAGAAAGATGGCAGCAACCTTTCCTCAGAAGGATGTTTCCAGCTATGAAACATTTTGAAAATACAAAATACGCAGAGAGAGAGAGAGAGAGAGAGAGAGAGAGATGCCACAGTTGCTTTTGGCACTTCAACAGCCCTGTACTATCCTTACCAGGGTAAGTGTAGCAAGCTCTTCTCCCCCAACAACAGAAACCTAAATGCTGATTAGAATCCCTCTCAGTTCAAGCCCAGCTCAGCTGCCAATTGTAACTTCCTAAGAGTGGTAAATACATGACCCATCACCAAGTCCCAGTCACAGGGAGAGCTGAGGTCCTATTCTAAAGGAGTGGGAAGGCCCCACATTATTGTACCCTGCTTTTTTTACCAGTGCCCCAGAGAGAAAATTGATGTCACACTGCCAACCTTGAAAAGCTGTGGTAGTGCTCCCCCTGGTGGCAGTGGTAGACTTCCTCCTAGGGTCTAGGCCCTAGGGGATTTCTGTTGCCTACATCTGTATATGTACATGTTTCTTTCCATCTATATATGTACATACTTATTGTAAGGTTTGAGGCACAGGAAACTGACCACCAAGACATATTAAAGTTTATTCCCCAGTAATAAGTGGGACTCATTACAGAGGTAGAGAAATCAGAATTGATGGAGTGGGGAGAGGAGAAAGGACCCAGACGAGCTGCCTCCACAGATGGCAATGAAGAGAACAGCATGTGGAGGGTGGGGGGAGCCTTTTTTAAGGGGAGGAAGAGGAAAGGGTTGGACCCAGTGCAGAACAGGAAGGGGTGGGCTCCAGGGCACTTCGGCTCGGTTGATTGGTGGTTCAATGTCTTGGGGATGTCTCTGTGGCAGATGCCAGTAATGTCATAACCCCACCCACCAGTTGGAAGGAGGGAGGATCTCACATTCCAGACTCTTTGATATATTATATTTAAAAAATTGAGAGCCTGGGCAGGGGGGCAGGGGCTGTAGGTCTATCTTCGGTAACTACTTCCAGCTGAGAGGGGGCGTCATTTGGGGGGGGTCTACCCGGGGTCTCAAAGATTCTAGTATTCAGTTCTGAATTCAGTGCCAGCTAGATCTCTCCCACCTTCTGATTGGTGAACACCTGCATTCTGTTCTGCAGGAGACTAGTAAAACAGCACATGAGACAGGTGCCAAAGAGCAAAATTAAGAGTATAAATACCAGTGGGCCCAATAGCCTAATAGTTGGAGGCGCCATGGGGTACGTGAGCAAAATACAGTAGGGTTTTCCATGCTGGATGAAGGGTGAAGCAGCATGATTTCTCCAAGAGACTGGTTGGTGAAGTCTTGAGAACGATCCTGTTGAGTCACTTGGGAGGTAAAGGCTGGTCCTGAGGCTGCCATAGCATCACTTGTCTGGTTTTGCTGCTTTTCTGGGTCTGGAGCTGAAAGACAACGTGGGGGGTTAGATTCTTGGGGAGGTAAAAAGGTGGGGCTCCTTGGTGTAGCCCAGATTCCAGTCAGGACCATGGGCAGAAGGTCCGGCTAGGAGCTGCGGATATCTACAGTGTTTCCCGAAAATAAGACATCCTCTGAAAATAAGACCTACTTACAGGTTTCCTTCTGAGTGAAATATAAGGCATCCCCCCAGAAAATAAGGCCCCCAGGCTTTGTCTCAGAATGAAAATTAATTTATCATAAACTGGTCGCTAGGGCCCCCCCAACTGGCATCTAGCAACCAGTGACTTTACTCGGAGTCCTGACGTCACTGCTGTGTGAATGGAGAGAAATCAGTGTGGAAACTTTGTGAAACCTAAACTGCAATAAGTTGTGACTTGGGTGAAGAATTCATGGGAGAAAATCACTGACAGTTGCATTGCAAATGCACTGCAAGCAGGCTACCTTGACAAGAAGTACTCATTTAAAGACAGTGCTATTGCTAAACATAAGAGATTTGGTCCACTGATTCTGAAAGAAATGGAGTCACAAGAAATTCACCAAGAAATTCAGGAATTGGATTGTTATGATGATGTTCCAGAAGATGATGACATGATTGTCATTGAATAAATGAGTAAATTCTTGATACTGTAGGATTCACAGTTTGTCTGGTTTGTGTTGACAACTACCGTACTACCATACAGGTAATAAGTTTCCTTTATTTTCATTTAACAATAAATGTGTACCGTATGCTTCTTCATGGAAAAATAAGACATCCCCTAGCGCATCTTTGGGAGCAAAAATTAATATAAGGCACTGTCTTATCTTCGGGGAAGCAGGGTAGAGAGAGAGAGTTTAGTTAGATAGTCAAGGAAGCCGGTTGCTCTTCTGGATCTTACCTGATGAATGTGGGCGGTAGGGTATGTGCAGTCTCCAGATGCCAGAAATTATGTGTGTTATCAAGGTCTCAGCCACAACCTCAGCAGTTTCCTTGCAGGTAGGGAAGGCCTCTGCCCACCCTGTCAGGGTGTCTACCATGGTGAGCAGATATTTGGTCTTCTTGTGGGGAGGCATGTGGTGAAGTCTACCTGCCAGTCCTGCCCTGGGAGGTGTCCCCTCATTTGATGGGTAGGAAAGTTGGGGTGCATTCCTCCCTGGGGTGAGGCAGCTGCACAGGTGGAATAGGAGGAGCAGGCACTCATGACTTCCTCTCGCAGTGTGGGTGAGGTGAGGAGGGATGAAGGTCATCTCCAGGGTCCACTCGAGTGTTACAATCGTGTAGGAGACTTTCCGATGTTCCTGGGGGTTTAGACAAACAGTTAAATCAGGATTCGCGTGAGGAAGATCTGAGAGTCCCGCCGGAGGTTGAGTGAGGGCCTCTGAAAACCTTGGGGCAGGAGTGCTTTGCTGCAGTATGGGTAGAGGCAGCAGGAAGGAGAGTGGCTGGGTTCAGGGCTGGGGACTGGGTTAGGGAGATGTTAGGACTCTCGAGGAACAGGAGATAGAGTTCCTGCATGCGAGAGGGGGCAAGGAGGGATAAGGATCGGTAGCCTATGGGTGGAGATTAAGGGTTGCTGGAGGCAGATCTTCTGGGCCTCCTTGATGAGAACAGCAGCTGCAGCCAGAGCCCAGAGGCAGGGCTGCCATCCCCCAAATTGTGGGATCAAGCTGTCAGAACAGGTAGGCTATGGGGAGGGAGGGTGAAGGCTGACCCTAGGGGCTGGGTGAGGACCCCCATGGCTATTTCCTGTCTTTCATCAGTAAGTAGTTGGAAAGGCTTAGAGATGTCTAGAAGAGAGAGAGAGAGAGAGAGAGAGAGAGAGAGAGAGAGAGACAAGAAGGGTGTCCCGGAGTTAGAAAAAGCTTGGGGAACCAGGGAGGGTGAGGAGACCTATTATAAGGGCTTAGCTAGGAGATAAAAATTGGGGACCCAATGATGGAAAAATCCTACCAGTGGAGGCCAGCTGTACGTCTCTGAGATGTGTAGTGCTGGGTTCTAACAAGCATTCTTGGAGGTCTCTGGGTAAGGCCTGGCCAAACAGGTGACTGTCTCTGAACCCCTGGGGCAGGATTGTCCAGGTGAGTGGGTCCTTTAAAAATTCTTGTCAACAGTTAACTTTCTTCCATCATTGTATGCTATTGAAAATATTTAGAAAAGGCAGGGGGAGGAGAGAATAGGCCTCTTAACTACTTGAGTTCAAACCTGAGTTTCTGATTAGCCTGTGCCAGCAAGAAAGTTGTTCCCTAGGGTGGGTGAAGAGAGGGAGAGGGCGGGGTAAGAAGGCTCTGAGGCTAGAGAATTTTTGCCAGTCAATACCCATGAAGGAGGTCATGGAAGAAACAATGGCCCAGAAAAGGAGGGCAAGACAGAGGTAGCCCAGGCTGTATCCACCAGGAAGGAGATCTGCTTACCCACTACCTTGACCTTTAGGGGCTTGGCGTGGGTGATGGGGATCATCGAGTCCTCAAATTCATCTGCTCCCAGATTGCTGACTGTAAACCAGCTCCTGCTCCACCCCTACACTCGGCTGCCCTTCAACCTGTCTCTGCCTGACCCTAGCCTTTAACATCCCCCACCCTCTTCACCCCTGGTCAGCAGAAAGTAGCCAGAACAATTTCAGTGCACCCTATCACCAAAAGGCCAGGATGTTAGATTGAGGCAGGGGGGAAGTCCAGATCTGATGCAAGCATCTGCCAGGTAGATGGTGACCAAGATAGCTGGTGCCTTCCTAGACCCCTGGCCCGAGGCAGGAATTCCACATCTCTCATGCCCTCCACCCTCCCCTCACTAAACAGCTGTATAAAAGAAGTACCTATGCCGCTTTTTTGGCGTGAACTTCCCTGGCCCACCCTCAGACCAGCGAGCTTCGCCCACCTGGGAGCGCAAGATTAAAACCTTCCCCCTTTATAATCACCTGGACTCTGTGTCTTGCTTCTGCATCACAAACTTCTCAGCTGGAACCTTACATTTTATATAAATATACTTATATGTAGCCCATCAATGATTCTCTCTCATCGCTGATCTTTCTATCTTTCACTCCCTTTCCCTTTCTCTCTCAAAGTGTTTCCTTCACGCTATATCCCCATGATTGGTGACTGGCACAGCTTAATTTCAGACTGAATTCTCAATCTCTTTCCCTTCCATATTTCTACTGTGGATTCTGAGAAAGAAAATACCTACTAAAAAGCGTTCCTGGGGGCTAACTAGGCTCAAATTTTAAAAACAGAGCTAAACAGCCATTTCTGCATAGGGTTCTCTCATGCAAACTGCCAGAGCCAGTTGAGCCAGCTGAGCCAGCCCTTACAGAAGAGTTCATGTTATTCTATTTCAACCAATAAGACTGAGGTTATCCCCATCCAATCAGAGCTGAGCAGCTGTATATATCACCCATTAGCATCTTCAACAACCAATCAGAGAGGCTCCCTTCTGACCAAAAAGGACAGTACCTTTGGACCAATCAAACTGCTAGGATTTGGAGTCCTCATTTGCATGAAGATGAACCAATCTGGGATCAGTGATGGGGACTTCTGTTTATTTAAGTCAACTTCTTACTGGCTCTGGGAGCCCACTTTTCCTTTCAACTGAAGACTGAAGATGGTATTTCCCCAGCTGAACCTGAAACACCAAAGATGTCTGCTGGGAGCGGAGCAGACCAATGCAGAGCACAACATAAGCAAAGCTGTGTAACCAGAGAGTGGCCTGGCCCCAGGCCCGCCTCACAGCAGTGCTGTTCCACAGACATGCTGCTTCATAATTGATCTGTAACACTATTGAGCTGTAACACTATTTCAGACTAAGTAGTGCTGTTCTCACAGCTGTGCTATATCAGAGTTGGCCATTTGCATTGAATAAAGTTTTCTTCTTCACCACAGCCCAAACTGTGGATTCCTGTTGGTATTGAATTTGCATCAACAGCCATCCCTTGACACTTCTTAGGCAATGTCTGACATTGAAATAACTGCTGCACCACATGCCTCACTCCCTGCTTCCAATTGTTTGTGTCAGTGGAGAGATTTCCTCAAGTTTTTATTATTAGCCGTACTGCCTTAAAATACTTAAGTATTTAATTTGTTTACAATTAATCCCTTACTCTGAAGATTGACACCTAAAGTAGACAGGACTCATTCACAGCATTCTTTTCTGGCCAATTTGGTCCTTGTTACTCAAAATGGGCTGGACTATGGATTCTCCTGGGAGCTGCTTAGGAATGTAGAATTTCTGGCCCAGAGCACACCTGCAGATTCAGAATCAGCATCTTGACAAAACCCACAAAAAAATTCCTATGCACATTAAAGATTAAGAAGCACAGATTTGGTTGGTACTTTCTAATAGATGAGATGACTACGTCTTCATAACCACCCATATGTATGGCCAACTATAAATTAGAACACTCGAGTTTACATGCACCATTTAAAAAACAAAAACAAAAAAACCCAGTCTCAGTTGCTTTTAAACACCTTACATATGGAAAGCCAACAAAACCAAATTCCCAATGTTTAAGCATTTAAAGTGTTAACGTGAAAATATTCAAACCTGTAAAGAATTTTTGTGAGTTTGAGCCAAACGGTCAACAATTGCCAGGAAGCAGAATCTCAATGGATTGGGATAAAGCTCCGGAGAATGGCAGTTCTTCGTCTTGTTTTATGCACTACAATCAAAGAAGGAGAAGTAAGTGGGTTACAGGAAATCCATTGGTGATAGGTTAGGGGAGTGGGAGAAGGCAAAGCAGGGAAATTTCTGGGATTGGATAATAAGTAAAATAATAGACACATCTTGTACTTAGATGGGTGCAGGATAATTAACAGTCAACAATTAACAAGAAAACAATAACAATGAAGAAATTTATGGTCTCTGTCTGGTGCCCAGATGCATTTGGTTGTGCCCTGAGAGGTCCTGAAAAAGGGAAGTTACAAGTGACCCTGACCCTGACATTTCACAAGAATGTTATCTTAGATGCAAAAAGACAGTTAAGGTAAAGATTGACATTTGTCAGGGAAGATAATGGTCTAGGACAGTGTTTCCCAATGTTTTGACATATGTGTGCCCCTTCTATAATTTTTGTAACGCTGAGTACCCCTCGTCAAAAAAAAGGATGTATTTTAATAACAATCAAAATATTTTTATTTTTTGGCACATACACAAAATGATAATAAACGAAAAATAAAATTATTCATAATAAAATATAAATAAAAGTTATATTATAAATAACATTTATTTGGATCATTGAGAAGGATGAAATTGACTTGACTCATGAGAACGTAGAATTAGGCGCAGCTAAGCACGGTGCAGTGCATATCCCCACCAAACTCCGTGCAATGCGTACCCCCACCAAACTTTTCCCGTACCCCTGGGGGTACACGTACCACACTTTGGGAAACACTGGTCTAGGACATTGCTACCCATTACAAACTGCTTTTAGTTCAAGTTTTAATTTCAAACCATCCTTTGTAATTACTTTAGGTCTTTGAGTTTGCAAAACCGTCATGCAGGTCCCTCCCTGAGCTTGTTAAGTTAGGGTGTTGCCTTTTTTTCACCCACAAAAATAATCTATAAGCAATAGACTCTGAAGTCCCCAAGGAATAAGAATTCCAGCCTCATAATTAAACATTTAGCTGTGAATAACAAGTGTCTGCATTCCAGATAATATTCAAAAGAAGAATTTCAAAGTTAAATCCCATACCTACTGTAATCTTAGTTTAATACCACCAATTTAATGCATTTTAAATACAAAGCAGGTATAACTTTTGAAAAAGCAATGTGAGAATTTGAGAATACAACCTTGCCTAGGTATAATACTTTTTATTTTCTCTCAAAATGTTCCCACCTCTTGTCTGCATTAGTCATAATCTCAGAAAAATGTTCCAAAAATATCAAAAATTTTAATGGGATGACAAATATTATTAAAGAAATAAAAAAATAGTTCTTTGAAATGTTAAAAACTGAGTGCAATAATTTTTTTAATATATATTTTATTGATATTTTACAGAGAGAAAGGGAGAGAGATAGAGAGCTAGAAACGTCGATGAGAGACCTACCGGGGATGTGCCCACAACCAATGTACATGCCCTTGATCGGAATCGAACCTGGGACCTTTCAGTCCACAGACCGACGCTCTAACACTGAGCCAAACCGGTTTCGGCCAATAATTTTTTTAACTTTTAATTACTTTTTAATAATATACTTTATTGATTTTTTTTTTACAGAGAGTAAGGTAGAGGGATAGAATCAGAAACATCGATGAGAGAGAATCATCGATCAGCTGCCTCCTGCACACCCCCTACTGGGGATGTGCCCACAGCCAAGGTACATGCCCTTGACCAGAATCAAACCCGGGACCCTTCAGTCCACAGGCTGACACTGTATCCACTGAGTCAAACCGGTTAGGGCTTAACTTTTAATTTTGAAAAAAATTTCAAACTTATGGAAAACTGCAAAAACAGCATAAAGAGTTTCTATAAACCCCTCATAAACTTATCCTAATGTTATCTATCAACTTTGATATTTATAGTGCAATTATCAAAGTTGGGAAATTAACATAGGTATACTACTAACTAAACTACAAACTTTATTGAAATTTCATCACTTTTTCTTCTGTTAACATAAAAAAAAAAACATTGAAACCTGTAAAGAATTTTGGGAGTTTATTTGAGCCAAACTGTCAACACATGCCAGGAAGCAGAACCTCAAAGAATTAAGATAATGCTTCGGAGATTGGCTGTATGCATTTGTATTTATACAACGCAATCAAAGGAAAGGGATGTAGGTGGGTTACATGAAATCCATTGGTGATAGACTAGAGAGGTGGGAGAAAGCAAAGTGGGGAGGGGGTCGGTGCAGGAGGGGGGGAACCACTGGGATTGGATAAAAAGTAAAATGATAGACACATGTGGAGAACAGCTATAGAATTTGAACAAATTCAAGCCTTGGACTAATGAGAGGTCAGTCTTTTCATGGCCATGTGCAAGTCCCAGCTTAGAGGGCAGAGCCCTCCCAGCCAACAGCTATAGTTGAAAGATTGAACCTATGGTCCGAACACATGGCCCGATATGTCTGAGTAATGTGGGCTTGATAGAGTTCAGGTGCATGTAATTGAGTAGGATTGAAACCCACGAGAACATTGTAAACATCTTGATCACGCCCTTACTTTGCCTTGTGAAATATTGCTATAAAATAAAGAGATGGCTTACAGGCCATGCCACTGTCTCTTTCCATCAGAGAGGACAGCGTCCCACCGAGACCCAGCTTTCTTCTCTTGTCTGTCTTTTCTCAATCCTTCACCGCCCCCTCTCTGGGTCACCGAACCTGGCTAAGCTGGCTCAGCACACAAGGCGCCCAACGTGGGGCTGAGTATGCCATGGCCATGCCGGCTCGCCACAGACACATACTTAGGTGGGTGCAGAAACAATTAACATAATTAAGGAATTTGTGGTATCTGTTTTGGCGCCCAGAACATTAGGTTGTGCCCCAAAGGGGTCCGGAAAAAGGGAAGTTACAAGTTACCTAGACATTTCAAAGGGTGTGTTGTTATAGGTGCAAAAAGACAGATAGGCTCAGTTAAGGTAAAGGTTAACCCTGTCTGTGAAGACACAGGCCTAGGAGTTGACTACCCACAGTAACTGCTTTTAGTTAAAGTTTAATTTCAGACCATCCTTGTGGTGACTTTAGGTGTCTGAGTTTGCAAGACCGCCATGCAGGCCTCCCCTGAGCCTGTCAGCTTAGCATGTGGCCCCTTTCACTCACACTTCTAAGGTCCTTTTTCTGTTCAGGTCTACTATCCAGGATCCCACTTTGCATTCAGTGATTATTTCTCCTTAGCCTCCTCAAATCTCTGACAATTCTTTAGTCTTTCCTTATTTTTCATGATTTTGACACATTTGAAAAGTACTGATAGTTTTATTTTTTAGCATATTCCTCAGTTTAGTTCTGCCTGATATTTTCTCATGATTTATGAGAGGTTATGCTTTTTTGGCAATTAAATTATACTAAGTCCTCACTGAATCATATCAGTGGGTTTGTGATGTGAGTATGTCTTATTTGGAGGCTGTTAAATTTAAGTACTTGGAGTTAATATTTTAAAAAGATACTTTATAACTAAACAAATATTGTTTCTCCACAAAATTTCACACATTAATTTTAGCATTCATTAGTAGATCTTGTCCACAACAATGATTACTGTGGTATTCAACTGTTTTACAAAAGCATTACTTGCCACTTACCTAAAGTATTGGATAGCTACTAGAGGAGCCTTAAGTGTGTGTGATCAGCAAGGAATATTAGGTGGAAAGGGGTCTGTGTTCAAACATAAAAAATGAAGCATAGGAAGAGGAAAATAAAAGGACCCCTCTGTAAGTTAAATTTCTAACCTATCTTGATATCCTTATGAACTGCCTATGTCAGTGCAGCACCCACCTTCAAGACCTCATAGATAAAATTTCACAACCTTTCCATAGATATGAACTACCAGCTAAGGATTATAAAACAAAGAATTGTGTCTTTAAAAGAATAAGAGTAGAAAAATTAAGTAATTGTCTATATGATCCCAAATCTAGTGTTAGTAAAATATATAAATCAAAATGAGAAAGTTATTTACAATCAAACAGATGGCATTTTTAAAGCCATCCATATTTTATTAGTATTAACAAATTCTTCTGATAGCCACCATTTTTATCCTTGATTCTTTGAAATCATTTTCATGAATATACCCTTGGTCAGACTTATTGGGTATTATGAATGCGGGGGGGGGGGGGGGGGGGGAGGGAGGAGGTCTCTTTTTTCCGTTTCCATCTCCGTCATGGAAAAGGAAATAGTCAGGTTCCTGAATGGAGGAGCTGGGGATTACAAAATTAAAGAAAGAAAGAGGCAAAAATAGATTAATAAGGCTGGGAGCTAGGTGGGTACCATTCTCTCTGACTGAGAGGCAGTGAGCACTTGAGCCATGCAGGTTTATTTTTATACCCCCAAATACCAGGAAGTAACACCAAAATTTAGGATCAAAGGAGCTTATTTGCATTCTTAACTAAGCCCTAGCATTACTGGATTTACATATCTAGACCCACCCCTCCTGACACCTGTACAAAGGTAAGTCAGGAACTAAATTACACACCCCCCACCCCCGCCTGCCTTCTTGGGGAGACTGGGGTGTAACAGGACATGGACTCTGCCAGTGCCTCGGCTCAGCTGACAACTTAAAGAATGTCCATGTGCCTTCCCAGGAGACCCTCTACGATGACCACCAACTCAAAACTTCATAGTTTGGTTGTGCTATGTTTTGTTTTTCTTAAACCATGAATTCTACAATTCTGCTTTCTTTCTATTTATGGGGAATTTCAAAGACACTGAAGAGCTCCTTGCTTCACACAACAAGTCACTTTTCTTTTTTCCTAGACAATAAGCTCTGGTTCCATAACTATGTGTGAATATTCTGCCAAAAACTGTTGCAGAAATTACCAGGCAACCAGAGGACACACAACCAGCCAGCCACTCAGAAGATTCAGAAAAAAACACTTTATTGCAGGAACACCAGTGCATGGCTCAAGGGAATCAGTTCTCAAAGCTGTGTGGCCCAATGCAGTGGGGGGTCTGTTTATATAGCCCTAAGTTTGTCTCCTTTTCACTGGCTTTTGCAGCCCCTATGACGACTGTAAGGGAGAAGGGAGATTATGACCGAACCAACCAACCCGCCTGGCGCCAGAAGTTAATCTTCTGTGGGGACTTTTATAGCCCCTTCAAGATAAGCATTCAGGGAAACAGATTTTGTAAGGCTATGACACAAGGGGTAAGAAGGTTGGGGCTTAATTATAGGCTAGCAAGCATATTCATCAGAATGCAGGTTGAGGGGGCACCAAAACTCAGGCTTTTTGCCCAAGCTGCCTTTACAAAACCAGGCCTCAAAGGAACCAGGAGCTAATTCTGGCTTTTCCAGATGTGCAGGAGTAGGAGAATGTCACAACCACCAGGCACTTCATTTCCTCATTTATAAAAACCCTAGATTCTTTACTCTAAGATGCAAGAAATCATATCCTAGCACATCATTACTCATAGTGATATACAATTATCAGGAAATTTCAGCTTTCTGCTAACACCTCCCACAGTTATTATAGGCATAAAGGCTTTGGCTTTTATCTTTGTGAGTTCTTCATTATAGTAATTGTCACATGTGAGATGATTACTGAGATGTTTTATATTGCTACCAAATCCCACGTGGGCAATGTTTTCTGGCTCTTTAAAGTTTTGGAAAAGTGAGAACACTCAAAAGTCTCTGCATAACAAAAATGGGAACATTAAGGAAAGTAGTTAGAATCAACATTTTCAGGACTCTGACAATTAACCAAAGACTTCCTGCAATGTACAGGGCATTTATTAAAAAAAAAAAAAAAAAAAAAGGCTGAAGCTAAGTAAGAGCAGCAAGCTATATGGCATTTTAACTTGCTCTATTCCCACCCATACTTCTCGGTACTACAGTATCCTTGAAAACAAATAAATCACAATCACAGTGAAAACAAGCAGCCTGGTAACCACTGGAAGGGGCAGAAGGTCTTTATTTGATAAGCCTTGTGGTTCTCTGAAAGATGCCTCTTTATTTAATCTGACTCAGAGTAAATTAAATACAAATCATTTTTTGCCTATGAAAATTTGTTGAAAATAATCAGTGAAAATTGTTTAACATCACGGCTGCCCGACACATTAAATAACAGAGGGAACAAACAATAGAATAATCAATTGGCTTAAAAATAAAAAAAAAATGGAGAATGATATCTCTATTGGGTGCTTTGAAAACTGATATCTGAAAATCTAGAAAGCCACACACATGCATAGTCCATGCAAAGGAAAAACCTAAAAGGCCCTCTAAGTTCTCACTTCTGACAACTTGAGGTTCTGAATAAGTAAAAAGAGAAGACTGACATATTTGTAAACTGCATAGCTAAATTTTGAAGTCATTTCCCAATACACGTATACTGAGCCCCTTGGCAAAGAATAGGAGACTTGTTATTTTCAGGCATGTAAGGAAATCTTAATAAATCTATAGTTGACCCGTATATTAATCAAGCAGAGACTTCAGTGACCACAGATGATAAAGAATGTTAATTTTGCCGAAACCGGTTTGGCTCAGGCGATAGAGCGTCGGCCTGCGGACTGAAAGGTCCCGGGTTCAATTCTGGTCAAGGGCATGTACCTTGGTTGCAGGCACATCCCCAGTAGGGAGTGTGCAAGAGGCAGCTGATCACCGAAACCGGTTTGGCTCAGTGGTAGAGCGTCGGTCTGTGGACTGAAAGGTCCTGGGTTCAATTCCGGTCAAGAGCATGTACATTGGTTGCGGACACATCCCCGGCATGGTCGATGTTTCTCTCTCATCGACATTTCTAGCTCTCTATCTCTCTCCTTTCCTCTCTGTAAAATATCAATAAAATATATATATATTTTTAAAAAAGAGGCAGCTGATTGATGATTCTCTCTCATCCATGTTTCTAACTCTCTATCCCTCTCTCTTCCTCTCTGTAAAAAATCAATAAAATATATTTTAATAAAATTTTTTTAAAAGAATGTTAATTTTGCATAATTATTTTTGAAAGATCACTGAAAACACACACACAGAGAGAGAGAGAGAGAGAGAGAGAGAGAGAGAGAGAGAGAGAGAACAACAAACTATAAAGAGAATAATCTTATTTGTATAGTTGTCACATTATTTTTACTTAATATGACTAGTTTTCAACAAAAATTATGAGACATACAAAGAAAAAATGTATAGTCTATAATAGAAAAAAACAAAAAAGCAGTTAATAATAACTGTCCCTGAGGAAGCCCAGCCACTGGACATACTAGACAAATACTTCAAATCAACTATTTTAAATGAACTAAAAAAGAAGTCTAAAACTCTAAAGAAAATTATAAGAAAGATGAGTACAACAATTGAAATAAAAAATTCACTAGAGGGTCTGAACAAATTATTTGAGCACGTGGAAGAAAGAATTAGCAAATCCACACCTAGACTCATTATAATGGAAATGTTGAGAGACAAAATAATATTGAAAGCAACAGAAGTGTGATTATAAATGGGGATGGGATTCTTAATAAGATTAATAGCTAATTTCTCATCCTAAATCATGGAACCAGCAGGCAGTGGATGGCATATTCAAAATGCTGAAAGAAAAATATTGTGTGAACAGTTTTATACCACCCAAACTTTCTTTGAAGAATAAAGAAAATTTAAGACATTTCCAGATTTTAAAAAAAATTTTATTTACTAGCAGATTTACTCTACAAGAAATACTGATGGGAGTCCTTTAGGCTGAAATAAAAGAACACCATAAAGTAACTCAAATTCCTTTGAAGAAATAAAAATCATAGGAAAAAAATACATAAGTTATATAAAATTCACTGTAAATGTAAGGTGTTTTATATTTTTAAAATACTATCTAACTTAAAAAACAACTGAATAAAGCTATAGTCATCATAAATCTGCATTAAAGATCATACAATGTAGAAAGATGTAATTTGGATGAAAACAGCAACATTAAGGAGGGAAGTGAATGGAGTTACATAGAAGCAAAATTTTTTAATATAATTAAAGTAATATTAATCTGACACATTCTTAAGATGTTAATTATAGTCCTCAAAACAAACATTAAAGAAATAATTTATAAAATGTAAAATAAAATGGCAAGAAAATAATATCCTAGAAAATATACATTTAACACAAAATACACAAACAATGAAAGATAAACAAAACAAGGTAGACATGTAGAAAACAAATAGCAAAGTGGTAGGTGCAATTTCTACCTTATTGATAATTATATTAAATGAAATGGATTAAACATTCCAATCCAAAGTCATAGAAGGACAGAATGAAAGAAAATAAAGCATGACTTTACTATATACTGTCTATAAGGAACACGCATAGGTTGATATTAAAATGATGGGGAAAATATATCATGCTAACAGTATACAAAAGGGCTGAGTGGCTGGCTGGGTTGCTTACTTGGTTGTAGCATCATCCCATACACCAAAAGGTTGCAGGTTTAGTTCCCAGTCAAAGCACATATCTAGATTGCAGGTTCAATCCCCAGTGGTCCAGGTGCATACAGAAGGCAACTGATCAGTGTTTCTCTCTCTAAAATCAATAAAAAATATATCCTCAGGTGAGGATTTTTTTTAAAGGGCTGAGTGGCTATACTAATATCAAATGAAATAGATTTTAGAACAAAAATTGTTACAGACATTTAGTAATGGCAAAAAAAGTATCAACTCATCAAGAAGATATAATGATTATAAACCTATATCCAGAACTCAAAAATACACGAAGCAAAACTGACAAAATGGGATGGAGAAATAGATAAGTAAAAGGTAGCAGTTGGAGACTTCTTTTTTTTTTTAAAGTACATTTTATTGATTTTTTTACAGAGAGGAAGAGAGAGGGATAGAGAGTTAGAAACATCGATCAGCTGCCTCTTGCATCCTACCGGGGATGTGCCCGTAACCAAGGTACATGCCCTTGACCGGAATGGAACCCAGGACCTTTCAGTCTGCAGGCTGATGCTCTATCCACTGAGCCAAAACGGTTTCGGCAGTTGGAGACTTCTATAGCTCACTTTCAATAATGGACAGAACAACTAGAATTAAGATTAACAAGTAAATAGGACTATAATAACACTATAAACCAATTATATTTAACAGACATCAACAGAACACTTAATCCAGCAATATGAGAAAATATATTATTTGCAAGTATACCTGAAACATTCTATAGGATATGCCATACATTAGGATAAAAACAAGTCTAAATAAATTTAAAAGAATTGAAATAATAAAAAATATGTTCTTCAACCAAAAAAGAATGAAGTTAGAAATCAATAGCAAGAAGGAAAATTGGGAAATATTCAAATAAAAATTAAGCAAGAACTCACTGCTAAATAACAGTTTAAAGAAGAAATCACAAAAATTTTTTAAATACTTTGAGGTGAAAATACACACACTACTAAAACTTATGAGATGTAACTAAAACAGTGCTAAGAGAAAAATGTACACAAGTAAATGCTTATATTTAGAAAAATAAAAAATAAGATAAATAATCTCACCTCTCACTTTTAGAAACTATAAAAAAAGAAGAAACTAAACGTGAAGCTAGCAGATAAAATAATAAAGATTGGATTGAAAGTAAGTGAAATAAAATAAAATAGAATAAACTCAATGAAGTCAAAATTCCACTCATTGAAGAAATCAACAAAATTGACAAGCCTTTAGCTAGACTGACCCAGTACAAAGAGAAAGATCAAATTGCTAAAATCAGAAATGAAAGAAGTGACATTGGTACCAGCACCACAGAAATAAAAATTAGAAAGGAATACTATAAAAGAGTATATGCCAAGAAATTAAATAACATAGATGAAAGGCACAAACTACCAAAATTGACAAGGGAAGAAAGTAGACAATTAAAATATACTTATATCTATCAAAGAAATTGAATTAATAAATAATAACCTTCCAAAGGAAAAAGTACAAGGCCCAAATGGACTAACTGATAAATTCTACCAAAAATTTAAGGAAAAATTATACCAATTCTCTATAATCTTATAACATAGAAACACATATAATAATTTATAAATCATTCTATGGGCTAATATTACCAGAATACCAAAACCAGATGAAAACATTGTAAGAAAAAAATTATAGGCTCATATTACTCATGAACATAGATGCAAAATTTCTAAAAAAAAAAAAAAAAAGGAAAGAAAAAGAAAAATAACATTAACAAATCAAGCCTAAGAATGTATACAAAGAATTATACACCATGACCAAATAGGATTTATTCCAGATATGCAAGGCCAGTTCAACATTCAAAAATTAATTAATATAATCCTTCATATCAACCAATTAAAGAAGAAAAATTGCATGATCATATCAATAAATGCAGAAAAAATATTGGTAAAATCTAACATTCAATCATTATAAAAACTTTCAGTAAACAAGGAAAAGGATGGAACTTCCTCAACTTGATAAAGAATATCTACAAACTTAAAGCTAACATCATACTTAATGATTAGAAACTAGAAGCCTTCCTACAATATTCCTTTTTAACAACACAAAAATTATAACTACTTCAATAAAATAAGAAAAGGAGGTAAAGAGCAAACAGACTGAAAAGCAAAGACTGAACTGTCTTTTTTTGCAGATGATATGGTGGTCTATGCAGAAAATAAAAGTATCTCCTAAAACTAATAAGCAACTTAGCAAGGTTGCACTATTCAAAGTTAATATACAAAATTTAATTGTTTGTTTTTTCCTGTAGAAAGGCAATGAACAAGTGAAATGAAGTGCAAAATCACTTGTAGCACTCAAAAATTGCTTGGGAGGTGGGAGGGCAATAGGGGAAGGGAGGGATAAGGACACATATGTAATCCCTTAATCAATAAAAAATTGCTTACTTATAAATCTAATAAAATATGTATAAAAACTATATGAGAAAAACTACAATACTCTGATGAGAGATGTCAAAGAGCCCTGACTGGTTTGGCTCAGTAGATAGAGTGTCGGCCTGCAGACTGAAGGGTCCTGGGTTTGATTCCAGTCAAGAGCATGTACAATGATTGCGGGCACATCCCCAGTAGAGGATGTGCAGGAGACAACTGATATGTGTTCTTCTTTCATCGATGTTTCTAGCTCTCTATTCTTCTCCCTTCCTCTCTGTAAAAAACCAATAAAATACATATTTTTTTAAATAAAGAAAGATGACAAAGAACTATATAAATGTAAAGATATTTTATGTCCGTGGTTAGGAAGCTCAATATTGTCAAGATGTCAGTTCTTCTCAACTTAATCTATAGATTCAATGCAATACTAATTTTAAAAAAAATCTCAGTAAGCTTTCTTGTGGATATTGAAAAATTGACTGAAGTTTGTGTGGAGGGGCAAAAGGCCCAAAATGGACAACACGATATTAAAAAAGAACAAACTTGGAAGACTGATGCTACTCAACTTCAATGCTTACTGTAAACCTACAGTAATCAAGACAATGTAGTATTGGCAAAGAATAGCCAAATATATCAATGGAAAAAATAAAAGTCCCAGAAATATATCTATATCTATATATGGATAGTTGATATAGATATAGATCAATGATGAAAGAGAGAGATTAGATATAGATAGATGATACAGATATACAAAATATATAGATATAGGTATAGGTATAGATATAGATATTCAACTGCTTTGACAAAGGAGTAAAAGCAATAAAGATTGTCTTCTCAACAAATAGTGCTATAACAACAACTAGAGATCCACATATAAAAAAATAAATCTAGACACAGACTGCTAAAGCCAATTCTAGCATGTCATAATTACAAGAGTTTCATCAAAAGTTTGATGGAACTTGGGGACTCAGCAAGGGCTGAGTCACATATGTTATAGCCTATTGGGAATGGCTAAAGGCATTTCCCCAAACCTGAAAAGGATGATTGTTTGCTGCCAGATAACTCAGGGCATTTTAATCTACATGTTATTGCCTCCTACTGGCCAAACACCTGAACAGCTGTAGACTATTCCCCATTCTGCCAATGCTTCTGTTCAGAAGTCCTACCTGTTGTAGTGTATATCTTCACCTTGTCTTGGGACAAATTGTGTTAATAAAAAGCAAGAGGTCCTTAAACAAGAAGAACTTGGTTTCTTAGCCAGGCTCCTCTTATCCCCAATGCCTTTCAAAATTATCTTTCTTCTTTGGACTCTTATTCAATCTACACACAGCCCTATCTCCAGATTGCTGAACCCTTCTAGATACCAGATCAAGACCCACCGGTGTTAAATGTTGCCCAACATCCAGCATTAACAGACCTCACACCTATCACAAAAATTAACTCAAAATGGATCACAGACTTAAATATAAAATAAAAATTTTAAAACTTCTAGAACATAGCACTTGGGTCTGACTATGGCTTTTTAGAAGATATAATACTAAAGATACAACCCATGAAAAACATAATTCACAAACTGGACTTCATTAATATTAAAAATGTCTTCTGTGCAAAAGACACTGTCAACAAAATGAGAAAACAAGCCACAGACAAAGAGAAAATATTTGAAAAAGACATATCTGGCAAAGACCTGTTATGCAAAATATACATGAACTCTTAAAATGCAACAACAACAACAACAAACCACACCAAATAACCCAATTAAAAACAGCAAAAGACCTGAACCAACAACTCACCAAAGATATATAGATGGCAATTAGGCATTTGAAAAGACATTCCAAACGAAACATTATTAGGGAATTGCAAATTAAAACACCAATGAGACACCACTATACAGAATGGCCAAAACCCAAAACCTTGACAAATATCAAATGCTAGCCAAGATGTGGAGCAATAGAAACTTTAATTTTTCATTGCTGGGGTTAATACAAAATGGTATAGCCACTTTGGAAGGCATTTTGGCAGTTTCTTAAATATATAAATATAGTCTTACCATAAAATCTAGCAATCATAGTCCTTACTTATCCCCCCCACACAAAAAAAGTTGAATACTTTCTGTCTACAGAAAAACCTGCACTTGAATTTATAGCAACTTTATTCATAATTGCTGAAACTTGAAAGCAGCCAAGATATTCTTTAGCAGATGAATGGGTAAACCGTGGTATATTCAAACAATGGAATATTATTCAGCACTAAAAAATATATGAGCTATCAAGCTATAAAGAGACATGGAGAAACCTTAAATTCATGAAACTAAATAAAAGAAGCCAATCTGAAAAACTACATACTGTATAATTCTGACTACATTACATTCTAAGACAAAACTATGATTTACATTGGTCAGGATGAGGGAAGGATAAAATAGACAAGGCACAGAGTGTTTATGGCAATGAAACTATTCTGTTTGATACTGTAATGGTAGAAACATATCATCATACATTTGTCATTTGTCAAAATTCAGAAATTACTACACCAAAAAATAAATCCTAATGTAAACTGTGGACTTAGGTGATAATGATGTGTAAATGTAGGTTTATCAATTGTAAGAAATGTACTAGTCTGGTGCAGGATTTTGAAAGGGAGGCTGGGTATTTTGGGGGAGAAAGGGATATATGAAAATTCTCTGTATCTTCTGCTCAATTTTACTGTAAACCTAAAACTGCTCCAAAAATAAATCTAACTTTTTATATTCACATGGAAATGAAAGGGACCAGAATAGCCAAAGCAACCTTAATAAAGAACAAATATAGAAATCTCACACTCCCAGTTTCAACACTTACTACAAAGCTACAGTAATTGATACTATATAGAAATGACATAATGGTAGACATATAGAATAATGCAATATAATTGAGTCCAGAAATAAACCTGCATGTTTATGGTGAATTAATTTTGATAAGAGTGCCAAGTAGTATAAAGAGGGAAAGAACAGCTTTTATAACAAGAGGTGTTGGGACAACTAGATATCCACATGAAGAAGAATAGATTTGAACCCAAACTTCACAGCATATATAAGAATTCATTCAAAATGAATTAAATACCTAAATGTAAGAGCTAAAATGATAATGCTCTTAGAAGAAATTATAATTGCTTCTAAGTCTTCATGACCTAGTATTAGACACTGGTCTCAGATATGATACAAAAGCCCAAGCAATGAAAAATATTGATTAATTGAACTTCATAAGAATGAAAAATAATTGTGCTTCAAAGCACAATATCAAGAAAGTAAAAAAATAAAAAACCCTACAGAATAGGAGAAAATATTTGTAAATCATAACTAATAAGATACTAGTATCTAAAATATACAAAGAACTCTTACAACTCAACACTCAAAAAATAATAATTCAATTTCAAAAAGGGCACATTTTTAATAGGCATTTCTCCAATGAAGATATACTAATGGACCTTAATAATATGAAAACATGCTGAATGTCATTCACCACTAGGGATATGCAAAACCACAAAGAGATGTTACTCCACACCCACTAGGTTGGCTATAATTTTAAAAATGCAGACAATAAAAAATAATAATGAGGATGTGGAGAAATCAGTATCTTATTACATTGCTGGAGGGAATGTCAAATGGTGCAGCTGCCTCAAAATTCTAAACATAGAACTCAGACATTCTATTTCTAGGTATATACAAAAACTTGTACACAAATGTTCACTGCATCACTATTCATAATAGCCCCAGGGAGAAGTAACCCAATTGTACATGAACTAATGAGTGGATAAACAAAACATGGTTTGTTCCTATCATTAAATATTAATCAGCAATAAAAGACAATGAAGTAGCCTGGCCAGCGTGGCTCCATGGTTGAGTGTTGAGGCCACGGTTCGATTCCTGGTCAGGGTATAGGTTTAATCCCCAGTGTGGGGCATACAGGAAGCAGCTGGTCAATGAGTCTCTCTCATCATTGATGTTTCTATCTCACTCTCACTCTCCCTTCCTCTCTGAAATCAATAAAAAATATATATTTTAAAAGTAATAAAGTATGGATACATGCTACAACCTGGATAAACCTTTTAAAAAATTGCTAATGAAAAGAAGTCACACACAAAAGGTGCATATTTTATGATTCAATTTATATAAAATGTCCAAAAAATCAAGTCCATACTGAAAGGAAAATTAGTGGTTTCCAAGGGCTAGCGGGAGAGGAGACTAGGGAGCGAGTGCTAATAAGTGTGGGATTTCTTTTGGGATGATGACACGTTCTAGAATTAGATAGTAGTGATGCTTGCATATCTCTTTAAATATACTGGAAACCACTGAATAGTGTACTTTAAAACGGTGATTTTTTTGTATGTGTGAACTGTCATTAGTGCTTCCTCCTATGTTGGTTTTACATACCTCAAAAAGCAGTGGCAAAGCCTCTACTTGTCTAAGCAATCTTTTAAACACATCACAGCTAATTTGTATCTGGTGTGAATGTCTTTTTAAAAAATAAATATTTCTTTTTATTGATTTCAGAGAGGAATGGAGAAGGAGAGAGAGATAGAAACATCATGATAAGAGAGAATCTTTGATTGGCTGCCTCCTGCACGCCCCCTACTGGGGTATTGAGCCTACAACCCAGGCATGTGCCCTTGATGGGAATCAAACTCAGGACCCTTCAGTTCACAGGCCCACACTCTATCCACTGAGCCAAACCAGCTGGGGCTGGCGTGAATGTCTTGTGTGAGCATCTGACAAGGCAGTTCCATGATGTCCTTGTCTTGTAGTCTGGCTGTGATTGAAGAAGGTGATGGACAGTTAGTCTACTTCTGACCAATAATTCTCTTACATGGCACACACTACTTTGTTAATTGATGAACACACAACTGGAGGATGGGCCCAAAACTTGACAGGTTTGTGAGCTTCTTATTCACGCCTGGCTTTTGCTACATGGGTTCCAGCGTCAGTTGCACTGAACTTTTACTCTATAAATAGTTCTTAACAGATTCCATGTTAACTAACAGAAACAGAAAAATCTCTTAGTAAGCTATCCAACATTGCTATCGGCTATAAAAATAATCCCTCGTGCTTGTCCAAATGCCTGATGCAAAATACAAAAGCAGCACATTAAATATTATTACCCTTTTTGAGGGTAGCATTGTATAATTTAGTAACAGATTTTTATAACATATTGTTAGAAGAAATTTTGCGCAAAAGATCTATAGCTTCATCTACAACTACCAAGAGTGACTGCAATCTAAAACAATTATTTTTATGTTTAAAACTTAAGCTCCTCTTAACTCAAAATTATGAAGAATTTTCTTCTTAAAGCACTTGGAATTCTGTTGTTAAATTTTATAAGTAGGAACAAAATGTTTGCCCTTACACAGTCTTCAAAGTATTTCTTCATTCTCTTTTTATTATATTTGGACTGAAACTGTTTTATCACAGAGTTTTTGGATCTTTTTCTTATGGAATCTTGAGGTGGCAAAGTTGAAATTCTGCTTTTAATTTGTCATGAGATGTGAAGTCCCACATAACACTTTTTCTTATAGCTCATAAGCCATTAAATAACAAACAATTAACACAGTTCATATAATTTTATGTAATGCAATGGATGCTAGTATACCAAACACATATCATTATTCTTTTACCTAACATTATTATGCTATTACAGGAAGTCCTCAATATCAAAACGTTCTTGCAAATTGTGCCCATACACTAATGACTTCTGATGAAACCATGTGTACCACAGATAGTTGATATAAGTGAGAATTAAATTAAGTTCCAATAGTATACCTCTGCTCATGAAAACATCACCAAACTTCTAAATAAAGACCCAAAACACATCTGATATTAAACATTGAAATAAATGTGAGCTATACATACATTTAAGGAAGAGTAATAAAAATAAGTACGATTATTTTCCCAAACTGCTTATTCCAGTTCAGGGTTTCTGGTAGCTGGACACTGTCCAGGCAGCTCAGGGTGCAGGTGAGAACGCACTCTGGACAGATGCCTCTTCACTGCTGGGCCAGTCTCACTCCCACACTCACTCAGACTGGGACCTGTAGGCAGGCCAATTCACCTCACATGCACATCTTTAGGATGGGGGAGGAAACCGAAGCACTAGGAGAATACCCACACAGACATGGGGAAAATGTACAAACTCCTCACAGACAGTAGCCCTGGCTGGAAATCCATTTTCCTCCCTCAAAGTTACGTTGCATAAAACAATGTTATTTGAGGATCTGCTGTATTATTATGGGCAGAATTGTGTCTGCCAAGTTCATATGTTGAAACCCTAACCCACAATGTGACTGTATTTGGAGATGGGATCTGTAAGGAACTAGACCTTTGCAACAAAGCAAATGTTGTTTTGTTAGTTTCCCCAGTGCACATAATAGTTATGCTTACACTATACTATAGTCTATTAAGAGTGTGGTGGAATGGTGTCTAAAAAGTGTACATACCTTAATTTAAAAAATGCCTTATTGCTAAAAATATGCTAACCATCTTCAGTGAATCATAACCTTTTTGCTTGGTAGCGGGTCTTATCTTCAATTTGTGAAAATATCACAATATTTGAATATCACAATAAAATGAAGAACAATATAAGGAGGTATACCAGTGATTAAGATTCAATGAGGTCATAAGAATGGGTCCCTAATTCAATAGGACTGGTGCCCACACAAGGAGAGGAAGGAACGTCAGGAGCACACACCTGGGGGAAAGGCCACGTGAGGTCACTGCAAAACGGTGTTCATCTGCAAGCCAGGGAGAGAGCCCTCACTAGACATGTGCACCTTAATAACCTTGGACTTCCAGCCTCCAGAAGTGAGATAATAAAGGCATTTCTGTTGTTCTAGCATCCCAGACTGTGGTTTTCGGTTAAGGCAGCTTGAGAAGACTAACACAATTGTTTTTTTCAAATTTTTATAAAAATTTGTTTGCTCAGAAAGGGTAAGATGGTAGATCATATTCCAAGTGCTTAGCTAGTACCTCTCTTAAATATTCACAGTAATTATCAATCTCTTTCTCTGTTAAAATATTGAAAATACTACTTTTATATATATATTTAATGACTCACAATCATCATTAATTAGTACAACACTTTACTCTTGTATTAATAAGTATATATCTATACTTCAGTTAACTAATAGAATTTTAAAATATGGAGACTTTTCACTCCAAGATACATCTAAAATGCTTGCCTATATTTGGAAATATAAAAACTAGAGGCCCGGTGCACAAATTCATGCACCAGTGGGGTCCCTGGGCCTGACCTGTGGGATCAGGCCAAAACTGGCTCTCTGACATCCCCCAAAGGGTGCCAGATTGCAGAGGGGGCAGGCCATGCCGAGGGACCCCACCAGTGCATGATTTGAGGCCAGGAAGAGACACAGGGAATTGGCCAGCCAGGGAAGGAACCACAGGAGGGGTCCAGATTGAGTCTGGCCTGTCTCATTTCGATGAGCCAGACCCCAACAGCAAACTAACCTACTGGTCAGAGCTTCTGCCCCCTGGTGGTCTGTGTATGACATAGCAAGTGATTGAGTGGCCTTAGCATATCATTAGCATAATACTCTTTGGTTTAACGGCCAACTGGAAGACTGAACACTTAGCATATTAGGCTTTTATTATATAGGACAAGTCTAAAAGACATGTCTTATTCTGTTACAGGGATTGCTTCCAATTAAATATGTGTTCCCTATGCAATCCAACAAAAGAACGGGTTGGAAAATAGAGTGGTAAAATAGGCAAATTAGGCTCTTTAGCCTTCTAAAGATCGAAGTCAGGCAAAGCTAAATGGCAGAGTAGAGCACAATATTGAGACAAAAGCTAAACTTTAATGCATTCTTACGCTTTGTGCCAGCACTTCTTATTGAACCCAATTAAACCCAAAATGCCTAAATGACAACTAGACTGATATTGTTTGGGGATGCAATGTCATTTTTAAATTAATTTTATGATCTGGACAGGTTCAGATTTTTGTTAGGGTGTCTATAATAAAAAAAAAATGTTTGAATATTCTGTGTGAATAAGCTATGTGGATGAGTTCCTTCCTTCTCCAAGATCTTATTCTCTGAAGCTTTTAACCACAGTGTCCCTGCCTCTCAGGCCCAACGAAGCCTATCTGAATGCCCTACCAGTGGTTCTCAACCTTCCTAATGCCCTGGCCCTTTAATGCAGTTCCTCATGTTGTGGTGACCCCAACCATAAAATTATTTTCATTGCTACTTCATAACTGTAATTTTGCTACTGTTAATGAATTGTAATGTAAATATCTGCATTTTCCGATGGTCTTAGGCTCTACAGTAACAGTTCTCAACCTGCTAGCAGGGTTGCCTAAGACCATCAAAAGTTATGAAGTAGCAATGAAAATAATTGTATTGTTGGGGATCACCACAACATGAGGAACTGTATTAAATAGGTTGAGAACCACTGCCCTAGACACTTCTGTGTGGAAACTCATTGTTGCTGTGATTGAGTCAGATGCTTCACTGGGTAACAGCTTCACTGAAGAAGAACCTTTTGTTTTGGAAGACCATCAGCAACTCTCTAAGAAACTAACCTGATGGATGTGTCAGTGAGGAGCATGTATTTTTGATCTCTTTTTTTTTTCATTTAGTGAAAAATACTTCTAAATTCCTCTTGTGTTATTTAGAAGTTTTTCTTGAATTTCTAACTATTTTAGAACTTTCCACCTACCTTTCTGTATTGATTTCTACTTTAATTCCATTGTGGTCTCTGAACACACTTAGTATGATATCTATTCTTTTAAATGTATTAAAGTGTAATTTAGGAGCCAGCATGTGTGGTCAATATTCGTGGAAGTGCCATGTGAGCTTGAGAGGAATGGGTATTCTGCTGCTGTTGGATGGAGTGCTCTATAAATGTCAAGCTGATTGATAGTGCTGTCCAGAGCAACTATATCTATTGGTTTTCTGCTTGCTTCATCTATCAATTACTGAAAGAGGGGTGTTGAAGTCGTCAAATATAATAATGATTTGTCTGTTTCTCCTTGAAGTTCCATTAGTTCTTGCTACACCTTTTTTTGATGTTCTGTTGTTAGGTGCATACATACTTAGGATTTTTCTGTTTTCTTGGATAACTCACCCCTTTATCATTTCGTAGTGCCCTTCTTTATCTCTGATGAATATTTTGTTCTAAGTCAGTTTCTGTCTGAAATTAATGTAGTTACTTTAACTTATTTTATTACTGTTAGTATGATATATCTTTCTCTATTCCTTTACTTTTAACCTACCTTTATCTTTGTATTTAAAGGAAGTTTCTGGTAGACAATGTATATTTGGATCCTGATTTAGATCTACTGTGATAATCTTTGTTTTTTCAATTGGTGTATTTAGACCATTTATATTTGCTGATTACTGGTATCCTTAAATTAATATCTACCATGTTTATAACTGTTCTTCTATTCATTGCATTTGTTCTTTGTTTCTTTTTTTTTTTTTTTTTTTTTTTTTTTTTTTTTTTTTTTTGAATATTTTCTATAAATTTTTTTTTTTTTTTTTTTTTTGAAAGTGTAACTGGGTGTCCTTTATTTTTTTTTTTTTTTTATAATAAATCTTTATTGCTCAGATTATTACAATTGTTTCTCCTTTTTCTCCCCCATAGCTCCCTTCCACCCAATTCCCACCCCACCCTCTGCCCTTACCCCCTCCCCCATCATTGTCCTCATCCATAGGTTATACAATTTTAATCCAGTCTCTTTCTGCACCCCACACCCCTTCACCCTGATAATTATCTATCCACTCCCTTTCTTTGCCCCTAATTCTATTATATTCACCAGTTTATTCTATTCCTGAGATTTTTAATTCACTTGACCTTCTTCCTCTTCTTAAGTAATACCTTTCAGCATTTCATAATAATACTGGTTTGGTGGTGATGAACTCCTTTAGCTTTTTCTTATCTGTGAAGCTCTTTATCTGCCCTTCAATTCTGAATGATAACTTTGCTGGATACAGTAATCTTGGTTGTAGGTTCTCCCTATTCATCACTTTGAATATTTCTTGCCACTCCCTTCTGGCCTGCATGGTTTCTGTTGAGAAATCAGCTGATAGTCGTATGGGTGCTCCCTTATAGGTAACCAACTGCTTTTCTCTTGCTGCTTGTAAGATCCTCTTTTTGTCTTTTACCCTTGGCATATTGATGATGATGTGTCGAGAAGAATTTTTCTTTGGATTCCTCTTGTTTGGGGTTCTGTATGCTTCCTGTACTTGTAAGTCTATTTCTTTCACCAGGTGAGGGAAGTTTTCTGATATTATTTCTTCAAATATGTTTTCAGTATTTTGCACTCCCTCTTCTTCTGGCACCCCCATAATTCTGATGTTGGTGCGCTTGCAGTTGTCCCAGAGGCTCCTTACACTATCTTCAACTTTCTGGATCCTCTTTTCTTCTTCCTTCTCCAGCGGAGTGTCTTTTGGCTCTTTGATCTGATTCTTGTGTTCTTCCATTCTGCTGTTGGATCTCTGCATAATATTTTCCAATTTAGTCAGTTTATCTATACTTTTTAGTTGGGTCTCATGGAGTTTATCGAGCTTTTCTAGGATATTGTTGCATAACCTTAGAACCGTAGTTCTGAACTCTATATCCTCCATCTCTTTTGTTTGAGATCTGTTTCCTTGTCTCGGCATTATCACTATTTTTCAGAGTTGGTAGGATGGCTTTGTGTGTTTGGTGTCCTATATAGCACAGTGGATCAACCTCCTCAGTTACCTGAGGTAGACACTCTTGGTGATCCCCTTTGTGGACTGCGTGCACAGCTTTGTTGTAGCTAAGTCTCTATTGTTGTGAATTGACCTTCAGGCCAATTGGATGTGGGTATCAGCTGTGTCTACTCTGGGATAACTTCTGTATTGGAGACAGTCTTATAGGATCAGACTTGAAAAACTGTAGAAGCCTCTGCTCAGCTTGGATGGGGCGGAGTCTCAGGGCTGAACTGACAGTCTTGGCTTCTGCCCTGCCCTTGTGCACTCGCCTGAGTTTCCGCCTGACCGGCCCAGGTTCCCCAAGCAAGAGCGTGGGTGCCGCAGGGGCTCTCCTGGACTTGGGCTGGTCTCTGTAGTCTGGAGCTTCTGACTCCTTCCGCTACAGAGAGGCCGCCATCTTGTACATAGAGGCAGCGGCAGCCTCCATGGTCAGACTGGAGCTTTTGACTCCTTCCACTACGGAGAGGCCGCCACCTTGTACAGAGAGGCGGCGGCAGCCTCCGCGGTCAGACCTGGAGCTTCTGACTCCTTCCGCTCCGGAGAGGCGGAGAGGCGGCGGTCAGACCTCAGCGCGTACTTGCTCACGCGCGCGAGTCTGTAGACCCTGCCGGCTGCGACTGCGGCTCCGGTCCCCGGTCTCTGAGTCTCTGAGTCTCTGGGTGCCTTTCTCTGCAGTCCAGACTCCACCCGTATGAGCCTGGGACCACGGAATTTCAGCCGGGGCTGGGTTCAGTGCAGTCGGAAAGGGTTCCGTGCAATTGGGGATTCCTCCCCTCCCACCGCCAGGCAGGTATTCGGCGGCCGCGTGCGCGAGTGTCTCCCTACCTCAGTGCTTTTCGGCTCCCAGTCCGATCCGTGAGCCTCTCTCTTTCTTTCTAGTTGTAGCTATTCCACTCCGCCAGCTTTCCTGACGTTTTGGTGAAGTCCTTTTTGATTTTAGTTGTTCTTTTAATTAAATTGTTGATGAGGCGGCAGCTTAGGAGACTGCCTAGGCCGCCATCTTGGATGTTCTCCTGTTCTTTGTTTCTTTTCTTTCTCCCTATATTTACTGCTTTCTCTGGTTTTAATTGAGCATTTTATACAATTTCACTTTCTCTCCTCTCTTAGCACACAGATGATACTCCATTAAAAGAATTTTAGTGGTTTCCCTAAAGTTTGCAATATACATTTACAATTAATCACCTTAAATAATGTCATATCACTTGATACATGATATAGAGCTACCTTATAACAAGAGAGGATCCATTATTCCCACTCATTCCTATAAAATTGCTGTCCTAAACTTTAATGTATCTATACCACCCAATTCATTGTTACCCATTATTACTTTTAACTTTCTCCTTTAAGTAAAGTAAGAGGAATAAAATATTTTATTTTACCTTCTTTTTATTCCTTCTCTGGTGCTCTTCCTTTATTCATATAGATTTTACGTTTTTGACCTATATAATTTACCTTCTCCATAAAGAAAATTTTAAATACTTTTTTCTTGACAGATGTGCTGGCAATGAATTACCAAATCAAGTTTTTGTTTTCCTAAAAGAAGATCTTTATTTCTCATTCATTTTTGAAGGATTATTTTTCTGGATATAGAATGCTATATTTTTTTTTTCTGTCAACACTGAATATTTTCACTAACTTTTTGTTGCTTGCATGGTTTCTGATGAGAAGGTTTTGGTAATTCTTACCCTTGTTTCTTTTTAGATATGAATCCCACATCTTCTTTCAAGACTTTGCCACTGGTTTTCTGTAGTTTAAATATTATATACTAGGTGTATGTTTTTTGGTATTTACTACATTGGTGTTCTCTGAGCCCTGGGTTTATGGTTCTGTGTCTGTCATTAATTTTGGAAAATTCTCTGTCATTACTACTTCAAATATTTATTTTTCTCCTTTGTATTTCTTCTGGCATTCCAACTATGTGTATGTTATACCATTTGAAATTACCCACAGTTCTAGGATGTTTTATTCTGCTTTGTTTTATGTTGTTTTATTTTGTTTAGCTTGGGAACTTTCAATGGTATGTCTTTAACATCTTTTTAGCCTCTGAGATCATCAAAGGCTTTCTTCATTTCTATTCCTGTGCTTTTGATTTGTAGGGTTTCCTTTTGATTATTTATTATAGTTCCCATTTCTCTGTTTATATTACCTATCTATTCTTGCATGTTGTCTACTTTTTCCATTACAGCTCCTAACATATTAAGCACAGCTATTTTTAATTCCCCTTCTAATGACTTCAAAATCTATGTCATATCTGAGTCTGGTTTTAATGCTTCCTTTTTTTATTCAGACTGTGTTTTATCTCGCCTTTTAGTGTGCCTTGTAAAATTTTATTAAAAGCTGGACATGATGCATTGGGTAATAAGAACTGAGGTAAAAGCCTTTAGTGCAAAGTTTTATGCTAATTTGTCTAAGTGTTCAATGTTTGCTGTAACTTAGGTGTCAGAAGCTTCAAATTTACTTCATGTTTTTGTCTCTCCTTTTGCCTTTGGGCTCCTTAAGTAGAGTCTGCACCTTGTAGCTCTTTAGCTGTAAGAGATTCATGCAATAGGCTTTCCTTCCCTTGGCTTCCAGCACTATTTTTCCTCTGGCACTCAGGACCCAGGCCTTCGCTCCAGCTAGAGTCTGCGGTCTTTGCTGCAGACTCTGGCCAGAGTCTGCCATCTTCATCTTTGCTGCAGCCAGAGTGTCACTCCTGTAGATCGCTTCTCGTCCCCTCCCCACCACCCCACTGCTCTCCTTCTCACAGCAGGCGTCCTGACCTACCCAGCCACTCCTGGCCTGGAGCAGCTAGGTAGATGCCATCTTTGGCCTCCTAATTTGCATATTCCCTCCTGATTGGCTGGTGTAACGTAGTGATGATCAATTTACATATTTCTCTTTTATTAGTGTAGATGATTAAAGCTGTCTTTAATAGACCAATTTCCCTGAGCTGTGACCTTCACAAGTGTTTTGTACCCTTTTCTCCTCTCTTTAGTTTCTGGTAAAAAAAAAAATTATATATATATATATATATATATATATATATATATATATATATTCCTTATTCCCTCTGGAGATTAAGCATTTACTATGGAGAACTATCTGGGCATATCTCACAATGATTCCTCCTCTCCTCACCCCACCCCACCCCCACACTGCAGCCACTGAGGGAATCTTTCTTAGCTTTTCACCATAAGAACCTGGTGAACTTCCTAAAAGTAGATACATGGAAGTGTGGGTTCCCCTAAGACTGAAGACTCCAGAAGTTTTTCACTTTCTTGCTAGTTCACACTCAGTCTCCAGTCCATCAAAATTACCAAACATCCTTACCCATCTGTGGCTCCAGCCGCTTCTGCTCTAAGCACGCAGATTCTCTGTCTTCACTGTCTCTCCAGATTTGGTGTCAGGAGGCGGTGGTATTGTTCTTTGATCACAAGTCTTTGATGGGTCTAAGAAATTTTGTTTATTTTCAGTTTATTCAATATTTTACTTGTTTTTAAGAGCAAGAGTGATCACTTTCCAAGTTTTTTGCATGTTGCAGCTGAAAACAAAAGTTTTGCATCTGTATTTTCATAGTAATGGAAAATCTAAATCACATGGACTTAAACAATAAGGGAATGCCTCTACTCATATGACTAGGAATTTCAAAGGTAGTCCAAGTCTTATGTTCGGTTGGTGCACATGGCTTATCAGCACCAATCAGAAAACAGATTTCTCCCATTTTCCTGTTCTGCATCCTTATTATCATCTACATTCTGGGCACAAGGTGGTGGCCAAAATGTGTTCCTTCAGAGAAAAAAGACACCTTCTTCTCAACACTGAAAAAAATATTAGGCTTTCATCTTTGATTAAATAATTTCAGGTCATATGTTCATTATATCAGTTAGCTATTGCCACTAAATGCTGTGTAACAACCACATTATTTTGTTGCCACTTACCAATACATGTTACTGATGTATGCAAAGTTTGTCTAGAGGTATCTCTGTTAATGTCATCTGGGCTCACTCACATGTCTTCATCTGGGTGTGGGTGGGCTGATTTGGATTGGATTGGACTGGGTGTTTCGACTTCAAACTACAAAGGCTCTGCTCTGCCTGTCTCTCATCCTCCTTGGATCTGAGACTAGGTGTGTCATGTTATTGTCATAGGAAAACCAGGGGTGTAAGAGAGGAACACAGAAAAATACTGAAATCCTGTGCTTAAAACTTTCACAGTGTTAATTCTGCCCACATGCTACTGAGCATCGGGAGCTACATGGCTGAGGCTAAAATCAAGGGGCAGGAAAGTATACTCTGCCCACAGTGAAGCCATGATAAAGGCAGTAATCCAGGTGAAGATTATTGCCCTCACAGCCACTGTTTTCACAAGACTATTAATGTCCTGATGGACAAGGACCAAAGTCAATGCCCTGGGGCTGCTGGTTGAATGATGCTGCTTTAGTTTGCTAGGGCTGCCATCACACAGTACAACAGGCTGGGTAACTTAAACAACAGAACGTCAGTTTTTACCTTGGCCTGTCGATGGCCATTTTTCCATCCCACGTCTTAACACGTTCTTCCCTCTATTCATGTCTGTGTCTTGATTTCCTTGTCTTATAAGAATTCCGGTCATGTTGGATTAAGGCTCACCCTAACAAAAGTAAGTTTAAAAAATCCACTGTATGAAAGGAACTGAAGGAGTGGTATTGTGGTTAACTATACCCCAACCACAGAATATCATGCCATTCAAGAACATGATCGTGAGAACAGCACACTTTTTCTACACCAGGGCATGCTTAGAGCTGGGTTCTGGCATGATCTTACCCTCTGAGGGCTGCTAAAAGTCCCCCTCTAGTTCAAATAATTATTTTGCCATGCATTGATGTGAGAAGATGGAAAAATGGCTACTTTGACTATGAAAGAGAGTGGGAAATAATCCACCAAGGAATCTGGTGACCTGTCAACCATTTTTTTGGCCAGACCTCCCTGTAGGCATGACTAGATTTTTTTTTTCTGGATGACAGCCTCCCATTGGCATCTCTAAAATAACACAAAGTTTACAGATGAGTCATTGGTGTTTTTCTTGGCACACCTGAAATATTCCTTCCCAGTGAGCGGCAGTAATGCAATATTAAGTACAGTCATGAGTGTACTTAAGTTAAGCTCAAGTTAACAGGTCATAAAAAGTCATGCATGTGAGCACTTGTGCTTGGAGAGAGCAATATTCATGCACTGCTCTATACCAGTGAACGCCATGAGCCAGTATTGATGAACTCAAGGTATTATTTTGATGTAGCTGTCCTAACAAAGTACCACAAACTTGGTGGTTTATTTTAAAAAAATATATTTTATTGATTTTTTTACAGAGAGGAAGAGAGAGGGATAGAGTGTTAGAAACATCGATGAGAAAGAATCATCGATCAGCTGCCTCTTGCACACCCCCTACTGGGGATGTACCCGCAATCAAGGTACATGCCCTTGACCGGAATCGAACCCAGGACCTTTCAGTCCACAAGCCGACACGCTATTCATTGAGCGAAACCGGTTTTGGCATAAACTTGGTGGTTTAAACAACAAAAAATGTATTGTGTCCAAAATCCAGGTGTTGACAGGGTTGCTTCCTTTTTAGGTTGTGAGAAAACCATGTCCTTTGCTTTTTCCCTGCCTTCTGTGTTTGCTGGCAATTGGTGTTCCTTGGTTTGTCTCTGCCTCCATCTTTACATGACATTTTCCATGTATATGTCTCAGTTCAAACTTCTTTAAAAAAATAATGAAGACAGTAGTCATGTTGAATTAGGGCTCGCCCTAATGACCTCTATTAATTAAGTTAATAATTACAGCTACAACTACACTATTTCCAAATAAGGTCACATTCTGAGCTTCTGAAGGTTAGGACCTCAGCATATAAATTTTGGGAAGACAGAACTGAACCCATAACAATAAAGCATGGTACCCATTAACCACATAGACCCTCTCCTATAAAATAAAACCCTAATATGCAACCTAGTGGCAGAACAACTGGTTGCTATGACATGCACTTACCACCAGAGGGCAGATGCTCAACACAGGAGCTGCCTCCTGGTGGTCAGTGCACTCCCACAAGGGGAACACCACTCAGCCAGAAGTCAGGCTCGCTGCTCTTTATCATTGCCTTGGAGGTGGGTGAGGCTCCCACCATCGCCACTGCACTCACCAGCCATGAGCCCAGCTACTGGCTGAGGTCCCATGGCTGGCAGGCATAGCAGCAGTGGCAGGAGCCTCTCCAACCTCAGCTGTAGGCAGGTGATAAGAGCAAGGGGTCCTACACTGCAAGAGGGTGCAGGCTGGGCTCAGGGACCCATACCAACGCATGAAATTTCATGCACCAGGCCTCTAGTTTTTTATAACAAGCAATAATATAGATTGTAGCACCAAATCAGAGTGCTATGTAGTCAAATCATCATCAGGAGGAACCAGAATGATACTGAGTTCTCAGTTTTCTTTAGCTATGATTTAATCCAGGAGTAGAAATATTTGTTTTTCTGAATTAAGCTATCGATCATTTTGAGAGTATTCACTGTGGCTAGGGTTTAGAGAGAAACCTTATAATATTTCCTGTTGAACATGTATCTTAATCCCATGTATCTTAATAGCAAAGCAGAGAGCCCACACACCTAAAAAGGAGTCCAGCCCACTTAGTCTCAGAAGTGAGTAGATGGAGTATCAGAAAGTTCTTTTGGTGATAAATAATGGGAACTAAGTTGAGATATCTAAACAAACAAATATAAAGAGGTCTATAAAGGCTCAGTATGTTTCCCAAATCTCAAGGAAGGGCAAAAATGCAGCAATCCCAAGAGCAAGAGTTTGACATTCTACAGGGAACTCAAGAAGCCATCACTTTTTATTGCTTACATGTGTTCTTCTCTGCTTGATTTCATCCTTTTTTATATTTATCTCTTTCTTCTTCTTAGCCTCATTTTTTCCTGCTCTTCCTTCTCCTTTTATTCTCTACCTCTTGCATTACTTCTCTATTTTTTTCCCTTTTTCTCTATTTTTGGTCTCTCTCCAAAGTGCCTTCCTCTGGCTTTCCAATTCATATGTAAATAAACAATTTTCTGGATGTGGCATACCCAAAAATTGTGGGGAAAATATTAAAGTATATGTTAAAATGCCAAATTGAATTTATAAAGCAAGATAATTCTTTGAGTGTAGCTATTCTATGCTGCTTATTGAATACACACCAATGTGTCTTAATAGGCAAAGCATAGAAGCCATTGTGACTGAAGAGAAGATCATCCTACTTGGGCTGAGGAGTTAGCTGAGGGAGTATCCAGCAGACTCTTTTTTTAAAAAATATATTTTATTGATATTTTACAGAGAGGAAGAGAGAGAGATAGAGAGCCAGAAACGTCGATGAGATAGAAGCATCGACCAGCTGCCTCTTGCACACCCCCTACCGGGGATGTGCCCGCAACCAATGTACATGCCCTTGACCAGAATCGAACCCGGGACCTTTCAGTCCGCAGACCGACGCTCTACCACTGAGCCAAACCGGTTTCGGCCAGCAGACTCTTTTGGTGATGAAAATGCTGAGGTCATAAATTATGAGAATATGCAAATCCAGGAGCTGGATGTTCTCTGGTAGATCTGCTCATTTCAGTTGCACCTTATGCTTGCAGAAGGGAAAGTGAGGGACCTGGAGACCACTGAAAAAGATAGGACTCTGAAATCCTCCAAGAATGACTTAAGACCTCCTGCCTTTGTTCTGCTGCAGAGAAGGGCAAGTGAATATGTAATGCCTAACTCAACATTGGCTTTGGGCAGAGTAGGGAAAAAGGAAGTCTACTTTCAGAATTATCAACCATAATCTCCCCATTTTCTGTAGGTATGGGCCTAAACTTATGTGACAGGGGAAAAAAATTAGCTGAAGCCAAAAACTTAGTTAAAAGTTTTCCAAAGTTGGTGATTACACCTAGGCACATTGCAGGAGCAAAGGAAAATTTTCTCTAAATGAATCCCTTTAAAAACTTGGCCTCAAAGAATTCACACTGAACCTGCCCCCCTCTCTCTCACCATCACTAGTATCACCACCAAATCACAGAGTCATACTCAACAAAAGCTGATGATATTGGAGTTATCAATATGGCAAATATGTAACAAATATGTTTAATATATTTAAAGATATTAACGCATTTTTGAAACAATTGGAAAGAAACATAAGACTATTAATATTAACTTGAAATTTTAAGTGATTAAATAGTACTGAAATAAAAATTAAATACTAAATATTTGAAACTCAATGGACATATGAAATAGCATATTAGGCATAACAAAAGAGAAAAGGATTAAATAAATGGAAAATACAATTGAAGAAATTATACAGACTGAACCACAGAGAGAAAAGAAAGAAGGATGCTCAGATAGGATATTAAATCCCAAACATAATAAATAAAAGACAACCTAACCTAGACAAATAGTAGGGAGAAAGGCATAACCCAGACAGAGAAAATGTTAAGCAGTCAGAAAAAAAACACACAGATTATTGATGAAGAAACAGAAATTAAACCCACTTCTCCTAGTTTACAAATTAGCTCTGCTGCTTCTCACAAGCAATAAAGAAAGTAGAAATTAGTAATATCCTATCTTTAAGATGTTTTATATTAAATAACCCAGTGAAACTATCTCTCAGGAATTAAAGCAAAGAAAATGGGGTGGGGTGGGTAGCATTATAAAAAATAAAAAAACTGAGAGACTCTCAGAGAAGTGATATCTAAAGATGTGCTTCAGAGGAAAGCAAAATGATCCCAGAAGGAAGTATTGAGATACAGCAGGGAATGATGAGAAAAGACAATATGGGTAAACCTAAACAAACTTGACTATGTCAGAGATAACTCTCATGGCTAATTTAATCCTATATGATAAAAGCCTAATATGCTGAGTGTCCAGTCATCTGGTGACCCACCAACTGTTCAACCAAACAAAGCATAATATGCTAATGATATGCTAAGGCAGCTCAACCCCTTGCTATGACGTGCACTAACCATCAGGGGGCGGACAGTCAACCGGTCGACCAGTTGCTATGATGTGCACTGACCACTGAGGGGCAGATGCTCCAACCGATAGTTTAGCTTGCTGCTGAGGTCCAGTCTATCAGGACTGAGCGAGATGGGCCAGACACACACTGGAGCCCTCCCATGATCTCTTCCTGGCCCTGATAGTGCACCAGTGAGGTCCCTCAGCCTGCCTATGCCTTCTCACAATCCAGGACACTTTGGGAGATGTTGGAGAGCTGGTTCAGCCCAATTCCCCAGGTCACTGCCCTCGGGAGGGCATCATATGCACGGCTCACAAATGGCAAGCGCTGCTGCAGCAGCGTGAGCCTCTCCTGGTCAGGACTGATTGGGTGTGAACAGGGCCAGGATGAGCGGGAGAAGTAGGAAGGAGCTGAAGGCAGCATTTGGACTGCAGGTTTCAGCCCAATCCCCACAGGCCACCCCGAGGGACCCCACCTGTGCATAAATTCATGCACTAGGCCTCTAGTAGTTATATAAAATATAATGGCAATCACCTCTGTTTTGCTGAAATCCAGGCTGGAAAAGAGCAGGAATGCTCAAAAATACTGCAAGACCAACTAAAAACCCACAAATGCCTGGAGTAATAGATTATGAATGGAGACATACAATAGACTGCCTAAAGCTTAGGAAGAGTGTTTCATTAGGAAATTAGGACTTTCAAAAGCACATGGGTAGTTTAGAAATCCATGTCATGCATATGCCTGGGGGAAGACCCAAAGCTTCAACCTTTGGCTAATTCCTAGGCTTGGTGCAAGTTTGGATAAGGGTTGAAGGAGTGCCTGGATCAGAGACAATTTGTAAAGACTGGGAAAGATGGGATTTTTTTTCTTTTTCTTTTGTTTTATTTTATCCTGGAGTTCAAGGAAATCACTGTCAAAATGCTAGCTGAACTCGGATAAGGAATAGAGATTTTAATGAACATACATGGCAAGGAATACAGTCTTTGCAAAACAAAAAAGTTTGGAAAAGACTATTTATGTTTGTAGCACAGCAAAATGGTGTTGTTGTTCACTTACTGGAAGTTTTTACAGAAACAATTATTTCATCTGGAATTTAAAAAATATGATTTTATTTTTTTCCTTCCCAACCTGTATAATTTTTATTTCCTTTTCTTGTCTTTTTTAATTAACTAGGACTTTTAACACAATGTTGAGTAAGAGTGGTAAGAGTAGACATCCTTTACCTGTTCTTATCTCAGCAGGAAAGTATATAGTTTTTACCATTAAGTATAATGTCAGCTATTTTTGGCAGGTATTCTTTTTATAATTGAAGTACTCTATTTCTAATTTTTAGATCATGTTTATTGTAATGTATATAAGCAAACACTTTTTCTACATCTATCAATATAACCATATTTTTTTCTTTAACTTGTATATTTGATTAATTACTTTAATTTATTTTCAGATGTTGAACTAGCCTTGCCATACTTGGAATAAATCTCACTCACTATGGTGTATAATTCTTTTTCATGTGTTAAATTTAATTTGCTAATATGTTATTGAGGATTTTTGTGTCTATGTTCATGAGAAATATTGGTCTATGGTTTTCTTTTCTTGGAATATGTTGTCTGATTTTCATATTATGGTAATGATGGTCTCATAGAATAATTTAAGAAAGATTCACTCTGCTTCTATTTCCTGAAATAAATTGTAGAGAATTGGTATATTTTCTTTCTTAAATATTTGCTAGAATTTACCAATAAACCCACATGGGCCTGGTGCTTTCTGTTTTGAAAACTTATTAATTATATATTTTATTTATTAGGCCTATTCAGGTTCTCTTTTTTTTTGTGTAAATTGTGATAGTGTTTTTCAATAAATTGGTCCATTTTTATTTAATCTGTGAGTTATCAACTTTGTGAGTATGAAGTTATTCATAATATTCTTTTATTTAAATCCCTTAGGTTTACTGATAACCCCTCTTTCATATCTGATATTAAACTTTTTGTTTTATCTCTTTTTCTTCTTAGTTAACCTGATTAAGGTTTTATCAGTTTTATTAATCTTTTCAAAGAACCAATGTTGGGTTTTGTTGATATTCTCCAACAAATTTCTGTTTTCAATTTTGTTAATTTTATTCTTTTTTTTTCATTTCTTCTGCTTACTTTGGATTTAATTTTCTTTTATTTCTCTGGTTTTTTAATCTGGAAGCTTAAATTATAGATTTTAGATTCTCCTTTATTAATATAAATAGAGGCCCAATGCATGAAGATTTGTGCAAATATAAGCCTTCCTTCACCTGGCTGCTGGCACCAGCTTCCCTCTGGCACTCAGGACCCGGGCTGCTGTGCTCCTGCCACTGCCAGGCACCTGGGACCAGGGCTGCTTTACTCCAGCTGCCACCACCACTCACCCTCACCGGGGGCATGCTCCAAGCCACGCTGCGGCTGCTCAGAGCACACCCTCACCCCTGGTGTGGGTCCGCTGGGGATGGGGGTGGCACACAGTCCTCTCCCACCCACCTGTGCATGCAGCTCCTCCTAAACTGGTCTCAATACAGCCTCCTCCTGAGCCGGTTGTGACGCCTTAAGGTCTCCCAGCATTGAATTATATATATATATGTATGTATATATATATATATATATATATATATATATATATATATATATATATATATTTCAATTATATATATTTCAATTATATATATTTCAATTATATATATTTCAATTATATATATTTCAATTATATATATTTCAATTATATATATTTCAATGCTTTAAATTCCTCTGTAAAAACTGTTTCCATTGCACCCACCAAGTTTTGATAAGTTAAAATTCCCTTTATTTTTATCTCAAAATATTTTTTAAATTTTTTAATTTCTCCTTTCACTCATTTGTTTTTTAGAAGTGTGGGTTTCAGCCTCCAAGTTTTTTTGGGTTTTATTTCAGCTATTTCTTTTATTAATTTTTAAATTTAATTCCGTCCTGATCTGAGAGCATACTTTGTGTGATTTTTAAGCTTGCTAAGGTGTGTTTATGTCTCAGAATGTGGTCTATCTTGGTGAATGTTCCATGTACACTAGAGAAGAATTTGTATGCCTCATAATTTTTTTGTGGAAAGTTGGACATAATGTACTTGGTAAAAGATACTGAAGTAAATAGGCATTTCGTGTGAAATTTCACGTTTACATGGCTAGGGGTTAGGTTGTGTTTACCATTTGCTTGTAGCTATTAGTACAAGAGGTTAAAATTTTCTCAGATGTCTTTGTTGTTTTTGTTGTTGTTGTTTTGTCTATCTGTTGTTGTTGTTGTTTCCCTAAAGATTGCTTCTTAAATATGTCAGAGATATGCATATATCTTTAGTCATAGTCCCCTGTTATAGATGAAGTTCAACTGATATGGTGGTAGGGAGTGAGGATAGGAGAAGCATTCTATGACAGATCTAGTCTTTTAGTGAGCCTGTGTTTACGGGCTGTGACCTTCAGACATGCTCTCATGCTTTTCTTCTTTAGATGGAATAAGAAGGCTAGAGTGGTTGGAAATGGGTGATTTTAAAAAAATATATATATTACTTATTTTTTACAAAGACGAAGGGAGAGGGATAGAGAGCTAGAAACATCAATGAGAGAGAAACACCGAACAGCTGCCCCCTGCACACCCCACACAAGGGATGTGCCCGCAACCAAGGCACAGGCCCTTGACCGGAACCAAACCTGGGACCCTTGAGTCCACAGGCCAACGTTACATCCACTGAGCCAAACCGGTTTCCGTATGGGTGATTTCTCTCCGCCCCCCCCCCCCCCGGCCCGACACAGATGTTGGTTAGGCTTTAATAAAATCCTGGTTTCAGTAAAATAGTTTCTTGAGAGCAAGCCTTGTAAAGAAGAGGATGCTCAGGGCACATTTCAAAATGGTTCCCCTTCTCCCTGCCACATTAAATGGCAAAGAGATTATTCTCTGATCTTCAGTGTGGACTAGGTAGGACTCCTGGAAGTGAAATCCACTCCAGTATCTACTCCCTTGAGATCTGGAGTTCTCTCTCTCAGACTTGTGCACACTGAGCCTCCTGCAATTTGTCAACTACAGACGAGGGGTTCCTGCTCCAGTGCTGGTTCCTGTGGAGTTTCGGTTTCTTCCCAGGAAGCCGTGGTTCGCTGTGTCCATCTGTCTATCTCTCCAATTTGGGGACTTGAGGAAGGTTGCCTGAATCTAAGAATAGTTACTGATTTTCCTTTTATTCAGCTTTTTCCATGTTGTCAAGACAGGGGTGAAAACTGCCAAGCTCCTAACATGCTGGACCAGAAAGTGAAAATCTCACTCTCAGGCTTTTAAATCTATACATGTCAGTCTTATCTCTTATCTGGATTAATGTTTCATAATGCCAGAGAACACGTCTTATTAATATAGGCATACCTCAGGGATACTGTGGGTTCAGTTCCAGACCTCTGTGAATATTATAATAAAGTGAGTCACACAAAAATTTTGGTTTTCCAGTGTATGCAATAGTTCTGTTTATACTATATTGTCATTTATTAAGTGTGAAGTAGCATTATGTCTAAAACCACAATGTATATACTTTAATTAGGAAATACTTTATTGCTAAAAATGCTAACCATAATTTGAAGCTATTGGAAAAAAAATAGCACTAACAGACTTGCTGGATGTAGGGTTGCCACAAACCTTCAATTTATAAAAAACACGTTATCTGTAAAGGACAAGAAAATGAAGCTCAATAAAATGAGGTATACCTGAAATATCATATGGTATTTTTCAGTGATCATTACATACCAGACATTGTACAAATAAGTACTTTACACATATTACATTTTGGATTAATTATGATACTAAATAACACTTAATAAACCTCTGTTATGTCCCAAGCTTCATGCTAACAGCTTCTCAGATTTATATTACTTAATCTTTACCCCCTGAAAAGAGCTAAAGCAAATCAAATCAGAAACAAACAAAACCGGGGAATAAGAAGTATTGTTAGAGACGTAGAACTAGGGTTCAGAGAGGTGGTCTACCTTGGCCAAGTCCCACAGCTAGTGAACGTTGTGGCCCAGGGAGCCAAAGCCAAATCTGCCTGCCGTTAGAGCCCTGGAACCTAACCATCAGACCATGTGGATGGTCTGCCTCCGGGTGGATTTTGTTCTATCTCCCATATGATGTCTCCTATATGACATTTACACACAAAACATCTAGTCTGAGTAGCTCTTTATAACAAAACTAGGGACCCAGTGCACAAATTCGTGCACCTTGAAAGGCACTGTGGTCTGCATGTGTGATGTGGTACTCAAAATGAGCTGCCCTGGAAATAAAAGGAAAGCAGTAGATATGGTTCCTGCCTTCCTAAGATCCTGGGTTCAATGAACAGTTAGAATGTTAAAAAGGAACAATAGACTCCGCTTTCATAGGGCAACTTATGAACACGAGCAAATAAAAATAAATAGTACATTTACAGTGAGAGGCAGTGGAATAAACATTGACTTCACAAAAGCCTACTAGCCTTGGGTTTTAAAATAATTTCTTATACACGTACTCATAAAACTTTGAGAACATTTCTTAACCTTGCTGAGTTTTATTTTCTCAGCCATCCAATGAATACAATTAACACCTGCCTCATAAGAGTTAAATTGGAGTTATTAACCAGGGAACTTTTATGCACATATGCATAGCCATGGACATAGACAATGATGTGATGAAGGCCTGGGAGGGATGCATGTGGGGTAGAGGGCATCAATGGGAAAACAAAGGGGAATATCTGTAATACTTTCAACAATAAAGATAAATTTAAAGGAAAAACAAGAACAACAAAACACACCAAAATGATTCCAAAATCAGGAGGAGAAAATTACTTCTCTCTCCTTTAAAATAGGTCATGAGCAAGAACTAAGATGGTGGCCCAGGTAAACGCTGGCACTTGTGGCCACCCACAACGACATCAAAATTACAACTAAAATACAAACAACAATCATTCAGAAATGCCTGAAAACTGCCTGAATGAGGTCATAAGGGTAGGGCCCTAATCCAATAGGATTGGCAACTTTATAAGAAGAGGGAGAACAAGAGAGCGAGAGAGGAGAGAAAGTTATCTCACTCTGTGTGCACATACCAAGGAAAAGGCCTAGTGAGGACCTAATAGTGAGAAGCACTACCTGCAAGCCTAAAAGGGGATTCTCATCAGAAAGTGACTTGGGGAGAACCTTGATCTTGGACTTCTAGTCTTGAGAACCGTGAGAAGTAAATTTCTATTGTTCAAGCCACTGCACTTATGGTATTTTATTATCATAGCCTGAGAAGACTAATAAAGGAGAATATGTTCATTTATTTGCTTTTTGATTTCTGCTTTTTCCAGATTTCTTTGTCTTTTCCAGATTCTAGAGGCTGCCCGCATTCCTTGGCTCATGCATTCCTTGGCTCCTCCTCCAGCTTTCTGACCGAGGCTGGGAATCATGCCTGCTTTTAAAGATGTGTGTGATTGGATTGGGCCTACCTGGATAATTCAGGAAAATCTCCCCACATCAAGGGCCTCGATCCTATCTCATCTGCAAAGTCTCTTTTGCCATGTAAAGGGATAGTCACAGTTTCTGGGGACTGGGGCATCTTTGATGGAGGCATTACTCAAAGATTGGGTACAAGGGGGTTTCCATTTGGAGTTCAGGTATAGATGCTGGCAGGACATTTGAGAACTGCATAGAAAGAGAGACTGCAAAGTCATGCATTATATTTTCAATTTATTTATGTGGATGCAAGAACCTTTATTAGAGTTTATTTGAGCTGAACAGGGGATGCTCCTGGAAGCAAGATCTCAACAGATCAAGAAAAATGCCTTTGAGAATGACAGTTCTCAGTTTCTTTTATGCTTCTGAAAATAATGAGGGAATATGCGTAAGACTATAGGAAGGTGGGAGAAAGCAAGGCAGGGATTGGATTACACGACAATTAACAATTTTATTGCTTTGAGGGTAGTTACACTTTTGAAGGGTCAAAACTAAAAAAAAGCAGAGGCATTTCAAAGGTATGTTAACCTAGATACACAAAAAACAATGGACAGGACTTGCTTAAGGCAAAGACGAACTTTTCACTAAAGAAGTTATTTGCCTGGCACATGACTACCACCACCATGATCTGCCCAGTTAGGAATTTATAATCAGATCACCATGCTGTGGGGTTACTTTTGGTTAGATTTATGACAGTGCCCCCACACTTATCTGATAGATTCTCTCCCACAGCAAACACACTCAGCAAAACAGAGGGAATTGAGGTGGTCTGGACAAATATTTTCCCCTCTAGACATGGTTATGTAACATGTGGTCTCCAAATGCCTTGAGTTAGCAACTCTGGTTTCCTTATTTCTTTTATAGCATGTACTTGATTCTGATCATTGGCAAAAGATCACAATACCATGATTTTCAAAAATCTACTCTTTACCTCGCTCGTTAACTGGAAATCATGGGGTGTTCCAGGAGAAAGTGAAACCGAAGATTTTCTCCTTGCATTTATCTTCCTGTGTTCACCCATCCTTCCTCATTTTTTCCTTTCTCAATTCTTTCTCACCTTTTTTATTGAATCACCTACCAAAGAAACCTTACTGCTACTTGATTATTATTCAGAGCTCTAAATTTTTTAAGCTTTACATTAAAAAACACACACACAACTTTTTAAAAGTTCATAGAACTTGAAACATTCAACTATTTTCAAAGGGACATCATCTTTCAAAGTCAAACACACTACTAGTTTTCTAGGGCTGCTGAAAATAATTATCATAAATTGGGAGGTTTAAGACAACAAAAACTGCCCTGACCAAGTGGCTCTGTTGGTTGGAGCAATGTCCTGATGAGCTAAGACTGTTGGTTCTACCCCCAGGCACCAGGGCACATACAGGAAAGCAACTGGTGAATGCATGAATGGGTGGAACGACAAATTTACATTTCTTCCTCTCTGTCTTAAAATCAATCAATAAAAGAATTTTAAAAACAACGAAAATTCATTCTCTCGCAGTTCTGAAGATTAGAGGTCTGAAATCAAGGTGTGAGCGGGGCCATACCCCCTCCAGCCTCTAGGGGAGAAACCCTTCTTGTTTCTCCCAGCTTCTAATGGTTGCCACCAACTCCTGGCATTCTTTGGTTTGTTAAGACACATCACTCCAACCTCTGCCTCCACTGTCACATGCATTCTGCCTTTGCAACTGCTTTCTTTGATAGAGACACCCATCCTTGGATTAAGGCACACCCTAAACCACTATGACCTCATGTTAATTTAACCTGATGTTAATTACATCTGCAAAGACCCTATTTCCAAATAAGGTCACACTCCGAGGCTCCAGGTGGCCATGAATTTTAGGGAACGTTATGTGATACAGTACATCCACTCACTACTATTATTCTTTAATTAAATTACAGAATGGCTCTCCCTTGAATGAAATTCTGCCTTTATCTTAAGGTAAGTGGCTCAGACTGTAGCCAAATTTGAGAAAAACACTTTTATTTTCCCCATAAGCTGAAAAAAGGTGATTTAAGGGCCTCAGTCACTCTCTGACTCAAAAGTAATAGAATGTGATTTCACCCTTAGGAGAAAATCAATAGCATGGCCCTTTAAGTTGGGCTTATATAAATCAAGTGCCTCCCAGTGTTTTTAAGGAGACAGGGTCACTGTGCGGATGATGGGAGCGAGGGGTTAAGTGTTCTTCTTGGGGATGTAAAGTTTACATATGTTCCAGCAGAGCTGTGCCTGGTGGATTCACTGCTTAATTGAAAGAAATGCACATGTTCTCTGTAAGGATTTAAACTGCCCCTTTATTGCTATGCATCTGGAATTCTGTGTAGCTTTTGATGAGCAGGCCAGGGGGGGAGCTAATGTGCGCATGCCTGCCTGCTTATACTTCATACTATATGAAAACTGAGAATTCACTGAGCTGGGACAGGGAAACCCCAACATATTCTGGGTGGTCCACACATCATCTCCTGGGATTCCAAAGCCTGGATAACACAGTGAGTCCAGATGCTGGTCTACAGTGTTCTAGCACTTTGGTCTTATGAGAGGCAAGCAGTAAACTCACACTCCTGTGGATAGAGAGAGTGTCTGTCTAGAGGGGGGTTCACACTTTACACCACGGGGAAGGGGTCTAACTGGTCAGAGGGCACCACCTGGGAAGAGAGGTCTTACCCTGGAATGAGAAGGAAACCATCTTCCCACTCTGGGGCCCTGTGCCTGTTGGTGCTGAGCAAGTACAGAGTGTTCCCATAGGGGAGGGGAGCTGGCCCCTTCAGGCAGGCAGCAGATAGGGAGCAGGGTGGAGACACATCCATCAAGTACCTCTTGTCAAAAATCCAGGAATTTCAACATAAAAACTGCCAAATCAATAAACAGTACTTAGTAAAAGCTTATTGTGCACAGACATACAGTTCCCAAACTGGGAGATTTCAAATTTAAAACTGGTATGCAGCTCAGGGGCACGGCGTTACAGGATGGCTTATACAGTGAAGGTGAAGAGGTTGTTTAACCTTTGCGACAACTGGCAATTACAGTGGGAGATTCCAGATGGCAGGGAATGGTTAAAAGCGACGATCGTATTCCATTCTTAGGAACATGACGTGTTTATTTTATAATTGTCAGAGGCATTTGCAAGAGCAGCTCAAGTTAAGTTTTACTTGGTTTGCAGCATAAGCTAAATTAAATTTCACTTATTAAATGGTTTTGGCTGCTCAGGGAACCCTCAAATCCGGTCTTCATTTTAATTTTATTTTAACACTTCTAACTATGAACATACACTGGAGTTAGATGTCTCTAGGCACAGACACACGTAGTAATTATAAGAAATTCTGCATTGTTCATCCTTCCCTTACCTCTGAATGCTTTACCCATCAGTCATGGTCCCACCAGGAGATAGAAACTGGTTCACTAAATGAAGACAACTTGGTATAAAAAGGTGTTAACTAGGGATTGGAGAAGTGAAAGGCAAGACCACGAAGCTGTCATGAAAGTGATGATCACAGGAAGTAGTGACCTCCACGGGACTGGAGGAACACAGAAGAGAGGCTGGAATTATTAAAATACAAATTCTTGGAGAAGAGGTCCCATGCGGGTAAAACTCAAGGAGGGGACATCAGGTGGCTGGCTGAGCTTGGAAGGGTTGTGGGTATCTCTGAGTTGAAGGGGTTTCACTGTGGAGCTGGCTGAAGATCTCCGAGGAGAGAGCACTGTCCTGCTGGTGATGGTGTCTCTGAGTTGGGTGGAATAAGGCTGTTTTTGTGAGTGTTAGAACTACAAACTAGCTCTAACTGCTGCTATAGCAACAAATTGTCGATGCTCCTGTGGAGAAACAAGGTGGGGCACTGCTGACAGGAGCAAGTAGCACAAAAAAGCAGGTCCCTACTGAAACCAGTTTGGCTCAAATGATAGAGCATTGGCCTGCGGACTGAAAGGTCCCGGGTTCGATTCTGGTCAATGGCATGTACCTTGGTTGAGGGCACATTCCCAGTTAGGAGGGTGTGCAAGAGGCAGCTGACCGATGATTCTCTCTCATCAATGTTTCTAACTCTCTATCCCTCTCTCTTCTTCTCTGTAAAAAATCAATTAAAAATATTATTTTTAAAAAAAAGAGCAGGTCCCTTCCCTCTCTAGCCTGTGATCCTCTTCTCATGCCCTGATAACAGAGCCTAACAGATGACTGAGCCTGAAGCCCATAGAGCAGAGGATAGAAAGGAGAGTTGGCAGTTGGGGGACAACAACTTGGTGACCAGCACAGTCCACCCCTTTGGCTACTCAGCTTCCACATACAGCCTCCTACATATATCCTGTACAGGGGCTAAACAACTCTATGTGTGCACCTGAGAAGATGCAACTATCCTTCATACAACTCAAAACACCCTAACCCTCTTCTTAAAATGTGGAGACCCAAAGTCTCAAGTATCATTGTGTCCATCTCTAAGTAATTTAAACCAGGACCTTGACAGCCCACAGAGCTCAAGGCAATCTGGGCAGGGAAGCAGAATGTCCGCATTCACCCAGTGGCTCTCTGATCTTGAGAGCCTTTTAAACACAATTTTTTAAAAAAATTTTCTTGATGGTTATCTTTCTGCTTTTTATTGCATTCAGGAATCAACAGGGAGCACTCTAATTTAATACCTGTAAAAATGTCTCTCAGTCCATGTTTCCTAGTGAATGAAAATGCTAGACTGCAATTTCAAAGGCTGTGAACTCACCTCTCTTTTGGCTGGGCTTTTAATAGTAACTCATTCTTTCCTCAGGTAATCTGAGATTCGCATGATCCCCAAACCATTTGGAGCTTTAAAATGGCTCATGAAGTGACATATATGAAAAGAAAAGAAATCATTCCCTAACAGCAAGCAGTTTAAAAATTATTGCCACATTATATACCTTAAACATTAGCTGTTAAAGTGAGGCGACAAACTGGCAGCCCGAATGCTGCCCACAGTCACTTTTGTTGGGTGAGCACAGTAACTTATTTTATTTTTTAAACTCATCTGAATATTGTTGCACAAGCCATGTGGTCTTCAGTTTGCCAAAATCACCATAAGTCCCTAATGCCTCACTCTGGCCAATATATACCACTTGTTTGTTACTTACATGCAGACTTTTCAGTTTTCAATAGTTAAACTAATATTGAAGGTCATTTTTTAAAAGGAAGCTTGTGTTACCTACCACAGATTTATTAAACTAGAACACATCTGGTCTACCCGTCCCCACCCCCTGCCTCTAAGCAAAGCTTAATCTGTGATTCATGGCAGAACTCAGGTACAAAAGGATCCTGTCTGTATAATCCCACATCAGAACTCCAGGGAAATGAAGTAAATGCCCTCAGTTTTCAGTTTTGCCTTCAACCTTTCAAAGAATTCAGGATACTCATGTCACACCACTTGCTTTCCCAAGTAACAAGGTTCCAAATTCACATTAAACAAAATGTAATTTCTTTATCGTCCCACTGTTTTGTCCTTCCAGATATGGGTTACATTATATTTGGTCTAATCTGGTTGACTTCTTAAACCAATACATCCGAAAGTCTCTTTACCCCTGAATGTTTTGGATGAATCTGTAGCCTTCTCATTCTCTTCCTTCTCAGGTGTTATGTGGTATATGAGGAGGGGGCTTCTTGTTGATGGAGGAGAGAGGATCTCAGATTCATGCACAGTTGTGCCTCCTCTGCCCTCTTGGAGAGGCCCCTAGTCCATCAGTTCTCTATGCATGCTGTTTGTATTGCACGCTAGAACTGTGGCCAAGCTTCTGGGCCCCATCAGAGCCTGATATCCAGTCCTCTAGACTTGGTCTTCCAACTCAGCTTTCTCTGGTGCTGAAATCTGTTTGGGACTCACATTCAGTCCCCAACCTGAGTCACCTTCCCCGTAGCTCTTGTCTACAAGTCACTTTGCCTCAACACAGCAATACCTTTGTCAAGGTTCTCCACTCTGGGATACTCCAGGGTCTGCTTTGATCCTTACCATGCCACATGGGAACCAAGGGGTCCTGAAAGTGCAAACTAAATTCTCTTCACACTCTTCGCTTCATCAGAGGACCTCCTACTCCAAGAGGGAAACATGGCCAATGTCCCTTTGATTCTGAATTATCCCCTAACCCAGTGCAGAAAGAGGGTCAGGATGTATATATTGCACCATGTTTCCTTATCTCTACTTCTTCTAACAATTCCCTGGGGGTCTTTGTTTCTATCTCCTGTCAGTCAGAATATCCTTACATCACAGCTTCCTTCCCAAAGGAACATCTCCACCTCCATTTCACTGGATAACTTTTGCAAAATGGCTGCTGTGTAATATACAAGAGATAGACCCTGGCCAATATGGCTCCATTGGTTGGCCATCGTCCCATGCACCAAAAGGTTATTGGTTTGAATCCCAGTCAGGACACATTTCCAGTGGTGTACATACAGGAAGCAGCTGATTGATGTTTCCTTCTCACATCGATGTTTTTCTTTCTCTTACTCTCCTTCCTCCCTCTACAAATGAATTTTTTAAAATTAAAAAATATATAGAAGAGATAGTAATAAAAATATTATTGAGGAACCTACTACCTGAACCCCCATCACACCTATGAGACAGGAGGGGCGTCAATGAGTGTAGAGACTATCTGTGGCTCCCACAGTATAGAGGACCTACAGACCAGACATCTGAAAGGATTTCAGAGACCAGTCAATTCCATGCGTAGCAAAGAGTCTGTGGAGCTGAAGACTGACTGCCTCTGAAGCTGAAGGTTATAAAACACTGGCTTCCAGACTAATAGAGGCAAGGAACAATAATAGGAAATTAGAACCAGCCTTAAAGAATCAAACCTTATCAAACACAAATTATCAACACAAATATCAAAAGCTACAGTAAGGATCAAAGATAGCAATGGGTTACATGGAAGATACAATGACATTTTCCTAGGAATAAACTGGAATTACAACTAAAATATAGAAAAATCATCCTGAATAACCAACTAAAGACTAGCTGGAAAGAATGCTTACAACCAAAGATAAAAAGAGAATGCCACAATGAAACTGGAAGGAAGTGCAGAGGTGCCAGAGGGCTGATGGGGCTCCCACAGTCAGCAGCTGAAATTCAGGAGGAATATCTCACCTACAGAGGTTTTTCTGAGTATTCTGGAGAACCACATGCTGGGCTTCCCAGCCCAGAGCACCTGAACTGGGAAATGTGCTCATAAAACATCTAGCTGTGAAAGCAGTGGAGTTTCTGTCCAACAGGGGGAGTGACGACTTGAAATGCAGGCACTCTCTTAAAGGACCAATACATGGACAGGTATTGAAATAAAACTAGACCACCAACTTATACCTCACACAAGAATAAACTCAAAATGGATAAAAGACTTAAATGTAAGTTGTTAAATCATAAAAGTCCTAGAAGAAACCATACACAGCAAAATCTCAGACATCTGTTGTAGGATTTTTGCTGATACATTTCCTAGGGCAAGGGAAACAAAGGAGAAGATAAACAAATGGGACTATCTATAAGAATAAAAGGGGAATATGGTAATTAGACCAGACAGCCGAACAACATTCCGGGTGTCTGGACATCCTTCCTAACAAAGCCAGGGCCTGAGGGAAGCTGGCCAGGGTCCTGGGTCTTAGGTGCCTGTGGGCAGCCTAAGAAAAGCCAGCCTGGGTCCCTGGTGCTTCCGAGCAGTCAGAGGAGGGAAGCCCAGGTCCTGGGTGCTGAAGGGAAGCTGATGCTATCAGCCAGGGTAAGGAAAGCCTTCTCTTTCATGAATGTTCATGCATCGGGCCTCTAGTATAAAAATAAAAAAATAAAAGGCTTCTATACTACAAAAGAAACAATCAACAAAAGGAAAAGAGAATCCACTGAAAGAACATATATGCCAATGATACAACTGATAAGGAGTTAATTTTCAAAATATATAAAGAACTCATATAACTTAACAAAAGGAAGCTAAGCAATCCAATTAATAAATGGACAAAAGACCTAAATATATGGACAATTCTTCAAAGAGGACATAAAGATGGTCAAGAGACATGAAAAAATGCTCAAAGTCACTAATCATCAAAGAGATGCAAAATAAAATGACTGTGAGATGTCACCCCATACCTGTTAGAATGGCTACCATCAACAATCCAACAAATGACACGTGCTGATGAGGATGGAGAGAAAAGGGAACTCTAGTACACTGCTTGTGGGAATGCAGAATGGTGCAGCCTTTATGGAAAACAGTATGGAGCTTCCTAAAAAATTAAAAAAGGAACTGCCATTTTACCCAGTGATATCAATTCTAGGAATAAATATATCCTAAGAAGCCAGAAACACCAATCAGAAAGAATGGATGCATCTCTATGCTCATAGCAGCACAATTTATAATAGCTAAGATCTGGAAATAGCCCAAGGGCCCAATATGGTACATTTACACAATGGAATACTATCTACACTAATAAAAGAGAAACATTGCCGAAATCTGTTTAGCTCAGTGGATAGAGTGTTGGTCTGTGGCCTGAAAGATCCCAGATTTGATTCTGGTCAGGGCATGTACATTGGTTGTGGGCACATCCCAGGTAGGAGGTGTGCAGGAGGCAGCTGGTCGATGTTTCTCTCTCATTGATGTTTCTAGCTCTCTATCCTTCTCCCTTCCTCTCTGTAAAAAAATCAATAAAACATTTTTTTTAAAAAAGAGAGGAACATGTAAATTGATCATCACTCTGCCATGCCCACCAGCCAATCAGGAGGGAATATGCAAATTACAGGAGTGACCGGGTGAGGCAAGACAACTGCTATGAGAGAGAGGGTGGGGGGCGAAGGGATCTACAGAAGCAGCACTCCAGCTGCAGCAAAGATGAAGACTGCAGACTCCAGAGTCTGTAACGAAAACAAAGATGGCAGTTTCTGGCCTGAGTCCACAGCAAAGATGAAGAAGGCAGACTCTGGCTGGAGTGAAGGCCTGGGTCCCTGGTGCCAGAGGAAAAAACAGTGTTGGAAGCCTAGGAAAGAAAGGCTTACTGCATGAATCTCTTCATGCAATGGGCCTCTAATGTAACTATAATAAAGAAGGATCTGTTACCCTTAGAGACATCATGGTGGGACCTGGAGAGTATTATGCTAAGTGAAATAAGCCAGTCAGAGAAAGACAAGTATCATATGATCTCACTTCTATGTGGAATTTAATGAACAAAATAAACTGATGAACAAAATAGATCCAGAGACACAGAAGCCTGCAACTAACTGACAAACTTCAGAGGGAGAGGGTGTGAGAAGAGAATAACCAAAGAACATACATGCATATATGCATAACTTATGGACAGACTATAGTGTGGTGAAGACCTGGGGACAAGGCAGAACTGGGTGAAGAGGATCAATGGGGATGAGGGGAACATCTGTAATACTTACAACAATAAAGATAAAACAGAACCTTATTGGCTTTTTTGCATTCAAAACAGTACTCTCCCAGAAGAATATCAGTAATAATGAAGCTTGGATCAAAGACCTTGATGGCTTCACCACCGAAAGAATGATTTATTCTCCTCAATAGTTTCATTTTGATAAATAAAACATATTTTAGCACCTCCACCCCAAGCACACCCTCCCCACACTTTCACCAACCCTTTCAACTATGCAGTGTTACAGAAGAGCTGTAAGTGTGCCCCTCACTAAGGGGTCTGCCATCCCAGCCACTGAGCTGTCTTCACCTGCTCACACCTCCTCCGAGGCCTCCTTGCTCTGCCCACCCTCAGGATATCCGCACAAAACTCTGTGGTAGGTGGGCCAGTCATGTTCCCAGCATGAAGCTAATCCCCATGTTGGGGAACCAGCAGACTGCAGAGGAGCACAATTCAATGTTTAAGTACATTTTCTAGGGGTTCTTAAATCCTAGAGCTTCTAATGGTTCTTTAAAGATCAGCATTCTGTGAACAAAATCAATCACTGATGTTCACTGCTGCTGGTTTTCATTTTGTCACTTGGTGGCACAGAAGAGGATGAATCTGAATTTTCAGTTTTCTCTGTTTGAACCATGTTTCATTTTCACAAGCTACAAATTTTAAAAATTTTTAAAATGTACTTTTTTTTTTTACAAGAGTAAAGTTGTAATCAACACCCACCCTCTCTCTCTGAACCACTGTGTGTACCTCTGGATCATTCGCAGCCCCCAGTCTGCTCTGTGTCCCTTCCCTGCCTCACATGGCCACTCACCTTAAGCAGCAGCCCCCGGCAGCTCCAGGTTTGATCATTTACATTTCATTTCACACAGGCCACCTGTGCCTGACCCTTCCTGCCTTTTAACTATTCATTTTATAAAAATCACAAAGTCAACAATTTTGACCTGCAATTCCCTTCTTAACCTCAGGTGTCTACAGCTTATTTTATAAGATGTGGGGGATGGAGAGCAAGAGGACTTTGGGAAGAGACAAACTTGAGTGTAAATTCTGGTTTTGCTAACTACCAGCTGTGTAACCTTGTCTCAGTGGACATCCAAGGACAGTTTAAAAAAAAAAAGCCTTTGTACAGGTCATGGGTAATGCCTGTTGAATGGAGTCGAGCATGTGGTGGCAGTTCATGTCTCCAGTATCTGAAAAAACCCCCTTGAGTGGTCATAATGAATGTTGGTGTTCTGTGCTCTGACCAGCATTTGCAACCATCATTCCCAATGAAAACCTATACTGTGAGATGTGACTTGTCTCCCCATAAGTAAATTGTAGAAGATCAGGTGCTCATTCTCTTTGGTAAGTGAAGTGTGAGTCTGATTTCAGAAAAGCCAAAGAGGGATGTTCAATGTTGTGCCAATGCCAGTGGCAATCCCAGAGGAAAAAGCTCCAGCATTTAAGGTGGCAATGGTGGGGCCAGGTCCAGCAGCCATGGCCCCAGCATGGCTATTAGATGAAACCTGGTAGTGGTAGAGCCTTAGCATTCAGGCCTTGAGGATGGTATGGGGCAGTAATATCAACTCCTGCATCCAGGTTCCACACGTATGGCAAAGGTGACAGTCATGCCTTCCAGTTCCAGGATGGGGATGGCAGTGGTGTCAGCTCATGCATTCAAGGTCTCAGTGTTAACTACAGCCTTTAACACCCAATCTCATCTTAGCCTGGCTACCCCTTTGGCATGACTTTGGCTAAGAGTCCAACCTCCCAAATTCCTTGAGCATCTCTCCATTTTCTGATCATGGTTCCATGCTTTCCTTTTGATTTTATTAGGCAATAAATTTTTTTGCTGCTTAATTTAACTGACCTCAATTTCTGTTTGTAACCAAGACTCTGGAAAAGTTCCATGGCCCTTTCCTTGGAATGTCTCTCATTTCTGGCCCAATAGCTCCATTAAGTCCTGTCTACTTCCTCTGGGATCTATAGGGGCTGGTTGTTAGGGGTGAATGTGTGCCGGGTGGCAAAAAATTGATGAAGAGACCCTAGGGGTTATGAGTGGAGCACTGACAGTAGCATCTGCTACAGTTAATCCAGCCATTATCACCTGTCACCAGTGCCCACTCTGTAGGCTGTGTGGTTTCTGTCCACTGATGTAAAGGGTCTGGCATGTGGCAGATGCTCTGTAGGTGATGATCATGTGCTCTGTGAGCACAGTCACTTTTCAGAGGCAGGTGTTTAGAAGCCCATCTAAAACCCTTCCAAGGAACATAGAGGGAAAGGTGGAGAGAGGAGAGTGGAGAAAGGAAGGGGGAAAGGGAAAGAAACTAAACAAGTAGTCCCCAAACCTGTAAAACAGAACCACAAGCAGATGCCAATGCCAATGTTGACCATCTACGATACCAAGCCAGGAGGTCTCTGCAAAGCCCAAGAGTCCTTTGTCTCTGCACATGCTTCCACCAAAATACAGATGCCTTTGGGAGACAAGCACCACATGCATGTGCACACACATGCACACACATACACACACACAGGTGCATGCACATTTCTCACTTATCTGGCAGCCTGGTTTAAAACTAGCTCAGTCTGGCTAAGCCTTCCCTGCTGGCTGTCTTGCAAGCTCTTCTCCAGGTTAAACCTGCTGAGGTTTCTGCCGACAAGCAGCACTATGGGAATTGGCATGGGAGGACTCCTGGATTACTTTTTAAGTGGGCAAGTTTCTATTTTCAGAAGGAAGTAGAAGGAGACAGTTGAAGGCTGTAACATATTTCCAATCATGAGGCTTTCTCCATGCGCCCCACAGAGATGGAGTTTTGGTATTTGCCCAGGGAAAGCTATTAGACATTCTGGGTTTGGCTGACTGGTAGTGAACTACTACTAAATACCACAGTGCAGAGTAGGGAAAGAATAGAATCCTCTCGCTGGCAGAACGTTAGAAAACAGGACTGTCTTATCTCTCTAGAAAAGATTAGAGAGTTTCAGTGTGATCAGAATAGGAAAACCACATTGGACTATCTCCTGACTTTTCTTACTGTTCCTAAATGAATGGCCTAGAAGGAAGAGTGCTGTCCTATAAAGCCTAAGGTTTGATTTGCCTTAAAGTCACACATTTTTAAGAATATCATATTGTTGCATTCCCTACTCAAACTCCCTTCTGTGTACATCCCTGCTCCTAGGCCCTGGTGGTGGGCAGCAGAGCAGACCCCTTCTGTCACCCCAATTAAGTACACACACACATACATACAGAGAGAGAGAGGGGTGGGGAGTTGGGACACAATCCATAGGATAGGAAAAGCCTGGGTGCCCGGCTGAGGCATAAGGATTTGGATTGCATTTCTGGCTATAGGATGAATTCAATCTGTCCCTGAGCCAGAGCTGCTCCCTCTGCTGGAGTCCATCACCTCACATGTGACTGGGTGAGATCCCAACCTAGCAAAAAGGTGGGCTGTTTTTGGGAATGGTAACTGACACATGGCAAGGGGCGAATAAGGAAAATAACCCGTGTAATAATATAATGGTCTCTTTGCTCAGAGGTAGAGTTGTGTCCAAGGTCTAGTTTTCTACCTTTTTCCTGAGTTTGTTAGATAAAGCATTGTGCATGCTTGCTTGCATCAGCAGAAGACAAAGAGTCCCCATGCACCCCATCCAGTTTGGCTCAGTGGATAGAGCATCGGTCCAGGGACTGAAGGGTCCTGGGTTTGATTCCAGTCAAGGGCACTTACCTCAGTCGCAGGCAACCAATCAATGTGTTTCTCTCACATTGATGTTTCCCTCTGTGTGTCTCACCCCCTCCCTTCCACTCTCCCTAAAAATCAATGGAAAAATATCCCCCAGTGAGGACTAACAAAACAAAGAATCTCCATGCCCTTAATAAACTTTGCCATTTTATATAAACAACATAAGAACAAAGTGGTGTTACTTATTTTAGCTTTCATGGACACATCTTTGTCTCCAGCTGAAAAGTTGGTACGAATAATCTAAAGCAAACAGTATTGTTCCAGAAAGCGGCTCTTGTTGGCATTCTTCCTGGAAAACTCCCCACGGTTCTCCGAATGGCAGAGACCTCTGTGTGCCCACAAGGTGCTGGCAGAGCCCATGAGAGACTGTTTGTCTGGTTTGCTTGGTCATCTCATCCCTCTTTTCCAGGCCAGAAGAGTTAAGAAAGAAAGAGAGTGAGTCCCCATCTTTCAATGTTACTCCCCCTTCAAAAAGGGACCAGCAGGCTGTGGGTTAAAGAAAAAATTAAAGAGGAAAAAATGCAGATAAAGCAAGAATTTATTTTTCTAGTATAAAAGGTGAAACCTAGAACTCAAAGGTGAAAAAAATAAATAAAAGGGAAACAGTGACAAGGTAGAAAGAAGAGAGAGGAGTGAGATGGGAACTAATCTCCCATACTTTCTTGCACATTTAAATATATTCCAAAATGGAAAGGTTGTCATAAAATAAAACTAAAAGAGAATATATCATAACACCATAAGGATTAAGAAGCCTTGAAATCTGGTGTACCTGAGTTTAGGCCCCTCTAACCAATGACTCGAGTCATGACCTGCACAAGTTCACTGACCCGTCTGGATGCTCAGGAAAAGCCAGCTGTTACTGTTATAATACTAATAAACAGGACTAAGAGGAAATGAGCCTCAGAAGTCACACAGAGTCTGCCTTCTGACATCAGATTGACGATGACTCATCAGACAAAGGAGCTTAAGGCCAGTCCTTTGGAGTGAACTGAACACCCAGCCCCCAACCTCCAGCCCTGTCCTTGCCCCTGAATTCCTCTAATCCTGGGAGTGGAGGTTTCTACTTACCCACCCCTATGCCCTGAAATTAAATGATTTCGTGTGAACTCTGAAATTAAGAGCAGACATATCATCTATAATGAACTTAGAAAACTGCAAATATTTTTAAAGAATCCCATATATTGATAATGATCATTTCTAATTACATGCACAGTAGAGCAAAGTCAAAGTAGTATGAACCCCCCTGCACATGTGTCTTGGTTTTCAAACACAGCTATTATCATGCTCTGCTTAAGGACATAGTAAATTCTCTCTTTTTTTTTTAAAAGAAAAAATTTTTATCCCCTTGCCTGTTTATTAGAGTCAAGAATTAAAATGCTTCCTTAGTCCTCTCATTTAATCTGATCCTCTTTCTCTGTATACATATTGCCTGTCCATTCAGGGAGCAAGTTCATGTAAAAATAAAAAATATGCATGTAATAAATTATCTTGTTACTTCATATAATATGTATGATTACTGGTTTTAATAAATTCTCTCTTCTAAAGCAAGTGACCTAAAAGGAAAAAATCATGGACACGGACAATAGTGTTGTGATTCCCAGAGGAGGGGGTCAGAGGGAGGAAGGTAGAGGAGAATATCCGGGAATAAATGATGGTGGACCCAGATTTGCCTTGGGGTGGTGGACACACAATACAGTGTACAGATGATGTGTTGTAGAATTGTGCACATCAAATTTGTATAATTTTGTTAATCAAAGTGGCACTACAATACACTCAATAAATAGGAAAAAATTTAAAGGAAAATAAAGTAAGTGTCCTAATTCATGTCAGCACAGCTCCTTTTACATCAAAGTCTTATAGAATCTTTAGGGGAGCAAAGGAACTGGGAACTAAAGGTGTGAAAGGTGATGGATTTTTCTGGATATACAATGTGTGAAAATTTAGAGTTGCTAGTCATAGTGGGGCTGGGAGTAGAAGAAAGGTATCTAGAAGTGGAATCTCACACAGAAAGAAATAGCCAGAGACCAGTGTAAGAAAACAGGAAACTTAGTCACTGATGTAGCATAGCATTTGTCTTCATGTTAGGATAGCATCTGACTTAGACCTAAACAGATAAAAGTGTTTTTGTTTTGTTTTCTCTCTCACATGACAGTAAGTTCAAAGTTGTTGATTCAGGGATGGTCAGGTTGCCCTATAATGTCCTTAAGAACTTTCTGTCTTTAGCATGTGCTTTTTTAAAGTTACAGTCACAAAGTGGCTGCTGTAACCCCAAGCATCACATTTACCTTCTAGACAGGAACAGCAAAAAAAGAAGTCTAAATTAGGAAAGCAAAGGCCTACTTGCTAGACAGAATTGTGTCACACTCACACCTACAAGGGATAGATGATAGATAGATAGATAGATAGATAGATAGATAGATAGATAGATAGATTTAGGGATAATGAATAGCATCTGTTGAATACCTACATTCAGAGCACTGTTCTATGTACTTCTATTTAATTCTAACTAATCCATCTAAGAAATAAAAAGGCAATGAAAATTATTTCTATTTTACCAATGAATGCCTGGAGGCTAAAAAGGTTATTTTTTAGCTTAATGGCCTGTAAGTTTTCAGCCCTGTTTTCATATGCACTGCCAAGTCACAGGCATCAGAACAATTACCCACCTAGACCAAGCCAGCAGGTAGCCCTGGCACATTCTGCCTCAAAGCTGATGTTTTGCTTGAATCCTCAAAGAACTCAATTTCCCTTATTCCCTCTGAACATTTCATCTCCGATGACCTCAACCTCACTATAGAGTGGTTTCCTCACATGCACTGTTAAATTTCCCCTCAAAGTTGCCTCCACTGTGATGGGAAGAAGACAGGGCCAGAATGTTAAGTGTTCTGGCTCCCAGCCATCTCTTGTCTATCTCTATCCTTAACTCTCCAAAACTGTTTTAGAAGGCTTGTCCTAGCTGACTGGCAATATCCTTAAGGAATCAGCCAATTTTTCCTGAAGGAGAAAAGGAAGGGAAAAGTAAGAATCTTAGGAAAATGGCAGAGGGTGACATTACACTAAAGGTCTTAGTGATCAAGGAGAGGGAGTTCCCATCAAAGTTCATCCTATGGTCTGATGGGACAATTCATATGAATTACAGAATTATAGAATCAGTATCGTTCCCCAGACAACCAGTATGGGCTGCTAATCAATACTCATGCCAATCAATCCTCACAGAAGGAGATGGTGAAGTTTCACTCTAGTTTCCACTTCACACAAGTTGGGTGACCTTGGGCCTCAGTAACCTGAACCATAAAATGAAAATTATGTGATTCTAGTTCTAAAAGTCTATGTTTCTCTTAGAGCTCCTGAACCCTGAGGTCCAGAACCCTGCAACTATCCCCTGGAAACAGTATGTATTTGTCACGGTTCACTGACAATTAACACACAGTGGTCACAGGTTCCAAGAAGTTCACAACTCTATTTTGGGAGGACAATCCCTAGCCGAGGAGTCAAAATGAAAGAACAAATCATGAAAATAATTTAGCTTGCAGTATTACAAGCACATCATAAAATGAATTGTGGGGGATTTTATAGATTTGGTTAATAGAATCTAGCTTTATATGCAGAACAGTTCAAACTCATCATAAAAAAATAAATAAAGAAGTCTTGTGAACTCCTAAGTAAATGCCTCTGAGTTTTGATATCATGTTTTTATGCTACATTCTTCAATATCACTGGCCATAGTAGGCTAATGTTGAAAACTTGGATTTCACTTTTGTTTTGAGTATTCCCAGCATCATCAGGGAAGGTCAGCTTTCTAAGTGAACACTCAAGCATTTGTTAGGTGATAGGGGAGCAATAAGCATAGCCATAGAATTTCCCTTATGAGCCTTCAACACTTTGACCACTCCTGCTCCCTTCCTGCCACAGTTCCCAGACCCATCAGAAGAGAAATGCAAGTAAAAGCTGGTGGGTGGTACTTAAGAACAGCAGAATTTCAGTGGATGTTATGGGTACCAAGCCCACATCCTCTCAACACTAATCATTCTGTGTGTGTGTCAACCCAATGCCTTCCAACTGCAAGCATTTGTACACCTTTGCCTAACCAAGAGCCTTCTCTGGGCCCATGGAAGGAGGTTAACACTCTCAGGGAGCAGCCTTAAACCACTAGCAGATGGGAGTTGTGGACAAGTGCCCAGGCCCTTCACTCCTCAGGAAGGATAACTCTTAGGCATGTTCCTCTCTCTCTCAGAGGTCCCCAGTAAGATGGAACCCCAGGAGCTATATGCTGTTGGCTTTCTTCTACCCTCGCTTTTATTTCCCTTCTCCTCTATCAGTGCTTCCTGGTATCACCTCTCAAATAAACTACTGCCTCCTGAGTAACTCAACCTAAGAAATCTATTCACTACAATTAGGCTGGTAATCCAATTTTTACATGCACAGTTTCTCCTTAAGGAAATTACAGCCTTGCATTACATTTTATTTTCTACTTAGTAACTTTTATTTCTTTTTCTTATTCCAAAGGGATAGATACTTATTGAAGAAAATTTATGACTGAAAATAATGTTACAATTGCAAATTTCCAAAGAAATCCTTAACACTATGAAGAGTTGCTGGTAGATTTCTTCAAATCCCTTCAATGCATATATTACAGAATATTTAGGAATGTAAAACATTGCTCTGCCAAGAAATAAAAATGTGTGTCCTCATCCACTTCCAACCAGCCAACCAATCAAACAAAAATAGACTTGTGTTCTAGTCTCAGCTTTGCCACTATGCACACAGGTAAGTCACTCCCAGAGTGAAGGTGGGACCAGTAATGGTGAAGATGTCGTTCAGGACTAATGCCACATTTCTCCTAGTCAGCCCCTAAGCACTGGCCGAGGCCCTGGTGCAATGTGAAAAAAGTGAATTTAAGTTGCTTGAGGAAACCTCTTTTCCATCATGGTGGTTTTGGAGAGGACTGGCACTCACCCACCCAGAAGGAGAGGCATTGGTGAGAACACAGCTGACCACCTCCTTCTCCCATCTCTTGCTCCTCTCCAATCCAGCTCCTCCCATAACAAGATTGATGCTATATGTATTTAACCCCTATGTTGTGTCCCATCCCATATAAACTGCTCACCTTAATCTCCTTTCATTCCTTGGCCATGCCCCTGTAGTCACCCTGTTCCTCATTCACATCGAGTTTGAATGTTGTTCTTATTGCTTCAAGATCTTCACAGGATCCCTATAGTCCTTGGACAGTCAGTTCTGCAGCAATAAAACCTAAAAAATCACCATATTGTGCAAAATCATGCAAATCAAACCACTTGTGGGGGAAATGTGGGGAAAGGAGCATAGCATTCAAAAACATCAGTGGCACATTAAAACAGATTAGAACCCAATAAAAAGTTTAAACGATTGGAACCTAATAAAAATGGTAGCATAGTTTTACACCTGTAAATGGTTAAGAAATACATCAATATGACAATAAATGTATCACTTTTCCTTGGAAAAGGCCTAGAGTTTGCTTGTGGAAGTGGATGCCGAGGGGCTGCAGCCTGTGAATGGTTGTGAATGGGATGGAAGGACATCATCTGAAATCAGAGGTGGATCACTAGAGGTGGACAGGTGTGACTGACAGCACATCTGTCAGTGGTGGCTGATAGATGAATATGCCTTTGGAGTATTCCCACAGCTCAGCTGAGCTGGGTGTAGTGTTCTGTGTTTATCTAGTGTGTTTGAAGATGAAATTGTGCATGAGAACATTCAAAACTTGTTTCTTAATATAAATCACATTGGAACAAGTCCACATTTTCAAAACAAGTGTGATAACAGAACTGCCACGTGGAGTTCAGGGCTACCTCTCATTGGCTGCCCAACCAGAAGGGCCTCTCCCCCAACACCAGGGAATTCAACACTCACCCTATTTCACTTGCCCTGTAAGAATTATCATTATCTAAAATCATCTTCCATATAGGGTGCCCAAAAAATGTGTACACACACTTTAATTATAATTATAAAGGCAGTGTTTACTAAAATACATTTCCTTTTCGAAAATGAACTGTTAAAGTGTGTATACATTTTGGGGGTACACCCTGTATTTACAGGTTTGGATTTCCATTGTCATTAGCCTCTAAGCTCCAGGATGGAAGGGACATCACCCCCATGTCTAGTACATGTGTCCCCGGCACACTGCCTAGTATCCAGCACAGGGTAAGTGTAAATAATACATACATTAAAAATAAATTTAGACCCTTATGTTTTTCATCACATATTAGAAGTCCAGTGGCACCCTCACACCCAACTCTTCAATAAAGATCAGTGGGAAAACTGTAATTGTTTTTTCTACCTTTAAATTTGTTCCAGTTACTATGGCTGCATAACAGGTTACTGCCAAAGTAGACACAAAGACAATCATTTTATCATGTTCTCCAATTCACAGGTGAGGATTTGAATAGAGTATAGAGGGAATAGCTTGTTTCTGCTCTTCTATGCCTGGGGCCTCAGCTGGGAAGAGGTGAAGACTGGAAATGTCTGAGCAGCAGGGACCCGATCATCAAAGACTAGTTCCCTCGCAGAACTGGGGCCTGGCTGAAGAGCCTTGGAATTTAGGACTGCCAGCTTGAATGCCTACCTGTGACTGCTACGGATGGCATGGCTTCCTCTCAGCGTGGAGGCCTCAGGGTAGTTGATTTCTTACTTGGCACTCCAGGGCTCCACACAATATTGTCCAAGCATAGCTCTTGTGACCCAACCTCAGAATTTACATAGAGGAAAGTCTGCAGTACTGTGTCAGACTAACTCTCACAAGCTGTGGTATAATTTCTAATATGATGCTTCCAAGGTGTACTGCCCTAATCCATGGAGCCTGTGAGCATGATCAGATATCCTTCCATGATTATATTATGTTCCATGGCACAGTTGACTTCAACATAGACAATTATCTATGTGGGCCTGGTCTAATCCCATGAGCCAGTAAAGGCAGAGCGACTCCTCTGGCAGACAGAAAAACAGCAAGTCACAGACATAAACAATGGAGTGCATGACTTCCAGACCAATTGCAGGAGTTTATGAAATAAAAGAAAAAACATGAAGGGGCCTAGGGAGTATCATGCTAAGTGAAATAAGCAAGTCAGAGAAAGACAAATATCACATGATTACACTCAAATGTGGAATCTAAGTATCAAAATAAACTGGTGAATGAAGTGGATCCAGAGACAAGGAAGCATGGAACAGAGTGTGGAATCTCAGAGGGAAGGCAGGGAAGGTGTGGTGTGGGAGGTAATCAACCAAAGACCTTGTATGCATATATGCAGAACCCATGAACACAGACAATAGGATGCTGAAGGCCTGAGATGGGGCAGTGAAGGGGAAATGTGGGGGGAAGGAAGCTGGAGGGGATCAATGGGTGAAAAGGGGAGACATATGAAATATTTTCAACAATAAAGAATTATTTTTAAAAAATAAATAAAAGGAAAAGAATTTTAATAGAGTATAGGGGGGAGCAATAATAGAGAAAAAAGAAAACCCAGACAAATACATGGCATAACCATCCAATGGATAACTACAGAGCAATTCAAATGAGTGAACCACACAACTCAAAACAAAATACAGGAACCTCAAAAACATAATGTTGAAGAGAAAAGCAATACCCAACAGGATATGTAGAATACGAATCAAATTTTTAAATTAAAAGGGATGCAGAACTAGATATATTGGTTGGGGATAATTATATGTATAATAAAACTGTATATAAAAACAAGGTCAGAATAAACATAAAATCAAGATAATGATTACCTCAGAGGGGGATAGGATGAAGGGGGGTCCATAGGAACTTCAAAGGAATTATTACTATTCTAACTCTTGAGCTGGGTAGTAAGTTAGAAGCTCATGCATCTCCTACTCCTCATAATAAAAAAATATTTTGCATTTATTTAATTTTTTTAGGTTAAGAAATAAATGGTGATTGAACAGCAGGTGGTCCCAAACCCCTCCTTTTGACTAAGCTCAGGGCCTAGCATCTCTCCTAAGGACACCAGGGAGTGGATCATCTCTAGAACTCAGGGACCCTGATTCTCAGAATAGGATGTGAAGATACCACGGTACTCCCTGGCAGGTTCTAAATGTCTGTGATATGTTTGTGCTGGGGCTTGAGACCAGTTAAGATGGGAAGTTTTTACATTGTGGAGTATTTCTAAAACCTAAAGTTTTATTACCTTTGTGTTAAAATAGTTGGGATTCCCTACTTAGGTTTTTCAATACCTCAGAGTTGCAAAATTCTCCAAATAAAATTTAATTGAATAATTTCACTCCTTAAAATAATGAGGACCAAGTATGAGGCTGGGAAAGCAGAAGGGAAATCTAGGATGTTTAACAGGATGGGGAAACTTTCAGGGTGTTGCTGACTGAGAAAGGAGAGAGCTCCAGGCACTGCATAACCCCAGTGAGATATAGTCCAGGTATTGCAGGGTCGGCCACCTGGGAAGGTTAGGACACCATGGCACTCACACCCCACGTGACCATCCCTCCACACCCACACTTAACAGCTTTGCAGAAGTCTAATCTGCCAGGATTATACAACTCTGAGAGCATTCCCCATCATCCATATCACCTGATGGGGTACAGATATGCAGCTGTAGAGCATGCTGCTGGTGTCTCTCCCACATCCCCTCAGAGCTCACCATTCCTGGTCACACCATGCCTGAGACAGCATGTGACCCTGCCTGAGAGCTCCCTCTGCTCAGCCTTAATGAGCCACAGAAACAACACTTCTGTGAACAGTTGACCATGTTAAGTGTTTCATCTGATGGATCATCTCATTTAAACCTTGTAATATCCCTGTGAGGCATGGTTATGCCCAATTGGCAGACAGGAAAACTGAGGCTCAGAGAAGTTACGTAAATTGCCACAAGTCATCCTGCCCATAAAGGGTATTGCTAGAAGTGTAACCCAGATCATCTGAATCTGAAGGCCCAGCTCTTAAGCCTGGGGCCAAAGAAAACCTTATGGAAGTCCTTTTCTCCTCCCTTCTTTTTTCTTTGTTTTTGTTTTTCATTATGACTTTGTTCTGAGAGGTCAAGGGTGTTTTTTTCTTTCATTATTTTTTTTTTCATTTTGGTAAGAGCACAACCCGAGATTTAGCTATCCTATTGACTGTAAGTATACAATGTTGTCCATTAGCTCTTTAGAGCTTCTTTAACTTAACTTAATTGAAACTTTATGTCTATTGATAAATAGCTCCCCATTTCCTTCTCCCCAAGTTCCAAATTTTATAAATTTGACTCTTTTAGGTACCTACGATGATAAATGGAATCATGCAATATTTGTCTTTCTATGACTGGCTTATTTCACTTAACATAATGTCATCAAGCTTCATCTATATTGTTGAACGCATGAATCCCCTTCTTTGTAAGGACTGAATCGTATTCTATTGTATTTATATATCATATTTTCTTTATCTGTTTATCTGTCTATGGACATTTAGGTTGTCCCACATCTTGGTTATTATGAATAATGCTGCAATTAATATGGGGATAATAATAGCTCTTGGAGGTATTGATTTCAATTCTTTTGGAGAAGTACTCAGAAGCAAGATTGCTGAATCATATGGTAGTTGTATTTTTAATTTTTTTAAAGAACTTCCATACTGTTTTCCATGGCAGTGGCACCATTTTGCATTCTCACCAATGATGCACAAGGGTTCCAATTTCTCTACATTTTTGCTAACGGTTGTCTTTTTTTTACATATAATTGCCATCCTGGCAGGTGTAAGATGATATCTCACTGTGATTTTGATTTTAATTTCCATGATGATTAATGATGTTGAAAATCTTTTTATGTATTTGTTGGCCATTTCTTTGAGAAATGTCTATTCACATCCCTAGCCCATTATTGTTATCTTTTTTTCTTGCTGTTGTTGTTGGTTTATATGAATTCCTTATATATTGGATATCAGCCCTTACCATCTATATGGTTTGCAAATATTTTCTCCCATCACATAGGTTGCCTTTGCACCATTGGCTATTACCTTTGCTGTATAGACATTTTTTTGTTTGGTATAGTCCTACTGCTTTATTTTTTATTTTGTTGCCTGTGCTTTTGGTGTCATAGTCATAAAATCACTGCCAAGGACCAATGTCATGAAATTTTTTTTCCTAAGGGTTTTGAAGTTTCCAGTATTACAATTAAGTCTTTAATCTATTTTGAGTTTATTTTTGTGTATGGTTGTAAGATAAGGCTCCTTTCAAGTGGCTCACTGAAGTGGTAACAGTACTGATAATATTGCAAAGAGCGTGAAATAACCTCTCCCCATCCTTCAACTGCTGCCAAGAATAACTCTGTATAATATTATAATTCTGAATAAGCCACACCAAACTTGCTCTGGTCTTGTATATAAGAACATTCTTCTCCTTGTGGTAGAATGGGAAGAGACTGGGATTTAGGATAAAAATACCAGAGTATTTATTCCAGGTCTGCCACATACCACATGCCCCCAGATAGACATACAACCTGCCTAAAACTCATTTTCCTCACTTGTAAAAAGGAGTTAAAAATAGTTTTGCCACATAATGGTTTTGAGTGTGCAAATAATTAAATCATATGATATAAACGTAAACAGTAAAGCACCATAAGAATCTACACTAACAAAAGAGAAATATGCAAATTGACCATCACTTCATGATGCCCACCAGACAATCAGGAGTGAATATGCAAATTAACCTGAAAAAGGTGGCAGCAACCCTGTCTTATAGCCACTCTGGGCAGCACACATGCAGGTATGGAGCAGTCGGGCGCAGTGGGATGCCTGCTATGAGGAAGAGGGCAGGGGGCTGAGGGAGCTACAAGAGTGAAGACTGAAGGCTCTGGCTGCAGCAAAGACTGAAGGCAGCAGCCAAACTGAAGGCCTGGTTCTGGATGATGGAGGAAAACTGGTGCCGGCAGCCAGGGGAAGGAAGGCCTATTGCACAAATCTTCGTGCAACAGCCCTATAGTAATATAAGAATGGCTTACAGTGTTGTTCCTTAAAAACATTATGTAACATGAAAACTAAAAATGCAAGCTTTGGAATAAAACAGTCATCACCAGGAGAGTTGGGGAGATCTTGGGAAATGGCTTTACTTCTGAGCCTGCATTTTTATCTGAAGTGACCACATAGCCCCTATTAACTGAGAGGATGTATGAAAAGGCATGTGCCAAGTCGACACACAGCCCCCAAAAAGGTAGCTTTAGTAACAGTAGGATTTACAGTCTTTGTGTCTCTCTCTGCCTTTACACACAAATTTGATTATTAAAATTTGGAGGCATTGTATAAGTATAATTTCTAGCAGGCAGAAACTCAGAGTAACATTCCAAGAAATGACAAAGGCCAACTTTCTCCCTCCCATGCTCAGAGGCTACGGCACTGGAATAATGTGGTCCCAACCCTAATAGTCATGTCTGTCCCTGTCCATTTCACCTCCCATCCAGCCTGATGATTAGCACACTAACTTCATCATTGCAAGCCTCAAAAACCACCTTTTAATACCATGAAAAATAATAATTCTGTCCAGCTTGTCCACGTATCTAAATCTAAAGGCATAGCAACCTTGGTTCCAGCTACCTGACCAAGGCTGATACCACACATGCACGCTTGTGTGAGTGTATGTGTGAAAGGTTTTCATTAGCTGTTGATACATTACAAAGTAATTCATGCAATCTATCTCTCTCCTTAAGTCTAGCTGCATCCTAGATGTGCTATAAATAAATCAAGTCTGGTTCTTTTATTGTCCAGGTAAATTACTTAAAAGGGTGTCTACTTACACATAAATCTAATCTACCATATTTTGACATGTGCAAGGAGTCATTCAATCTTAAACTATACGTGTCTCTATTTTAGTCCATCATACTGATGTAGAGAGAGGGTGTAACAATTATCTATGCATAATCCTGCAGCTTTAACCTAGTCACGTAAAGAGCAGATAATGCACAGCTGTCACGCTGATCAGTCAGCTGAATACTGGAGATCAACTCTCTGGAGGGTTCCCACTGAGCATCTCTCCCACCTCTGGGACTCTGCTGTGACACCACCTCAGCCACTCCAGACTTCCAGCTCCATCTCTTCAGGGAGTCCCCCAGATTCTGTTTGTCCCCCACTCCTCCAACCAGCCATGTCCTGTTTCATCACCTTGAAACTCTCTCCAGAGAAGTAAAGTGGAGGGTGTGAGGGGGAAGTGGTAAATCATGGATTTCACCTTGTTTCCTGTCTCTCACTATCCTTCAATGCCTGGTGTCTGGTGTCTTGAGAACCATTTCCCATAAATACTATCTTTTTTTTTTCTTTTTAAGTTGTTTCAAGTGGGAGAGTAAATCTGGTCCCTGTTCCTCCATCTTGGCTGAAAATAAAAGCTGCTTTCATTGATTTTTGTCTAACTGTTGTATCTGTAGCCAACCTGTGGTAGCCATTGACAAGTGAGTATAGTTCTATTATGAATGCTGGTTGACGTTTGTGTTCACATCAATAAGTAAGACAAAAATGATACAAAGCTATATGTTGGACTGTCACTTGTTCATAAATGATGTGAATAATGCTTTGCTGAAATAAATCATAATTCACAAATATTGTGAACAGTCTTTTCATGCTACTCAAAATGTAACAAATACAGACATAGCACACGTTTAAATTTAGCTGACCTTATTAATATTTTCTCCATAACTTTCTTAAGTCTAGCCAATCAACAAAACAACAAGCCAAACCCTGTTTTATAGCATTCTTTTTCATTTCTGTGGTGTAAATATTCCCAACAGATGATTTTGAGATGCCAATGTTATGTCATTGAACTCAGTTGGGGCGAGATGCCCAGTAGCCACCATGAGATTGGTATTTCCACTATATGGATACAGTAAACATTAAAAAAATAACCCTAAAAGCATCAGTTATAATAATTAGGAAGTTATGAGAGATGAGCATTTACTCTATTTTTAAAGAAGTATATTTAATTGTAAATTTTTATAATTTGATTTTTAATAGTGGCTTCCAGAATTCTTGAAGACTTACAAAATAGCTGTGTGAGCTGTTTGCCCATCACTTGGCATAGCCTGTGATTGAGCCACAGATGCCAGTCATAGCACAGGCAGGCAGGTGCACACCATCCTTGGAGATGGTGATTCTTGTTCCTGTGTCTTGCAAGGGAAGTGTTTATTTGCCAAATGGGGAGGGAAAACAAGGGCAAACACATAGCAGGAGTCATGCATGTGAGGGCAAGTAGGAACCATCAGTCCCAACTTTAAATTTCCCAGGTTCCAAGAGGGTTCTAAGAGAATTTCATGACTTCAAACAAGGACTCCAGGTTGAATCTCAGTCTCTACTTAATTCGTGTGGCCTGAGGCATACCATTTAACTAACTGTTCAAGGCCTCAGCTTCTCCAACAGCACCTACCTTCCCAAAGTTGTGTAAGGAGTGATTGTGTTAATGCACATTAAATACTGAGAAAAGTGCCTGGTGTATAGGCACCGAGGGGAAGAGGGAGGGAAACCACTATTCCTGTTATTTTTAAATAGCCCTGTCCCAGAGAGAGCCGATCCAGTGCTGACCTGAATGTCTGAGAAAGTCTACATTGGAAACAAATCTCATCTCCTCTCCCCTTAGACACACCCAGGAAATGAGTCTCCTTTTTCCATCTCAACAGCACAGCCGTGCAGGCATGTGGGGCAGAACAGGCTGATGCAGTGCATCTCCTCCCAAGTCAGTGTTCAGAGACATCAGCACATTGGCAACTTGAAAGCAACTATGGTGGGAATATTTATACCACAGAAATAGGCAAATACCAAAACCCAGGGCTTTTCTTCCAGAACACATATCAGCACACCATTGCTTCCTCTGATAGCCTTCCCAGTCTATGCAGTTAAATTTTTTTACTATAAAGGATGCATCAGACTTCACTTCCAGGAAATCAAACTCTCCCTAGTAAGGCATTCAAGGAAATAAAGAAGCCTGTGCAATCCTATTACAAGAACATAGTCCTACCAAAGGAACAACTAAAATTGGCCTGATCCAAATGGTTTCTCCAGGTGGAAACAGGTACACAAGTTCAAGATAACCTCACATCTAATGCATTTCCATTAATACTGGCTTCTCTGGAACTTAGCAGGTTGCAGAGTGCCACTTAGAATGAAGCAAAGCCATGCCTCCAGAGAGCTCATGGTAAGAGCTCATCATGAAGGTACCAATGACAGCTTTCTGGGCCCTTTCACAGACAGATGGCTCCTGCTATCCTCCCCATTTGATGAAAGTGAGGCCTAGAGGAGAAAACAAGCCAGATCACCAGGTTCATATTGGAGCCACCTTTAAGTGATTCTCACATTAAGCTAGAATGGATTACTAGAAGGCAGACCTAAAACCAACAAATGAGTGTAGTAGGCTACATTATCGGCTCCAAGTCTTCAATCCTCTCCATATTCATGCCCTTTATTATGTACCTCAGCAACCTCCCATGGAAGGGGCAGATTATGTCTCTGTCCCCTTGACTTTGGACTTGTCTGTGTGACTTGCTTCAGCCAATAAAACTAGTGGGAGAGATCCTATGTCCTAGGTCTCACCTACTTCCTCTTGGCTTACTGCAGCAGCTCTGCTGTCACTGTGAGAAGGACATGGATGGCTAGCCCATTGGTCTAAGGAGTATGGGAGATATTGCAGCCTGAGGCTGAGCCATCTGGCCCATCTACAGGAAGCAGAGGCTCCCAGAAAGCCCAGTCTAGACCAGACAAACCCCAGACATGAGAGTGAACTTGCTAGGATCCTCAGAGCTCCCCAGCCCATGTGCAGATTGCTATTGTGTGTTCCCAAGACTTGATGGTTGTTTTTTATGCAGCACTATTAAAAAAATAGCTAAGTAAAAACATGAAGCATGAAGAAAATTACTTTTCTCTCATTAAGATAACAATTTCTTAAAAGTTGAAGCATTAAAATCATGAAGCATTTGAAGGTTTAGGTTGTCGTATTCATCGTATAATCTCCAAAGCCTTTTCCTGTGCCTGGTGTACAGTTGCTACTCAATAAATGTTTCTGTGTGTCAGGCTGTCTTATGAAAAATGTAGAGAGCTTCCTGTCATTGGAAATAAAACTGCATTGGTTGTATTTCACTTCTAGTATACAATAGGAGGCATTTTTTATTTAGTGGATAAATTAATCAGGACTTGTTCACATGAAGTGACAAAAAGGTGTCTCTTCTTGCTGACTCACAAATTTAAAATGTCGGGGGTAGATCATATTTGGACTATGTTGTCAGACCACCTGCCTGGCTCTGGATTGTTCTGTATTGTGACTAGGGGCTTCTGGGAGCCTAACCCCATATCTCCTCAAAGGACAATGGTTTGATATTAGTAAATTCAATGTTCATGGTGACTCTATACCACAGAACAACCACAAATAATGAGAATTGACTCTATATGTGTGTATGTGTGCACACACTCAATTTTAATTTTTTTTAATTTTTTTATTTTTAAAAATATATTTTTATTGATTTTTCACAGAGAGGAAGGGAGAGGGATAGAGAGCTAGAAACATCGATGAGAGAGATACACCAACCAGCTGCCTCCTGCACACCCCCCATCGGGATGTGCCTGCAACCAATGTACATGCCCTTGACCGGAATCGAACCCGAGACCTTTCAGTCCGCAGACCGACGCTCTACCACTGAGCCAAACCGGTTTCGGCTCAATTTTAATTTTTTATTTCTTGCCTATGGCAATTTTGAAGCCAGAAATTAGAAGGCATAAATTAGAAATACAGTGAGGGAAGGTGCAAAAAGCTCTGTACACGAGCACAAAGACCCAGAACACAGCCTTAGAAGGAGCACACATGGCTGCTCTCTTGCTGTGTGCAAGGTTCTCAGCTAGGCTCACTGGGGTGCAGAAGGGGACACAGCAAACACCTGTCTTTAAGGAGCAGAGAGTCTGACAGGAAAGGTAAGGCGCCTGCACAGATACAATGTTGGGAAGAGAGAGTTCAGTGCCATGAGAATAACATCAACTTCAAATTGTTTTTTTCACTTTTTTGCTCTCATAATTCCTAATTGGTGTCTTCCAATGTTGGGCTTAAAAAAAAAATCTTGATTTGTTATTCAAATTTGAATTATACTTGCAAATTCTTCAAGGCTCAGGTTTAGGGGTCAAGTTTACATATGGAGACCTGAGGTTTGAAATCTTCAAAACTAGGGTGATAGCCCCAGGGTTCCTGTGTTACCATATTGCAATGTGGAATGGGCCTGACCAGCTCCCCACTCAAGGTCAACAATAAAACACCTCCCAGAGAATTAGCCTTAATCCTTAGGCCCTAAGACTCTGGATGCTCTCTGAGCTTGCTTCTCCGTGGCAGAGCTGCAGTATCCTGAATACTTGGGACACAATTGTGGTTCAGGAGTGAAATAGCATGGCTTCTTAAGGATGACCCATCACCCAGGCCAGGGGATGGACAAGAGAGAGCTTACGGTCCAGGTGATTCTCCTGCAGTCTCGCTCATTCCTTGCCTAAGGATGTTTAATTACCATACTTCCTTCCCTCCTCCCCCCACCCTAAGCCCTCCTCCTTTACTTTTATTTATTTTGGAACAACATCATTCATAACACCCAGGTGGGTGTTCATTGAACCTTTCCTTCCATTTTCTGTTCTAAACAGATAATTATGCACATCAAGCGAGGAGGTAAATATTGTAATTTGTCTCCAGGGACATTACACATAATGTGGCTTTTGTGTCCTCCACTTCGCCAGCTAAACAGTGAGCACTGCATCTCCTTTTAGATGGGCCTGGAATGTTCTGGAGGACACATAAATAAGGGTTTTAATTTAAAAAATTGCTTTTGAGCTCCACTGGTAGCATCCCTCCTCTTCTGACTAACAGCATTATTTGTGACATCCGGTGGCAGGCAACTCGGCCTGTGAGTCATGCACCAGCAAGACGTACACTCTAATGCCATTATGAAATGGCAAGAACCCCATGATCAAACTCTGAAACGTTGTTTGTAGATTAAACAGAAAGCCTTCTCCAGAGGCTCCTCCATCAACAGAGCAAATGGTTATTGCCAATTTGCGTTTCTGCTCCAAAAATGCTGGGGACATTTACATGTAAATTCTCACCTTGCTTGAGTTCTCTCTGGGCTGGAGGACACCATTCAGGGGGAGCAAATGAATGGGGCTGCCTGATAGAACACATCACTGACTTAGACAGACAGAATTCAAATGCGGGCTAGCTAGCATTGTGCTCCATGAACATCTCTAGTGGTTACCTTATGTAGCTGGTCTCAGCTCCTGATTCTAGCTCTGGAATGCAGCGCAGGCTTCTCCCTACGACTTCTCTGAAAGTAACCTCCAATGTAACCCTAGAACTATGAATATTTCAAACATTGGCTTTTCTTCCCTACAAACCTACCAGGGAACTGGAGCAAGGGTTGGAGCAAGGGTAACTTGCCTGGAGCCATGAATGATTTTATGATAAATAAATATTCATTCAGGAGAACGTGCACTGAGAGCCCAGGAGCTAAGCACACACATGGCTAACCCACCCTCAGGCAGCAGGGAATGGGGAACAAGAAGTGTGCTCCTTCCTCTCTATATTAAAGATTAGCTTCTGGGGGGCCAGCAGTGAGGGAGCCCCTGCTGGCTGTGTGCCTTGGACAAATAATCTCTTGCTCAATGGCCGAAACTAGGCCTTTGTCATAGAGCCGAGGGTGCCTTTCTTTGGGACCTGCTCCATAAAGAGCAGGGAATGTTTTTACACTGGGGTTTCAAGGATGCTGTGATTTAAAAAGAAAAAATAGGGCATCTGGGAGGAAAAGTAACCACATTATTTGAAAGTTAATTAAATATGTTTTATTAGGTACCTGCCAGGTGCAATGTAGCGAAGGGAATATAAAGTTTAATAAATCCCTGATTGCAGGGTTTTGTGATCCTGGAGGGTAATGAAGTTTGGGAGTGAGCTGCAAAAAGGCAGAATGTGGGGAGGGGGCTGAGGCGCCCAAACACAAGCTCAAGTACAGTTACAGAGCACAGGGAATACGGTCTCCACCATGGCGCTGACAGCCACTTGGGAGGAGACAGCATTTGAGTGAGAGCATCTAATAGTAGGAACAAGGCCCCTGCACACTTCCTGTATGCCCAAAGTGCTACTATTATTCCCAAGTCACAGAATAAAGTGTGGCACAGAGAAGTAAAACAAAATGCCCTCACACCTTGCCCAGAGATCACCATCTTTAGGATGACTTCTCAACTTTTTTTGTCTCTTCATTTCTCTGTCTGCTGTGGCATTAACATCAGGCCACGCTGCAATTCAACTCAGCAAGCATGTATCAGATTCCAAGCGTGTACAAGACAGCATGGGGTCAGAAAGGACAGGGGTAGTGCCCACCAGCTAGGAGCCCATAATCCAGCAATGACAATGAATTTGAACTAGCTCTAGTTCATAGTTGAATGCCTCATGTGTCATGAAGAGGGGAAGATGGGTGACTGTTGAGGATAGATTTGTAATGATGACCAAAGAGGTTACTTCTTTTTCTCCATTTTTAAACAAATATTTTGTGCTGATAATGAAAGTAAAAACTCACTGGAAAGTAAAAACTCACAGGGAGGATAAAGAAGAAAATCAAAATCATTCATAATCTCACCATCAAGAGGAAAGCATTTTATGTTGCTATATTTCGTTCCAATCTGTTTTTATCTGCAAATTAAGATGTTTTAGAAAAAAAAACACAGAATTATACTGTTTAGATAATTTTGTATTAACTTTACATTATGAGTACTTTCTATTATCAATAAAAATTGTGTGACACAAGGCTACATGGCATGTTCATGCATGGACATGCCATGACTCAACTACCTGTTTTACTCTTGTGAGGTATTTAGTTGTGCCAGGTTTTGCTATGAAAAACTACATTGCAGTATCTATTGTTACCTATTGTTTTTCTCAAATCTTCGCATCTGGCTTCTGTAAAAATAGTTACCATATTTGCCGGCGTATAAGATGATTTTTTGGCCCTGAAAAATACTGTATTTGCCGGCATATAAGAGACTGGGCGTATAAGACGACCCCCTAACATTTCCACAAAAAATACAGAGTTTGTTATATACTCGCCGTATAAGACTACCCCCCACTTGGAGGTATATTTTTCAGGGCCATCTGCATAGCATCATCTTGCCAGCACCTCTTGCCATATAACAGTCAAGTGGCCATGAGTCGCTCTACTCATACCCCAGCTACCAATAATCTAGGGAGAAATAGGTTTCCCTTTGCCAATAGTCCACAAATGCCCCAGAACTGAGTCTTATCAGTGCACTGTGGGTCATGTGTGTATTGTCTGACCCATTTTGAGGATCAAAGAGAAGCAACCGGCTAATCAGCCTGACCTGTATCTTAACTTCTTTCTTCACTTCCTGGTTGTGTCCTGTGCCCTGTTTACAAACAGACAAGCCCAAATCAAGGGTTGCTAGCTATTGAGGAGCAGTAAAATGTGTTAGGCTGCAGAAGATTCAACCACCCGTCTTTTGGTATAACCCAGCAACTTCAATTCAATATGGTCCAAACCTAATCTACCTTCCCCACCAAAGCATGTGCTTCCTCCTGCATCTCAAAAAGCCATTGCGAAGCATGGCAGACCCCATGGTTTAACTCACACAGATTTCACTTACAGCCCCCTCTCATTTACTTGCCTTTACAATGGAATCTATGAAAGCTAAAAACTCAATCTCCTAGCCTCTCTCACTGCTGGGAGTAGTCATGCAAATACCTATGGCCAACGAAATAGAAGCAGGTGGTGGCTGGAGCTGTCATAGCCATGCTGCAATTGTAAGGACCAGAGACACACACTAAGGAGGGAAGAGCATAAAGAGGGAAGGACACTGGGTCAAGGGTGATGTCTACATATGCTGCACTAGCCTGGGAAGACCATCTCTACACATCCTGTTACATGAGACAAAAAGATGCCTACATTTTAAGGCCAAATGTAATTCCTAATGAATACACCATCTTCCCAGTCAACTAGAGAACCTCTGAATTTCTTGGTCATTCCTTACAGTTTGCTTCTCACCACTGGTTTCACACCAAGCACTATTAATGTTTACTTCTCTGGAGGAAAAAAAAAAACACACCAAAAATCTAGAAACAACAGAAGCCAAATGTTAGATGGAATATAAATAGTAAAAAAAAAAAAAAAAAAAAAAAAAAAAAACCTGCCTAGGTGTGTCAGCTATGCATGGGATGCTCTATGATAGGTAAAAACTGCATCTGGAGGGAGGTTATAAAGCAACATCTAGATCGTTGCATTAAGGTTGCCAGAAAATGTTAAGGTCCCTTCCATTGAAATGCTAAAATAATTCAAAGAGAATCACCAGGTATAGTTTCTAGCCATGTGAAACTGCACAAAATATTGTTACTGGCACTCCAAACTGCCTCATAAGATAATGGGTCATAATAGGAGCAGTGCTTTGCCCTGGAGGCAGAAATGCTTTGTATTGAGTTCATTTAGGAACAGAAGCCGAAGGCCCTGCCTAACAGAGGGGAAGAATTTGGAGAAGGGAGGGCGAGGAGAGAGGAGTCAGTGAAGCTGTGGGAAAGGGGACCACAGAGGAGATTTAAGGGGCTGAAGGTGTGGAAAGAGTAATAAAAAGAATTAAGACATGACAGATTAAACTATTTGTTGCATGATCCATTAGGCAATCTCCCCCAGCTCTTAAAGAAATATCATACAGCATTTTGTGAGAAGATAACTCTTAAACTGAAGCAGGGATAGAGTTTCTCACCTGGACAAGCACATGGAGGAAGAAATATCCTATGCAACACAGTAAATGACTCCAGTCCAAGGGAGGACATCCGAATTTGACCACCTTGAAACTCATGGACACCTTGGGCTGGTCTTGGCACTTTAACAAGCCATGAATTTGAAATTCAAAGCAAATTTTAAGTAAGTTTCAAGGGCCAGGAGACCCTAATTGACATGAAGTCTTTTACATCAAGTGAACATTTTATTTTCCTTGAATTGGCTCTTTTCCAAAACAAATACAAAACTAAAACAAGCAAGAGAACCAGTATCAAAAAAAAAAAAAACAAACAGTTGTATACTATCAACTCAGAAATAAATGGATTCCACCAATAATATTAGTCATAACCAAGCTCTGCCCACGCAGCAAAGAAGTGAGGATCTGGCTTTCTATGAGCCAAGGTATAAGTGTCTGACAAGCGGACCCTGAGCAATGGATGAATGATTATTTTTACATACATTTTTGGGGGGAAGTAAAGGGCTTAAGGACTGCCTGGCTAAAGGAACAAAACAACCCCATTTGTCTGCCTTTTTAGGCTTTTATTGTGGTAACTAGAGGCCCAGTGCATAAAAATTCATGCACTGGAGGGAGGGGGGTGTCCCTCAGCCTGGCCTGCCCCCTGTCATAGTTTGGGACCCCTCAGGGGCAGGAGGTGACCTGGCTATCAGGGGAAGACGATGCCCCCATCACACCTCTGCTGCTGCCACTGCTGGCAGTGCAAGCCTCAGCCCGGCTCTGGTTACCTGAGCCTCAAGTGGCCCTTGGTGGCTATGCAGCTGTCATCTGAGGCTCGCCTGTGCCGGGCGGCTGGGGGTCTGAAGGGACTGGGAAACTCTGGAGGCAGGCCTGCAGAGTGGCTGGACCCACGTGGGGGTAGGCCTGGCCATGCTGGATGCCTGCTGCCGCAGCAGGGCTAAGGGGACTGGATGCCACCATCTTGTGGCTGTGGGCCCCACCATCTTTGAGGGCATGGCAGTCAATTAGCATATTACCTCCTTATTAGCTATGGGCACTGCCATCTTTGTGAGGGCGTGATGGTCAGTTAGCATATTCTCTCTTTATTAGATAGGATAGTTTGAAGTAAAATTAACCTTTAAATACTACCAGCAGGGTAAGTATACTTGAGAAAATATATGTATTTGTAGTGTCTTTTTTAAACAAGGACATTTTGAAGTCTAAATATAAAGATTTTAGTAAAACACCCAGGGCCTTAGACTTGTTTGGAAAAGTCAAGGCAGGGTCTGTGGCCTTTGACAAGAGGCCTGTAACCTTTTGAAGAATTCTTCTTATGGACTTTCCAACCAAGTCCAGTGCTTCCCCACATTTCTGAACCAGAAGGTCTATGGTAGGCTTGGGATGAAGGGTTTTCCTGCATCCTTTTACCAACAATAGTGTTTGTATGGCCAGGTCTATTTGCCTTTAGTCTGTGAAAATCCTCCCAGGCTCTGACAATGAGCCAACTGCCGCACTGATTTCTCAACACCTGGACTAGTGCTATGGGCTACGACTGCTGACATCAGGTCTTCCCATGATCGGGAGATGGCTGATTCTTGATTAGCACTCACCCCTCAAAATACATTGTATATGAGCAGATAAGCCATGCAGCAAACCAGTAAATGTGTTTATTTACTATCTTTCTTTTATAGCAGAGTCTCTGTAGCTAAAACAAAGAATGAAAGACAACCAGACAAGAGTCTTGTTCTGAGAGACTGTAGGAAAAAAAATGCAGGAGGCATAACATTGGTCTGATAGGAATTCCAGAGGGAAGGATCAAAGACAATGCAAAGAAAGATATAATCAAATAAAATTAATATATATTTATCTGCACTACAGAAAGGCATGCATCTTGAGCATGAAAACTACTAAACATGATAACTTTAAAATCACATCTAGACCTATATTGGTAAATGTCTAAGATCTAGAGATAAATAGGAAAATTTTAAAAACTCCCAATGGAAAAAAATATGTATAAAAAATCAGAATATAAGAGCTATGAAAATCTTATGCAAGACACAAATCTCCAATGTCATGAGGGAATGATTGATATATTTGGCCACATGAAGACTACAAATTCCTGCAGTTTGCTATTTAAATCTGAAATTAAATAAAACCAAATATATTTTTGAGACATATATATGTAACTAAATTGTCTTTAAAATTATACAAAGCCAACTTAACTGTATGTACCTCTGAAAAAGGAAAAGGAGGAGGGCATGAAAAGAAATTCCACTATATTTGTTGTGTAATCTTCTGAATTGTTCCCCTCCTCCCTACTCAGAACATAAACTTCTAAGGCAGGGTTGGGCAAACCTTTTGGCTCGAGGGCCACAATGGGTTCTTAAACTAAACCAGAGGGCCGGAACAAAAGCAACCTGACCATGCTGGCACTCTCATCTTGGGCTGCTGGTGAAGGAGCAGAGGGGAGAGCAAGAGAAACTTCGGCTCTTTCGGCTCCACGGGCCGGATAGAACAGCTGAATGAGCCAGATCCGGCCCCTGTGCCATAGTTTGTCCACGGCTGTTCTAAGGTCAAGGACCCCATTTGTTTCCCTCTCTGGGCTCAGTGTAGAAAGTGCTGCCTTATACATCATTGTGTTCAGTAAATATTTGTCGATGACAGGAGAAAGTGGAGTTCCAGAAGCGTGGTGGTGGGAGTTCTCTGCCCCAGGCACAGAGAGTTAAGCAGATGCAATGCCAGGAGAGAATGTTAGAGCATAAATAGCCTCAATCAGAAGTTCAGCTCCCTTTTTTATTATTACTATGAGCCAGCCCTTCTGAACAGCTTCAGTGATTAAAATACTCCTCCCCAGCATTGGTCTATGTTTGAAATAATTACTGTAGTTACTGTTGAGTTTCAGTAATATACACATAAGCTTCAAATTACCACATTTTCATGACTTCCCCTTCAATTGACATTGTACTCCACATGGAACATCATTTGGAGAATTCACATTTTCAGAGCCAGGTTCCAACACATGCACACAGAATGTATGTTCACTTCCAGACTTAGTTCAAAAGTTACTGTCTCCAGCTCCTGTGGGTCCACATGTGCCTGCTGTAGCAAAGATCTGAAAGAAGTGAGCCAGCACATTGAGTCTGAAGACCAAGACACAGAATTTTAGTCATTTTGTGTCCGTGTGACAACTTGGAATTTTCATTTGTGAGTAAAATTTAAAACAGTGACATTGAATGCGAGCTTCAGAACAATAGTTTTGTTTGGTAAGTGAAAACTGTAGTTCTTACATGAAATGTTCACCAAACTTGAATACTATATTTTTTAAAACTTCTTTATTGATTAAAGTATCACATATTGAATACTATCTTTAAAACTCAATTTCAATTCTTCTTTTTAAGTTTGTAATTATTTCAAAAACTAAATAACAAATTAGGAATGAATGATTTTCATTGGCTACTACATGGTTAAGACTGAAAATTATTTTGTCACATACTAGTAGAAGAGGTGATGTTAAAAACAAACCTCTTTTGGTGTTAAATAGACAAACCACTGCTGGGAAGTAGGTACTATTATCATTGTCAACATTTTATGGATAAGAAAACTGAGGCACAGAGGGTTTATGTTACCTTATTTCAGTGACAGAGCAAAGGTTCAAGGCCATGCTGAAACCGGTTTGGCTCAGTGGATAGAGCATCGGTCTGTGGACTGAAAGGTCCCAGGTTCGAGTCCGGTCAAGGGCATGTACATTGGTTGTAGGCACATCCCTGGTGGGGGGTGTGCAGGAGGCAGCTGGTCCATGTTTCTCTCTCATCGATGTTTCTAGCTCTCTATCCTTCTCCCTTCCTATCTGTAAAAAATCAATGAAATATATCTTTTTTAAAAAAGAAGATATCACTTATTAAAAAAAAAAAAGGTTCAAGACCAGGAGACTATAGTGGTCACCTCCCCTTGACATTAATGAAGCTCCCTTTGTATCTTCAATTGGTTGAAACCTGGGACATTTGCCAATGCAAACATGCTTAAGTTAACTGCATGGAAATTTTAAATCTACATTCCCAAGAGAAAGTGTAACTGTGTTCAACAGAAGTCTTATACAAGAGTATTCATAGGAAAATGGATACATTGGGGTACATTTATACAATGAAATATTACACAGAAAATATAAAAAAATAAGTTAACTATGAGTACACATGATGACATGTTGAGGAAAAGAAGCCATATACCACAGAGTCATTCCTACTTGGCATGGCTCCATTTATATGAGGCTCAAAACAGGAAAAACTAACTGATGGAGACAGAAGTGAAAGTAGTGGTTTCTTGTTGGAGAGATTAGGAGGGTGAACCAGGGAAACTTCTGGGATGCTAGGAGGATTCTGAATCCTGATCTGGGTTCTGGCAATACACATGAGCTGTGGACTGAATTGCAACTCCTCACATTCAAATGCTGAATCCCTCATCCCCATGTGACTGTTAGAGATAGGGCCTTTATGGAAGTGATTAAGGTTACAATGATCAGAAAGGGGGAAGGTCACTGATCTATTAGTATTAGTGTTCCTATAAGAAGAGTCACCAAAGGGAAGGCAGAGCTATTGATAGACACCAAGACCTGTCCCAATGCTTCTGAGCTGTGCAAATACCGAGGGGAAAGGAGGCATGCTGAGATGTGGCCTTAACACAAGAACAAAATGATGAAGTTTCTATACGCAATTACGCAGACATGAACAGACGGAGGACGATGGGCCAGGTTCAGAAAATCATCAGGAAAGAAGGCCCCAAGTGCCTAGCAATGGACAATCAATTGTAGGATGGGACCTTGCCCCCACTGACTTTTCCTCCTCTAGTGTATCACTGGTCATGCTGTTTGGACCCCCCGACCTTTCCTCCCTAAAGATAACATCTAGGCCTCAGTTGTATTTCAGCTCCAGGCCCAAATGAGCAACAAATCCAGCCACAGCCGACATCAGAACCAGCCAAGCAATCAGTGGCGAACATAACCCTGAAAGGACACACTTGGAGACACTGCTGAATATTCCATTAAGATTTTTCCATGGGGCCACCCCTAAAATCTCCACCCTTAAAACCCTTAGAACTGAGGACCTGGGGTGCTCAAACTCCAGGGAACACACTCATGCTTCTCCCTTTCCCACCCTGCCCTCCCCCCCCCCCGACCCCGCAACACCCATGTAGCTTCCTCACTCCCAAGCTCCAAGGGCCCTTCCTTTCCCTCCATAACTTGTTTTCCTAACCCCATCTCTTCAAGGAATTACTTCTTCTACCTCTGTAATTTACAGAATAAATGTTCTCTTACAGTTTGAGTCTATACTTTGAATTCTTTCCTAGTCAGAACCCAAATACGGAGGTTGCTGAACCCAGGTTTGGCCTGACCCCACTGGTCAGACACATGGTGCTGTTCCCTCCGCCTACAACAAAAACAGGACATTTCCAGCATGTTCTACTGAATCAGAACATCCCTGGGTTTGGTCTCACATCACCGGGGAGAACCAGTCTGAGGTCTCAACTGTTTGTGGAAGGCAGACTACGAAGCAGGGGCTGCAGGGACTTCTAAGCAGCCGTCAAGAGGTGGTTTTATCTCATGGATTTTCCCTTTCAGGGTATCAGCCACCTATAAGCAATTTGCTAATGGAAGTAAATGGTCTTTGGGGAGCTGACGGGTTCCAAGACTTGGTAAGGTGAACCCATGTGCACACTGGGAATCCTCTGGGGAATTGTGCCGTTTGGAACTGGTTTGTTTGAACATTGTCTTTGTTTCAGACTTTGTTTGTGTTTTAAAATGGATGGCTCTGTTAGAGATTCAGTTGGGTGGCATTCAAAAGGAAAATGAGGAGATGAGTCTTTTGCCCACCCTAAAGTGTCCTCCCGGAGGGCCGGGAAGCTGCTGTGGTCCTAGGAGCAGCGGAGGAATGACTGCCACCCCCAAGCTCCATGCAGGCTGTGGGAGGAGCAGGGGTGACTGCCCCACCTCAATGTGAAGAAATAAAGTGTCACCTTTAAAACTCAAACAACTGAAGTCGCCCATGCCTGATACCTTCCCTCATCCTTCTCCAGCATCCTTAAAAGTTGTTTTCTCTACAAGTGAGAATGAGATAGAGGAATGTGGCTATTTCTCAATACCCAGAGCTGTTTCATTAGCTATTCAACCACAGGTGCCCAAGTACTGAGAAACTGGTACAATCTGAAGCTCTGCTCAGATATTGAGTAGATTTTTTCCCCATCATTTCCATCATCTGGGGAAGATCCAGTCCTTTCATAAACACCCTAGGCCAAGATGGGGCGGGGAGGGGAGAAACTGTCCACAGAAAAGAGCCTGTTGCATTTTCTTGGGAGCCCCCTAGTGCATTCTCATGCTGGGAACAGATCATTATTGTAAACTTTTTGCAGCTTAAAAGGCAGTATTCCTCGGAGCACAGGCACCGCAGTGATTTGCAGAGGTCTCACGCTGTCACAATTAGCATGACTGAGTGATTTTCCAATTTGCAGGATGCCTTGGGAAGAAAGTAAAAGCACAACCCATTCCCAAGTACACTACTCAGAAATAATGACAAGGACTATACTGTACCAAATCCCTCCCCCATCTACCTCCCTTAAGTCTCAGGTGGGTTCCAGAGCCTGATTTCTCAGACTCCAGGCAATGTCTCCTGGGATGGTACAGGCTCTTGTAAAAGGGCTCCTTATCTGCCCTCTAGTGGTTGGGACAGGTCAGAACAAAGGCCCCAGTGGGTACACCCCCATGGATTATGGACTGGCTTGCATTGACTCATACAAGTCTCCTTTCATACATACTTATTGCTGACTCCCCAGTGTCTGGGGGAAACTAGGGGCTCAACAAATACTTGTTGAATTAAGTTAAAAAATCAAGTATTTGAGGCTCACACATAGGGTAGTCAGAGAAACATGATTAACAATTCCTGGTTCTAAGGCATTTCTAAGCTGGGGCATCTGCCATTTCCTCAAACCACACCAGTCTGGTGGTGTAGCCTGGGCTTTGGACCTGGGTGATAAATCAGTAACTGACTTGGCCTTCACCAGTAAGTCACAGGAATTGAAAGATGGCTGTAGCCAGCCTCTTGGGGACAACAGGTGCCTCCCCTTCCCCACTATTCATAATGCACACCAGGTCACTAGGTGCTGTGCTGAATCCCCTGTCCTCCTGGCCCTGGCCACGTCACTCCCTTGTGCCACATCCCATGGACAGATCACAGTCCCAGACAGACTTGGATTTCAGGTGTTGGCAAGCCCTTAGCCATGAGGACAGTTCTCTCACTTGAGTATTTTGGTTCATTCATCACTTTCTCTCTAAAAACATGAAATTCATCCCCTTGTTTAGACTGGAAAACTAATCTGCTTTACTCTGAAAATCTACCTGCCCTCCAGGCCAGCCTTCTAGGGACCTGGACTCAGCTTGAGCACTTGAGCTCCTCTTTATTTATTTATTTATATTTTTTTTTATTAAGGTATTATATGTATACATAGCTTACCATTGCCCCCCCCCACCTCCTATTCATGCCCTCCCTCCCCAGAGTTCTGTGTTCGTTGGTTGTACTTATATTCATGCATACCAGTCATTCGGTTGTTCTCTTATCTCCCCCCAGGTCTCCTTCCCCTCCCCACTGTCATTTGACAATCTGCTTGTTTTATGGTGACTATTTCAGGATCACATGAATAGAATCCTCTCCTCATTTGGCAGTCTGCTTGTTTTATGGTGACTATCTCAGGACCACACAAATAGAGTCCGCTCCTCCTCTGATTCTCACCGCCCCTCCCCCTGGGTCCCACTGCTTCCCCTGGGACACTCGGCTCGCCCGGGGCACATGGCCCCCTGGAACACACGGGTTCACCCGGAGCACACGGCCCCCTGGGACACACGGCTCACCCGGGGCACATGGCCCCCTGGAACACACGTTCAGCTCCTCTTTAAAAGGGAAAAGCCCAACTGATGGCTACAAATCAAATGGTACTAAATGGCTTTTATTGAGAACCCTAAGTGAAGGTGCTTGGGGTCAGCTTACTCACTGAGGAGTGCCTCCTCTATGGTTCTCTTTGCATCTTCCTGTGGTCTAGTCAAACAGCCACTATCATCAGATAACATGATGTGAAACAATCGTTTGCAAAGAGGAACGGGGTGGCAGACCTTTTGCCCACATATTCCCCTCTTACCTTGGAAGAAGGGTATTTCCCAGAGTGGTCTGGAAGGCTTCCCTTTACATCCCACTGTCTGGGACAGTTTTTGTGCCCTCTCAGCTGAGAGGAAATCCTCCCAAATGAACACAATTATGACTGTTTTAGCAAGAAATGTGAATGAATATTTTTGCATAGGTGAACAACATTATCTGCCACAATCAACTGAAAGTATGTACAACAATAGGGAGCTGATTATCGTACATAACAAGATGTTCAAAGGTGGGCATCAACTTCCATTCATCAACTGAACCATGTCAAGACTCTGCTATGTCTTCTCTGATTCCCTCTGCTTTTCCCTCTTACTCACTAGATAGCTTACTTTGCATACTCACATATCCATCCAAATGCAGGCAGAGGGGTATTTCCTCTCCTGGAGACTGGTAGGAGAGGCAGATGTGCAAATTAGCTGATCCCACACCTACCTGTGGTGAATAAAAGTTGGGAGGAATGTCTTGTCTGTGGAGGACCCCATTGAGGAGTGAGGGGTCCCAGCCCCACACCAGGTCCCCCAGTGCCAGGAAGAGAAGTTTCCATAATTTCTGCCTGGAAAAAACAATGGAGATTGTAGTTCCTAGAGTCCCAGGCAGTTCATCTTAAAGGGCCTATGCACTAACTTCTGATCTCTAGTTCAGAGGCAGCTCTAGCTCAAAAGGCACTATGGATATATGGGAAGTAACTGAATTATCCAGCATCAGGAGTTTGGAAACAGCTTTCTCCCAGACAGAAATGTTGGCAGAGTTCATGCTCCTTTTCCAAGGCCCCACTCCCTCACAGAGCCAGCAGGTGGGCACCATGTCTGAGTCTCCATTCACCAGGCTTCCTGCCCTGGTGATTCTCTGGAACCCCAACCCACACAACCTGTAAGTCCAACCACACTGTTTTCCAGTTGATTTTCCATACAAATGACCCATCCTGGCTCATGTTTCAAAATTTCTTAAAATCACTCAAACAAGCAGCATCTGGACTTAGTGTGCCCTGTGCCTCATACATGGCCCCATGCCTGTCACTAGCAGCATAAGTAGCAGCCATCTGAAGATCTCTTTTTGCTCATGCCAGATGGTCCCGGGCAGAACATAGGCAATGACTGACATTGACCTGCATCTCCTGGGAGGTGCACCCAGTGAACAGCCTCAGACCATGTTGAAGTATCACCACTCAACCACCTCCACAAGTGACACACTCAAAGGGGGACTCAATAGACACCAGAATCCTGCTGAAGTAAGCCCTGCATGTCTAATCACTAGGGTGCACCTGAAACTAATATAATAACATATGTCAACTGTATTTTAAAATAAAAGATGATTTTTAAAAAATCATTGCTGAAAGTAACTGCAGGTCATTAAGACTAATTGCATCATTCTGGAAATAATGAGCCACATCTTCACAAATTGATGTGATAAAAAGCCACAGCTTTACCTAACACCACTTCTTTTTTATGCCTGGCTTCCTCTTGGCAGGCTCAGACCTTGGGACCCCTTAACCATATACATAACCATTGACTCTGCACCATTGGCTTGGTGCAGGGATGCTGTAGAAATGACTGGTGGGTATGGTGTACCACAGAGCAATGCACTGGACTGAAGCAGCTCAAGTGATGTCCACTGGAACCTCACTATGAAATGACCTGCACTATGATTTTTAACTTCCTCATAACCCCAGGGAGTATTCTCTCTTATTCCTAATTTACAAAAGAGAAAAGTTGAATCTCTATGAGGGTCTGTAACTTGCCCAGAATCAAAGCCAGAAGGTTGCTTTGAACCCAGAATTTTTGGACCCCAGAGCCATGCTCTTCCTCCTTGTTTCATCTTATGGAAAAAAACCCAAAATTGCTACAGACTACTTTTCCCTCAAATTTCTCTGGGGTTTCCACATCCACCTGGGCAGTAAGCCAGCTACCTCAGGTGTAGCTCTCAAGAAGCAGGAACTCAAATCAAATAACAGTCTCTGCTTCCAGTGGTCTGACATTGTGGTTGCAGAGGAATGAGCCATGCTTAACACAGTAGCACTTTAAACAGTAGCATTAAAATGCAAACACTCCTGGAAATTGCAAGAAGCACCTTATATTCCCTCCGGCATGGAACAGACCACTAGGAGGTCTCCATGTGCTGGAGAGAAGGCAGACACAAAATATCAGAAATGCAACAACATCATAAACTTAGATGGTTTAGGGGAGGGCCCCTAAATTTGGGGAAAGTTAAGTAAATCTGACCTTTTTTGACTCTAGGTATGTTCTTGAAGTCTTTGGCTGATGGAGCTTTCACAACACACACACACACACACACACACACACACACACACACACACACTATTTTAAAGGGTTAAGTGGTATACTCAAAGATGAAACTCATTGTACTAGTCAAATTCACCAACATCATGCAGCTAATTCAGAAAATAATGAACTGTACTTCTCTCATGGCTTCTGAGCTCAGTTGGTCCTCTCTTTTATCTGTGCGGAACCTATTCCAGATTCCCTGGACTTTGAGGCCAAGACTCAATGTCTTTGAGGAAAGCCCCAGTACCTAGCTGATTCTCTAGCACCTATCTCCAGTACAAACCTGTAGGCCTAAAACAGGGACCACAGATGTCAGAGGAGAAGTTGGACTTCAAGAACTCAAAATGCAAGCAAGGAAAGAGCTGTGAATTGCAAAATATTGAGGCAAGACAAAAAACTGAATTTCTCCTTTGGCAGGGATAAAATCCCTAGTTTGGAAGGGAGAGATTCTTAACCTGGCTCTGTCACTATGGCCATCATGGCTGTGAAATGGTCATTTCACTCTCCCAAAACTATGAAATAAAATTATTGAACAAGATGCCTGGCCTTCTCATTTGAGCTCCTTAATGCCCCTCTGCTGATTTGACCACTGGGACTACTGGGAGGAGCTGAGAGAATGGAAAACCCAGACTCTATGCCAATCTGTCTTCAGTGTTTATGCCTCTAATTTAGGCAGTGTTTGAAGGCCTTTGTCAGATTGTTTCAATGCAGTTTGAAACATCACTTGACTAGACAAATTTCTGACATATACAACTTATATCAAGAAAAAACAGAATACAGTTATTAAACACAAAAAGAAAACATGTTCAGCCTATTCTTTAAAATTTTAAGCCACATATGACAAAATCACAGCCAACATCGTACCCACTGGGAAAAACTAAAAGCATTTTCCTTAAGATCAAGAGCAAGACAGGGATGTCTGCTTTCACCACTTTATTCAACATAATATTGGAAGTCCTGCCACAGTAATCAGGCAAGAAGAAGTAAAAAGCATTCAAGTTGGAAAGGAAGAAGTAAAATGGCCATTATTTGCAAATGACATGATACTGTATATAGAGAATCCTAAAGACTCAACCAAAAAAAAAAAACAATTAGAACTGGTAAGTTAATTCATTGAAGTTGTAGAATACAGAGATAATATTCATAAAATGGTTGCATTTTTATACACCAATAGTGAACTATAGAAAGGTAAACTAAGAACACAACCCCATTTACAATTGCATTAAAAAATACTTAGGAATAAATTTAGCCAAGGCGGTGAAGAAATTGAAGATAGAAAAAATTAGAGGCATATACTATGTTCATGGGTAGGAAAAATTAACATTAAAATGGCCGTACTACCCAAAGCAGTCCATAAATTCAATGTAATTCCTACAAAAATACCAATAGTGTATTTTACAGAGCTAGAACAAATAATCCAAAATTTTATATGGAACCCTAAAAGGCCCTGCATAGCCTCAGCAATATTGAGAAAGAAGAACAAAGTTGGATGTATCATGCTACCTGATATGAAACTACATCATAAGGCTATAGTAATTAAAACACATGGTAATGGCATAAAAACATTAATCAATGGAACAGAACAGAGAGCCCAGAAATAAACCCACATTTATATGGTTAATTGACATTTGACAAGGGAAGTAAGAATATACAACAGAGTAAAATTGATCTATTCAATAAATATTGCTAGAGAAATTAGACATATACATGCAAAATAAATAAATAAATAAAAGTATACCATCTTCTTTTTTTTAAAATATATTTTATTGATATTTTACAGAGAGGAAGGGAGAGAGATAGAAAGCTAGAGACGTCAATGAGAGAGAAACATCGACCAGCCGCCTCTTGCACACCCCCTACCCGGGATGTGCCCGCAACCAATGTACATGCCCTTGACCAGTATCAAACCCGGGACCTTTCAGTCTGCAGACTGACACTCTACCACTGAGCCAAACCGGTTTTGGCAATATACTATCTTCTTATACCAAAGTGAATTAAAGTGAATTCAAGTCTTAAATGTAAGACTCAAAACCCTAAAACTCTTAGAAGAAAACATAGGCAGTAAAATTTCTGATATTCCTCAGCAATATTTTTCCTAATGTATCGCCTATAGTAAGGGAAACAAAAGAAAAAATAACAAATAGGACTACACCACTAAAATGTTTTTGAACAGCAAAGGAAATTATCAACAAATGAAAAGCTAACCTACTAACTGGGAAAAGGTATTTGCCAATATACATCAGATGAAAGGTTAATATCCAAAATTTATAAGTAACTCATATGACTTAACACCAGAAAAAAAACCAATCCAATTAAAAAATGAGCAGAACATCTAAATAGACACTTCTCCAAAGAGGGCATACAGATGGCCAATAAACATATAAAAAGATGCTCAATGACATTAATCATCAGAGAAATGCAAATAAACCCCACTAAGATACCACTTCACACCTGTCAGAGTGACTCTCATGAATAAATCCACAAATGACAAGTGTTGGTGAGGATGTGGAGAAAGGGCATCCCCATGCACTGTTGGTGGGGAGGCAGATTGGTGCAGTCACTATGGAAAACAGTATGGTGTTTCCTCAAAACAATAAACATGGAACTGCCTTATGACCCAGCAGTTCCACTGCTAGGGATTTATCTGAAGAAACCAAAAAACTAATTCAAAAAAATATATGCTCTTTTATATTCATTGTAGTCCTGTTTACAATAACGATATATGGAAGCAGCCCAAGTGTCCATCAATAGACTACTGGATAATCTAGAAGTGGCATATATATATATATATATATATATATATATATATATATTACTCACTATAGAAAGAGAATGAAATATTACCATTTGCAACAGTGTGGATGGACCTACAGTTTATTATGCTTAGTGAAATAAATCAGTCGAAGAAAGAGAAATATCATATGATTTTATTAATATGTGGAATATAAAGAACAAAATAAATAAACAAATAAAGTTAAAACAGAATCATGGACCCAGAGAATGGACTGGTAGTTGCCAGAGGAAATGAGCAATAAATATTTTGCTCAGGTGAGTGGGTGAAAGAGGTGAAAGGGTTAAGAAGTACAAATTGGTAGTTACAAAATAGTTATGGGGATGTAAAGTGCAGCATAGGGAATATAGTCAATAATATTATATAAGGTGCTAGGTGGCTACCTCAAATATCAGCGGAATTGTCTAACCAATAATCTGGAAAATAGCATATAATAATATTAAAAGTAAATTATAATTGAAAAATAAAAAATTTTTTAAAGAAAAATAAAATTCTAAGGTCAAATGTCTGATGACTACTCCCAAGGAAGTGTTGGTCACAGGTTCTTTATCTCACAGAAACCTTAAGAAAAGTCAAACTGATGGAGGGATAATAAAATAGTATTCCTATGCTTCTTCCACTTTAACATTTAAGTAGGAATGCTCAATGTCATTATCCAAAAGAGTTAAATAACATTGGGAGTTCAGATACCAAAAAAAAAATGGAGAGGTAGCAGGAACTATGTTTTTGCTTTGAGCCCTCAACATGAGACTGATGCACAAGGTCAGTCTTGTTCAGCCCTGACGTCAGAGCAACGGATCCAAAGCCTCAGAAATCCTGAGAGATGAAATGTTGGATGAGAGGTTAATGTGCACCTGTGAAGGTGGTATTAGACAGAGGGAAGAACTGTGAGTTTGGATTTGAGAACTGGGGGGTGAGGTGGGACCCACTGGCCAAAGGATACTGCCGAATATAGTAAGAAAGTGTGGTACTTATCAACAAGTCCTATGACAGCTAATTTGTGTTGGGGGGGAGGGGAGTTCTGTCTTCATGGGATTTATATTTTTATTTTTCATATTTCTCATTTTATTAAAGTAAGATGTATATATAGGAAAGCACAATTATTAGTGTCTGGCTGATGAACTTACATCAACTGGACAAAAATGTAATCAGCTTCCAGATCAGGATGTAAAACATTGCCAGCACCCGCTCCCAAAGCTACCTTATGCCCCTTTCAATCTAAGATCATGCACCACTCGACTTCTAACACCATAAATTAATGTTTCAAACTTTATGTTATGGGAGTAAGGCCCTGGAATATGCACTCTTATGTTCAACATTATGTTTGTAAGATACATTCATGTTGTATGTAGTTGTATTTTGTGCATTTCATTATTGTCCTGTTATACTGTTTATGTATAGCATTGAGTGGTAATCAATTCTACTGTTGAACAATTGTGTTATTTCCAGTTTGGGCTATTATGAATAACGTTGCTAGGAAAATTCTAGTACATGTCTTTTGATGCACAATTATATGCATTCTTACTGGGTTTAGTCCTAAAAACTCAGACCATGGACTCTCATGCATTGTTGGTGCCTTTTAGTTATATGTAACTACACAATGCACCAAGTGTTCAGAGAGTCAGTGGGCTTTTTAGTTTTTAACCCAAAAATCATTGAAAAAGAAAGAGGAGGAGGGGGAGGGAGAGGAGGAGGAGGGAGGGAGGGAGAGAGGGAGGGAGGGAAGGAGAGAGAGAGAAGAGGAGAGGAGTATGGGGAGGAGAAAAGAGGAGGAAGAAGAGGACAGGGGAGGAGGAACTAGTAGCAGTAACCATGTAAAAGTGTACAAATGGCTTCTCTTCCCTCTTTAGGTCACTGGGTATACAGTATATGTGAATATAACACAAGGTTTGGCATTTCTCAAAGGCTGAGGGAAAAGCACATGCACATTTTCATGGTAAAGGGGCCTGCCTACATCTGAGGAGGGTGGCAATAGTAAATTATAAGATAATTATAGAGTTATCTGACTCTGCTAGAAACACACCACTCTTGCAAATAACACGATGCCTGGAGTCCGTTGTGGCACTATTGATATGTTTCCTAGGCTAAGAAGAGATGACTTTACAAGGAGTGATCCATCAACTACCAAGCCATTCCAGAAATCAGTGGAAACTGTTGGTGGCTGGGCCATGCTCCAAAGACCAAATAAGGCCAATAGAAATGAAAGAGACCAACAAAAAATTAGGTTGTACTCCCCACCTCCCCTACTCCCTATAAACTGGTCAGGAAATAGCTATCTTCAGTCAGCAAACAGGACTGAACCAGCAGCCCAGATAATGATTACTTGGTAGCTTGGCTGGACTAACGCCTACGGAGTAGGAGAGCTTTAGCAATTATTTCCATCAACAAGACTCTGATGATGATGGGGATTCATAGGGAAGTCTGAGAGCTGTTACCACATGTGGGGGTGGTGGAACTCAAAGACCAGGTGAAACATTTCAGTTTGATGGGTATGTATACATTCTATTTCCTTCTCACTATTAAACACGCTTTTTCCCCCAGCACCTCTGCTGACAAGCCTCTGTGTGAAAATGGTCGATGTCCATTTAAAGTTGAAAGGGAAGCAAAAACAAGATTTTATTTTTAGAAGCTGAGAGATGCAGACTGAATGGGGCTGAGCATGAAAGCAAATTTGAGAGCCCAAACTAACAGATGCTTTTCTTAAATGCAAATATTCCTTCAGCTCACAGGGAGGTTATATGATGTTTGAAATGGACTGCAGCAAGAATGTCTAGTCTCATCTCATTTATTTTCATCATATTCCTGAGCAAACTTAGGAGATTTCTAAATCTTTAAATGAATAACAAAAGATAGTCTTCCACCTGGTTGGAATGGAGTCCTGCCTGCAGTCAAGGAGACAAACCAGATACAAGCTTCTATATAAAATGACTCTAGTGACCATGGAAAGAATTCCTGTTTAAAAATACACATACCCTTCTAGGAATATATCCCAAGAAAACAGAAACACCAATCAGAAAGGATATGTGCAGCCCTATGTTCATAGCAGCACAATTTACCATAGCTAAGATTTGGAAACAGTCTAAATACCCATCAGCAGAGGAGTGGATTAGAAAACTGGTATATCTACACAATGGAATACTATGCTGCTATAAAAAAGAAGGAATTCTACCATTTTCAACAGCATGGGTGGACCTGGAGAGCATTATGCTAGGTGAAATAAGCCAGTCAGTGAAAGATAAATACCGTCTGATGTCACTCATTTGTAGAATATAATGGACAATATAAACTGATGAACAAAAATAGATGAAGGCAAAGAAGCATCAAACAAATTGTCAAACTATAGAAGGAAGGTAGGGAAGGGTTGGGGGGTGCATAAAAGATCAACCAAAGGACTTGTATGCGTGCATATAAACACAACCAATAGACATAAGACACTGGGGGTGGGGAGAGAGAGTGCTGGGGGGGGGGGGTAGGGGAGACCCAGAAGGAGATCAATGGGGGGAGAGAAATATGTAATACTATTTGTAATACTTTAAATAATAAAATAAAAAAATGATTTAAAAAAAGAAATAGAGGAACAGGTGGTGGGGTGTGTATGTTCTAAGGATTAAATTAAGGAATGCATCTGAAATGTTCTGTAAACTTGATGGCATGACACAATTAAAAGGGATTATTATTATTATTAAGGGAGAAAACTGTGGGAATGGCCTTTTGACTTTGCCTGGTTCCCAGAATGTTTTAGCCAGGCCATTGTTTACACAATACTTTCATGCTCTTAATTTGTAGTGCATATGTTTGCATGTCTTAACTTTCACATGGCACCTTGAATCTAGGGTGTGTCTTTCAAGTTTCTTTACATGACTTAGAAGTGATGGGTACCTAATGAATGCTATATATTCAGATGGAAATCCAGGCTTTCTGTGCATCTGTCTTTTATGTTTTTGTCACAATGTTTTCACATAGTCTGGAGACCTCTTAACAATGCGGGTGGAAGCCTTTGAAAATCTCAGAAAGCCCTGGGTAAATGCAAAGGTATTAAATTTAAAGGAAGCACTATTACCACTAATGCTATTTAAACTTATAAGTATTGGGAACAATAAATCTATAAGAAAAAAAATACACAGACTCTGAGCTTCTGGTCAAGATGGTAGAATGGGTAACACTGTAATCACCTCCTTTTATGACCACATCAAAACTACAACTAATCTACAGAACATCTGTCATTGAGAACCACCTGAAATCTAGCAGAAAAGAAGTCCTATAACTACAGATATATGGACGAAGCCACATGGAGACTGGTGGGAGGGCAGAGATGCAGAATAGGTTGGTCCCATACGCATGTGTGGAGGTTAAAAATCAGGAGAAATATCTTGGCTGTAGAAGTATCTGCTAGGGAGCATGGGGTCTCAGCTCCATACCAGGCTCTTTACTCAGAATTCCAGTTCCAGGAAGAGAAGTCCCATCACTTCTGGCTGTGAAATCCAGTTGAGATTGTGGCTCTGGGAGATGAAGGACTTTTGGAGCCTCAGGCATTGGGTCCAAGCTCAGACTTACTCACTAATGAACTCACTCCTCTGAACTTCAACCCTAGGGTAGCCATGAAGGGACATATGCCTTCAGGGAGAGGGTTGGAGAGGCAGCTTTCTCCCAGACAGAAGTGCTGTCAGTAGCTATAGTTCCTTTGCTGAGCACTTCTCTGCAGGTGAAGGTAGATGTCATGCCTAAGTCTCTATCAAGCTAACACTGTTCACCCTGCCCTGGTGATTCCCTGAGACCCGGATTCAACCCAGTGGCTTTTCGTAGAAATGGCCTGTCTTAGCTCATGCTAAGACAAAATCTTTCCTAAGATTTCTCAGATGTTCAAAAACCCCAAACAAGCAAAACTAGCCTCAGTGGGCCCTGTATCCCTCGCTAAGTAGCCCATAGCCCAGTAATAGCTGCAGCCAGCTGTAATTCACAGCTTAGCCTGTCTCAGGCACTTCCAAGCCCAGCACAAGTGTCACCCATCTGCAGATCACTTTGTAGCAGATACCAGATGGCCCCAGGCTGGGCACAGGCAATGGCAGACCTAGGCCTGCACCTACCAAGAGGCTCCAAAACCAACATGCCCAGTAGTTATCTTCAGACCACACCAGAGTATCACCCAACCACATCCACAAGTGATACTCAAAGGACAAACTTGGCAGGCACCAGAACTCTGCTAAAGCGAATCCTGCTCTATAAGGTCAGCCACTGCACAACAAACCCTCCACTGCAGTCATGGCAAGTCTTCATGACCAATCAGCCTGAGGGTTAATCCCTCCCACTGATGTGCCAATAGCAATCAAGACCCAACTACAGTTTGAGGATGCACACAACCCACACAAGGAACATACATGAAGCACCTGGATCAGGTGACCAGCTACACTGGGCCCCACAGGACACCATCTATAAAGGACCAGTAAGATTGGGAGATATAACAACTGTATCTGACACATAGAAACAAACACAGGAAGGCAGCTAAAGTGGAGAGACAAAGAATCATGCCCCAAATAAAAGAATAAAATAAGTCTTCAGGAAAATAACTAAATAAAATTTACCTAATACAGAGTTCAAAACAATAGCTACAAGGATGCCCAAGGAATTTAGTGAGAACTTCAAAAGCATAAAAAGGAATATAGAAATCATAAAGAAGAACCAGGCAAAAATAAAAATATAGTAACTGAAATGAAGAATGCATTAGGCAGAATCAATAGAAGATTAGATGAAACAGAGGACTGAATTGGTGATTTGAAAGATAAGGCAGCAGAAAATACCCAATCAGAACAGCAAAAGTAAAAAAGAATCCCCCCAAATGAAAATAGTTTAAGGGGCCTTTGAGGCAATATCAAGCATGTCAACACTGGCATCATGGTTAATATATGGAACAACATGGGACCTTCAGTAAATCCATATGACAATCATATTTCAGATATCTTGAAGAATGGGTTAGCAGCGATTTTTATTTAGCTTAAATATGCCTACTTAAAATAAAAAATTTTATCTACTATTATTGATGGACATAACCTCAAATTATATTTTGTCTTAAGCTTTATGAAGGCCTTTTTAACTGGAGTTTCAAGAAATTATGTCCTAATGCCATAAAATATCCACTGAATGTAATGTGTTATTTTTCTCCCTGTGCTTCTAGAATGGTACTAGCTATCTCTGTACCTTTTAGGGGAGCGATTCAAATCAATTCAATTACTCAAATCATTGTCTGTGGAATTTAATTAAGTTTTAAATGGCTGAATTGAAGCCATCATGTTTAGCAAGACATTTTTAAAGCATCAAAAATAAGAAGACGGCCGAAACCGGTTTGGCTCAGTGGATAGAGTGTCAGCCTGCGGAGTGAAAGGTCCTGGGTTTGATTCTGGTCAAGGGCATGTACCTTGGTTGCAGGCACATCCCTAGTAGGGGGTGTGCAGGAGGCAGCTGGTTGATGTTTCTCTCATCAATGTTTCTAACTATCTCTCCCCCTTCCTCTCTGTAAAAAATCAATAAAATACGTTATTTAAAAATATGTAAATAACAAATAATGCACAGAAAACAATATGGCAACAGACTAAACTGCACCCCTTTTGTTAGCAAACACCATTGAAATACACACACACACACACACACACACACACACACACACACACACACACAGAGAGAGAGTGAAGAAACAACCATTTGAACAAGCATGCAGTGCGGGAGGTAGTAAAAAGATTAAGTACAGATGTTTTTAACAAGGTTTAGCTTATGAGATTTGCCAGATTGGTTTCAGTAATGAAATCCACAAGAAGTACTTTTGGTGAGTCACTATAGTAAAGATGTGTAAGGAAAAATATAATCTCAACAACTGAGTTTTTTATTAAATAAGAAGACTTAGGAGTCTAAATAAGAAGTTAGCAGTAAGGCTTCCAAGAGAGCACTACATATGAGACACACTCACTCACTGTCTCAGTCATGGGCACACTCTTACAGCAAATATGTCACACTCAGAAGTATGCCAAGGACTACAGGATGTCAATAACGGTGGCAAGGTTATAAGCTAAAGGCCTTTAAGATCAAGTAGAATGTTTACAACACTTTATGACAGAAGAAGACTGTTATGAACTAAATATCTGTGTTCCCCCAAATTCACATGGCCCAATGTGCTGATGTTTGGACGTAGGGCTTTTGGAAGGTTATTAAGTTTAGATGAGATTTTGAGGGTGGAGCCCCATGATGGGAGTAGTGCCCTTATAAGAAAAGCAAGAGATTTGAGAGCCCTTTCTCTCTCCATGAGCATCCACCAAAGAAAGACCTGTAAACTCATAGCAAGATGGGTTCTACACCTGGATTTGGACTTCCCAGCCTCCAGAACTGGAAGACACACATTTCTGTTGGTAAAGCCAGCCAGTCTTATGGTATTTTGCTACAATAGCCTAAGCAGAGTAAAGGACTAACTGTGAAACTTCTTTGTTCCACATATACATTTACATGTTATCTCATAGAAGAGTACTTAACAGATAGGGCAGACTTAAAGACTCCTTATACACTTCTCTTTTACAAAAAATCAAGTGCTTCAGATTTGCTGACCTCTCCTGATATGACAAGTGGCTTTCTAACAAAGACTTCTTTTTAAAAGAAGACACCATTCTAACAAAGACTTCTTTTTAAAAGAAGTGCCACACCTGTCCATTAAAGGTAAACATGACATTTGAACAAAGAATGAAAAGAAACCGCTGTTTTAAAGAAATGTATGTTATGAAGTTGATATTTTTGTAAAAGAAGTTTGGATATGTCCCCAACATTGTTTGATTTTGTTAAAAATCGGTATGTTACCTATAAAATCTACCTTCTTCACACTCTAAACACTTGGAAATAACACATTATAACTTGTTAAACAACCTTTCAAATGAAAAGTGTCAGTGGCTTAGAAACAACCCATTCAAAATATATAAGCATACCACCTTCTGATTAGTTTTCAAGAAAAACTAATAATCATCAAGGAGCAACATTTTAACAAAAATCATTACAAATTTGGTGAACAGGTTGAAAGTTGTGTTTTATGATTTGGTAAGAATGCCCACACTGTATTTATTCTACTTAATTCAATGTGAAATGGACACCAGTTTTGACCAGTGAAATTGGTAATTTCATAGTTTGACTATATATTTGTGTGAAAACTAGTGGCCTAGTGTCTCCTGGCTGCCCTCAAAGACATCTCCGCTCAGGTAAATTAGGATCTGGGGGTAGTAACTGGAACTCCAGCGAGACCAGAACCTTGTGCCTCACTTCCTGATGCACTTGGAAACTCAACGACTTGCTCCATGCTCTGCCCAAATACCACACTGAGATGGTATCTGGAAGTGGAGCCTTTGGAAGGTTATTAGATTTAGATGAGGTCATGAGAGTGGGACCCTATGATAGGATTAGTGCTCCTATAAGGAAAGGAAAGGAAGAGATACAAGAGCTCTGAGCATCGAAGTAGATAGGCCAAGACAACCTCAGAGACCCCTTGCTCAGTGATAGGAAGAACTGAAGTTCTTGAGAAAGAGAAACCCAGAAGTTGGGTAGAAGAAAAATAAGGCTATGGAACTGGAGGTCTGAGGTCTGGGAGGCAATGATCTAGATGACCAAAGGCCAAATAGGTAGATAAATGAGAACAATGGAGAAATGAAATGTGCTCTGAAAAGGAAAAACTCACCTTTCCTCCTGTGTTGGGGAAAACCAAATCATCCTTGTTATCTCTTTCTTTCCTGTGTGTCTTTTATTATTCACACTAAACACTTCACTTCTGATCACCAAATGTATAAAGGCTTTTCCCTACACCAAGCAATGCTCTGTGATACCAGCTGAATGTCTTATAATTGAACTTAATTCTATTATTATCTACCTGAAGACAGTGTCAAATGCCCTAGGTTAAGAGCTCAGTCCTACAAGAATGCCCCCACATCATTTCAGATGCCAATTGCAAGTAGTAGAACCCCAGTTTAACCATAAATTCTGCCCAATTTGGCTAAAAATAAAATATTCCCACAGTCCCCTCCTCGAGTTCAATTGATTTGTTAGAGCAGCTCACGTAACTCAAAGAAACACTTACTTACACTTACCAGTTTATTAAAGAATATAGTAAAGGATACAGATGAACAGCCAGATAAAGAAGTACATAGAGTGAGGTCTGGGAAGGTTCTGGGTGCAAGAACTTCTGTCCCCATGGAATTGAGGTACATTACCCTGCTGGTGCGGAAGTGTTTGCCAATATGGAAGCTCTTTAAACCCTATACTTTCGGGATTCTATCACATAAGCATAATCAATTATTAATTCCTTTCAGCCCCTCTCCTTTCTCAAGAGAATGGGGGGGTCCTAAAAATTTCAAACCTTTCATCATGACTTGGCCTTTCAAGTGACCACCCTCACCCAGCAGCCATCCAGGAGCCCACTCAGAGTCACCTCAATAGAACAAAAACACTCCTGCCATCCAGGAAATTATAGGGGTTTCAGGAGGCCTATGTCAGGCCCTGGAATCAAAGACCAAATAATAGAATAAAAGATGCTCCCAGTGCTCTTATCACAAGGGTTTTTGTAGCTTTGTGTCAGAAACCAAGGGTAGAGACCAGTATATGTACTTCTTATTATAAATCACATTAAAGCCCCTTCAGCTCTCACCTCTGGACACATTTGCTCTCCGCAGTGTCCCAGAACTTACATGCAATCCTGAAGAAAAGGGGAGAGAAACCCTGAAATGTCCAAGAGAAAGTTTCCACTGCCCAGCCAAATGCAGAAGAGAAATTAATTCAGTTAAAGGCAAGTAGGGAAAGTTGCATGTCTTGCTCAAGGGTGTGGTTTGCCATTGCAACATTTCAATGGATCAGCCTCAGAAGAAGTTGAAGTGTTTCTTCTTCCAACTTGAACAAGAATTCCTTGGGAGTATAGACTGAGAGGACAACAGAGCATCTCTCAACTATACTCGTATCTTTTAAAAGACAACTTTGGGTTAGAATTTGAAAGAAATAAAAATGTGATTCTGAAGCAGAGTGGGTGGAAATTCATATTTGTTCAAGTATAACAGCTTTATAGCAAATGCCTCGAATTTTTCATTTCTCTTCTCATACCCTTATCCTGGCCTTCAAATCATTCAAAATAAATGCAGCATTTGATTAGAAAGACAGCTTTTTGACACTGTAAAAAATCAGGATCGTGGATCTTCCATATAGATTCCCATCTTTCCTGAAGATGTTTTTACTGGGGAGAAATGAGCACAAAAGCAGCTGTAATCAGTAGTATTGATTCTAGGGCTGAAAACATTTTTCATAAGTCTCCAAGATTATATTGTCAAGCAAGGAAAGCAAATAGAACAAGCATTCTTGTTTATTGTAGCTATAAAAATGAATGAGATGTTATAGACCATGGATTTTCAGGAAACTCACTTCTGTCTTCTCAAAATATATTCCTCTAGGTACCCACCCATTGAAAACTCGGTGGCATGGCCATCTGCTTTGTGAGATCTACAGCTGAGCAGACATGTTCAAGTGCAAGGATTTTGCAAGTAATTTGGGGAATATTTCCTGATTTCTAGGGGCTTCCTGGAGGGTTCTTAAAAACACACATTTCTGATGAACAGATACCTGTACGAGATGATAGTTACATTACTGTTTCAAGTTATAGGTAACTTATTACTTATAACTGAGTTATGAACACAATGATAAAAATGAACTCCCTGCTTTCATTGATTTATAGTCTATCAGGGGATACAAACACTTGGGCATGCTCCTGTAACACCTCATAAGGAGGCCTGGGATAGCAGAAACCAGTGCATATTAGAGAAGCACAAAGAAAAGTCTTAAGCAACTATGAAAGGCTTCCCAGAGGAAGTAGCATCTAATCCAAGACATACAAGTTAAATGGAAATTTCTTGGCAGACTAAATAGAATAGACAAAGGCTGAGAGACCTAAGGGTCTTTGGGGATCTTCGAAAAGTTTAGTACAATGAAGGAGATACATGAGATTTTTTTCCAGGAGGATTTATTGCAATTTACATGCAAAAAAGTACCATTTTTAATGCACAATTCTATGATTTTTGACAGATGAATATAATGATGTAACCATCACCACCATAATCAAGTTATAGGAGACGTTCATCACCCCTAATTTCCCTCCAGTGCCCCTTTGAAGAGAGCCAGTCCCTTCCCCTGACTCAGCCCTTGGCACCCATTGATCTATCTTCTATTTCTATTGCTTACCTTTTACAGCACGTCATATAAGTGGAATCATACTATGAGTTGCCTTGTGAGTCTGTCATTTTTTACTTAGCATAATGCATTAAGATTCATCCATATTGTTGCATTTGTGTACATGAGATTCTTTATTTATGAACCCAATTTTTGGTTGTAGACAGTTGGTATTTAGACTAGTCGCCTGATCCTAAAAATTTAATTGTGATCAAGTTTTAATGACCGAGAAGAATCTTAGAGGGAATTCTGGAAGGGTGGCTGCTGATGTGCATGGCTACTTAACTCCCTTTCCCATCTCTCCATCAGGAATAATACAACTAGCAAGGTACAACCAAAGACTACCTTCAAAGAAGAGGCTTTGCCTGTTCCTATTCACCTCACTACTTGTGGCCTTTAGAAAGCCTATCCAGTCCACAGATTACTGTGAACCTGGAGGGGTGATGCACAGTGAAATGCACTGACACCAGCCCCTGTGGATGGGGGAATGCTCTCACTTGTCCCCAGTAAGCCTCAGGATAGTTTTCCAGGTTTCTTTAACACCACCTCTTAAGACCAAAATTCGCCAGTTGAGATAGCTACACCTACAAATTCTAAGGGAACACCTTCCCATAAAGAGATAAACAAAATGAGATTCATTTAGGACTTAAATGAGAGGTGTTTACTCTTGGCTGATACATTGGAATCACCTGAGGATCTTAAAAAGTCACCAACATCTTAATTCCATCCCTGGACATTCTTCATTAATTGTCTTCACTGTGTCCTGGGCATTGGAATTTTGAATACCTCCTTGAAGTGATTCCCATGTGTGGCTAAGGTTAAGAACCACTGAATTACTGAAATTCAACAGCTTTAGGTAGAAAACTAAGTTTAACAGGGAGAACAGATGACTACTATTAAGATAGAGCTAATGGAAAAGACAGATGAAGTTAAAAAGCAAATGAGAATTCCCAAGGACATTTAATTCAACATAGAACAAAATATTTTCTTGAACTAGAATACTTATTTATGAAATTACAAGTTCAACAGACTGAGAAGAAAATATTCTTTTTAAGTAATTTTTAAATATATTTTTATTTATTTCAGAGAGGAGGGGAGAGAGACAGGGAGAGAGAAATATGACGAGAGAGAATCATTGATAGGCTGCCTCCAGCACTGAGGATCAAGCCCGCACCCCAAGCATTCGCCCTAACTGGTAATTGAATCACCATCTCCTGGTCATAGGTCGACGCTCCACTACTGAGCCAACCCTGCCACGTGAGAATATTCTTTGTTGAGAACCAAATTACTATTTTGGAAGATCAAGCAGAAGAAGTATTTTATAAATAATATGGAATTCATAAGAAACGGGGAGGATAGACCAGGATATGTGGATGTGAATAATAAAAGTTTACAAGAGGAGGAAAGGGAACAGATGGGAAGTAATATGAAAATCATAAGAGAAAATTGATCTGAGTGGTTTTGCATCTTCAAGTTAAGAAATTGAGAGGGCCAAGTAAAATTAATTATACTTAAAATAAAACAAAATCCAGACCTCCAGTAACATTCCTCATGATATTCCTGAATTCCAACTATGGAGGAAAATAAATATTACAGGTTTATAGAAAAGAAAAACAGCAGATGACTTTGAATGGAAAAAAGATAAGCTAAAGTCAGACATCTGTCTACAATACTGGAGGTGTCAGACTCTGGGAAAAGGCTTAAAGGTGACTGAATGAGGACAGTATTCAAAGAATCCTATACCCACACACAAAATCAATCACTTGTCAAGGAAAGATATTTTTAGATATTCAGAGACTCAGATAGTCTATAGAAAAATACAGATAATTCCTATATTAAACTATTCCAGATCATAGAAAAAATATGTAAATTTTTCCAAATCCATTCAATGAAGCTATTTTAGCCAAACTGGCAAAATCTTATATAGGATGCACATACACACACACACACACACACACACACACACACACTCAGAAAAGTGCTAGGTTAACTTTTTTTATGAACATAAAGAAAAATTATAAATGAAATATTGGGAAGCTGAATCTACCAGTATATTAAAAGTATAATCCACAACTACAGGAATGCAAAGATAATCCAGATTAATAACACTTTTTTGGTGGATAAATTGATATCATATGGAGTTTAGGCAATGTAAATCATAATCCCAACAGAATTTTCTGTAGATATAGATAAACTGATATTGAAATATATATACAAAGGCAAAAGACTAGAATAGCCAAGTCATTTTTTTAAAAGAAGAATGAATTATAGGAATCACACTGACTTTAAGGCTTTTAATAAAGCTTTAGTAATTAAGACAGTGAAACAAAATGAGAGGCCAAAAATAGAACCACACAGAAATGGCCAATTGAATTTTGAGAGAAAAGCAAAATATTGAATTCAATGAAAGCAAAAGCAATTCAATGAAAGAAGGACAATCTTTTCAAAACATGGAAATCAACATGCAAAAAGATGAACCCCAACCTAAATCATATGCCTCATACAAAAATTAACTCAAAATAAATAATGATTCTAAAATTATATAAAATTTACATTTTTATAGCATAAAATGTAAAACTATAAGGCTTTAGAAGAAAGTATAGAAGAGAATTTTCATGACCTGGAATTAATGAAGAGTTCATAAACATGGTACCATATGGTATACATATGGTAGAGAGTCATCATCAATAACTATTTCAATATATATTTGCAGTGACGTACAAAATAGGATATTGGTTAGTAGCTTTGGGGAAATAATTCTTTTATCATTTTGTACCCTCCTATTCCATTTATGATTAGAATTTTGATAATGATTGGATATAGAATTTTATACAATGTCTTTTCAGCATTTGCTAAACATGATTTGCTATGATCCTGTTTTCTCATGTATATTAGTTCACATAATAGTTAATGTTAAAGATTCTAGAATAGGAAATAATTGTCTTATATCACAAGAGTAATGCACCTCTTAACAATGGGGATATGTCCTGCTGAGGAACGAGTCATTAGGCAATTTCATCCTTGTGCAAACATCTTAGAGTTCACTTACACAAACATAAATGGTATAGTCCACTACACACCTAGGCTATATGGTATAGCTTATGGCTACTAGGCTGCAAGTCTGTAGAGCATGTTACTCTATAAAAGAACACAAGATTAAATCATGCACAAGATAAAATGAAGCAATGAAGAGATGCAGTAAATACGAGATGTATGAGACTGCTGCTGGTGTAAAACAGACAGCATACTGTTTTGCAGAAAACTTTTTTTTAAGTAAAAAGTGTATACTGTAAAATAATGATAGAAAATATAATATAGTAAACATATAGTAAACAGTAGCATAGTCATTTATTATCAAGTATTATGTGCTGTACATAATTGTAAGTGCTGCATTTTTATGTTCTGGCAGCGCAATAGGATTGCACCATCCTCACCACAATACATGAGTAATATGTTGCACTATGACACATTGGCTATGATGTCACTAGGCGATAGGAACTTTTCAGCTCCATTATAATCTTTACTAGAGGCCCGATGCATGAAATTTGTGCATTGGCGGGAAGGGGGTCCCTCAGCCTGGCCTGCACCCTCTCACAATCTAGGACCTCTCAGGGGAAGTCCGACTGCCGCAGGTTTAGGTCCAATCCCACAGGCCTACACTGGCAGTCAGACATCCCTCTCGCAATCTGGGACTGCTGGCTCCTAACTGCTGGACTGTCTGCCTGCCTGGTCAACCCTAACCACCTCTTCCTGCTTGCCTGATTGCCCCTAACCACTCACCTGCATGCCTGATTGCCCCCAACTGTTCACCTACCTGCCTGATTGCTCCTAACCACTCACCTGCCTACCTGATTGCCCCAGTACCTGCCTGCCTGATTGTCCCTAACTGCTCACTTACCTGCCTGATTGCCCCTAATACGTCTGCCTGCCTGCCTGCCTGATCACCCCTAACTACTTGCCTGCCTGCCTGATTTCCCCTAACCACTTGCCTACATGTCTGATCACCCCTAACCACTCTGCCTGCCTCTGCCTCAGCCCCCACCACTGCAGCTTCATCCAGAAGGACATCTGAAATGATGTCTAGAAGGTCATTTGGCTGTCCAATGTAATTAGCATATTAGGCTTTTATTATTATAGATGTGCAAAATTTGCTACCATCATATGTGCAAATGCAATCTGTTGTTGATGGAAGCACTGCTATGTGGTTCATGCTTTTGTGTTATTCAACATAGTTTTGGAGGTTTCTTTTAGTGCTCTAAGACAAAATACTCAGGGATAATATTAAAGAAGTTAAATTAATTTCATTTGGAGATTATATTTGTGCACTTAGAAACATGCCCCTTCACAAAATAACTACTAAAATTAATGAGGATTGAATAATATGGTGATATAAATGTCAGTGTTACTGGCAGACTTTTTTAAAACATGCTGGGTGAAGTACAAACCTGAAATGCTTTTTATTTTTATCTAATCACAGGCTTCAACAATGTTCTGCTGAAATTTCCTTTTTTATCCCTTTCATTTGGATAGAATCCATAGATTTTTGGTCTTTTTCAAGAACTAAAAGCTTAATATGGTCTAGTTAAGTTTTAAAATTACACAGTAATAACATTCATTTTTGTATGCTCCCACACAATATTCAAAATATTTATTTATATGACTATTATCCATAATATACTAGTTATGTACCATAATTTATGAAATATTTTTTAGTGTGGGTATTTGAGTTTGTGTCTAATGCCTGGCTATTAGAGATAATCCTACCTAATAGAAGAATAATATGCAAATTAACCATCACTCTGCTACACCCATAAGCCATGCCCATCAGCCAATCAGGAGCAAATATGCAAATAAACCCAACCAAGATGGCTGCAACCACAGAGAGAAGGAGGGAGGCATGGGTTTCCCCAGCAATTGAGGAAGCCAAGCTTTCTGCCTGCCCTTTGCTGGCCTAGGCCTCCACTCAAGGGTACAAAGTTTCAATTACAGAAGGTAAACAAATCCAAACAGAAATGGCGGCAGCCACAGAGCTGGAAAGAGCAGGAGGCTAGGGTTTCCCCTGGCAATGGAGGAAGCCACACTTTCCACACACCCTGGTGGGCCCAGGCCTCCACTTAATGTTACAAAGTTTCAATTATAAAAGATACATAAACTCCAACAGAAATGGCTGCCACCACGGAGCAAGCAGAAAGCTTGGCTCCACTGCAGGCTACAAAGTTTTAATTGTAGAAGATAAATAAACCCCAGATACCAGTGCCTTCACTTGGGTCACTGGGGGCATGGCAGGCCTGCAAACCACCATAGGCCCCTCACTCAGGCCGTCCCATGACCCAAGGGAGCCCCCATCCTGATCTGGGATATCCTTCAGGGAAAACCAGCCGGTCTTCACCCATGCACCAGCCCTCTATCCTATCTAATAAAAGAGTAATATGCAGATTGACCATCACTCCAACACACAAGATGGCCATCAGAGGAGGGCAGTTGGGAGGGACCAGGCCAGCAGAGGATAAAAGTTGAGGGTCACTGGGCATGCAAGGAAGGGCAGATGGGGGGACCCAGGCCTGCAGTGGAGAGCAGTTGGGGGTGATCAGGCCTGCAGGGGAGAGCAGTTAGGGGTCACCAGGCCAGCAGAGAAGGGAAGTTAGGGGGGACCAGGCCTACAGGGGAGGGCAGTTAGAGGCAAACAGGCTGGCAAGGGAGCAGTTAGGCATCAATCAGACTGGCAGGGGAGTGGTTAGGGGGTGATCAGGCTGGCAGGCAGAAGTGGTTAGGGGCAATCAGGAAGGTAGGCAGGCGAGCAGTTGGGAGCCAGCAGTCCTGCATTATGAGAGGGATGTCCAACTGCCTATTTAGTCCCAATTCCAGTGGGCCCAGTGGGATCGGGCTTCAACAGGCAGTTGGAAGTCCCTCAAAGGGTCCCACATTGGAGAGGGTGCAGGCTGGGCTGAGGGATATCCCTCCCCCCACTCCCATGCATGAATTTCATGCACCAGGCCTCTAGTCTATACTAATAAAAGCCTAGATGGCCTTTATGCCCTCACATCATCACAAAATGGCCACACCCATGTTGTCACAAGATGGCCACCCCCACTTCATCATAAGATGGCTGCTACAAGATGGCTACCCCCTACATTATCACACAATGGCTACCACAAGATGGCCACCCCCATGTTGTTATAAGATGGTCGGCAGGGAAAATGGCGGAAGAGCAGATGGGCGGTTTCTGAGTCTTGTCCCGAGGAAGAGAGAGAGAGCAGCGGAGGATCGCGCTAGGAGTGCTGGTCAACAAGCCAGGAGACGGGCAAACACCAGAGGAAATTTGGGGTCTGCTGATCAGGGAGCCCCCGACAGCTGACCACCCACGGCTGGGTCCCTTACCGGAGATACTTGCCGGCGCGCACGGGGAGATCTCGCCATCTTGGAAGGGAGGAGGTTCGAGTCGGAGGCCTGATTATCCACAGCCCCAAGGAACACCAAATGAACATAGTCGGCGCGAACCCTTGATCTCAGAGGAGCTCAGATTTCGCAGCGATCCGGTGGGTGAGTTCCCCTCGGCCCGGTAGTTCCGACTGAGTTCCACTCGGCGCAGCAACCCCCGCCCACCAGTTCTCGCGCACCAGCTCGCGCGCAGCGCCAGGCGCACCGAGGCTGAAGGACTTGGCCTGGATTTGCAGGAAGCCCCAGGCACGCCTGTCTGTGGACTGGGCTCCTAGGAGGGGGGATATCTGGGGAGCAGCACATCTGGATCTGAATCCAAGAAGTGTCCACAGAGATACAGGGGAGTGCAGCCAGCTCGGGACCGCCCCACCCCCAGCCCTCCATAGTCCAGAGACACAGAGAGAGGGGGGAAAAAGATAGAAAGGCTTTAGAGTCCTGGAAGTCATCCAGAAACACTGCCACCCAGAGGCTAAAGCACATATGGTCTCTAGATCGGCCTATAAATCAGGACTTGTAATCAACACGGAGGAACAGTGAAACACAGGGATCTGCAACTACCGCCCAGACGGGGAACAGGCGTGCCAGACAGAACAACACAGAAACTGAATGACCTTCATTACAGCAAATTTTGTTTAATTTTCAATTTTTACTTTTTAACTGTTTAATTTTTGTTTTTTTTACCTACTTTAATTGCAAAGCTTACTCAAGAAATTTTTTCATCTGCCCTCACTTGATTTTACCTTTTTAATTAATTCATTTTTTATAGGTAATCAACATTATTACTACTACTATTTTACCTTTTTTATGTTTTTTATCTTATTTTCTTTTGTTTATTTTTATTACTACTTTTTAAGTGACATATTATAATCCTTTTTTTTAATTTCCTTTTTTTTTCTTTCTCTTTTTCTTCTTTTTCTTTCTTTTCTCTTTTTTTCCCCTTTGGGATTACTATACAAAAGACTATTTATACCTTTCCTTCTCCAACGCTCTATTCTAACTCAACCCTACCTTTATGCCATCACTCTCTTCCTAACCCTTTCCCTTTGGTGCCCTGCTTATCTTAACTCTTTACTGCTCTAGATTTTCCCTATTTTTTTTCTATTTATCCCCTCCTAAATTTCACCCTTCCAGTGTATATCTAACCCCCAACCCCCTACTCCAAGTCCATTCGCACCTACCTTGTCACTGTCCTTAAAAAAAAAAAAAAAATCCTTCTCTCTACCCTTTGTAGTTGTATGCTAAATGCTAACTATATCAAAGTTTTATGCTTTTTTGTAAGATTGGTTTGCTTATTCTGTTTATTTGATTGCATGATTTTGTTACCTGGGTTCTAGTCACCTTTATTGGAGGATATTAATATTGCAAACGCTTTTCTGTTCAGTGCCTTGTGTGTTGTACCTGGTTGTGTTGTATTTTGTACCTTTAAATCTAAGCAGGAGAGAGAGAACTACATAAACAGGCGTCCTAAAAAGATTGATCATGGGGAGGCTAAGAAACAACCCGCCTATGAAAGAAAATCAGCCATCACCAGAAAATGAAGTAAACGATTTAGAGGCAAGCAACCTACCAGAGCAAGAATTCAGAGTAATGATCATGGGATGGCTAAAAAGAATGGAAGACAAATTTGACAATATGAGTAAGACCCAAGAGGAAATGAAGAAGACCCAAGAGGAAATGAAGGTGACCCAAGAAGAAATGAAAAATGACATAGCTACTGTAAAGAACTCAATAGAAAGCATCAAAAGTAGGCTAGATGAAGCAGAGGACCGGATCAGTGAGCTTGAAGACAAGATGGAAAAAAATACACAATTAGAGCAGCTTTTAGAAAAAAAAATTAAAAAGCAGGAAGAGAGCCTACGGGAACTTTGGGACATTACAAAGCAAAACAATATTAGAATAATAGGGGTTCCAGAAGGAAAGGAAACAGAGGAAGGCATAGAAAAACTGTTTCAAGATATAATGACAGAAAACTTTCCTGAGATAGAGAAGAAAAAAACCATACAAATACAAGAAGCTCGTAGAGTCCCAAGCAAAATGAATCCCCAAAGACCAACAGCTAGGCACATTATAATTAAAGTACAAAACAACAACGACAAAGCAAGAATCTTAAAAGCAGCTAGAGAGAGACAGAAGGTCACATATAAAGGAACCCCCATCAGACTAGCAACTGATTTCTCCACAGAAACTCATCAGGCCAGAAGGGAATGGGATGAAATATACAAAGTCATGCAAAGGAAGGGTCTGAATCCAAGAATACTGTACCCAGCAAGGCTATCAATCAAGATTGAAAATGAAATCAAGAGCTTCACAGACAAAAAAAGACTAAAGGAATTTATCTCCACCAAACCAGCAATGCAAGAAATGCTAAAGGGTTTACTGTAAAAATGAAGAAATAGGAAGCAAAGAAGGAACACAGGGGTATAGAATAAAAATGGCATCAAATACCTACTTATCAATAATAACTTTAAATGTAAATGGTTTAAATGCTCCAATCAAAAGACATAGGGTAACAGAATGGATAAGAAAGCAAGACCCATATATCTGCTGTCTACAAGAAACACACTTCAGGAAAAAAGATGCACACAGGCTGAGGGTGAAGGGATGGAAAAAGATTTTCCAGGCGAACGGAAATGAAAAAAAGGCTGGGGTAGCAATACTTATATCTGACAAATTAGATCTCAAAGTGAAGGACATAAAAAGAGATATTGAAGGCCACTTCATTATACTAAAGGGAGCAATCCAACAAGAAGAAATAACCCTGGTAAACATATATGCACCCAATACGGGAGCACCCAAATACATAAAGAAACTGCTGGAGGACATTAAGGGAGAGATTAATAGCAATGCAATCATAGTAGGAGACTTTAATACTTCACTGTCACCTCTGGACAAATCATCTAAACAAAAAATCAGTAAAGAAACGTCAATCCTAAATGACGTACTAGACCAGATGGAATTAATCGACATCTTCAGAACATTCCATCCCAAAGCCACAGAATATACATTCTTCTCAAGTGCACACGGGTCATTCTCAAAGATAGACCACATGTTGGGACATAGGCAGAGTCTCTTCAAATTCAAGAAGATAGAAATCTTATCAAGCATTTTCTCAGATCACAGTGCCATAAAATTGGAAATCAACTACAATAATAATAAGCCAAAGAAATTAAACACATGGAGACTAAATAGCATGCTATTGAACAAAGACTGGGTTACCAGAGAAATCAAGGAAGAAATCAAAAACATCATGGCAACTAATGACAATGAAAACACAACAATCCAAAATCTATGGGATACAACAAAAGCTGTTTTGAGAGGGAAGTTCATATCCCTACAAGCCTATTGCAAAAAACAAGAAAGAATGGTAACAAATTATCTAACCCTACAACTCAAACAGTTAGAAAAAGAACAGCAAGAAAGGCCCAGTGTAAGCAGAAGGAAGGAAATAATAAAAATCAGAGCGGAGATTAACAACATAGAGACCAAAGACACAATACATTAGATCAACAAAACCAAGAGCTGGTTCTTCGAACGGATAAACAAGATTGATGAGCCTCTAGCCAGGCTAACCAAGAAACAAAGAGAGAGGACCCAAATAAACAAAATCAGAAATGAAAGAGGTGAAATAACAACAGACCCAGCCGAAATACAAAGGATTGTTACAAAATACTATGAACAACTCTATTCCAACAAACTGGACAACCTGGAGGAAATGGACATATTCCTAGAAAAATACAACCTTCCAAAACTCAATCAGGAAGAATCTAAAAATCTCAATAGACCAGTAACTTGGGAAGAAATTGAAGCAGTCATCAAAAAGCTTCCAGCAAACAAAAGCCCAGGGCCAGATGGCTTCACAGGAGAGTTTTACCAAACATTCAAGGAAGAACTAAAACCTATCCTCCTCAGACTTTTCCAAAAAATTCAAGAGGAAGGAACACTGCCAAACTCCTTTTATGAAGCCAGCATCACCCTAATACCAAAACCAGATAAAGACAACTCAATGAAAGAGAATTACAGGCCAATATCCCTCATGAACATAGATGCCAAAATCCTCAACAAAATTCTAGCAAATCGGCTCCAGCAGTACATCAGGAAGATCATACACCATGACCAAGTAGGTTTTATTCCAGGAACGCAAGGATGGTATAATATTCGCAAATCAATAAACGTGATACATCACATAAACAAACTGAGAGATAAAAATCATATAGTCATATCTATCGATGCAGAAAAGGCATTTGATAAAATCCAACACCCTTTCCTGATAAAAACTCTCAACAAGGTGGGAGTACAAGGATCACACCTCAACATAATAAAAGCTATATATGATAAACCCACAGCCAACATCATGCTCAATGGGCAAAAACTAAAACCATTCCCTCTAAGAACAGGAACAAGACAGGGATGCCCACTCTCACCACTCCTCTTTGACATAGTACTGGAAGTACTCGCCATTGCAATTAGACAAGAAGAGGAAATAAAAGGCATCAAAATTGGAAAAGAAGAAGTAAAGCTGTCACTATTTGCAGATGACATGATATTGTACATAAAAAACCCAAAAGACTCCATCAAAAAGCTAATAGACTTAATAAACGAATTTGGCAATGTAGCAGGATACAAAATCAATGCCAAGAAATCAATGGCATTTCTCTACACCAATAGTGAACTTACAGAAACAGAGACTAAAAAAGCAATCCCGTTTACCATCGCACCAAAAAAATTAAGATACCTAGGAATAAACTTAACCAAGGAGGTAAAAGACCTATATACAGCAAACTACACGACACTGAAAAAAGAAATAGAGAAAGATGTAAACAGATGGAAGAACATACCATGTTCATGGATTGGTAGAATCAACATCATCAAAATGTCCATACTTCCCAAAGCAATATACAAGTTCAATGCACTCCCCATGAAAATACCATGGACATACTTCACAGACCTAGAAAGAACTCTCCAAAAATTCATTTGGAACAATAAAAGACCCCGAATAGCCTCAGCAATCTTGAGAAATAAGAGTAAAGTAGGAGGAATCTCAATACCAGATTTCAAGCTGTATTACAAAGCAACTGTTCTCAAAACAGCCTGGTACTGGCACAAGAACAGACATATTGATCAATGGAATAGATTAGAGAATCCAGACATCAACCCAAATCAATATGCTCAATTAATATTTGACAAAGGAGGCACGAACATACAATGGAGCCAAGACAGTCTTTTCAATAAATGGTGTTGGGAAAATTGGACAGAGACATGCAAAAGAATGAAACTAGATCACCAACTTACACCATACACAAAAATAAACTCAAAATGGATACAGGACTTAAACATAAGACGGGAAACCATAAAAATACTAGAGGCATCCACAGGCAGCAAAATCTCAGACATATGCCTAAAGAACTTCTTCACTGATACTAACCCTAGGGCAATGGAAGCTAAGGAGAAAATAAACAAATGGGACTACATCAAAATAAAAAGCTTTTTTACATCAAAAGAAACCATCAACAAAACAACAAGAAAACCCACTGTATGGGAGAACATATTTGCAAACGATATCACTGATAAAGGTTTAATCTCCAACATCTACAGACAGCTTATACAACTCAATAAAAGGAAAATGAATGAGCCAATTAAAAAATGGGCAATGGACCTAAATAGAATCCTCTCAAAAGAAGACAGAAGGAAGGCCAAGAGGCACATGAAAACATGCTCCAAGTCACTAATTATCCGAGAGATGCAGGTCAAAACAACAATGCGGTACCATCTCACACCTGTCAGAATGGCCAACATCAACAAAACAACAAACAACAAATGTTGGCGAGGTTGTGGAGAAAAAGGAACCCTCCTGCACTGCTGGTGGGATTGCAGGGTGGTGCAACCACTGTGGAAAACAGTATGGAGCTTCCTCAAAAAACTGAAAATGGAACTCCCATTTGACCCAGTAATCCCACTACTAGGAATATACCCCAAGAAACTAGAAAGACCAATCAGAAAGGATATATGCACCCCTATGTTCATAGCAGCACAATTTATAATAGCTAGGACGTGGAAACAGCCTAGGTGCCCGTCAGCAGATGAATGGATCAGAAAACTATGGTACATCTACACCATGGAATACTATGCTGCCATAAAAAGGAAGGAATTCTCATCATTTGCAGTAACCTGGATGGAATTGGAGAGCATCATGCTGAGTGAAATAAGCCAATCAATGAAAGAGAAACACTACATGACCTCACTCATTTATGGATATTAAAGAACATTATAAACGAATGAACAGAAAGATAGATATAGTGACAGTAAAACAACAGGCACTGCCAAATGACAGCGGGGGGGGGGGAGGGTAGGGAGATCTGGGGGAGATAAGAGATCAACCGAAGGACTGGTATGCTTGCATATAAGAACAACCAATGGACACAAAACTCTGGGGAGGGAGGGCACCTATGGGGGGGGGGCAATGATAAGCTATGTACACAGATAATACCTTAATAAAAAAAATATTTAAAAAAAAAAAAAAAAGATGGTCGGCAGGAGAGGGCAGTTGTGGGCAATCAGAGCTGCAGGAAATGGCAGTTAGGGGTGACAAGCTGGCAGGGGAGGGCAGTTAGGGGAGACCATGCTGGCAGGGAAGGGCTGTTGGGGTGACCAAGCCTACAGAGGAGGACAGTTAGGGGTGACCAGTCTGACAATGGAGGGCTGTTGGGGGTGACCAGGCCTGCAGGGGAGGACAGTTGTGGGCAACCAGGCTGGCAGGGGAGGGCAGTTGGGGACAACCAGGCTGGCAGGGGAGGGCAGTTGGGGACAACCAGGCTGGCAGGGGAGGGCAGTTGGGGGCAACCAGGCTGGCAGGGGAGGGCAGTTGGGTGCCATTGGGCTGGCAGGGGAGCAGTTAGGGGGTGATCAGACTGGCAGGCAGAAGTAGTTAGGGGCAATCAGGCAGGCAGGCAAGTGGTTAGGAGCCAGCAGTCCCAGATTGTGAGGATGATGTCCCAGATTAGAAAGGGTGCAGGCTGGGTTAAGGGACATCCCCCAGTGCACAAATTTCATGCACCAGGCCTCTAGTCCTTTAATAAGTACCTTTTTAGTATGTAGCTTTATTTTAGAGTTACTTTCTTGGGGAAAATTCCTAAGTATGCATAAATGCTTTAACATGTCTTGTGGGATTTTTCCCCAAAAAAATTCATTTTTAAGAAGGCTATATCAATTTGCACTGCTATTAATTTGGTTGGATATCTCTCTCCTACCATTCTGATTAGACATATTATTACAACTGCATCTTACCATCATCTTTATCTTGTTCTTATTATCTATACAAAATGGTGAATGTCCAGGGCTCAACAAGAGCTCCAACTTTAGTATCAGATTTATTATAAAATTCCTATTCAGCAAATGTTTGTGTTAGGATCTGCATAACAAATAGCCAAAGGTAAGAGGCTGGGTCTTTTGTTCCATTCTGGGACACTTTCAATTCAATCTAACAGTTGTTGGAGGAAGCCTGAGGGGTATAGGAGCAACATGAGGAGTAGAGACCATCAGGGTGTTTTCAGCAATGAAGGAGGTGTGAGAGTAATTCCCAAAAGGACTCAGAGAAGGTTTTAGTTTGATAAGATGGAATATGTATACTCCAGCTTGTTAATCCCACTGAATGAAGCTAAAATTTGTACAGGATGCATGGAGCATCTATTTAAGGACTCTGAAAAGTAAACAGTAGCAAACAAACTGGACAGTTTCTGTTTGGAGAACTAAAAGGGGGATACCCTATGAAACCAAAAAGTACTAAGGAGGTCAGAGACAGACAGAACTTACAAAGGAACACCAATAAGATGAATAGTTGACCTACATTAAAACAATGGAAGTAAGAAGGCAGTGGGAGAGAGGAACATCCAAGATGGCGGCCTAGGCAGTCTCCTAAGCTGCCGCCTCATCAACAATTTAATTAAAAAAACAACTAAAATCAAAAAGGACTTCACCAAAACCTCAGGAAAGCTGGCGGAGTGGAATAGCTACAACTAGAAAGAAAGAGAGAGGCTCACGGATCAGACTGGGAGCCGAAAAGCACTGAGGTAGGGAGACGCTCGCGCACGCGGCCACCGAATACCTGCCTGGCGGTGGGAGGGGAGGAATCCCCGATTGCACGGAACCCTTTCCGACTGTACTGAACCCCAGCCCCGGCTGAAATTCCGTGGTCCCAGGCTCATACGGGTGGAGTCTGGACTGCAGAGAAAGGCACCCAGAGACTCAGAGACTCAGAGACTGGGAGACCGGGGACCGGGAGCCACAGTCGCAGTCTGCAGGGTCTACAGCCTCGCGCGCGAGCAAGTACGCGCTGAGGTCTGACCGCCGCCTCTCCGGAGCGGAAGGAGCCAGAAGCTCCAGGTCTGACCACGGAGGCTGCCGCCGCCTCTCTGTACAAGGTGGTAGCGGAAGGAGTCAGAAGCTCCAGGTCTGACTGCGGAGGCTGCCGCTGCCTCTATGTACAAGATGGCGGCCTCTCTGTAGCGGAAGGAGTCAGAAGCTCCAGACTACAGAGACCAGCCCAAGTCCAGGCGAGCCCCTGCGGCACCCACGCTCTTGCTTGGGGAAACTGGGCCGGTCAGGCGGAAACTCAGGCGAGTGCACAAGGGCAAGGCGGAAGCCAAGACTGTCAGTTCAGCCCTGAGACTCCGCCCCATCCAAGCTGAGCAGAGGTTTCTGCAGTTTTTCAAGTCTGATCCTATAAGACTGTCTCCAATACAGAAGTTATCCCAGAGTAGACACAGCTGATACCCACATCCAATTGGCCTGAAGGTCAATTCACAACAATAGAGACTTAGCTACAACAAGGCTGTGCACGCAGTCCACAAAGGGGAGCACCAAGAGTGTCTACCTCAGGTAACTGAGGAGGCTGACCCACTGTGCTATATAGGACACCAAACACACAAAGCCATCCTACCAACTCTGAAAAATAGTGATAATGCCGAGACAAGGAAATAGATCTCAAACAAAAGAGATGGAGGATATAGAATTCAGAACTACGGTTCTAAGGTTATGCAACAATATCCTAGAAAAGCTCGATAAACTTCATGAGACCCAACTAAAAAGTATAGATAAACTGACTAAATTGGAAAATATTATGCAGAGATCCAACAGCAGAATGGAAGAACACAAGAATAAGGTCAAAGAGCCAAAAGACACTCCACTGGAGAAGGAAGAAGAAAAGAGGATCCAGAAAGTTGAAGATAGTGTAAGGAGCCTCTGGGACAACTGCAAGCGCACCAACATCAGAATTATGGGGGTGCCAGAAGAAGAGGGAGTACAAAATACTGAAAACATATTTGAAGAAATAATATCAGAAAACTTCCCTCACCTGGTGAAAGAAATAGACTTACAAGTACAGGAAGCCTACAGAACCCCAAACAAGAGGAATCCAAAGAAAAATTCTTCTCGACACATCATCATCAATATGCCAAGGGTAAAAGACAAAAAGAGGATCTTACAAGCAGCAAGAGAAAAGCAGTTGGTTACCTATAAGGGAGCACCCATACGACTATCAGCTGATTTCTCAACAGAAACCATGCAGGCCAGAAGGGAGTGGCAAGAAATATTCAAAGTGATGAATAGGGAGAACCTACAACCAAGATTACTGTATCCAGCAAAGTTATCATTCAGAATTGAAGGGCAGATAAAGAGCTTCACAGATAAGAAAAAGCTAAAGGAGTTCATCACCACCAAACCAGTATTATATGAAATGCTGAAAGGTATTACTTAAGAAGAGGAAGAAGGTCAAGTGAATTAAAAATCTCAGGAATAGAATAAACTGGTGAATATAATAGAATTAGGGGCAAAGAAAGGGAGTGGATAGATAATTATCAGGGTGAAGGGGTGTGGGGTGCAGAAAGAGACTGGATTAAAATTGTATAACCTATGGATGAGGACAATAGTGGGGGGAGGGGGTAAGGGCAGAGGGTGGGGTGGGAATCAGGTGGAAGGGAGCTATGGGGGAGAAAAAGGAGAAACAATTGTAATAATCTGAGCAATAAAGATTTATTTAAAAAAAAAAAAAAAAAAAAAAAAAAGAAGGCAGTGGGATAATGTGTTCACAGTGCTCACAGAAAAAAAAACTCTCAACCAAGAAATTTAAAATAGCAAAGCTTTTTTTTTCAAAACTATGGGCAAATGAAGTCATTGCCATATTAAAAATGAAGAAAGTTTATGGGGGTTGAGGATAAATATGTGATACTTTAATCAATAAAGAATTTTTTTATGAAGAAAGTTTGTTATTAGCACATTAAAGGCCTGATGCATGAAATTTGAGCCCTTGGGGCTGGGGTGTCCCTCAGCCTAGCCTGTACCTTCTCTCAGTCTGAGAGCCCTGGGGGGATGTCCGACTGATGGCTTAGTGGGCCTAAGCCAGGGGTGGGAAAACTTTTTGACTCGAGGGCCACAATGGGTTCTTAAACTTGACCGGAGGGTCAGAATAAAAGCAACCTGACCATGCTGGCACTCTCATCTTGGGCTGCTGGTGAAGGAGCGGAGAGGAGAGCAAGAGAACCCTCCACTCTTTCGGCTCTGCGGGCCAGATAGAACAGTTGAACCGGGCTGTATCCGGCCCACAGACCGTAGTTTGCCCACAGCTGGCGTAAGCCATCAGTTGGACATCCTTCGCATTGCCACTGAGGTGGGGGAAGCTCCCACCATTGCCACTGTGCTCGCCAGCCGTGAGCCCGGCTTCTGGCTGAGTGGCACCCCCCTGTGGGAGTGCACTGACGATCAGGGGCAGCTCCTGTTTTGAGTGTCTGCCCCTGGTGGTCAATGCGCATCATAGTGACCAGTCATTCCACCATTTGGTCATTTGCATATTAGCTTTTTATTATGTAAGATTCTTCTTACAATAAACATTAATGGAGAATAATTTTTATCCAAATAAACAAAAAGCACCTATAAAGGTTAGTATATAACTGTAAAAGCTAATATAACTGAACAAATTAAAGAAGACATAAATAAATTAAAAGAAAGCCTGTGTTCATGGCTTTGCAGAATATTTCCCTGCCAGAAGCCAATTCCAGCAAGTCATAATTGGAAGACTTTCATCGAAAGGTTGATGGAACTTGGGGACTCAAGGTCTGAAGTCACATATGTTATCGTCTGTTTGAAATGGCTAAAGGCATTTCCCCAAACCTGAAAAGGATACATAAATTGGTTATTTACTCACAGACAGCTCAGGGCATCTTAATCTACATGTTATTGCCTCCTCCTGGCCAAACACCTGAATAGCCGGAGATAATTCCACAATCTGACAATGGATTCTGTATGAAACCCTACCCTTTGGTGTGTATATCTATCTCACCTTAGGACAATTTGTGTTAATAAAAAGCAAGAGATCCTGAGATGAGGAGAACTTAGTTCCTTTTAGATAAGTCTTCTCTGACTCCCTAAATGCCTTCCAATATTATGTTTTGTCTCTGGACTCTTATTTAATTTACTCACAGCCTCTTTTCCAGATTGCTGAACCCTTCTTAATGCTGGATCAAGATCACCGGTGTTATTTTCAAAACAATCTACAGATTCAATGCCTTCCCTAATAAAATTATAGTGTTTTTGTAGACATGGAAAACATGATCCTAAATTTCATATGGAATTGCAAGTGTCCCATAATAGTCAAAATAATCTAAGGAAAAATAAATTTTGAGAACTCTCGCTTTCTGTTTTAAAAATTTACTACAAATCAACAGTAATCAAAACAGTATGTCATACTGGCATAAAAACACATATTGATAAGTGGAATAGGATTATGAGTCCAGACATAAACCCAATACATCTGTAATCAACTAAATTTCAACAGAGTGCCATGGCCATTGAATGGGGAAAAAACAGTCTTCAACTAATGGTTCTGGACACATGCAAAAAAATAAAGTTGGATCCTTTATACAACATATTAAAATTAACTCAAAATGGGTCAAAGACCTAAATTTAAAAGTTGAAAGTAAAAATTCCTTGAAGAAACAAAGGGGGCATTAAATCTGCATGACCTTGGATTTATTTGGCAATGGTTTCTTAGTATGATGCCAAAAGGATAGCCAACAAAAGGATAAATAGGTAATTTGAATTTCATCAAAATTAAAAACTTTTATGCCTTTTAAACCTTTTAATCAAAGGTTTTTTTTAAGAAATGTTTAACCCACAGAATGGAATAAAATATTTTCAAATCATACATCTGAAAAGAGACTTGTATCCAGAATATATTAAGAATGCTGCCGAAACCGGTTTGGCTCAGTGGTAGAGCGTCGGTCTGGGAACTGAAAGGTCCCGGGTTCGATTCCGGTCAAGGGCATGTACATTGGCTGCAGGCACATCCCCAGTAGGGGGTGTGCAAGAGGTGGCTGGTCGATGTTTCTCTCTCATCGACGTTTCTAGCTCTCTATCTCTCTCCCTTCCTCTCTGTGAAATATCAATAAAATATATTAAAAAAAAAAAAAAGAATGCTTACAACTTGATCAGGAGGAGAAACCAAGATGGCAGCATAGGTAAATGCCTAACTGCAGCCTCACACAACAATTTAAAAAAAAAAATACGACTAAAATACAAAATGGACATTTTTCAGAACTACAGGAAAGTTGACTGACTGGAAATTCTACCAGAAAGAAAATCAGAGGAGCTGTAAAAGCCTAAGGTATGGAGACACAGTGTGCACAGTACGCGAGTGGGGAGAGGACGGAGCTGGAGAGGAGGGGACAGCTGAGTGCCTGGCTGGCGTTCCCCAGTGGGAAGAGATAAAAGCTCCACACTGTGCTGAACTGCAGTTCCTACTGCACTGAACCCCAGTTCTGGGAAAGACCCTGGGGACTCAGGCTTATACAGGGGGATTCTAGGCTGTAAGGCAGAAACTTAGGGGAGCAGCGAAAGGCAGAGCCCCAGAGTAGCGCCCATTATGCACAGAGGATGGACTGTTGACTGTGCTGCTGGATTGCCCTAGCGGGAAGGAGACAAAAGCTCTGGACTGTGCTGAACCCCAATTCCGACGGCACTAAACCCAAGTTATAGACCAGACCCTGGGGACCCAAGCTCATATGGAGGGAATCTGGGCTGTAAGGCAGAAACCCAGGGGAGCAGCAAAAGGCAGAGCCCTGGAAGCAAGCACATTGTGCGCAGAGGACGGACTGTTGACTGTGCCGCTGGATTGCTCTAGCAGGAAAGAGGCAAAAGCTCCAGACTGCACTGAACTCCACTTCCAACCCCACTTTCAATTGCACTGAACCCCAGTTCTGGGCTTATTGGGGGAGAGACTAGACTGTCTGGTAGTGGGTGAAACTCTATGGCACCTTTCTTTCAGAGATGCTTGCAGCGAGTACCAAAGCAGTGAGTACCAAAGGACACTGAGGAACACAGACTCAGGAACCTCAAAGGGCGGAGCTACAGGAAGCCAAAACTGTAGGCTCTACCCTGAAACTCCACCCCATCCAAACTGAACACAGAGGCTTTTGCAATTTTCCAAGACTAGTTGAATAAGGCTATCTCCCAGCATAGACACAGCTAAGCCTCACAACCAATTGGCCTGGAGGTCCTCCCAGTGATGCCAACAACAATTGAGACTTAACTACAATAAGGCTGTGCACACAGAACACAAAGGGATGCACCAAGAGTGTCCACCTCAGGTAACTGGGAGACTGACCCACTGAACCATATATAGGACACCTTAACACACAAAGCCACCCTACCAACTCAGGAAAGCTGTGAAAATGCTGAGACAAGGGAACAGATCACAAATGAAAGAAATGGAGGTCAAAAAGAGACTGGATATAGAGTTCAAAACCATGGTTATAAGGTTTTTCAATAATTTTCTAGAAAAGGCCGATAAAATAAATAAGACCTATGAAGATATGAAAAGGGATCAACTAGAAATAGAGAATATATTGTCTGAAATAAAATATATTATACAGAGTCCTAAAAACAGAATGGAAGATCGCAAGAATCAAGTCAAAGATTTGGAACATAAAGAGCCAGAAGACACTCCTCCACAGAAGCAAGAAGACAAGAGAATCCAGAAAATTGAAGATAATGTAAGAAACCTCTGGCACAACTTCAAGCGAACCAACATCAGAATTATGGGGGTCCCAGAAGAAGAGAGAGAGCAAGATACCAAAAGAATACTGGAAGAAATAGTGACAGAAAACTTCCCCCACCTGGTGAAAGAATTAGAATTACAAGTCCAGGAAGTGGACAGAACCCCAAACAAAAGGAATCCAAAGAGGACCATACCAAGACACATCATAATTAAAATTCCAAGATCAAAAGACAGAAAGAATATTAAAAGCAGCAAGAGAAAAGCAGGTAGTTACCTATAAAAGAGCACCCATATGATTGTCAGCTGAGAAACCATGCAGGAAGCCAAGACTGTAGGCTCCACCCTGAAACAGACGGGAATAGCAAGAAATATTCAAGGTGATGAATAGCAAGAACCTACAGCCAAAAATAGTCTACCCAGCAACGCTATCACTAAGAATCAAAAGCCAGATAATGAGCTTCACAAATAAATTTAAGCTAAAGGAGTTCATCACTGCCAAACCAGAATTATATAAATTGCTGAAGGGGGTTCTTTAGAAAGAGGAAGAAAATAAAGATAAAAATTATGAACAACAAATACGTAACTATCAACAAGTGAATCTAAAAACCAAAGGAATTAAAAAATCTGATGAACAGCCGAAACCGGTTTGGCTCAGTGGTAGAGCGTCGGTGTGCGGACTGAAAGGTCCCGGGTTCGATTCCAGCTAAGGGCATGTACATTGGTTGCGGGCACATCCCCGGTAGGGGGTGTGCAAGAGGCAGCTGGTCGATGTTTCTCCCTCATCGACGTTTCTAGTTCTCTATCTCTCTCTCTTCCTCTCTGTAAAATATCAATAAAATATATATATTTTTTAAATCTGATGAACAATATTATCTGGTGAATATAATAGAATCAGAGGTATGGAAAGGGAATAAACTGATGTTTCTCAGGGGAAAGAGGAGTGGGAGGTGTGGGAAGAGACTGAACATAAACTATGCACCTATGGATGAGGACAATGGGGGGTGGGGAAAGGGCAGATGGTGGGGGTGGGAACCTGGTGGAGGGGAGCAATAGATGGGGAAAAAAATAAGGAACATTTGTAATAATCTGAACAATAAAGATTTATTTTTTTAAAAAAGAATGCTTACAACTCAACAACAAAAAGAGAAACAACATTTTAAAAAGCAAGCAAAGAACTTAAGCATTTTTCCAAAGAAGATATACAATTGGTCAGCAAACACATAAAGATATACTCAATATCTTTAGTCATTAGGGAGATGCAAATCAAAATCACAGTGAGGTATCACTTCACACTCACCTAGGATGGCTATAATCCAAAAGTCAGGTACTAAATATTGACAAGGATGTGGAGAATCAGATTCCTCCTTCACTGCCGATGGGAGTGTAAAATAGTGCAGCCACTTTGCGACATATTCTGGCAGTCCCTCAAATGATTGAACACAGAATTACCACACGACCCAATAATCTCACTCCTAGCTATACATCCAAGAGAAATGAAAACATATATGCACACAAGCACTTGTACACAAAAGTTCACAACAGCATTATTCACACTTGCAAAAATTTGGATACAACCCCAATGGAATATAATTTGGCCATTAAAAAGAATGAAGTAGTGATACATGCTGCAACATGGATGAACCTCAGAAACATTACACTAAGTGAAAGAAAACCACATATTACATGACTTCCTTTGTATTAAGTGTCCAGAATAGGCAAATATATGGAGATACAAAGTAGATTGGTAGTTACGTAGGGTTGAGAAGTGAGAGGGGGTGGGTAGAGGGAATGGAAGGTGATAAAGACTTCATGAGTATAGGGTTCCTTTTTGATGTGATGAAGTGTTCTAAAATTGTCTGTAATAATGGTATTGCAAATATTTGTGAATATGCTAAAACCATTACATTTGCACGCTTTAAATGGGTGAATTGTATAATATATGAAACTATCTCAATAAGCTGTTGCTTATTTTAAATTTCTGATGATACCAAGTGCTGGCAATGATGTGGAAGACCATTACAGGGAGGAATACAAAATGGTTCAGACACTCTGGAAAAATAGTTTGGCTATTTCTTATGAATTTAAACATATACCCAGTTAAACATGACCCATAAATCCTATCTCTGTGTATTTACACTAGAGAAATGAAAATTTTATGTTCGCATAAAAACCTACACACAAATGTTTATAGCAGTTCCATTCAAAGGCCCCCAAACTGAAAGCAATTCAACCCAATGGGTGAATGAATAAACAAACTGGTATATCTATATAATGAAACTCTACTCATCAGTAGGGAAAAAAGGAACTATTGTACTTGCACCAACTTGGATAAACCTCAAAGCCATTATGTTGAGTGAAAGAAGGCAGTCTTGAAAAGCTACATAATCTAACATTCCATTTACTTGACATTCTCAAAAATACAAAACTAGTGATGAAGAACAGATCAGCGGTTGCCAGGGGTTAGGTGTAAGGGAGAATGAGCCTATAAAAGAGTAGCATGAGGGAGTTTAGGGTTGATGGAACTATTTTTTATCCTGATTATGGCAGTAGTTACATGAATCTATATACATGTTGAAATTCATATAACTGCATGCCAAAAACAGTCAAATTCTGTGCCCAAAAAGTCAATATTACTGTATGTTAATTTAAAAATTGAAACAAAAAAAGTTTATAGCAATACATAAAAGCAAAATAAACTTTTTACAATAAAGATAAAAAGACCAAGGAGAGAAAGGAAGGGGAATGAAAATTCACATAACAGCTCCAAGGTCAAAAACTCCTGGGAAAGCCAGGGCAACCTGCAAGTAGGTTGTGCAGGTCACACAGATATACATGGTAGGAGATCCCTAAGGTGCCACCATGTGGTAAGCTTTGTGATGGACAAAATTCCAGAGTAAATGGCTAGATGTCATTTAGTAAGATCATGTGACTGTTCTGGCCCACCAGAAGTTGGAAGGAAAGGTGGTGGCCATGGTTATATCTGCATTCTTGGTAGAGTTCCACTGTGGCTGACAGAAATGTGAAAGGGGCTCCTGACCCTGACTTCATGGCTCTCTCTGGTGCCTGTGGTGTATCAGGGAGAGAACAGGAAGGAAGGCTCCCTCTTGCTCCCTTCTGTGTGTAACATACAGAGTGCAAGGGAAGTAGAAAGTGAACCAAAAAAACAGAACCTCAATCATGGTGACCACTCCTCTCCCATAGAAATTCCTCTACCAAGGCCCTGTCTGCCCCCTTAACAAGTGGCTTGAGGACTCGTGACGTGAGGAGTCTGAGTTTTGGAGTGGTTTGTTACTCATCAATAGCTAACTGGTATATGGGCAGTGTCCAGACAGGAATCGCAAAGGGGCGGCAGCTCATCATTTGGGCATTTATCATGCACATGTGTTTTCCAGGCAATATTTACTCATGAGTGGATATAAAATCAGTTTTCACCACCCTCCTTCCCCTGGAAGTCATTGCCATAGGTTCAGTTTTACAGGGCAAACAGTCACTGAGGTGGAATTTGCTTATTATTAATCAACAGGCTTATTAGAGATCAATACTGTAAAAGGAAGGAAAAAGAAGTAACACTGGGGAAGAGAAATAAAACTAGGAGGCAAGCCCAACCTGGCAGGGAGTTCTAGAACATATACTGCCTTCAGAACTGTCCCATGTCTGGCTGAAATGGACAGGCCTGTATATCCCCACAATACTCCTCATTAGATGTAGGCTGTCCCTGGGTGAGTATAATCCCAGATGACCCTGTAGCTGAGACAAGGTCTGAGGCTACCTACTGACCACATTCCCTACACTTGGGAAGCAAGTCCTTCCCTGAGGGAGACCTGGACACGTGTGCCTGTGTCTACATGAATATGATAGGATAATATATGATCAAAGACCCATCAGTAGTGATGATGGGTCTTTGATCATATATTATACACAAGGGCCTAAAGACCATCATTGCATCAAATCAGCTAATATGTGTGGGGTGTTCTTGGCACTGTAAAGGTCACAGAGACCTTTTCCCTGCTCCCAAATCACCCATAATCTAGAGGGGAACCATAGCTGAACACCTTTGATATAGACAAAATAAAACTATTGCTAAATAGAAGTGCTGGCACAATGTTCTGGGAACAGAGGCAACATTCTCAAAAAGGGATTTAAAATGCATAGCAGTGTAAATATTTTAGTGCTGAGCTCAGGTACAGGGGTTAAGCTGAGTTCAAAGAACTCAAGAAATCAGGGAGGCTTCACGGAGGAGGTGATACTTAGTTGGGCCCTGAATGAGGAGTAGAATGTGGATCCTGGAAGCAGAGAGAGTTCTCTTGAGGTAAGCAGCATGCATGAAGCCTGGGTTACAGAGACTGCAGCCCACATCTCGTATCACTCCCGGGGGCTCCCACTGCATCTGAGCCACATTCACCCAGAGGCAGGGATTGAGCCGGTCCAGTCGCCTGGAACCATGACGAGTGTGGCACACCTCCACCCAGGAGAGCCACAGTGTACATGACCAATAAGTGAGGAGCAGTCAGCTGGGGGCCCCCAAGTCTCTCAGATTGAGCGCCGAGCAGAAGAGAGCAGTGTTACTTTGCTTTGGTTGTGTCTCCTTCAGGAGACAAGGCAGGGCTAGCCAAACGTTTTCTTCTCCATCTCGACTGGGAGTGGGAATAACAGCTCTCCCTTCTGAAATGCCCGAATGCCTTCCTGGACCCCCAACTCTGAGGCTCAATTCTGTGCCCAAGGAGCTGCCTTCTCCCCAATAATGACACCATTAGAACTGAGACTGGCATCTGTTGGAACTGTGACTGAGATCACAGCCCCCCATGGAAGATGCCGTGAGGACTGAAAGCCTGTGGGATGATTCAGTCCGGTCCTCCCACCAGCCAGGGGTGCCAGTGATGAAAGGCCGTGGGTCTCCAGTGCAGAACCGGCAGAGAGGCTGCCCTCGGACAGGTGGGGGTCCAGAACTGGCAGGCGCTGTGTTGTGAGCATTCTTATGGTCACCCCCAGGCCAACCAGGTCATACCCTCCAGGTGGCACCATTCCTATACTCCAGGAGAAATGAGGTACATAGAAGACAACATGACTGGTGCCCTGGACGTGTCAGCTGAACAGCCCCACTGAAAACAGAGTTCTGAGTGAGGAACTATCAGCGTCCCCATTTCTCCCACGAGGAAACCAAGCAAATTGGAATGACCCGCGATGGTCATCTACATTGTGGCTACGCAGGGATTTGAAACCAGATTTCTTTGTCTGACTTCTTCAACTGGCCTGAACTTTCTAAATCTCTCTCCTAATGGTGAGGCATGGCAAGGTCCCCAGAAGGGCCTCAGAGCCCAGCAAAGGATGACACCAGGGAGGAGCTACTCTGAAGACAGCCTCAGCATCAGCCGAGCTGGGGCACCTGCAGACTAAAGTGTATTCTCAAATGAAAACAGCACAGAAAAGCAGCCAACCCCCTCCTCTGCGAAGGAAAGCTGGATTTAGAAACATAATATTCTAACATTATAAACAGGGTTTTAAAAACAAAAACAAAAACAAAAAAACACCCTACAATTAGAGGAATTAGCCAATATGACTTGCTCAAGAGCTAGTTAATCACCTGTATTATGCATTAGAACAGAGCCAGGAAGGGCGCTTAGGGCTTTGTGTGGCACCGAGATGGGAACAATGAGAAACAGCAGTGGGAACGTACCCTCTCAGGATAATCCCGGCTCAGCGCCTTCTGCATTTAATCCTTTTCTCCTCCAGGACTGACTGTGTGCATTATCATTGTTATATTTGTACGGCGCATTAACACTCATAAAACGCTCTCACATTTGAGACGCTCTGCTCTCTATCTTTTGGGTAGAGTTTGCAGAAACCTTCAGAAGTGGGAATGCCAGGTGGGGGGGGGGGTTTCAAGAGACCTGAAGAGGAACAAAAGGTGGCGGGTATGAACATTCAAGTCCAGAACGCAGGGGCACCAGTGGATCTTTGTTTCTATAACAATGTAACTTAGTCACTGTTTTGTATCCCCATTCCTCCTGATGGGGGTGAGGAAGCCTAATCAACCTCAGTGACAGAATTAACTGTCATGTCAGATTTAACCTGAAAATTCCCCTCTTCTGTTTCCATGAGGAGTTTATAAAACCAGAGGGGTTGGGGGGCGGTGGGCACATAGTGTCTCTACAGTATGATTGGCATCTGCCCTTTCTGGTATCTACGGAGCACACATCCCTGCCTGGTCTGGTTCTCGGCCACATTCCCAGCAGCCTGGCGTTGATGGTCCATGTCCTCCCCACACAGGACACCATCTCATCCACATGCATCTCGGGCCAGGAAAAGTTCCAGGAGACTTGGTAGGACACCTCAGAACCTCGGTGGTGCACCGCGGGGAACCCCTACCTGGGTAGCCTGGGTGAGACTCCCCGCCCTCGGATTCCTGACCTCTGCATGGAGCTTCACACCTTTATGTGTGAACTCAAAGCCTAAGTGGTGACTGCTATTGTTCTCTGCATTCCTGCCACCACAGCCCTTCCCCGGAGTGTGTGTGTGTGTGTGTGTGTGTGTGTATACATGCAGCCACAATCTTGATTTTCTATCCCAGAGTCTCAATCTGTCCTCAACTCGGTATTCTCTGTATTTGGGGATGTTCCTCAGCACACAAAGCCCTTTCACAGGAACAAAATGCTGTTTGTGAAGCATTTTGTCAACCACTGAGTTAAATTCTTTCCACATGACCATCCCTTCCATCCTCACAACAAAATACGTGCTAACAGCATTCCCCTGCTAGTCGAGGAAATAGAGTCCCAGAGCAATCACGAGGGCTTCCCCAGCCCCACAGTCAGTAAGCAGCCCAGGTGCTTTCGGGCCTTGTTAACAGCCTCGCCGGGTCCCTCAGCCAGAGCCCTCTCGTGCCCGGCCTGGGTTGGACTGAGTTAACTGGGAGTGGCTGTGGTGGGGCCTATATCCACTCAGACCCGCCATCAGCCAAGGCACACGCTCTCTGGCTGAAAGCTCTCCTCTGCCTGCCTCTCCTCACCCGGGTTTACACCCTTTGCCAATTTGGTCACGGCAGGAGAGGGAAACCGAGTGTCAGTCTTTCATCCGGGAGAGCCAAAAACCCCCATGAGATTGGCCGGGGCCTTTGTTGGTAATGAAGTGGAAACTCAAGTGCCCGCTCTGCCCATCCCACTGCCCCGAGGGCTATACCAGCTCAGAGCCAGTATCCCAGCTTCCAACGGAGACAGTGATCATGCGTGCAGGTGGTCCTTCTTTGCGGCTTCCCAGAAAGCAGACCACCTGCCCGGGTGTCTGAGCAGACTGGACCTCGGGGAGCCCACGGCAGGGGCTCCTTTCCTCCTGATCTGGGCAGGGGCTGTCAGCTGGCTGGTACTAGAAGCCTGAGAAGGGGCAGCCCGGCAGGTGGTGGCTGCCATGACTCTCAGGATGTGTTTTGCCTACTCCACTCCCCACACCGCAGATAGCAGTTAGTCACCTAACCTTAAATCTAAAATCTGCCTGCAGGTAGCAGGCTCATAGACTGCGAGGGAAAAGCGGGGAATGTCAAAAGGCCTCTCCTGAAACACAGTGGGACCAGGACAATGAGCCCACAGGGCCCAGAGATTTATATGTGAGACCTGGGGCTGTGACAGACAAGCTGTGTGAATTTGGACAATGGCTCACCCTCTCTGAGCCCCTCACATAGAATGAGGGGCCGTGATGGTTACATGTGCTCTGGGAGGCTTCTTGCAAGGATGAGATATTCTAGGTCATTCTCCCTCTTTCCCACCCCCCACCCCCTTCAATTAGGCCTTAATTAGAAGGGAAAACAGAGACAAGTGATCTGTCCCAGGACTCAGGTCCAGACAGCCATAGATAAGCTGAGAAACATGACCCTGGGCAGCTCTGAGGAACTCCTAAGTAGTCTGTGCCGCGTGACGGAAAATATTATTCAGCTGAGACTTTAAATAGCTGGTGTATCTGGGGCTGGAAGGTGGCCCTCGACCTCCAGAGCAGTCCCCCCGGGGTGGGCGCCTGAGAAGGGCGCTGAATCACCGCACAGTCTCTCAGACACTGGCATCCCAGGGTCCCAGGAGCCCCCTCAGGAGCAGCCCGTTTACTCAGGGCTTCCCAACAAACCACAGCTGCGCCCCGTCTCCCACACACCCTCGCAGGGCTCGGGTTGCGAACAAGCTTTATGCCGCCTTGATATTCTTAGAAAGCCGTTCAAGGTGCATCAGAATCACCTGGGGTGCAGTTAGACCGGATTGCCCGGTTTCACCCCAGATTCCTGCCTCAGTGAGTCTGAGTGGAGCCTGGATTTCTGTTTGAGTCACAGTCCCTGTGCCCAGGCTGTACCCAGATGAATTGAGCCGGGCCTTAATGTATGGGCGTCAGAACCACTTAAAGCTCCTTGGATGATTCCAATGGGCAGGCTAAGTTGAGACCTATGGCTCAAAGGAGTCATCGCCTTGGAGAAAACAGGGCATAGTGCCAGGTGGTGTAACGTTGTGACTGGGCAGGAAGCCGAGATAAGGGGCAGCAATGACATCTCCGGAGGCCACTGGAATGCCAGCTAGAAGTAGCCCCTCTGAGTGTCAGAAGTTTCCTGGGCAAAGCTAGAGCAAACCACCTTTGTGCTCCTTACTCCTTAAAACGGGGCCCGAGGACCAGCAGCAGCCCTGGGAGCTTGAGGAATGCAGCATCTCAGGCCCTATCCCAGAGCACCTCATCGGAATCTGTGCTTGAACAACATCCCCAGGCCATTCATGTGCACTTTAAAGTTTGAGGTAGGTGAGATCTGGCAGGACCTAAGCAGGGGTCTGGGAATAAAAACCTACTCAAACCCAAGGTTGTTCTAGGGGCCATATACTCAGCTCCCCAAATCCAGACAACCATGGAAAGTTGGGTGCTCCTGTTTTATATATAAATAATCTGTCTGTGGAGCTCTGCGTATCTTCAGAACTGCTAAAGAAACCCACAATTTGCCCTCTCCCCAACAAATGACCTAGCTGAATCCTCAAACCTGAGAACATTCTGCTCACCATGCCTGGATGGAGGTATAACCTGGTTCTAGTCGGAGCCTATCACGGTGATCTTGAACGTGGCCTAGACATTAAAAATCATCCAGACAGCTTTAAAATCCCTCTCATACCTGGGCCACACCCAGACCAATTTACATCAGAAGCTCTTGGATGGGACCCAGGTGCGTCAGGACTTTAACACTCACCCAAGTGATTCCTGTCAGAACCAGGAAGTGCCCACCATAATCTTCACTAATGTCTCTCCTGACCTGCCTCCCACAGCCTTCAGTGGTTCCCTGCCTGACCCTTCTTTTCCTCTGCCATTAAGTTGGACACTGGATGTTCCTAATGGGAAGAAACTGTGGGCTTCATGCCAGAGAGAGAATGTTATTCTGCACACAAAGCAAATTTGGTTATCTTTGCTGAGCTTGCAAAACTGTGAGAGAGCTACAACCCTCAGATTGTTTTAGTCTTGTCTAATTTTTTTTAGAAAAACACCCATAAATTCAAGCAGCTGCTGTCAGAGTGTGGCTGTGACCAAGAGAGGCCAACAAGCCTGCAACACCCAGGGGACCAAGGTCAGAACAACTGTCCCTTGCACCATGCCATATCTCAGTGGTGACATACATGCAAGAATCCTGGTTATCAGTGAAGAACTCTCCTTTACATTTTCTTTTCCCTTCCTCTAGAAGTCACCAAGAACAAAGATTTTATTAATTTGCCATTAGGAAAATTGTTTAAGAATGATCCTTCTTGGGGTAAGCTCATGTCATCTATGTCCACAAGAATAAAATCAATGTATTGACCCTAAGAAATAAATGATAGTTAGTACTTTGAAGAAAGAGGAGGAAGAGGAAGAGGAGGAGGGGGAGAACAAAAGATCTGAAGGAAATTATTCAGTTGCAATGCATATTCTATAGCAAATGACCTTGGATCTTTCCAACAATTTTGTGCAGTGAGTGAGGCATGTATTATGATTCCCATCTGTTGTGAGCTGAATGTTAGCCCCAATGATATGCACAACCCCTAATCCTTGGAACCTGTGGAGATGACCTCATATGGCAAACGGTGCGATTCAGTTAAAGGTCTTGAGAGCAGTCACTTATTGTGCATGATCCTGATGGGTCCTAAATGCCATCGCCAGCATTTTTAGTTTTGGCACAGACACACACAGAGGATAAGGCAGTGCGAAGGCAGGGGCAGGTGCAGCCTCAAGCCAAGGACACCAGCAGCCACCAGAAACTGGACGAGGCGAGGAACATTTGGAGGTCCTTTCGGGGAGTGCAGCCCTACCAGTAGCCCTGGGAAGCTAGTGTTAGACTTATGGACTCCAGAACTGTGAGAGAATAAACTTATTTAGTGTAAAGCCACCAAATTTGTGGTAATTTATTAACAGCAGCCTCTTGTCTCCAAATTCATCATTTGTTCCACCAAAGTCATCACATGCCAACCAAGGGAAAGATCACTGGGATCCAGGAGGGAATAAGCCAGACTCGTCCCCCTTCCTTTATCCCAGGGAGGCAGGCAGCAGTGAGCATGCTCACCAGTGTGGAAGTAAAGGCAGAGAGTGACAAGTGCCATGAAGAAGTGGAAGCAGGGAACGTAAGAGTGAAGGCGCAGGGCCAGGACAGTGGAGGGGCAGATGGAGGAATGTAGGTGACATTTTATGCGGTCATGAGAGCCCTCTCTGGGGACATGACATGGGAGCTCAGACCCAAATGGGCCAAAGGATCCATGGAAGATGAGCACAGAACAATCTGGGCCCAGGAACAGAGACATGGAGCCCGCAGGCAAGCAGGAGCTTGGCATGTTGGAGGAACAGCAACCAGCATGTATGTGAGCAAGGACAGAGTGGGGAGGTAAGAACACGAGAGAGCTGGGGACTGAGCTAGAAGTCGCCTTTTACTCAAAGTTACCGTGTCAAGTAAGGGGGTGACTTGATCTTCCACATCAGAAGCACCCTGCAATGTCCCTGCATTCGTTGCCCACAGATACACAAGCAATGAGAGAGAGAGAAAGAGGGAGAGAGAGAGAGAGAGAGAGAGAGAGAGAGAGAGAGAGAGAGAGAGAGATCCCATGATCCATCCTCTCAGCCCGGCCCTCAGGGCATTGCTCCTCCACAACCAGGTCAGGTAGCTCTGGAGGTGGCGCAGGCACAGGGCTAAGGGAGGAACCCTGACAAGACCCTCTGAGGGGAGCGACAGCCATTGTGCCACATTTCTCTACAGCTCTACAGCTCTACACCCCTCAGCCGTGCCAATGCCCCAAAGGGCCAGCCTGGCTGATCAGGAGCTGCTCCCCTGTGACTGCAGCCCCAGACACCCCTCTTCCTGGGCCACCCTGGGGCACTCAATCCCTCGCCTTCAGTTCTGGCATCTCTGGCAATAACAGGTGAGCGATAGCCCCTGGGACACCTACAGGAGCCAGAATTGCCTGGGAGAAGCGAAAAGAAGCCAGACTGAGACTGTGCACGTTAGAGAGCTCCCTGAGCCATTAACCCTCACTGAGCACTGCTCTGAGCAGCAGGGCTGGGTCCCCATGCCAGACCGTGGGGAAAGCATTGAGCCGGGAGGGGCAGCGGGCAGAGCCAGCCAGTCCAGCGGAAGGTGGATGCTCCTCTGGGGGAGAGGGGAAGCCTGCTCTATTTTGCTTTGATTTTTACTGACTACAGGTCCGAACAACAAATCTTTACTTCCCCTTTAATTGGCCTGGACAGCACTGTGATTTGCACTTTGGCCTTTCCCTGCCATTCAGTGCTTATTCGGTGTTCTCTGAATCCCTAATTAAATGCTAAGTATGTAAGGGTTATAAATACCAACCAACATGGGTCCCACTCTCGAAGCACTTAGGGTCCTATGGGTTGCAACACGAAGCTATTGCTGCACTGAGTGGCTGACACACCACACGCATTTGGCTTCAAAACGCCAACTCGTGATGCTGTGGGTGAGGCGTTCAGGCAGGCCCTGTGGGGACAGCTCCCTCTGCTCCCTGGGGTGTTGGCTGGGTGGCTGGAGGATCACAATGGTCTGAGCTCTCAGCTAGGGCGGCCACATCTGGGCTTGGGTCCTCCTCTCTGTGGCCTCTCCCTCTCCACAGGGCGTCTCATCCTCCAGGCCCTTCTCTCCAGCTGGACAGCCTCGACTTCTCCACGTGGACTCCGAGGAGACAGAAGCCAAGATTTACGATGGCTGGGCCGGGCCCCTTTCCAGAGGGTCCGCTTTCTCTGGTCTGGGGTGCAGCCTGGCACCGGGAATTTCAGTCTCTCCAGGTGCTTCTTCTGGAAAGTGGCCAAGGCTGAGAACCCTCGCTCTGCCCCTCCTACTCCAAGGGCAGTTTATAGGCCAGTAGCAAAGGCACCTCTAGGTCTGTTAAAATCCCAGAATCCCAGCAAGCAGAATGCTTTGGTGTTCGTGGGACCAGAGCTGTCATTAAATGACAGCAAATCAGCCAGAAGGGGCAAAGCTGGAGCTGTGGCTCCCTCTCTTCCTCCACAGGCATCTGGACCACAGGCCTCCAGGGGATCCCCCAGCTCTGTGCATCCCACAGAAAGCTGTTCCCATTACAATAGAGCCATCGGGAATAAAAAAAAGGACAGAAGTGGCCACCTTCATGAGAGGCCAGAGGGAGGCAGATCATTTGTGCTGGGCTGGGGGGTGCAGGGATGTGTCAAGGAGACTGGAAGGTGATTCCAGCTGCCTCCTGACTCAAGTCGGCATCTCTATCTGTTTGAGGAAGCCAATGTGCTCCGAATTCCGAGCCTGTACTTCTGCCCCAGAAGGCTGAGGATTTCTGCAGAAAAGCCACACACAGCCTCGCAGATGGGAGTCTGCTAGATTTCCCCTCACCCTCACTCCAGATCTGAGGCCTCCCAGAGTCCGGTCCTTGGTCTCTGCCACCTGCTCATCCCTGCCCGAGGGCAGCTCCAGACATCTCTCTCCTGCTCATGCCAGAGTCCCTCCCTGACTCAGCACCCCCAGCCGAGCCTGCATGCAGTGCCTCAGCCATCTACTGAGATGCAAGCTCTTGATGAGGTCACCCCTGTCACAACTCCACAGGAGCAGCAGAAGGAATGAGCCTCCTTGGGGTGGCCCCCAAGGCCCACCATAGCCTCCGTCCTCCCCCACCTCGCCTTCCCCTGTTCCCTTGCCCTATTGTTATCCCTGCTGCTGGCACACCCTTGAACTGAGCTGCTCACCTGATTGTGGCATTTACGATCCCAGGTCCAGGTCAGGTAGGACTTTGCCTTTGAAGCTGTCTCTATACGGGCTGCACAGGAGGCCCCTGCCCAGCTCCATAGACCCTCGTGATGTTCCTACAGTGATGCCACCACAGGCACACCTTGCTGCTGAGCACTTGAAATGCAACTACTAGTAGTCCCAAATATGAAGTGTTGTTAAGGCTAAAATGCACCAATTTCAACATTTTGTCTAATAAAGTAAAGTAATGCTCATTAGTGATCTTTATATTAATCACATGTTGAGATAGTAATATGTTTATATATTAGGTTAAATAAAATATTCTATTGACATCAGTTTTACCTGTTTCGTTTTACTGTTTTTAATATGGCTGCCAGAAAATTTTAAGTGGCTCCTGTGAGTCACTCTTTCTACTGGATGCGCTGGCCTAAGGATTTCTTGCTCCCCAAGCCTCTCTGTCCTAGGTGTAACCCAAGGTAAATTGTTGAACACCTGAAACTCAATTTCTTTTTTTTTAAATATATTTTATTGATATTTTACAGAGAGGAAGGGAGAGAGAGATAGAGAGCTAGAAACGTCGATGAGAGAGAAACATCGAGCAGCTGCCTCTTGCACACCCCCTACCGGGGATGTGCCTGCAGCCAAGGTACATGCCCTTGACCGGAATCGAACCCGGGACCTTTCAGTTCGCAGACCGACGCTCTACCACTGAGCCAAACTGGTTTCGGCTGAAACTCAATTTCTTCTCTATAAAACGTAGGCCGTATCATTCCCACCTGAATTTCAGAGTCACAGTGAGCAGAAAGGTCATGTGCCCAGCATATGCAATCTACCATATAACATTAGTTGTATTAAAGTTAACAGTGACAGTGACCTTTGTGGTCTCAGGTGTTGCATTCATTTAAGGTGCCGAGGTTCTAACACAGTGTGGAACACACAGTAGGTGCTCAATGGGAGTCGCAGACTAGAGGTTGACTCACGGGCAGGAGCCCAGCTCTGGGAGATGCCCCACGGGGACAGGTTGTCCATCCTGCCTCCTCAGAGGTCTGTGTGGGTCCCTCCCGCTCTGGCACCCACCTGTCTGACCAGGCTCCTGCAGCCTCAGCACCCAGCCCGTCCCCCTCACTCTCCAATCTCATCCACCCAGTTCCCGCCTGTTGACACCCTGGCCTGGGGAATGCTTCCTGCCTCCGGAGCAGTGTTGCTGAGGACACACTGGGGACAGTCTCCCCAGGAGCCAGAGTCACTCCCTGCTTCTCTTACTGAAGGTGAGCAACCAGACATCCTTTCCCCAGCTGCTCCTGGGCTCTTCTCAGAAAGGCTCTTGTCTCCAAACAAGATCTTCTACGCCAGCAGCAAGTCACTCTGGGTAAATGTTAGCCCATTTGATTCCTGAGGAAGAAAAGCTCACAGTTTGTCAGTGGAAAATGAAGCTACACTGTTCTGACAGGGGTGTGAGTGTGGGTGTGGGGGGATGGATTCCAGCCCCGGGAGCCAGTGTCAGGGCCTCTGTTTTGGCAAAGCCCAGGGCCTTTGTGTGTTCCTGCATTTCCCTAGGATGCCCTTGTGATAGGATTGAGTGGCTGGAGTTTGCAACAGGCACCAATGCTCCAGCGAGGCCTTCTCCCACCCAGTCAGAGGCCAGTGGGACCCCAGGTCAGGCTAATGTCTGGTCATGGCCACATCCAGGTCTCCTGAGCCACACCTTCTGGGAAACGTGGTCCCTGCAGCCTCTTTATGCAGTCTGCAAGCCAGCTTCCTTGGCAGAGAGTAAGTCAGAGGTTGGAAAGCTTCTCGTTTCTCACTGAACTTTGCCCCCAATTATTGATTTTCTGGATCCCGCCGCCCTTGGATCTGCCATTTCCCAAGAGTCCTACTTGCCATCCTTAGCTACAACACAACCCCATGAGCCACGGTTTCCATCTTCCACCCGGTAATGCCTGGCTCTGCTCTGCCAAGCTTCTTCCCACAGGGGTCCAACATCACCAATTAGCAAGGTCGCTTTCAGGCCAGCCCCCTAAACAGGGCTGCATCTCAGCAGAGAAGACAGTGAGGGAGGGGTTTCCCAGAGCTGGGGACAAGGGAGCATCGACTGACAAGCCATAGAGAGCTTCTCCAACTACCCGAACCTGATCCCCAACATGAGCCAAAATACTTATATTTACACATGAGAAGTTTTCACCGGATCTGACAAGGTCATATGATGTCATTTAACTGAAGCAGTTCCAGAGATGACAAAATAAAAGAGCATCCAGGGAGTCTCCCTGGAGACCTTGGGAAGCTTGACTTTTGCAATAGAGGCAGGGCGGGGGAGGGGGGATGTAATTACAGCCATCAGCCTCCCCCTGCACAGAGTGACTTTAGTCACATTGTCCCCTAGGTCACGTCATCCTCTGAACAAACACAGAGACCATGTGTCGCATCTAAATATAGCCAGGAGGGTATGCAGGGAACTATTTGAGGGGAATGCAGAGAAAGTTGCTGTTCATTACCATTCAGCCTGGCTGGAACTCACAATCAAATGAGGAACACTGTCACATCCGAGTCCCTCATTGACTGTCAACGCAACAGAGGGGCGGAAAGTGCATCATGCACTGGATTTTCCTTAGCAGCCTTCCCCAAGGTCTGCCTGGTAAAAAAGAGGCAGTGATTAAGATAAACCATTGCAAGGGGAAACCATAGACCCCGAGGCAGTCACTAATGTGGCCTGAGAAGCAAGGAAACACCATGATTCCAGTTCTTTGCTTGCCCTCTTGTGTGCTGAGTTTCTTTTCTGGCACGAAATCAGTTTCTGATCTACAAAAGTACATCCGAGAGACCTCAGTTCAAGCCCTGGCTCTGCCACTCACCAGCTGTGTGACTTTAAATAAGTGGTCTTTAAATAAGTTTAAATAAGTTTACCTCTTTGGGCCTCAGTTTCTCATCTGTAAAATGGGGATGATAATAGTAGCTTTCTCAAAGGTCTTTGAGAAGATTGATGGAAATAATTATTTCAGCACTCAGCAATTAATAATTGAGCACCTACTGTGTTCCAGACACTAGGATACACCAGTAAAGAAAACAGCTGAAGCCGGTTTGGCTCAGTGGATAGAGTGTCGGCCTGCGGACTGAGAGGTCCCAGGCTCGATTATAGTCAGGAACATGTACCTTGGTTGTGGGCACATCCCCAGTACGGGGTGTGCAGGAGGCAGCTGATCAATATTTCTCTCTCATCAATGTTTCTAGCTCTCAGTCTCTCTCCCCTTCTCTCTGTAAAAAATCAATAAAATATATATATTTTTTAAAGAAAACAAAGATCCTTACTGTGGAGCTTACATTCAAATGTAGATAGTTTACAGTAAACATTAAACCTGATAACTAAGTGAATCAGGTAATATGGTAGAAGGTGATACAGAAAAGAGAGTGCAAAGCAGGTGAGCTAGAGGAAAAATGGCCGCATATTCTTTGTTAAACTGATTCCTATCTCCTGCATCAGGACTTCCCCTAGTGACTTGCTGGACCAAGAGAATGTGAAAGTGATATTCTGGGAATTCCAAAACCAGATCTAAAGAAGAGTGGCAGCTTCCTCCTGGATCTCCTGGGACACTGTCTGGGAGCCCTATGTGCATATTGTAGAGGTGCTCTGATCGCCTGCTCAGCTGAGCCCAGGATGCCACCATCCCCACCAAGACACTGGCCCTGGGTTGAATCCAACTGGGCCCTCCAGACCCACTCATCCACCAGCTAAATCCAACCAAATGACCTGAATTGATGGGTGTAGAGCTTAAGAATTGCTCAGCTTCACCAAAACTGTTTTTGGCTCAGTGGATAGAGCATCGGCCTGCGGACTGAAGGGTCCCGGGTTCGAGTCCGGTCAAGGGCATGTACCTTGGTTGTGGCCACATCCCCAGTAGGGGGCGTGCAAGAGGCAGCTGATTGATGACTCTCTCTCATCCATCAATGTTTCTAACTATCTCTCTCCCTTCCTCTCTGTAAAAAAAAAATCAATAAAATATATATTTTTAAAATTAAAAAAAGAATTGCTCAGCTGAGCTTGCCTGAATTTCTGATCCACAAAATCCTGAGATACAAGGAAAAGACTGTTGTTTTAAGCCGCTAAACTATGGAGTGATTTGTTACATAGCAAATCACTTACTAGCCCTTTCTGTTATAACCAGAAAGGGCTAGTAAGAGGGGCTTTGCTATCCTATATAATAAAGAGGGAATATGCTAATTGACCATCACACCCTCACAAAGATGGCAGTGCCCACAGCCAATAAGGAGAAAATATGCTAATTGACAACCATGCCCTCAAAGACAGTAATGCCCACAACCACAAGATGGTGATACCCATTCACCTCAGCCCCACCAAGGTGGTAGGCATGCGGCACAGTCAGGCCCACCCCACGTGAATGCCTCCAGAGTTCCCCAACCCCTTCAGCCACCTAGTTGCCCAGGGCTGGCCCAAGGGACGACCCAATGACTGAACAAGAAGGCTGCATTTGGTGACCATACAGCAGGGGATTTAGTGAGGGACAACCAAATGATTGAACAACAGGTTGTGTGGGGCAACCAGGCCAGCAGGGGAGCCGTGAGGGGCAACCAGGCTGGGGGGAGGGGAAGTTAGGGGTGATTAGGCTGGCAAGGGAGCAGTGAGGGGTGACTAGGCTGGCAAGGGGAGCAGTTGGGGGGACCAGGCTGGCGGTGGAGCAGTTAGGAGTGATCAGGCCAGCAAGGAGGAGGCTGTTAGGGGTGACCTTGACAGAAGGAGGGGCAGTTATGGGTGACCAGTATTGCAGGGGGGGTGCAGTTAGGAGCAATCAAGCTGGCACACAGAGGCAGTGAGGGGCGATCAGGCTGGCAGGAAGGGGGACAGTTAGGGGCAACCAGGCAGGCAGAGACAGTTGAGTGATTAGGAGCCAGTGGTCCAGGATTGTGAGAGAGATGTCCCAGATTGGAGAAGGTGCAGGCTGAGCTGAGGGGACAACCCCCCCCCAAATGTTTGAATTTCATGCACCAGGCCTCTAGTAATGCATATAAAACCCCTAGGCCAGTTGCCACAACATAGCATCTGATATTATTATCTCCACTAGTATTTTACATTAGCTTCTCTCAACAGGCCAGGGCTTTCTATTATGCATCATTTCAATGTTTGTGTTGTTTTCATGTATAGGTTACAGATTCTGTTTCTCCTCTTAGACATGATAGTCCAAAGATAAGCAGATGTAGGGAAGCTACAGAACTCAAGGGATGGCAGGATAAGGAAAGGGCTCCATAAGGCAAAAGAGCATTTCTGGGCAGACATTGACTTCTGCACTTGACCTTCATCTCCACACACATATACCTTCTCAAGCTAAAAAAAAAAAAAAAAAAAAAAAAAAAAAAAAAAATAGATTGAATTTTTATGGGAAGGAGGGGTTTTCCTGGTAGTCATAATCTTATCTAACTCTTAGGAAAACAATTACAACTGTGTTTTATTGTCCACACAAATTTATCATGAGACCACTATGAAGAAACTCATGCTCATGCATATTTAAAAGCTCTCTTTCTATGTTCTGGTTTGCTCAGTTTCAAAGGAAAGGAAAAGAGGAAGGAAAAGAGCATCTCTATAGAGAATGGTGCAGCTTGTAGACCTACAAAGTTGAAATTTTCTTAGAGGAAAATAAAAGAATATGACTGTTTTGAGTAATTAAACATTTGTTCCAAAGGAAGCAGAGTCTTAGTAAATGATTTCCATAGGAGAGAGAGAGAGAGAGAGAGAGAGAGAGAGAGAGAGAGAGAGAGAGAAACACCGCACCCTAAAAGATAAATGAATGCAGGTAGGTGTTCTAATAAAAAATTAAGGGGCACAGGATGGCAAGAGATATTTGGAGATGTGGATGGAAGGTAAATGAAGAAAAAGATGAGATGTAATTTAAAATGTCAAATGCTAGACAGTAGAAAGTAGTGAGAACAATCACAGAATATGCAGCTATTTGATGATTAGCTACATGTTTTACAATGTTGTTTTGGTAACAGGTCTTCCCGTTCTACTCCCCAACCTCCTCCACCACCCCCACTAGATTAAAAGGATAGTGTCACATCCTTTCCTATGCCTGCTGAGCGGGCAAAGACATCATTAGCATTCCACAGTGCTATACTGCCACCTAAGGGCAGCTATTCAAATTGCAGGCATAGCACCTGAAAGAACTTGTTTCATTTCTGAGGACTTGTATCTTGCATATCCAACCCTGTATGTTGCAGTAATCCCTACAGGAGAAATTGAAATAAATTTATCCTAATTGACTATCTATGATGTGCTCACAAAGATGCATTTAAACGATGGGTAATGCAGCAATTCCTATCTCAAAGGAGCTTAGATTAAAAAAAAAACAATAAACACATAAGGAAAAAATAGTATTATGTGTCATTGGAGTTTATAAGAAAGAAATATCTATAGAAAACAACAGGATTCCTGGTTTATCGTGATAAAGGAGAAGAAAGAATAACTAAGCCAAGTGGGAATCCAAGTAGTTCTCCTCTTTCACATTCTTATGTCAGGTTGGGGGAGGGAGGAAGAAAAGAGAAGGAGTCAACTGCTGTTGATGCCTGCTATGTGCTGGGAGTTTGATTGCTGCTGTTTCCTTTACGTTTCACAACTACCCTACAAGAAAAGCTTATTGTCAAAGTATTGAAGATCATTCAGAGGCTAAGTAAACAGCCAAGATTCAAGATTGGATCCTAGCACAGGTCTGAAAGAGTTGAAGATCCATGCACATCAAGTCACACTGCTTTAATGTGCTGCACTTCTACTCCAGCTCCAAAAGACTGTGATATTTGAGAGACATGCCTGTGAGTTTGTGCTTTGCCTACATGGGTCAATTGTGCTTCCTGGAGCTGCCTTGTATGGTGAGAGGGCATTGCCCAGCTCAAAGAATTCAGAAGCCAGAGGTGGAACTGAGGCTGGACCGTGAAGAAGCATACCCATCTCTGAAAGGGCCAGTCATTTTCCACTTTCTCTAGCAGCATGGTTATGTGCATCAGGATACAGATCAAGCCCTGGAGGAACCTATTTCAATTGACAATTTCTGACCCCAGCCAGAGAATTTGATTCAGCAGATTGGAGGTGACAGCAGGAACCACTTCCAAGATGGGTTGGAGACAGGTAGCCCAGGAGCCACCAGTTAGAAGTTGTTCTGGATGATTCAGATGCAAGATGTGAACATCTGTTTCCCAGCAACCCCAGTCTCTGCCTCCCTGTACACAAAGGATGGGAATATTGCCACTTTATTGACGCTTTCCACTGCATTACACTTTGTATCAGAGTCCCTCCAGGAAAATGGAAACCACTCTTCATTTCAAATAGAAGAAATTCATTACAGAAGATTGGTTACATGGGTGGTGGATGAAATAAGAAGCCACACAAAGATCGGTGGAGCTAGAGGTAACTCCACCCTCAGAGATAAAGGGACAAGGAGAGGAAAGGGTGCTGCTGAAGCTGCAGAAGTGGGAATCAAGGCTGTCCCCAGCAGTGGAAGGAGGAGATGTCCAGCAGCAGCAGGAGCCATGGAGGAAATGCTAGTCAGAGCAGAGATGGGAAATCAGGTGCCTTTCGTGCCCCCCTGGAGGGACTAAGTTGGAATCCTAAGGATCCAAACAAAACCAATGCTTAGAGAGCACCTTTTTTTCAGTGGGTCTTGAGCCTGGCTAAGTCTCAGGATCAGGACCCCCAGCTCAGAGATTTTGATGCAGTAAGTCAGAGACAGGTCCTGGACAAAGGTATTCTGAAGTGACTGTAATGTGTGTACAGGGTGAGACCTGTTATGGTAGACCTAACCAGCAGAGATGTGTTTACTATTGCATACTCAGTAATACCACAGTGTTTGAACCAACATTGAGATGTATGGCTGCTCAATATCTGTGTGGAATGAACAAATGAATGAATGAACAGCGATGGCCCAGAGCCCTTGGTGAACCAGCTAGATCAGATGGACACCAATGCAGAGCAGAAGAACATGTAAACAATCAACCAGAGAAAGAGAAAGAGAAGCATCAATCAGGCGCTCAAATCTCAGAGGGAAGGTAGGGGAGGGTGGGGGTAAGGAGGAGAGATCAACCAAAAGATTTGTATGCATACATATAAGTATAACCAATGGACAGAGACAGCAGGGGGATGAGGGCATGTACGGGCATGGGGTGGGGGTGGGGGACAATGGTGGATATGAACACATATGTAATACTTTAATCAATAAAAAAATCAATTAAAGAAAAACTAATTGCACTGGACAAAAAGCTGTTCCTAAAGTGTTAACTAAATTTTTTATTGGTAGTTCATCTCAGGATAAAATCTCACAACAGGAATTGAACCTAAAGCAGTCATATTATAGTGCAAAAAAATTAAAATTTAAAAGCTATCAAGACTACATTATAAAATTTTCAAAAGCATCCTAATATTTAAATAAAAAAGGAAGAAAGTAGAAGAATATCATGTAAGAAAAAATATCCTGAAAGTAAATTACATCTAGAAAATTGGTACTTTAGAAAATTAATTGTAATGCTATCAGCAAGACACCCATGAAAAACACATGATGTCAAAACAAGCCAGAGGAAAATCATTTGGGCAAAAAATGAAAAAGGATCCCAAGTCAAATTTATAGAAAATATTCCTTTATTAACTTTTGGTCGAGAATATGTTTGTATATTCTCAGAAAACAACTCTGAGACCATGTAGATTCTGGCAACAGAGAGGAAGTGACGGGACTATTCCAACCATGAAGACAGAAGAGAAGCAGTCCAGAGATGGAAGTCGCTGATGACGCCTTACCATAATAGCAGTCAGCAGCTGTGTATTACTGCAGGTTGCCCAGGACCAAACCAGAGAGGGTTGGACCTTCATTACCACCATTTGCCCACCATCCAGAACTGAAATATCTTTGCTGACATGTGCACATAAGGAACTGTTTGACATTGAAATTGGGTCTCAAAAGAACTGGTGGCCCAGAAAGAAGCTCACTACAGACTGATTCATATGCCTTTTAGCATAACGATTATAGCTTGTCTCATTTTTTATTCTTATAAGTATATTTCCAGTAGGACATGATCTCACTCATCTAGGGGAAATGGTGAACAACATAGACTGATGAACAAGAACAGACCCAGAGATAAGAAGCCATGGGTCAGACTGTTAGACCTCAAAGGGAGGGTGGGGATAAAAGGGAGAAATCAACCAAAGGACTTAAGTGCACACATATGACCCTAACCAGTGGGTCAAGGAAATAGGGGGGTGGGGCATGAGTCAGGTGGGATGGGGGATTGAAGGGGGTCTGAGGACAAATATGTGATACCTTAATCAATAAAGAAATTAAAAAATAATCCATCAGAAATAATCAGCACTAAAGAGATGAACATGGCTACCAAGGCTAATCGCAAGCAAATAGTCTTTTTGCCTGAAATGAATCAAATGTCAAGAGAGCAACAGGGTCCCACAAGGAAGTGACTGAGTCCCAAAGAGCAGAGGCCAACTGTCCATCAACTTAGTTCATGTAGCGTTTATACTCTCTTGGTTTATATAGGCACCAGCAGTGGCTCTGATGAGTGTGCTCTGGTTTTATTTTTGCCTTTTCCCTATAAAGTGGGGTGCTCCCACAGCTCTCCTTCCATTTTGCCTCCCAGCACCTAGGTATTGTGTGTGATGGGCAAGGTCTAGCTAATCAGCTCCATCTGCCCCACGAGTTGGAGGAAATGGCAGGTAATGGCATCCCACCTGGGCCCAGCACCACACCTGCTCTGCTAGCAACTGTCTGGAACCCTGACTAAGCCACAGTGCCACTTGCTGCCCACTTCTCTATTCCTTATGCACCCTTCCCTTCATGTCTTTTTCCATGTCTCTCTCCATTTCATTCTTTCCACATCTCTCTTTTCTCTCGTCTCAGCCCTCTCTTTCCGTTCCCGCTCCTTTCCAAGTTCTTCACGCCCTGAATGTCACCTCCACCTGGAGCAAAGCCTTTCTCGGCCCATGTTTCTATTTTCTCCTAGGTGAAATAAGACTACGTACAGATGTGTCCTTGAACATCTCATCAGGGAGGAGGGACAATACATGGCTTTACAGAAGAAAGGAGGTGGGTTGCCTTGATTACTCTCCCCCAAGGAACTTTAGAACTTGTGACATTTCACATTGACAGGAAAGAGCTGCAGGCAAGGTCACTGGCAGCTATTTCTGTCCCATCTGGGCTTTAACCAGCTCTTCTGTCTCCAGCGTGGGAAGCTCCTGTCAGAGAAATCTGGCCTCATCCCTGCATTGCAAGCATGAGGGCCGCTGTGGTTCCCAGGCACTGGGGTTGAAGGGTGGGCCCAAGCCGCTTGTCCCACAACCTTTAAGACTTCAGAACAGCCACAGTGGCTCTTGCTGTGAATGACCCGCTAGACCAGCACAGCCTAATAGGTTGACAGTTACCAAGCCTGATTGCACGTCAAAATAACCTAGGAAGCACGAACAAACATGGAGATGCCAGGGCCCTTCCCAGACATTCTGAATTCTCCTCTCCAGCGGTGTCCCAGCAGCCAGCCTAGGACCCTCCGCTAATCTCCAAGAACCACAGCCCTGAAGGAACTTTGCATCTAGAAATGGCAGGATGTTTACACCTGACTCACAGGCAGGTCTCTGGTCAAAGCTTTTCAACTCTATTCACATCCCATGTCTAACAGTCAAGGTGTCTTTTTTTTCCTACTCTGCACATTTATAAATAAACAAAGCAAACCCACTATGTCAAAATACCAATCCCTCCCTGCCTTATGGATTTGGACTTTTCCCTGAGCCCATTGCAAGAAGCTTGGCACATCTCCATTCCCTGTTACTCTACCCTAATTTTAGAATCTACAATTTAGATGATCAAGAATACTGTTGGACAGAGTATTGTATGATTTTTCCCCCTCAACCTGGTCTCTGGGCTCACATACAAATGTGGCTGGCCCAGAGTATGACCCATGTCAGGACCCAAGCCTTCTCTCCCACTCCATCAGAAAGATGTCCTGAGGCTCAGGGCTCAACTTCTCACCTTCCCTCCCAGACAGCACAGCCCTTTTCCCCTGGCCAAGGGGAGCACAAATAAGAGCAGATATGTGAAGAGGAGAGCATTGCTCACACATGCTTTGGGGAAGAGCTCTCCCTTTTTACTAAGGCAGACTTTCAACCCTAACCCAGTGGCTTTGGAGCATTTTTAGCAGCAGAATCAAGTTTTGAAGTTTCTGGCTTGAAAACCCAACACCTCAAACAGGTAACAAAGAGCTGCCCTGCTTGATGCCAGATGTGCGGCCTCTCACCCCTCCACACATCCTGCACCCTTACATAGAATGCTCAGCTCCCAGCTCAAACCTTTGACCTAATCTTTGGCATCCTCCTCTCTCACTCAGAGATTTTCATGAGATTTCAGGGATATGTCTGCAGATCGGACAATGGCCCAGCAGAATGGAAGGTCATGGCCATTTGCCAGAAGAGATGGATCAAGTCTCGTCCTCTCTCTTACTCTGGACTTCTCCAAGAGTAAGGACATGTATGGAGGTTGCTGCTGAGAAAAGAGAATTCAGCCCCCTGGGAACCATGCACAGTGCCCCCCAGAACTATCTGCCTGAATAAAAGGCGGCTAGGCATTTATCTTCAGGCTCTGGACTCCTTGGGGTGAGACTTATTCTAGGACTGTTAACTACGCCCTGCTATGCATACATGTACACATACGTGTGCACATGCGTGCACACACATATGTACACATGAATCTAGTATGTGCTTATACTCTTAAAGCTTACATGAACTGTGGTCCACAGTGGCAGCTAAAATCAGACATGAGCCTTTGCATTCTTGGGGGTGCTCTTTCAAGGATAAGATGTTCCCCTGAAAATCATTTGCCTTGCTGTCCAAAACCTCATGAAAAATTAAGATGCGACTTTTTGGCACTCTTCATGCAGAAATGCCCATCCCTGTGGATACAATTTTAAAATCCGAGGCATTTCTCATTCTCTCACCAGCCTCTCTATGTTCAACTCACACACCATCACTGACTGAGTCCCCAGAATCAGGGCTAGAGCAGCCAGGATGGCCCTGCCCACCGCACAATGCAGAGTGTGTTCCCTTGATGGGGTATCTGCAGGACGGACCACAGGCCCTGGTTATCCTCTAGGATGTAGCTCAGCTCATCGGTATAAAAAGTCCAGCTTGAGCACATCCAAGCTGGGTTGTGCCTCAACTTGGCCCCTGAGCTCAGGTTGGTGTAACCCACCTAAGCAAGCACGGCTTCTTCGTTGGGACTTTCACACTCATTTCCCAGAAATTCTCTCACTTGGTTCAGAGAAACTAAAACTCTTTTCCCATTACCACTGCCCTCAAGTGGGATTTAACTTCTCAGAGCTGGTCTGTAAGGGGGCTTGGAGAATACCCACCACAGGATAAGGATAAGTTAAACCCATGGTCAGCAAACTGCAGCTCGAGAGCCACATGCTGCTCTCTGGCCCCTTGAGTGTGGCTCTTCCACAAAATACCATGGCCTGGATGAATCTATTTTGAAGAAGTGGCTTTAGAAGAAGTTTAAGTTTAAAAAATTTGGCTCTCAAAAGAAATTTCAATTGTTGTACTGTTGATATTTGGTTCTGTTAACTAATGAGTTTGCCGACCACTGGGTTAAACAAACATGCAAAAATTGGCATGATAACACTTCCGCTTTAAAAGGAAGGGAGAGAGAGAATAAATCACCAAGATGTCTTTTGATCAAGGTCCATGGTTGACCTAGGTCAATGGTTCCCAAAGAGTGCTCCCTGGACAGCAGCAGAATCTCCGGGGAACTTGTTAGAAATGCAAATTCTCAGTCTCCATTCCATCCTAGACCTACTGGATCAGAGGTTAGAGAGACTGAGCCCAGCAACACAGGTGATTCTGATAGACACTGGAATTTGAGAGCCATTGAATTAGTCTAGCCATGAGGCAGCCACTGTCCACTGTCTAGGAGCTGGGAGAAGTTAGAGTTGCTGTCCTCCAGCAGTGCTGGAGTGGTAAGGAGGATAAGGCATGTGCTTGCAGCAACAAAATCCAGGAAGAGAACCGCCATCTGGGCAACCCAGACACAATGGAAGGGTTCACAAGGAAGTGGGTGCTCGAAGCATTCGCAGAAAAGAAAAGTCAAAGAAAGGGAGAAAAAGAAGAATGCCAATGTGCAAATAAATCAAAACAGAATAGGAAAGAAGGGAGGAAAGGAGGGAGGAAGGAAGGGAGAGAGGGAGGGAGGGAGGGAGGGAGGGAGGGAGGGAGGGAGGGAGGGAGGGAGGGAAGGAGGGAGGGAGGGAGAAGAAAGGCTGGAGGTGGGAGAGAGGAAGGGAAGGAGGGAAGGAGGGAAGGAAAGAAGGGGTAGAAGTAAGTCCTGGTGGGGCCCAGGAGCCCAGCTCTTTGGTGAACCAGCTCATTTTCTGAGTCTGGCCTGCTTTCTAACAAGCCCCAGGCATGTGGTGGGCACTAATTTGCATGGTTGGTTTACCAGGCAAGTACACCCGGGGCAGAAGCTGGAATCCCCTTGCATTCTTTGAAGGCTCCAAGCAAATGGAAAATTGGAAATGCAAACATTTCCTTCAACTCTCTGTGAGTAACAGGTACCAAACAGCTTCTCTGCTGCTCTGCGCCGCCAGTAGAGAGAATGTGGTGCCCTGGATGCTACAGATTTCGATTGTCATGAGTAGCAAAGCTGTGAGGGTTTCCTAAGCAGACATCAATTATAAAGGTATGGGCCTCTCCCACACCCCATAGGATGGCACATTTTATTTAGTCTCATATATGGTATCATTTTTCAGTCCTCTACCAAGTTCCTTTCTGCACTTTCTACTTTGCAGTGCATTAGTTACCATGGAAACAATTTGGCTCCTATGGGTTGGGCATAGCTTAATTGACTGAGCAGAAAGTCATTTTGGGCAAAGGTTGGATATTGTGTGTGTGTGTGTGTGTGTGTGTGTGTGTGTACACATTTATATATTATATCATGATAATTATACATACACATTTATAGATGATATATATAACTATATGATTGTTAAATACAGTACTTTAGGAAAATTCCAGTAACTTAAGAACTTCCCAAAGGAAATAACACACACATTGAAATTAAAATGCTAGGAATGTGGGACCAGCCCACTACCTGGGCCACATGTTATAACTTGGCCTATGAAAAGGGAATAATGGGTGAGAGACCAGCAGGCCAGAATGGAAAGAATGCTGGCATGGCAGCTGGGAGAGCTGGATGCCTGTCCTGGGCGCACCCCACATAACTGCCTGGGGGCTCAGAACAGCCTACTTCATGTCTCCAACACTATTTCCTCAACGATTGAGAGAAATGAACAAAGTGTTTCCTCAAACCCCTCTCTGTGTGTATGTCTAGGATTTTAACGGTGCTTACTCAGTGGTCGCATCTGTTCCTGTAGAAGACCACCCTCCGGTAGAAAAGCTGAGTTCATCTGTCCATTCATTACCCACCCAGCAGTCATTTGTTAAGTACTTACAAGTTCAGTAAGGCTCTAACACTGACTAAACTCTACAGAAAGTTGAGGTGTTGAAACTTCTATTGAACAGTATTTTTGGAAGAAGAGGTCACATAGCAACAGTGGAAATCATAGAACAGTGGAAACATGGCCTATTTCTCACTGGTCAGCTGCGTTAGCTTTTAGCCAGGAACAGAAACACAGAAAGGACCTCATAGGACAGTACCACAACTCCAGGCACCAGGCCCCAGATGCTCAGCTCCTTGTGTCCACTTCAATGGACACATTGAAGCACTTGAATTTATCTTCCTAAACTATATACAGGGTGTCCCAAAAAATGTATACTCACTTTAACCGCTGATAGCTCAATGTTGAAAATGAAATGTATTTTAATAAACACTGCCTTTATAATTATTCAAAGTGTATGTATACATTTTGGGGGGACACCCTATGTTTCCCTCTGCAACTCAAATATCCATGCTTCAGAGATAATCAGGGACTGCTACGTGGTTATCCAAAATTTCAGGATTAAAAGGACTAACTCAGTCTAAAAAAATTGGTGCTTCCTTAGTCCTTACTTTATCCTCTCTCAAATATCAACAATGAAAACTAAAATAACACTCCAGATTCAAAGGTTATTTCCTGACAGCAAAATTCCGTCTGTTTTCCAATAAGAACATCCCAGAGCTTTCTTTCTGGGTGGGTTAATCCCAAGGATCTTAAACAAGAGTCTGGTTCCACCAGACATCAGTTGCCAGGCTCACTCCGTTTGCTCTTGATAAAGATAAAGGCAGGGCACTCATAGGCCCTACTTATTAAGGGGCTTTATAGTAATTGTTCAGAGATAGTCCATATCAACCTGCTCAATTCTCTCACCAGATAGGAATTACTTTCTCCATATTTCAAATGAAGAAAATGATATTCAAAAGATGAAGTAGCCTGCTCCTTGTCACACAGCTAGTATGAAACAGGTCCATTTGCTTTCAGACCACGAGCTGGTATGTACAGCAGTGTATGAGATATCATTTGTCACAACAGTGCTCTGGAACAAAACACTCCAAAACGCAGAAGCTTAAAATAGCTACTTATTATTGCTCCTGAGTCTGCAGGTCATCCTGCCCATCTTGGTGAGGCCTGCTCATGCACCTGGTCAGCTGTGGGTTGGCTGGCTACTCTCAGCCGGCTCTCGTGTCTCTCATGATGGCATCACGTGGGAAGAGGGGAGGTGTGACTGCGTTCTACGTGTAATACCCCAGCAAGCTAGCTGAGGTGAATTCTCGAGGTCACTGCAAGAGAGCAAGCCCCAGAGAAGAGCATTGTTCAAAGCCTCTGCTATGTCAAACGCCACACTTGCTCACCTCCCATTGGTCAAATCAGGTCACATGGCTGAGCCAAGCATTAAGGAGTGGAACAGAATAAAGAACTGAGACCATCAATACAAACAACCTGACACAGGGAGTTCAGATTCAGCACTCTTTCCACCAACTGGATGGAGGCAACATGATGTGAGATTTTACTTTTGTTTTTTCAGGTAGACATTTAATATTATGACTTTTTGTTTGTAAGTAGCATTGAAAATAAGCCTATATCCTAAAGAAGATGAAAAGTAAAACTAAATTTTTGGTTAATGTAGAGATGAGATCTAGCTTTTATTTAAAACTATATAATTTTGCAAACAAGTAATTTATTTTCTTTTCTCTCTCAAGTAAATCTAGATTCTTTTGTACCAAGTCTGGCCTAACTAAGGAGCTGGTATCCAAATTTAAATCCTCATAAAGTCAGATATTTATACAATTTCTAAAGAGCCCCATCCAGCTACTACAAACCAATTAATTCCAAGCAACCTTTTAAAAATTCTAGAGTGCAAAAAAAAAAAAAAAAAAAAAAAAAGCCTGGGCTGTTCTCCTGGGTTACCTGACTAAAACCAAAGGTCCTGATGGCACTGCCAGCTGTGACGTTACAACACTCACATGCTCAGATGGCATCTTGTCCTCCCAACACCAAACATCTGAAAATTTTGAGGGTTTTATAGACCAAACATTTGGATGCTTGACCACATTTTTCCATTTTCCATCTGGAAAAGAATGAAGACAGGCTGAGGTTTGTCTCTTAGACTTCCTAAGGAGATGACCTTAGATGGCTTTAGAAAAAAAAAAAAAAAAGGCTGCAAATCAAACCAGCACACATGACAATGACTGTCCTTACAATTAGCCACCTTGAGTGCTGGAAAGGAAATTCGTGTTGAAGGAACAAAGGTGGAATTAAAAATGTATTATGTGCCCACTATGTGCTGGGCACTTTTACATATGCTGTGATTGGATAGCATTGCCCACCTGCTGCACCCCTCCCCCAAATACTTAAGGAAAATGAAGTTCTGTGCGGTTAAATTACTCACTCCAAGTCACACTTGCAGTCTTGGGAAGACTGAAAATATGTCTGTCACACAGGTACTATCTTTCAAGTGTCTATTTAGATACACACAAAAATCAGGTTTGGAGAGCTGTGAACAGGAAACCGCTCTCTGATGTGTGTGTGTGTGTGTGTGTGTGTGTGTGTGTGTGTGTGCTCGTCCGTCTCTCCTCCCAGGGTGCTATGCGCTGTCCATGTAACAATCCTCTAGATAAGTTAGTGATGCCAGACACAGACCTGCCCCCAGGAGAGCAACCATGATTTGACTGCTGACAGAAGAAAGCAAAAGCCTCTCCTCCCCCCACCACCCTTCCCCACCTCCCGCAATACCAACTGTTAACCTCACACCAGGGCAGGGATGGCTGCTGTTCAGACACTGAAATCTGCTTCACAGTGAAGATCCCAAGAGCAAAAACACTCACATTCAAAGAAAAAATCAATCGACTTGAGCCAATTTCCTTTTCCACTGTCATTGGCATCGCTGGGAAAATGTGGAAAGAGGATCAAAGTGATGGAGTTTGAGAGGTCACAACAAATGTTTGTGTCTGGCCAGAGGAGCTCCCTGCATTCCTTCAGCTCTGAATTGACTGAGAAGAACATGGATCCAGACCAAATAAAGTGCCAGATCCATACCCTGAATCAACCAGAGAAAAAAACCTGGCCTTTGGTTTGGTTACATTTTTAACATGAGCTTTGTTCATTTACTTTCGCCCTGATGTAGCAAACCTTGACTACTGTTCTTTCCTCACGGGATCTCTCCCAATGTTAGGGAAAGAATTTTTAGGAGTTGCCTTCCTTTTTATAGGCAGTGTCTGGCCCAAGTTATCCTTGTCAAGCTGAGCTCAGTGGAGCTTCTTCAACAGAGTTGGCTTCTGTCTGCCTACCGTGTTTCCCCAAAAATAAAATATCCTCCAAAAATAAGACCTACTTACAGATTTCCTTCTGAATGAAATATAAGGCATCCCCCCGAAAATAAGGCCCCTGGCTCTGTCTCAGAATGAAAATTAATTTACCGTAAACTAGTCGCTAGGGCCACCCCTACTGGCATCTAGCAACCAGTGAGGTTACTCGGAGTCCTGACGTCACTGCTGTGTGGAGGCAGAGCAGAGGTCAGAGTGAGCAGTGAACGCAGTAAGGGAGAGAGGAGGAGACTTTCCCAGATGCGTGTAGAAGAACAGGAGGATTAGAGTGGACGGGACCCAGTGAAGGTGGTGAGTGCTGGTCTGTCTCTGGTGACACTACCTGATGCTTGCGGCCGCCTTCATGATGACTGTCTCAGTCAGTGGCAGACCCTGCTCCAGCCCAGATCCAGGCCCCAGCAAGCCCAGTGACAGTCCCCAGGCAGGTCCCAGGGGGTAAATGTGTGATAAAGGGGCAGGGGGATGTCTGGTGAAGGTGTTCAGTGGCACAGGGGTGGGGGGGATCACTTAAAATGACACAGGAGGATCAGAGGGTGCAATCAAAATGACACAAGAGGATCAGAGGGAACAATAAAAATGACACAGGAGGATCAAAAGGGGTTACTAAAATGGTAATTCCCCTCTCTGATTTTCCTGTGCCATTTCGATTCCCCGCTCTGATCCCCCCTGTGTCATTTTAAGTGATTCCCCTCCCCCCACCTTGATGCCCCAATTCCTTTTTTTTACCCCTAGAAATGAGCGCAAAAAGAAAAAGCTACTCCATGGAGTACAAGAAAGGAATTGTGGAAGACTCTTGGGGCAAAAATCTTACTGCTTTCTGCAAAGAGAAGATGTTGAGTAATCGATTGGTTTGAAAATGGCGAGCAGAGTATGGTAACTTCATTGAACAAGTGGACAAGGGAAATGCTAAAAAGGGCAAGTGTGGATCAGGTCAGCAACCATTATTTTCTGATCTGGAAGCCCTGATCTGTGAATGAGTGGTTGACAGGAAAGCAAAGGCGTTGGTTGTGATAGGGCTCAGATTCAAGAATTTGCCCTTGCAATGGCACCACAGTTTGACATAGCCCCCAAAGACTTCAAAGCATCACAACACTGGCTGGATAATTTCCTTCAGCCAAGTGAACTGTCTTTAAGAAGATCTACAGCATTGTTTAGGTTGGAAGATACTCAAGTTATTAAGCAAGCATTAGCATTCAAGTTCTTTATTGATGATGCTGACTTCTCTAAATACAGTCTTTCCAGCATGATTGCTATGGATGAAACTGCAGTGTTTATGGGCCAATCATCTCAAACAACAATTGAACAGCAGGGTGCCTCCTTAATGTACATTCCCTCCACTGCTTACAAAGTGCACATGTTTCCTGTATTTTGGCAATTCGTCTGGATGGCACTAAAATCCCACCTTTAATCATTTCTAAGGGCAAGAAGGAAAAGAGTGAACGTGTTTTGGACATTTTTATTCTTGAAACTGAAAAGGCCTGGGCCACACAAGCAGTTATAAGGAAGTGGATCGATTTAATGCTGCCACTTGTTATGCGAGGGAGCCAAAGAGATCTGCTAGTCTGGGATGCAGCCAGCACTCACTGCACTAAAGATATGAAGACATTTATTCATGAAAGAAAAATAGATCAGATAATGATTCCTGCAGGAATGATGGCCTATCTCCACACTCTTGATATTGCAATAAACAAGCCATTCAAAGACAATTTGCGCATGGAAATTAATAACTACATTGAAAATAGAATGGAGAGAAATCAGTGTGGAAACTTTGTGAAACCTAAACTGCAAGAAGTTGTGACTTGGGTGAAGAATTCATGGGAGAAAATCACTGACAGTTGCATTGCAAATGCACTGCAAGCAGGCTACCTTGACAAGAAGTACTCATTTAAAGACAGTGCTATTGCTAAACATGAGAGATTTGGTCCACTGATTCTGAAAGAAATGGAGTCACAAGAAATTCACCAGGAAATTCAGGAATTGGATTGTTATGATGATGTTCCAGAAGATGATGACATGATTGTCATTGAATAAATGAGTAAATTCTTGATACTATAGGATTCTCAGTTTGTCTGGTTTGTGTTGACAACTACCGTACTACCGTACCATATACAGGTAATAAATTTCCTTTATTTTCATTTAACAATAAATGTGTACCGTATTCTTCTTCATGGAAAAATAAGACATCCCCTGAAAATAAGACCTAGCACATCTTTGGGAGCAAAAATTAATATAAGACACTGTCTTATTTTCGGGGAAACAGGGTAGTTGTCAGAGAGGCTGCAATGAAATGCTTCCCAAACTGAATGCCCATCGATGTTGGAATGGATAGACCAAATGTGCCATATGCATACAATGGGATGGAATGCAGCCTTAGAAAGAAGGAAATCCTGTTACAAGTTAAAACATGGATGAACCTTGAGGACATTCTGCTAAATTAAAGAAACCAGAGGCTGTGTGGGAGTAAGAGGGAGAGAATTTTTGTTTAATGTTGATAGAATATCATATTTGCAACATAAAAAATTTTTGGAGAAATGTTTTGCAACAATGTGAATATGCCTAATATGACTGGGCTATATACTAAAAATAGTTAAGATGGTAAATTTTAGGTTATACAATTTTTACAATTAAAAAATGAAATGAGCCAAAACCGGTTTGGCTCAGCCTATGGACTGAAAGGTTCTGGGTTCGATTCTGGTCAAGGGTATGTGCCTTGGTTGCAGGCACATCCCCATTAGGGAGTGTGCAGGAGGCAGCTGATTGACGTTTCCCTCTCATCAATTTTTCTAATTTTCTATCCCTCTCCCTTCCTCTCTGTAAAAAATCAATAAAAATATATTTTTTAAAAGTAAAAAAAATGTAATGAAGTTGAACCCCCTCCCCCCGCCAAAAAAAAATAGTCCCCACCTTCCTCAGTAATGTTACAAGCATCCAGACAACCAGCAGTGCCCCTGAGACATTGCCCAGCTCTGGGGTCATCTCTGCTGATTCTTCAAAAAGGCAGCTCTGCTCAAGGAGGAGTTACTGAATGATGAACACTGACATTGCACACATTCTCTCCAGACTCAAATGGACCACTGATAATTGTGAGGCAGCAGGAATGTTACTTTACCTCTCCAATCCCAGATTTCTGAACTTAAAAAAAAATCCACCTAATTCACACCAGTATAGAGAGGTTTAATGTGAAAAACTAACAAAATGTCAGTTATTTACCAACTTTTTTCTTGAGTAGATGGGACAAGGGGGGACACTGGAGAGTGATGAACTTAATTAAAGCAACATAACATTTTTGAGGACCAGCTCTGTGCGAGGCTGGGTGGCAGTCCAGAGCATTTAAGACCACACTAGGACTTTGGATTTTACTCAGTAAAAAAAATAAATAAATAAAAAAATAAAAAAAAAAAAGCTTGGAACAAAATATCACATCCAACCTTTTAAGAGATTCACTCTAGCTGTTGTGCTAAAGAAAGACAATAAGGAATGGATGCCAGGTATGAGACTGCCACAATACAGCTAACAAGAGGGGCCAATGGCTCAGACCAGGATGGAGGCTCAGTGATTAAGCATCAACCTATGAACCAGGAGGTCATGGTCTGATTCTAGGTCAGAGTTCATGCCTGGGTTGCGGGCTCAATCCCCAGTGTGGGGTGTTCAAGAGGCAGCCAATGAATGATTCTTTCTCATCATTGATGTTTCTCTCTCTCCCTCTCCTGTCCTCTCTGAAATCAATAAAAATTTACATTAAAATTGTCAGATTCTGTATATTTTGAAGGTCCAGCCACCAGGATTTGCTGATGGACTTAGTATACAGTGTAAACAAAAGAGAAGAGGCAATGGTGACTGGAAGATGTTTTGCCTGAGCTCTTGGGAGGGAGGACAGAAAAGACAGGGAGGCTCAGGTGTGGGTAGGAAGGGTCAGGAGCTTGTTTTTTGATGTGTGAAATGTGGAGTGCCTATGAGATATCAGAGTGGATAGTTATATAGACAGACAGGTAGATAGACAAACCTGGAGTTCAGTTCTGAAGTCTAGACAGGACATAGAGATTTGAGGCTAGTGGTGCCTCTACCTCTTTTGGTGATCATCACTGGGCTCAAATCGTTGTTTTTAAAGTTGACTTTGAACCCAACTGGCAGGCTCATAGGATTCCTGTCTTGGTCTTCAGACAATCTATTAGACTTCCTTTGGCAGGCCAATAGTACTCAGTTCTCAGCTCCCAAATTCTCAGACATAGGACTTTGCTCATATCACTGTTTCTCCTTTACTTACTCCTGTCGGTCTCTTGTCCTCAGCCTTGTCTTGTAGGAGCTTCCCACAGGACTGCTGACACCTCTGAGAGGAACCTTAACTTAACTCCCACCACCCCTTCTGCAGAGTCAGCATCCCACTGACCTCTGCCACTGGCCTTTCAACACTGAAGCCAAGGGTACTCTGGGAGGCAGAAGCCAAGATGAACAAACATTGTTCTTGTGCAATGTGGGGCCAAATCCAAAGATCAGATTCCATTGTGGGATGCTGTAGCAGGGGTAGACCAGCCTCCTTTCCTGCCACGCTCCTGGGAGGGGATGATTGAGGGGACTCGCTGTCTCATAAAGAAGCACAGAAGCAAATGAGCACAGATTTCCTCAGATCAAGCATCATTTGGGTTCAGCCCCAGTTAGCAATACTACTTGCCTTCCCTGAACTAGAATATAGGAGATCCCTGCAGGCCAGCTTCCTCGCCTCAGAAAGCAACACGCCTTTTTCAGCAGATGGATGCACTTGGAGACATATCAGGAAAGGATCTGAATCTGCAACTTCTCTCATACTTGGAACTGCTGAATCCCCATGTTTTATGTGAGCCATTTTCCAAGTAGTCCCGGGTTTCTGAGGAGGAACATGGTGTGTCTGACTTGAGCATTTGGCCCTTGGAAGCACACAGTTTCTCCAGACTGTAAAGTGTGATCTAAAGCAGCCTGAGCTACTCACACCTGCCTTGAGCGAGATGCAAAACAAGCAGCTGGATGATTCTGTCTGAGCCAAATATGTGCTGCTGAGGCATTGCCTCAGTGAGACACACAAGCAGCAGCTTCCCCACCAACTCCACTTCTCCAACTGAGAAGCCTGAGTCTTACCATGTTGTTCCCATGCTCCCTGGTACTTTAAAAGGACTTCTCAAAGGTTCTGCTTTTCTCTTGAACAATTTGAACCCCAGCCTCCTGAGTGTTTATCTTTGTCTTTATAAAATGCTTGCATTCTTCCCTTTTTCTCAGAGCATCTTGGGATCAAGTATTTACTCACTTCAAGGGTACACAAAGCATAACTTGGTTTGGTATGGAAACTCTGATTTGCCCACACTTCTAAGATCAGAGGGGCAGAATGGTGTGGTGGGAACTTGGTGGGCTGAGAAGTGGGGAAGTGGAGTTTCAGATCGACTCTAGGATCTTTGGCAGATTTCTAACATCACTGCAGCTCTCTACAGCAAATTCATACATCTCCTCCCCCCATCCCAGGGAAGTAAGGGCCCAGTGATGTGCTGAATTGCCTGCCCCACTCAGACCACACAAACACCTCTCCCTACTTTATTCTCTCATAGCTATGGTCTTTCTAATTCTGATGGTCTGTGTTCTAAATGTTGGGTGATACAGCATTATTCTCGAGAGCCACGATATGAAAACAACCTAAGAGTTCATCAGTGGATGAATGGATAAGAAGATATGGTACATACATTCAACAGAATAACACTCAGTCACAAGAAAGAAGGAAATACTTCCATTTGTGACAACATGGATGGACCTTGAGGACATTATAAGGAACATTAAGGGAAATAAGTCAGATTGAAGAGATAAGTACTGCATGGTATTGCTTATACGTGGAATCTAAAAAATAGTCAACTCATAAAAACAGAGTAGAAAAGTGGTTGGCAGAGCCTAGAGTATAGGAGAAATAGGGTAAAAGGGTACTAAATTTCAGCTATAAGATGAATAATATCTGAGGTTTTAATGTAAATTGTGGTGACTATAGTTGATCACACTGTGTTGTATAATTGAGCTTTGCTAAGAGAGTAGAACTTAAATATTTTCATCAATTAAATTAGTAATAAATTCCATGTGGCATAGCATCTAAAGCAAAGATCTCCAACACCTTCTTACTCCAAGGTCCTGCATTCTCTTCCTCTTTGCTACACCTCCCGATGAGTCCTGGCTCAGAGGGAATGGGAAATTTCATCCACCTCTGAGAATCTGTGAGAGAACATTTTTTCGATGCAAATGGATTTGGAGGAAGATGAGCATATGTGAGAGGAACCTACTCCATCAACATGACTTCAATCCCCAGAGCAAACACAGAGAGATGCTCAATGCCAGGCTGGTACCATTCCTGAGGCCAGACTCTGGCCAGCAAAAATAATCAGAATAAAAAAAATATAGCAAGGGAGCTCCATTCATTGAAGAAATATTCATTAAGTGCCCATTGAAATGAGCAAAGCAGACAAGAGTCTATGGAGCTTATCTTCCTGTGGGAGAGAGAGGTATTAAACCAATAAACAGAGAAAACATATGTCCGATGGCGATGAGTGCTGGAGAGGAAAATAACGTAGGGGATCGTGAGAGAAGATTTTAGCAGGAGGGTGAATTTAAGTCCAAGATGGAAAGGAAGGAAGAACACCTGGGTGCCAGCTGCCCTGTGTGAACACCGATGGCTGGGCAGCTGGGATCAGAGTAAGACTCTTTGTGAACTGATATATGGCCCCTCATACCTGAGCCAGCTGTCTTCTAACAATTTGGGAAATCATCTTAATGAAACTGAGCCTATGAGGGACACTGGCTTACAGCCACATGCCATTTGGGCACATGTAGGGTTTGGCTTGGTCAGTACATTAAGAAAACTGAATTTGAATGCCTTCCATTCGGTGCCTGTCCAATTTGCCCAGACTGTGCATTCCCTGTCATCCTACACCAGTGATGTCACATGTTTATGGAGCATGCCTGGTCTCTGCAGGCTTCCAAGTTCACAACTCGCCTTAGTTCTCAGTGGCCCAGCTGACTTTCTGTGGAGCAGCTGTGTGAGAATTACCCAGTAATGGATTAAAACTACGGATTTAACCCCCAGAGTCTGATTTAGTGAGTCTGGAGTAAAACTCTGTGCTGGATATTTGTTGTAATGTAAATACAATTGGTTCATACCTATTGGATCCACTCCCTTAGGTGATCCTATCCCACAACAGCTCCAGGCTTGTCCATGTGACTTCCCATTAGGGGCTCAGTAAATGTGACATAAGCAAGACTTGAAAGGAAACACTCCCTCCAAACCCCGCTCCAGCTGCTCCTGGATTCTCTGTGGCTTCATGTGAATGAGCCTGAGTTGACCCACTGGAAGAAGAGAGACTTGTGGCCTAAATTGCATTGGGCACCCCAGATAATAGCTTGCCAACCACCAGCCATGTGAAGGAGGCCATTCTGGACCATGGTGCCTAAGTAATCCTAGCAAAATCAGATGAGCAGGTTCAGAGCAAAAGCACACCCCTATACACACATAGAATCATGAGCTAAATGAATGGCTGATATTCTAAGCCATTAAGTTTGAAAGCATTTGTTACACAGCCAAAGCTAACTGATACAAAACTCAAAATTCTATCATTTTTATAAAACCTCCAGGCATATCTCTGATGGCACAGTCACGTCTGGCAAACCATGATGCATTGACTTGCATCACCATCACCTCTTATTGCCTTTTCCTCCAGATATCACAGCTGTGGCCTTGCTGAGGGAGTGGGGCATGGTAAGGGAAGACTCCAGTGGGACCCTTCCAGAAGGAAGACTCGTGCTCAGTTCTCAGAGCAAATGAGGTCACGCCTGGAATGTTGGTCTGGCTCAGGGACTGGCAGAAAGGTTTGGCATTTTTCATGTTAACTCCAGGAACAAATGATACTGGTGATCATTCAGGAAAAATAACAACAGAATAGTTTCATGCTGGATGTGGACAAGTAGAAGGTATAGAAATGGGACACTCATGTTTTCTGTCTTCTTGGGAACCCAAATCCGAGGGAGGATGTATGTATCAGAAGGACAGAAATTCAACATCCTGGGGCCTTGAAGGAGAATGCTGACAGCCAAGTGAGGACCTGGGCTCTCCCAGGCCAACAGCAGAGATGAGTGTGTGGGAAAGCCACCAGAGAGTGACCATGACCTTACTCCTTCCCTCCTTAGGCTCAGTAGGAAAATATCGCTCTCACTTTTCAAAATCGGAAAATGAAACACATCCAAAAATCTTGGGAAGAAAAATCTTTTCCAGCAGCCGTCAAATCATTTTCCTGGATAAGACCTTAAACACCGGACTATGTATGAAAAACATGTGAACCAGGGAACTGGGCAGAGGAGGCCACTCAAGGAACCGCCTAGTCCTGCCTTCAGGCTGATCTCACCTCAGCCTATCGTAGCTGCAGACACTTGAGGGCAAGACTGCCTCAGGCTGCCTCAGTATTCTTTCCCAAGGTCCACCCTTGGTCTGTCCAGTCAAACTCTTTCTAATAGCCACAGAATTCTTGCCAAAAATTAGCCTTTTCTCTTAGATTAGGCATTGTGTGAAAACTCCATAAGGCATGGCAATGATACATCTAATAAAGGGTTAATATGCAAATATATAAGGAACTCATACAATTTAACAAAAGGAAGACAAACAATCCAATTAGAAAATGGGCAAAAGACATAAATAGACCCTTTTTCAAAGTAGATATGCAGATGGCCAAGAGACATATGAAAAAATGCTCAAAGTCACTGTTCATCAGAAAGATGCATATTAAAATGACAATAAGGTATCATCTCACACCTGTCGGAATGGCTACCATTGACAAATCAACAAATGACAAGTGCTGACAGGGATGTGGAGAAAGGGGAACCCTATAATATTGCAGGTGGGGTACAGCCATTATGGAAAACAGTATGGCGTTTCCTCAAAAATTTAAATATGGAACTGCCATTTGACCCAGTGATCTGACTTCTAGAAATATATTCTAAGAAAACAAAAACACCAATCTAAAAGAATGTGTGCACCCCTATGTTCATAGCAACACAATTTATAATAGCTAAGATCTGAAACAGCCCAAGTGCCTGTCAGATGAGTGGATAATTAAAAAAAAAAAAAAAAAAAAAAAAAAAAACCTCTGGTGCATTTATACCATGGAATGCTGTACAGCAGTAAAAAAGAAGAATCTCTTACTCTTTGAGATAGCATGGAGGGACCTGGAGAGTATCATGCTAAGTGAAATAAGTCAGTCAGGAAAGACAAGTATCACATGATCTCACTCATATATGAAATCTACATAACAAAAATAAACTGATGAACAAAGTGTATCCAGAGACATGAAAGCATGCAACAGAGTGAGGAATCTCATAGGGAAAGCAGGGGAGGATGAGTAGGTGGGAAGTAATCAACCAAGAACCTTGTACGCAAATATGCAAGGCCCACAGATACAGACAATGTGGCCATGGAAGCCTGGGCCAGACCATAAGCGGACTGGAAGAGATTAATGGGGAAGGAGGAGAGATAATATATATAATACTTTCAACAGTAAAGAATTATTTTTTAAAAAGTAAAAAAGAAAAGAAAAGGACACAGAGAGAGAAGAAAGTATGTGGAGGTGGAAGCAGAGATTAGAATGATGTGATTCCAAGCAAAGGGATGCCAAGAATTGCTGACTACCACCAGATGCGAGGAGACAGGCATGGAATCATCTCTCCTTCAGAGGTTCTGGAGGGAATCAACTAAGTTGATACCTGGATTTTGTTCTTCTGATCTCCTGAACTGTTAGAGAATAAATATCTGTTGCATTAAGCCACAGAAATGTAAATGTAATACAACAGAAATTTAAATTAATAAAAAAAAGAAAAATTCTATAAGAAATTCACTTACACACACACACACACACACACACACACACACACACACACAAACATTCATCTGGGAAAATACCTAGAAAATGGCCTACATAAGCAAATTTATTTTAGAAAGTGCCCTTCTATCAGCAGAAGAGGCCATGTGAATGAAGAAGTTCTGGTCTTAGGATCACTCCCTGGGCAGGGTGGGATGTGGGGCTCTCACATGGCTTTGTGACCTTGGAGCAGGCATTTCTACACACTCTGTTGAGATCTTGAGTCTGGCCACCTCTGTTTTTCAAAGTCCAAGAATCCTACAAAATTAATGCCAAGAAATCTATGGCATATCTATACACCAATAGTGAACTTAAAGAAGGAGAGACTAAAAAAGCAATCCCATTTACCATCACACACAAAAAAATAAGATACTTAGGAATAAACTTAACTAATGAGGTAAAAGACCTATACATGAAAAACAACACAACAAATGAAAAAAAGAGATAGAGGAAGATATAAACAGATGGAAGAACATACCATGTTCTTAGATTGGTAGAATCAACATTATTAAAATGTCCATACTACCCAAAGCAATCTATAGATTCAATGCACTCCCCATTAAAATACTAAATGCAGGGCCTGAAACCTCACCCCTGCTGAGGGAGTCTCCTGCCCCCATGGCTACTTAACTTCCCATGTCCAGCCCAAATTGGGACCCAGGTAAAAGACAGAGACTTGGATGACAGCAGTTGCCCTCTCACTACAACAAGACTTGTTTGAGTTGTCTTGTAAACATGATGGGGCAAAGTGGGTTTTTGATATCTAAATCCAGCCTACCACCAGGAATGCTCAGGTCTTACTCAAGAAGGCAAATAACCATTTCCCCTAATGTTCACAAGTAAAATAAGATTGTTTCAAAGTAATAAATTTGAAGTAAAATAGTAGTCAAATTTTCAGGCTAATTTAAATTGGCTAATTGAAATAAGCAAATATCCTAGAAAAACTAATTGCACTTGACAAAAAGCTGTTCCTAAAGTGTTAACTAAAATTTTTATTGGTAGCTTATCTCAGGATAAAATCTCACAACAAGAAGTGAACCTAAAGCAGTCATATTATAGTGCAAAAAATTAAAATTTAAAAGCTATCAAGACTGCATTATAAAATTTTCAAAAGCTTCCTAATATTTAAATCAAAAAAGGGGGGAAAGTAGAAGAATATCATCATGTAAGGAAAAATATCCTGAAAGTAAATTACATCTAGAAAATTTGTACTTTAGAAAATTAATTGTAATGCTATCAGCATGAAAAACACACATGGTGTCAAAACAAGCCAGAGGAAAATCATTTGGGCAAAAAATGAAAAAGGATCCCAACTCAAATTTATAGAAAATATTCCTTTATTAACTTTTGGTCCAGAATATGTTTGTATATTTTTAGAAAACAACTCTGAGACCATGTGGATTCTGGCAACAGAGAGGAATTGACAGGACTACTCCAGCCATGAAGAGAGAAGAGAAGAAGTCCAGAGATGGAAGTCACTGATGACGCCTTACCATATAGCAGTCAGCAGCTGTGTATCACTGCAGGTTGCCCAGGACCAAACCAGAGAGGGTTGGACTTTCATTACCACCATTTGACCACCATTCAGAACTGAAATATCATTGCTGACATGTACACATAGGAACTGTTTGACATTGAAATTGGGTCTCAAAAGAACTGGTGGCCCAGAAAGAAGCTCATTACAGACTGATTCATATGCCTTTCAGCATAACGATTATTGCTTGTCTCATTTTTTATTCTTATAAGAATATTTCCAGTAGGACATGATCTCACTCATCTAGGGGAAATGGTGAACAACAAAGACTGATGAACAAGAACAGACCCAGAGATAAGGAGCCATGGGTCAGACTGTTGGACCTAGAAGGGAGGGTGGGGATAAAAGGGAGAGATCAACCAAAGGACTTATGTGCACACATATGACCCTACCCAGTGGTCAAGGACAATGGGGGGGAGCAGGAGTGGGGGGGTTAGAATGGGGGGTTGAGGACGAATATGTGATACCTTAATCAATAAAGAAATTAATTTTAAAAAAATACCAACAGCATATTTCACAGACCTAGAAAGAACTCTCCAAAAATTCATCTGGAATTTTAAAAAGACCCCTAATAGCCACAGCAATCCTGAGAAAGAAGAACAAAGTAGGAGGGATATCAATACCAGATTTTAAGCTTTATTACAAGGCCACTGTTCTCAAAACTGCCTGGTACTGGAACAAGAACAGGCATATAGACCAATGGAATAGAATAGAAAACCCAGATATTGACCCAAACCACTATGCTCAATTAATATTTGACAAAGGAGGCATGAACATGCAATGGAGTTAAGACAGTCTCTTCAATAAATGGTTTTGGAAAAACTGGACAAATACATGCAAAAATAAACTGAAACTAGACCACCAACTTATACCACACACAAAAATTAACTCAAAATGAATACCGTATTTGCCGGCATATAAGATGATTTTTTGGCCCTGAAAAATATGCCTCCAAGTGGGGGGTAGTCTTATACGGCGAGTATATAACAAACTCTGTATTTTTAGTGAAAATGTTAGGGGGTCGTCTTATATGCCCAGTCGTCTTATATGCCAGCAAATACGTATTTTTCAGGGCCAAAAAATCATCTTATACGCCGGCAAATACGGTAAAGTACTTAAACATAAGATGGGAATCCATAAAAATAATAGAGGAATCACAGGCAGAGAAATCTCAGATATATGACAAAGCAATTCCTTCGCCGATACCACTCCTTGGGCAATGGAAACTAAAGAGAAAATTTAAAAAATGGAACTACATCAAAATAAAAAGCTTTTTTACAGCAAAAAAAACTATCAACAAAACAACAAGAAAGCCCACTGTATGGGAGAACATATTTGCAAATGTTATCATTGATAAAGGTTTAATCTTCAATATCTACAGGCAACTTAATAACTTAATAAAAGGAAGATAAATAATCCAATAAAAAATGGGCAATGGACCTAAATAGAATCTTTTTTAAAGAAGATAAGGAAGGCAAAAAGACATATGAAAACATGCTCAAAGTCACTAATTATCAAGAGATGCAAATCAAAATAACAATGGGGTACCATCTCACACCTGTCAGAAAGGCAATCATCAACAAAGCAACAAACAAGTGTTGGCTAGAATGCGGAGAAAAAGGAACCCTCCTGCACTGCTGGTGGGAATGCAGACTTGGTGCAGCCACTGTGCAGAACAGTATGGAGTTTCCTTCAAAAACTAAAAATGGAATTCCATTGGTCAAAGCAATCCCACTTCTAGGAATATATCCCAAGAAACTAGAAACACCAATCAGAAAGGATATATGCACCCCTATGTTCATAGCAGCACAATTCACCATAGCTAAGATTTAGAAACAGCCTAAATGCCCATCAGAAGATGAGTGGATTAGAAAACTATGGTCCATCTACACAATGGAACACTATGCTAATATTAAAAAAAAAAAAAAGGAATTCTTACCATTTGTAGCAGCATGGATGGGCCTGGAGAGCATTATGTTAAGTGAAAAAAGCCAGGCAATGAAAGAAAAATACCACATGATCTCACTCATTTATGGAAAATAAAGAACATTGTAACCTGATGAACAAAAAGATAGATACAGAGGCAGTAAAGCACTGAACAGACTGTCAAATTACAGGAAGGCTGGGGAGTGTTAGAGGAGGTGGGGGAGAGATCAACCAAAGGACTTGTATGCATGCATGTAAGCGCGCCAATGGACACAAGACACTGGAGGAGGGGGGTGAGGGCATGCAATAGGGGTGGGGGAGGCTGGGGGAAGGTCAATGGGGGGAAAAGGAGATATATGTAATACTTTAAATAATTAAAAAGAAGGAAAAGTGCAAGAATTCTGCTTTGAGCTCATCCTGGCACAACTAGCCCTGGGTTTGGCATAAGCTGCCCATTCACAGTAATAGGTAAATAACCCAAGTGGAAATAGAGGTTCAGGAGAAATGAAATCATGGCCTTTCAATGTTTCCTCATCTGTACTATAACCGATAGTAACTATAACCAAATGAGACAAAGTGTGTAAGGAGTGAAGCGCAGTTTCTAACACAGAGAAAGCCCCCTATAGATATTAGCTGCTGCTGCTGCTCCTCACAGGTGAGACAGGCATTTCAGGGGCCTCAAGGGAGTAGTTGGTCCCCTCTCCTCTTTGACCCTCCCAAGCTGAGTTTTAGTTCTGTTCAACTCAGAGCTCTTAATGGTTTTCTCCACAGCAGGCCCAGGAGATAGGGGAAGGAAGAAGAATCAAGATTGGGCTTCTCTGCTCAAGGGTCTCAGTCAGTGAGAACACCTGCAGATTCAGCCACCCTCAGGTCAATGGGCAAGAAGGTATGTCAGCAGCCAGCTCAAGTGTACTCATTGGCACATGTGCAGCTGCTCAAAACTGGCCCTGGTGTCTGCTGGTCCAGGGATGAGCTTTCTGTAATGCTTTCAATAATTAAGATAAAAAAATTTAAAAGCCTGTAGCAGATGCCTACAGCACCTCCCAGCCCTCTGTCCTCATCAGTTCCGTGCACACTACTCCCAAAGTCCCACTGCCAGCACTGCACTCTTTGCTTGTGGGCTTTGGTGCTGAAGTCACTTTACAACATCCATAAGGGAGAAGAAATCAACCCAATGACAGATGGGAATTGGTGGGTAAATTCCCAAGCTCCCTCACTCCTCATGTAGATGGCTCTGACCATGCTCTACACCGGCTCCCAGAGGCCACACACACCCGCCTACCCCCCCCCCACCCCCCCAGCAAGACAGAGCTCCAAGTACCCATAGATAGACAGAACTCATTTTATAACACCTGATCAGATGCCGTCCCTTTCCTATCTCCCCTTTCCACTCTCCTATCATTGTTTCCTTTGCTTCCCAAATAAATCATTTGCCCTGGAATCCTTGTCTCAGGGTCTGCTTCTGGGGGGATCCAGCCTAATAAAAGCCATGTTATTTTTTTCTCTTGAGCTCCACTTAGACCCTGAGGCCCACTATTTGTCTCTTCTCCCACCTTAAGGCCCAGCTCCTGCACAGCACATCACCAGCCCTGGATCCATCTCACTAGCAGTTGAACCTCCTAATTTGTCTCACATGTCTGAGTTGTTGGAGCTTCCATGTTGGAGCCACTCCTGAGCTTGTTACAAGCTCGGGATCTGTCCTGCATCCCAGGTACCCCTCAGGTTGAACCTCTAGAACCAGTTTTGGATACTACACACCCAGTGCAGAGTCTTTGGCCCATCCCAGCACCTCAAAACCCCTGCCTGACCTCCTCATCTTCTGCCACCAGCCAAGGAATGCATCTGGGCACTCTGGCAGGGTACATAATCAGCCTCTGGAACTCTAGCCATTGGGAACCCATCCCAAAATGTGGTCTTCATGTCCTCAGCTCTGACCTCCTGCCTGTCTTCATTGCGCTGTTAAGTGCCACCCATTCTGACAACTACTCTTGCTTTCCCTACTTTGACTCTCCTGGGGCTAAGGGGAAAGGGAGAGTTAGTGTCTTTTGCCATTTTAGAAGCTATTTCAGCTCCATTCAGCCTGGTCCCAGGCACAGGCTGGGCTGTGAGGACAGCAATGAAGAAGCTATTTCTGACCTAGTGGAGGGTTCTGGTAAGTGCATAAGCAATTACAACCCACTGGACAAATACTGTGGCGGGGAGGGGAGGGTGTCCAGTGCTGCAGGAGCCTAGGAAGGCACTATGAGTGAGGCCAAGCCTATGACTAAAAATTCTCTGGGGGAAGACTGGGAGAGAGAGACAGTTTGTCTGGTTCACACAGCAGCATCTACAAAGGCCCGAGGGGATAAAAGCTTCCCCTGTGAACCTCATGCTATACGGTGGGAATGAATACAAGATCCTGAGAATATTTACTGAAACTAAGAGATAAATATTTAAATTATGAGTGGTCTCACTAATGAGTTTTATCTTCTCATGGAACCCTTCCTCTGAGTTCCTCGGTCTCTGCATCACTCCAGCTCTGTCGGGGATAAACAACATTATTGACAGAACCATTTAGAAGACTTCCGCCCAGGTACAAACAGTCCAATTTAACCCTCTGTGTGGGTGGCAGCACATTTGTGCTCCAGGAATCTTGGTGCTCTCTGCTGAGCCGTTTGTTCTAGGTAAAGGGCAGAATGCTTGAGTCAGTAGATCATGCAACCAGTGATTGGAAACCCAAACCTGATTACCGACCCCACCAGCTATCCACCCCAGGCCCTGCATTGTCATTGCTACAAGGACAGATGGCATAAGTAGAAAGTTCAGAAAAGAAAGCCAGGAGCCTCACCTAGTTCACCAGCTCTAATGATTCCAGCTGATCTCTTCATGGGACTGCTTTGCCCAGCCATAGCACAAGCCCCATCTCAAGAGGTGGGGCCTGGAAAGACTCAGGTGTTACCCCCCACCTCCCCCACACACACACACACACACTTTTAGGAGACTGGTCTTGAAGAATTTCAGCAAATTGCCCTCCTGTGTTCATTATCATGCCTTCTCTAAGCTGTCAAACCACTGGGGGCTGGAACAGGAGTGGGAATATGCTTGCTGGAGGGGAATACAGGGTGGGTTGTCATAATTGGTGGAGGTGGAACATGAGAGGCATTGAGGATGGTGGAACAGGTGAATCCACATATAGTGGGATGGACAGAATGTTAGATAGAGGCACTGAGATTTGGAAAAGTTGGGCCCTTGTGTTCCCACGACTACAAATCCCTATGGAGATAGAAGCACCATTGCTGTGTGTTAGCTCAGCAAGGAAAGGGGCCCACCATCCACGAGGGCACAGGAGCAGGAGGGACCCTAGGGTTGAAAATGAAGACATTTCCGAGCCACTACTCTTAAAAACCAAGGGCAGCAGCTTTTCAGGACATGAGCACCATTTATTCTGGGGATTTCCTCAATCAAAAGTGTGCATGTGCCAACACCCTAACTTCTTATACTGTGTGTGTGTGCACATGTTTTCATTTGTCTTTTAATCAGTAAATTTATACCAGAACTAGAAGACTGTCTAGAACCTGAAAAGTCTAGAGTAGGGCCAGTGAACTACAGCACATGAGCCAGATCCAGCTACTGCTTTTTCACAGCCTGAGAGATAAGAATGTCTTTTACATTTTAAAACGGTTATCACCTATTAATTACCTACATAATAACCATTTAAATAGTTACATAATATTCTCAATTTTTGCCTCTTGGCCAGCAAAGCTTGAAATATTTTCTCTTTAAGAAAACATTTGCCAACTCCTGTTCTAGAACAGCAACTCTCTAGAGAGCCAAAGTAATGGAAAGGAAAATGTGACCATCAGAATCTTTAGGGGGAAAGCTGGGATGCATTGTGTAGTTGAAAAAAAAACATGTTCTAGGCCCAGGATCGAGGAATTCCAGTTGTAGGTATAACTTGAAGAAATCCTATGCATGGAAAAAGAAGATGATGATGACATTGTTCCTCACAATAACCAAAAAAGGGATATTGAAAACTAAATTGTGGTATATTAGTAATGGTCAAAATCTGCACAGCAGTAAGAAAACTTACCTAGACCTAGATACATATCAATATGAGTTCTCAAAAATATAATGTTGGTGGAAAGAAAAGCAACTTGCAGAATGATCTGTATAGTCTTAAACCATATGCATAAATTTCTAAATAAAAGTTCACAATTTTCTGTATTGTTCTTATTTATGTGTGTGTGAAAAAGATGTCAAAAATGCACTGGAAGATGGTATACCAAACTTATGTATTATTGCCTGTAGGAAGAAAGGGAGAAAAGGCAAAAAGGGGGGTCAGAAATGAGACAGGGCTGAAATGGTAGTAGCCAAGGGAACTTCAAATGCATCAATATACTTTGTTCTTACATACAAACACACACACACACACACACACACACACACCTAAAGTTAAAAATATGAAATGCAAATACAAATTCTGAGTAGTTGCAAGCCAGGTACTTGTTTTATTATTCTTATCTCCAAATTAACAGAGCATATCCTAAAATTACCTCTCTTTATTTACTCTTTCCTGCTGTAATTACTTTATTTTGAAATTCTAAGTAACTGAAAAACAGTGTGAGGTTTTTAGTCTAATCGAGAGGAGCATGGATATTTAAACACTTAAGAAACACTAATCTGAGGCAGAGGCTTTCAATTTTTAAGTTTAACTTACATGGCACACATTTCACCCATTTTAATACACAACTCAATGAGTTTCACCAAATACACACAACACACCCTAATAACAACCACCACAATCAAAAGAACACTTCCACCATCTTCAAACGCTCGCATCTCCTTCCCCAACCCCTGCCTCCAGGCAACCACTGATCTGATTTCTGAGTGGATTGATTTTTTTTTTCCACAAAACTTTTCCTTCAAGCAGACACTTGAGAGCAAGCCCAAGAAATAAGCTATGTGAAGTCTAAGCTGTCCTGGATGAAATGGTGGGAGAAAGAGGTGGAAATGCTGTTTGAAAACCATGGAAGCTTAGCAGTGGTTTTCTCCTTCCCAAATGTGAGCACTGACTGTAACAGAACATTTCTCATAACCCCACAAGATAGCAGTGACCCTTTCATTACCTGTTGAGTGACAAAATGCATATGTGCATATAGATTCCAAAGCCCCATCAATCATTAGCCTTCCAGTGTCTGGAGACCATCCATTCTAAGAAAATTTAGCTCAAAGTCTGATTTTACAGAGAAGAAAACCAAGACCTGCTTAAAGTCACACAACTGGAGAGAGTGAATAGCCCCAACTGAAGAGATATTTGGTCAAGACTCTCATGGCATTAGCAGATCTGACAACATACCTGATCTCCTCCTACTTTACCGCACTGCCCTTAGATGGCAAAATAGATGTGCCGACCGTCCTCAAATAAAAATGATGGCCAAAAAGTTGTTCATCTCTGCGGGACTGGTCAAAAGGGATGAATCATGGTGCAAAGTTAGCAAACAGGGGTGGGCCAAGTTCCCTGCACATAATAGACTAGAGGCCTGGTGCACAAAATTTGTGCATGGAGGGAGAGTTCTCTCAACTCAGCCTGCACCCTCTCCAATTGGGGACCCCTTCTGAGATGTCTAACTGCCATTTTAGGCCCAATCCCAGGGGTCAGGCCTAAACTGGCAGTCAGACATCCCTCTCACAATCTGGGACCACTGGCTCCTAACTGCTCACCTGCCTGCCTGCCTGATTGCTCCTAACTGCCTCTGCCTGCCAGCCTGATCACCCCTAACAGCCCTCTCCTGCAGGCCTGATGTCACCCCCAACTGCCCTCCTCTGCTGGCCAATTTAGTTCTGATTGGTCGGTTCCTATGCATCAAAAGTGCCTAGGCAGCCATTAGCTCCCAACAGCACCCAGATTTGGTTCTCATTTTCAGTTCCTATGCCAGTCAGCATCAAAAGCTCCACCTCCTAGGAAGTCATTGACTCCCCACAGCACCCAGATTTGGTTCTGGTCAGTTTTAATGCCAGTCAGTGTCCAACGCTCTACCTTCTAGACAGCCATTGGCTCCCCATAGCACCCAGATTTGATTCTGATTGGTTAGTTCCTATGCCAGACAGCCTCTCCAGGCCTCTCTGGGCCTGATCAAAGAGATGGGGCTTCACAGAAGCCCCCTGCCATCCCCCATAGGCTGAGAGAGGAAGAAAAGCCTGGCTGCTGGTGAAGATCAGAAAGAAAGAGGGAGAAAAAGAGAGAGGTAGATCAGACCCTGACTCACTATCTGGGTCTTAGCCACCTGTGCAGTCATTGCTAGGTCACCAGGCTGCAGCTAAGCAACCCAGCGCTGACTTTCAGATGGTCTGCGTTTGGTCGCAGGCTTGGCTCCTTCCCAAGCCTAAATCTTGGGCAGAAGATTTAGGCTTGGAAAGGCCACTCCTTCTCCAGTGGTCCACTGGGTGCAGAGGAGGTTCCCAGGACCCAGGTATGTATGCAAATTAATTGCCATCTTTGTTGGGTTAATTTTCAAACTCACTTTGATTGGCTGTTGGGCCTGGCAGAGGTATGGTCAATTTACATGTTTCTCTATTATTAGATAAGATATTCAAATAACAGTTGCCCACTTCCACAAAAGATGTCAAAATCCACAGAATACTCCTTCCCACCCTGACAATGAGAAAAAGCCAGGAAATTACAAAACCATAACTGTTTTGAGTCCATCAAAGAGTGGAGGTCACAAAGCAACCAAATGAACTCAATTCCAAAGGATGAGAAGCCTCTTTGAAGAGAGATGGGATACATGAACCATTTCACCTTTGTCAGAGCACCACAGCCTGCAGAGGCAGCCACCACAAAAGTAGGTAAGAAGAAATGAGCTAAAATTTCAATTAATTACAAAAAGTTAAGCGGGGCTAGCATATCAATTTACAATTACTGGGAGTCCCAAACACAAATAAAATTCAGTCACTCACAAATTCTTTGCCATGGGCCTTTGCCAGGAGCCCATGGGAAGGATTGGTGCAAGAGAAGAGGCTGGAATGAGTGCTCCAAGGTTATGCAAGTGTGAAGATAATGCAGGTGATGCACGTCTGCTGTCACTGCAATGCAGTCACAACATCCTCCCCACTTCCCAGCCCTTCCTTCAGAAGGAGCAACGGTCTTAAACTGCTGGAGTGGGAGAAGAAAATGAGTCTAGAATCCTGCACCAGTACAAAGCAGGGGTTTTCTACTACTAGTGAAGAAGCAGAAAATGTTCTCCCAACCAAGATCCAACACAGATAAACTCTGCAGAGTTTGATGTCCATGGTGGGGGTTTGGGAGATGTAATATACTGATACACCCCTACCCCTGAAACTCAGGTGCATAGCCACTGTATAAGCCAAGGCCAGACCAGGAAAAGTGAGACACTCCCCAATCTCCCTCATGACCTTCAAATAATAAGCAACAGAGTCTATTAATGGGGAGTGTCAAAATGTTGGAGAAATTGACCACATAGGTACAGTGAAAGCTGAGTAGGAAACAGGAACACTGAGACAACTCCCACACATTCCAACTCCCACATTAAGCAAAAGATAACAGCAGCCCACTGATAGAGGAATCTGAAGTCTCTGCTGTACTCCAAGAAATGATAACAGAAACATAATCAAAACCCAGCTGGATTCCTAAGTAGATTGACTCAACCACGCAGGTTAATTGGCCTGATAGTAAAGGCATGCTCTTTTCTGGGTGTAATACTGCTCAGTCTCTACTGTTTTTCTGCCACAAATGTCTGGAATGCAATAAAAAATCTTGGGATACACAAGAAAGAACAGACCAATGCAGAGAAAGAAAACAACCAATTGAACCAGTATCAGATGACTCAGATGTTGGAGCTGTCAAACAGACTTTAAAATTACCATAATTACTATGTTAAAAAATCTAATGGAAAACTGAGCATGGCTCTAATGAATCTAATGGTAGCATGAACCAACAGATAGGAAATTTCAGAAAGAGTCAAAAAGAGTCAAATAGAAATGCTAGAAATACAAAAAGCAATTTCAGAGGTTAATTCTTTCTCTGGACTTCACAGCAGGCTGGACACCACTGAATAAGGAATCAATGAATTTGAAGATAGACCAATAAAAATTGTACATACTGAACCCTGTTGCCAAAAAATAAAAGGTGTGGGAAAATAGAACAAACTTGTAAAAGCTGTGGGATAAGAAATCTAATATGCCTATAATTCAAGTCCCAAGAAGAGAAAAGATAAAAAGAATGTAAAATCTTACTTTGTTCTTCTTCTTTTTTTAATATATTTTATTGATATTTTACAGAGAGGAAGGGAGAGAGATAGAGAGCCAGAAACGTCAATGAGAGAGAAACATCGACCAGCTGCCTCTTGCACACCCCCTACCGGGGATGTGCTGGCAACCAATGTACATGCCCTTGGCCGGAATCGAACCCAGGACCTTTCAGTCTGCAGACCAACGCTCTACCACTGAGCCAACCGACCTCGGCACTTTGTTCTTCTTTATTAATATTTCTTCTTTCTCTGGCTGCCTTCAAATTTTTATCTTTGGATTTAGCAATTTGAATAAGAGGTGTGTGTGTGTGTGTGTGTGTGTGTGTGTGTGTGTATGCGTGCTCACGTGTGTTTTATATTAATCCTGACCTGGGTATAGTGAGCCCCTTGCTTGTGACCTTTTTTAAAATTTAATATAATTCTTAGCCATTATATCTTCAAATACTTCAAATATCTTTATTTATTTAGAGAAACAAAGAGTGAAAATGATAAACCTAAAGGTAAATGTAAAGGTGAATATTTTTTGGTCTCAGATAAGAAAAACACCTTGAGTTGATAGAAGTAGGGCCAGGAGTGGACAATAGTAGTGGGTCTACTAACTAATAATAAGTCTATTCTAAACACTGAAGAATTAGGTAAGCCCCCATCTAACCTGTTGCTCCTGTTTCTTGTAATTGAGCCCTAAGGACCCATTATTCCTATTGTTTCAAGGCATCATCAGAAGTAGTCCCCACTGAAAGTAGATGACCTACATCATGTATGCTCAGCCCGCCTCTGATTACAGCCTGCTTCATGGACAGTTCCTTGAAAGCACAACTTCATCTCTCACTGACAGCTTCCCACCTCAAGCACATCCCACCTGCATTTCCACTTTCTTCCTCTACAACACTGCAGGGCCTTCTAAACCCAGCACAAGAGCAGCCAGAATAGCAGGGAAGCCAATCAGGGAACCCACAGCCAATGGAAGAATGAGGAGCCAGTGAGTAAGTGCCCAGATTTTCATCCTTTAAAGGGCCATTCTCCAAGCTTCTCAGAGATCTTAAAAAATGAGCCCTGCTGCTCACAGTAACACTCTCATTTTTATTCTTTCTCCTCCTCTGTCTCATCCTTCTCACTTCTCCCTCATGCCTCCTGAGGTCACCTACCAGAAAACTACCAGCACCTAAGCCCTGGTCTCAGACTACTTTTCAGGGAAACTCTAAGACAGATTCCATTATTCAAGGCTCAGGACCTCAGCTCTGTCTGGGTTCATCAATTCAGAAAGATCCTCTCCTGATGCCCTGAGTCCCACCAGGAAGAACCTTTCCACTTGGTCATTTTAAGGAGACAGACCAACTATCATTCCAGGGAGAGGGAAGAGGCAGAGTGAATGCTGCCTTCACAAGTTATGCTTTTGCATTTTTTCCACTGACATTAACACCCAGAGGAGCCAAGAACATGTAGTTGATTAGCCAACTGTCCTTAAGTTATCTAATTCCCAGGCCTTCATCAGACACTACAAATAAACATACACGGTGCAGTGCCTAAAAAGGGAAATCAGATCATGACAAATTTATGGCAGGTTTTGGACCTGGATAGCCTTTAACCCATCTTTCCATGCTTCTAAGAATTGAGCATCAGGGCTACATACCACAGAACCTAATGACCCATAACTAAAAGCAGGCAAACATGACAAGCTCAGCTGTGGAGTGGTTCCCCCAGCATCAAGGCCAGCCAAGACCTCCTCCCCTCCCTGTCCATCCCGACCTTTATGGTGAGTCACCTCTCCTCCCTGTAGCCTGGCAACCAATCCATCTAAGGAGAAAAGTCAGTTTTCTCCCTTTCAGGAGCAAAACATCTTCAAAGCACTGATTTTTAGGGCCATTCTGAGACTCCCAAGGAAACCATCAGTAGGCCAGTTTGAAGCTTTCAATTCCTCCAACCCAGCTCTAAATCTCATTGAGAACTTTTTCTGTGCAAATAGGCATCGGTGGGATACAGAGATGAGGAAAATACAGTTCCTACCCTCAATGAGATTTCAGTCTCCTGGGGCAAATGACAACTCAACAGCGCAGAAAGATGATACTCTTGTGCTTTTTCACAAAGGGCTCAGAATCTCCTGTTAAAACTCATGGTATGCCGGAGGATAGAAGTGTGACAAGTGCCCCTGGGAACCCAGCTTACAAGTGGAAAATTGAGTTAACAGTGTTGGAAATCCAGAAACAGCAAAATTAAAACCATCAGATCAATAAATAATATTTAGTAAGAGCTTATTGGGCATATAAGAGCAGTTTGTGATCTGGGAGCTTTAAAATTTAAAACTGACAGGAAGCTTAGAGGCGTGATGGTACGGGATTGCTTAGAAGGTAAAAATGAGGAAGTCGTTAACCTTTACAATCATTCATTATTACAAGAGGAATCTCCAGATGCCAGAGAATTGGTTAAAAGTAATTACCTCATACCATTTTTAGGAAGATCATTTAAATTTTTTAATGATTATCAGAAGCATTTATATGAAATAGCCTAAGTTTCACTTATGTTCATAAATAATTTTATTTTTGTGGTTTAAATGGTTTTGTCTACTTCAAGAATTCTCAAGTCTGATCTCCATTTTTTATTTAATCTTAACAACGGACACTAAGAGACTATGTACCAGTGACAAATTTAACCAAGGCCCAAAGTGTTTTTCTATGGAAACAGAAGGATTCTCTCCAAGCTCTACCCATTCTCCTGGGAAGCCCAGATCTGAAAAAGCACCTCCCTCTATAAGGTCAGGCCATGCCTGCGTCTCTATCTTCTGCTGGCCTAGGAGTGCCCAGGAACTATTCAGCATGCATTTATTTGCTAATGCATGGGACCCACACCAAATCCCAGTCATAAATTACCTTTAAGAGCCATGGAGCTCTATTTAAAAATTCATCTGAAGCTGAATCTCAGACAGATACATTGATTAAAGATGGGATAAAATCTAGAATCCCTTCTCAGTCTTTGGGATAACTCCTAAGCCACCCCAAAATGTTCACCTGCATTCACCTGGGCTTTTCCAGTCTTAAAAGATTTTCCAGGTGGGGACTATTTTCCAGGAGGTGGGGACTATTCCCCACTGCTTACATCTGGACCAGCCTTCAATGCTTGCCTATCCAAAAGAAAGTAAAAAGTTGCAAAAAATTATATTCTCAGGATTCTGAGCCTAGGTCACAGGAAGTCTCACAGCTTCTGCTTGGGGATCCCACTAGAAACTTTCACTCTTGGGATGCTCTCACTCAGAACCTGCCTACCATTGTGAGAGGCCCAAGTATGGGAATGCCACACATGGGTGCTCCAGGGACAGCCCTAGTCAACAGCCATATGGATGCCACATCAACTGCCAGCCATATGGATGTGGCACCTTGGATGTCCAACCAAGTCAAGCCCTCAAATAGCTACAGCCCAGCCATATCTGCCAGCAGCTGCACAAGAGCAAAATCTGCCCAGATAAGCCTGGCCACTCCTCAAAAGCATGGAAAATAATAATAAATTTTTGTTGTAAGACACCAAGTTTAATGCCATTTTTATCCAACAAATAGAGAACCAGGGTTCACACAGAGATAACCAAGTTCCCTGCCCACAGCAAAGGGCTGGTTCCCATAATCCAGTTGTCCCATCCTTCACCGCTCTTCATATCTCCTGGGGACCTGAGGAATTCTGGAGGGACCCCTTGTTTTCTGACTTCTACAGAATGCAACACTTGCACATCAGAGTCAGGAGTGTCTGGAGAGACTCTCCAATCTAACAGCTTCATTATACAAAGAACCCGGTCAAAGAGATAAGATTAGCTGGTGACAGGGCCAGCGCTTCAAGTTGACTCTCTTGATTCTAAGTGCCATGCTCCAGCTATAGCATTATGGTGCTTCCCATCTGTCCTGGAACAGAGCAGGTAGAGTCCTTAACACAGATTCTGCCAAACATAACTCCTTTCCTGGCAGAGTTTCTCTGAGAACCACAGGAATGTTGCTTACATGAGACCTCAGAATTCATCTGCTCTCCACAAGCTCACTGCACTGCCTAGAAGGGCAGACTGACAAATGATGCCCCTTAGCATTTACTCATTACACCTGTTCTGAGCATCTACTGTGTGCCAGGAAATTAGTTAGGCATAGACATAAGGGACACATGCATGAAGAGAATAGTCACTTTCCTAGAACTATCAGCCTAGGCCAGGTCACAGACACAATTTGTTACAAAGACATGAAATGAGTGCTCTTACAGCATTATCTATGATGTGCCATGGGGTCATCAATAGGTCACAAGGTCTCACAGAGTGGTGGCATTAGAGCTGGTCTTGAAGAATAAATAGGAAAAGACAGCAGGTATGGGATGAGAGTGCAGACAGAAGGAAAGGAAAGATAAAGGTTAACGGAGTCAAAGTCAAAAATTATGCTTCAGACCTTCAAGTATTCTGGATGGCAAATGAGTCAGGCTTGTGGTAGAGTGAGATGGGAATGAGAAGCTGAATTTGGCCAAGGCAGGGCTAATCTCAGGATAAATGTTTGGAATTTTATCCTGTAGGAAGAATCAGATATTGTATACCAATAACAAGATAAATCTATGTTTCACAGAGGAGACTTTGGCAGTGGGGCAAACAGATAAGGATTGTGTATTAGTCAGCTTTTGCTGAGTAACAAACACTCCAAAATCATAGTGGCATATAACAATAAGCATTTATTTCTCACTCTTGCACCTGCATTTTAGCTAAATATGATTGACCTTGGCTGGGTTTGTTTGGGCTTGGCTCCGTAAGTAGGGTCCAGGTCTGCTCCATGTGTCTTTCATCATCCTTAGACCAGAAGCTATCCAGGGAATGTGTGTGTGTGTGTGTGTGTGTGTGTGTGTGTGTGTGTGTGTGTAAAATCTGGAGATACTCAAGAGGATGGGCCTGGCTTGTAAATATATATATATATAAATATTTCAGAGAGGAAGATAGAGGGAAAGAGAGATAGAAACATCAATGATGAGATAGAATCATTGATCAGCTGTCTCCTGCATGCCCCTCCCCTCCAACTGGGGATCAAGCCCCACAACCCAGGCATGTGCCTTGACTGGGAAGCAAATTGTGACCTCCTGGTTCATAGGTTGATGCTCAATCACTGAGCTATGTGGACCAGGCTATCCAGAGCATTTTCTTCTCATAGAGATTACAGAAATGCAAGAAGGCAAGCCCAATTGCACAAGCACCTTTCAAGCCTCTGCTTATATCACACTTGTGAACATCCTAGTGGTCAAGAAAAGATACATGACCAAGCCCAATACCAGGGACCATACACTATGAGGCTATGGCAAGAGGATGAATAAATAATTCTGTTACAGAGGAGTGAAGACTTGGGACCAATGAGGCAATCAACCACAAGACAGAAGATGCACACAAAAAAGAGACATAAATGGAAAGGTCCTTGAAAAACATCAGAACAGAGCCAGTGGCAGGAGAAAGAATAACAGGAAGGATAATCTCAAAGCATAGGAAAGAGAGCAGGCAAGGTAACCACTGTGGCTCCAGCTAAGCAACCAGGTAGTAAGTGATTAGGTGGGTGAGGTACAGCTATCTAAGTTCTACCTCCCATCTACTTCCCTGAAGCAAGCCAACGTAAATCAATGAGGACTGCATTCTTCTGGGGAACTACTGCTCCTTCTGACTCCCCACTCAGGCTGCCTTTCTATGATCTAGTTTATCCATGCTGAGCTATGCCTCACCCCTTTCTCTCTTTCACCTCTCCCTCATCCATCATGACCTACTGACAAGTACACAATTCACACCTGAGTATCAGTTGAAAGCAACCCAGCCTTCTAAGCTCTGACCCCTGAAGAGCCACCCCTACTTACTCCACCTCACCTGAGACGGTTTATGATCTCATGGTTCTGAGGCTATAAGCAGAACTCCACACCCACCATTTGAGGTTAAATTTCTCTGCCTTCCCATGTGTCATCCAGGGCAACCAGAAAATACTTGGACATAGCCTATTTCTGGAGATACTCAAGGGAATTGGCCTGGCCTGGAAAAAGTCTCTGTGTCTACTAGAGTTGAACCACCTGGGGAAGGTAGAAGACACACAAATTCAGAATGGGCACTTTAGGAAAATCTAAGATACTAAAAATTCCTCTCATGATCCTTTAAATACTTAAAGCTTAGCCCCCAAGTTTCACCTCTACATCTTCCATGTGGAGAATCTGAAGATATCTCTATAGATTTATGCATATTAAGATAAGATAAGATAAGATAAGATAAGGCAAGACAAGACTCTATCATAGTAGACTGGAAGATACTAGAAGTCAGAGAGATGTGTTTCGGCTGCCCTGGAAGAAAGCCTTCAATGCTATGAACTACCTCTGGCAGCCTCCTAGGTGGGAAAAAAAGCTGAAGTGGTTCCTAGTTGCTAAGAGTGGTCCCTGGATGATAGGGACTTCAGTCCTACAAACAATAGTTAGTTATCTTAGATGAGATTGCAGGACAGCCAACACCTTGATTTCAGCCTGGCAAGATCCTGACCAGAGAAGCAAGCTACACCTGAACTCCTGGAAGTATAATATAATAAAATTGTGTTGTTCTAAGCTGCTAAAGGTGTGGTTACTTGTTACACAACAGTAAAAAGCAATTACAGATGCCAAGCCCAGAGGTTGGTAGTCTACAATGGGCATAACAGTTATGGTATAAACTCACAGTCACATTGGTTCCTATGCTCTTTCTATTCCACCTTCCTTATCATCTGACTTCCATCTTCATACATGGCTTATCTTCATGGTCCAAGCTGGTGACTTAATCTGCAGCCATTCTGTCTCCATTCTAGACATAGAAAAATGAAAAGATAGAAAGGCCAAAGAGACATTCCCTTGCCACCTTTCCCCCACTTTTAAGGAACAAGTCTAGGAGTCTTACTTCACATCTTCTGCTTATTTCTCAATAGCTAGAACTTGCTCACATGGTCACACTTAGCTGGAAGGAGATTGAGAAAGTATCTGGGTACAATTGCTGTTATTAAAATCAAACACCCACCCATTCATGATTTAAAAAACAACAACAACAATTCTCAGTTAAATAGGAACAAAGATAAACTTTCTCAACTTAATAAAGTATATCAGAGAGAGGGATGATGGGGGTTGTGGGGTGGGGGAGCAGCCAGCATCATACTTAACAGTGAGAACCTCAAGCTTTTCATTAAGATCAGGTATAATTCAAAGATATTTCCTCTTATCACTCCTTTTCAATATTGGAGTACAAGTTTTAACTAATTCAATAAGAAAAGAAAAAAGAAATAAAAGGTATATAGAGAAGAAATAGAACAGGTTTTGTTTTTTTTAAGGTGACATGATCATCAATGTTGAAAATATGAAAGAATCAACAACCAAAAAAAAATAAAATAAAAAAAAACTTCCTGGAACTAATAAACAATTACAGCAAGGTTAGAGGATACCTTGATACAGGGATGGAATTTGAAATTAAAAACACAATATCATTTACATTGGCACCTCCTCAAAATGAAATGGTGAGGTATAAATCTAAGAAGTATATATAAGGTCTATATGATGAAAACTACAAAGCTCTGAGGAAAGAAATCAAAGAATAACGTGAAAAGGCCACATACTGCATAATTCCAACTAGGTTAGTGACAATACTTGGTATGATACTATAATGACAGATACATGTCACTATATATTTGTCCAAATCCATATAGTGTACAATACCAAGAATGAACCATAATGTAAACTATGGACTTGGTAATTATGATGTGTCTGTATGAGTCCATCAATTGTAACAATTGTACAACTCTGGTAGGATATGTTGATAATGGAGGAAGCTATGCATGTGTGGAGGCAAGGATATATGGGATATATTTATATTTTTCCCTCAACTTTGCTGTAAACATTAAAGTACTTTAAACAAAGTCTTAAAAAAATTAAAAAATGTACTTTGATGAACACAGAAAATATGGATATTGGGTAGGTGTATTCTTTTTCTTTCCTACAAAACAAATTACCACAAACATAATGGCTATCGGTATTCAAAAACTGGTGGTCCTCCCATGTATATCTTAGGGATTTCCTACATTAATGGGAGACTTTTAAAGATCCTTCCTAGATAATTCCATGTCTAGTTTTGGCTTCTGCTGAGATGGCTGAGGGAATTCATGAGTCACAAACCTAATCAATCCAGAGAGCTCTATGTGTGACTCAACACTGTGCTCTTTTCTTCCTCCGGAAACACTAGCAAAGGTTTGATTTCTCTCCAGAGTACACTATTCCAGCAGAGAACCTTCTAATTTTGGTGTCTTTTGCAATCTGACTAAGGTAAGAATTTGTCATATTTTAAATAACTTGTTCCTTTTTACTTAATAACTAGAGGCCCAGTGCACAGATGGGGTCACTCAGCCTGGTTGGCAATCTGGGCCGATGGGGTGGGGAGCTAGCCAGGGGGAGGGGCCACAGGAGGTTGGCTGGCCATGAGAGGTTGGCTGTGGGAGCACACTGACCACCAAGGGACAGCTCCTGCATTGAGTATCTGCCCCCTGGTGGTCAGTGTGCATCATAACAACTGGTCAACCAGTAGTTCAATCGTTAGGTCATTCAGTCACTTAGGCTTTTATATAGAGAGATTCTTCCTTCAATTTACCTCTCTCTTTTCAGCAAAAAGAAATGAGGTTGCACTTTCAATACTTTGCTTGGAAACCTCTTTAGATACTAGTAGATATATAAGTTCATCACTTGCAAGTTCTGCTTCCCACACAACTGTAGGACAAAACTCAGGGACATTTTCTGTCATTCTGTCACAAATATTTCCTTTCCCTCAGTTTCCAAGAACATGATTCTCATATCTGTCTGATCCCTCACCAGAATAATCTTTAATCTTCCTATTTCTACCAATGTTTTGTTTATGGCAATATAGGTTTTCTCTAAGACAGTGCAGGTTTACTCTGTCATGCTCCTCACTTCCTCCTGAGCCCTCACAGGCAACGTCTTTCACATCCATATATCTAACCAACAGTCTTTCACACCCATATTTCTAACCTATTTCAGTAAAGGAGGTTCAATTCCACAGTTTACAGGACTCAACAACTTTGGCCACAGCGTCCCCTAAAGGACAGGTGGGGTGCTTGTTTCCCGTGTGTAGGAGAAAAACCTTAAATTCTTCTATCATAGCCCTCAAAATTCTTCCAGCCTTTAGCCATTATCCAATTCCAAAGTTACTTCCACATTCTTAGGTATCTGTTACAGCAGCACTGCATTTCCAGATACCAAAGTTTATTAATTGCCCATACGGCTGCAACACATTACCACAAACTTAGTGGCTTAAAATAACACATATTTACTCCATTACAGTATTTGTGGTGAGAATTCTAAAATCATCAGGTCAGCCTCGCTGCATTCCTTCAGAATAAAATTTATTTCTTGCCTTTCTCAGGGACCTCATCTCACTTTGGATACAAGGATCCTTGATTAGATAGATTAAAATGGCTGTGAGATGGAAGCTCAAAAAAAAAATATTAGGGTGAACAGAACAGTCCAAAAGCAAGCTTTAATCATTCATAGATCTATGATTTTCACTTAGACATTTGGTCTCTCAGCAGATGTTCCCCAAAGAAGACCACAAGTCTTCTTTTCTTAAAAAATATATTTTTAATTTACTTTTTTTTACAGAGAGGAAGGGAGAGTGATAGAGTTAGAAACATCAATGAAAGAGAAACAACAATCAGCTGCCTCATGCACACCCCTTCGGAGATGTGCCCACAACCAAGGTACATACCCTTGACTGGAATCAAACTTGGAACCCAATCCACAGGCTGACGCTCTATCCACTGAGCCAAACCTGTTTCGGCCACAAGTTTTCTTGAATAGGTAAAAGCATAGGACAGATAACCTCAGGTTCCATCCACTTCTAAAACCCTCTTTACTGTGATTTTGGCTGGTACCATTGTTCCTAAATAATATTCTTTATCCCTCTCATAAAATATGTCCAAGGCTGCTTCTGAAAAAGACAAAAAAAAAAAACAAAAACTAGCAAAACAAATTTTGGTCAAATCCATTTGGCTTTAGTATTCAGCTCCCCAGCAGAAATCCAGGTCAGTCAATCAGAATGCAATTTGTTGAAAGCCTGCCTTTTGGATCTAAGCACCAGCCAACACAGGGAGAGAGGAAAAATATATGAGGCATGATGGTGGCGCCTTGCATTTACAGAATGGAGCAGCCAGACACTTGGCTGAGATGGGGTATTTTGAAATAAACATATGAAATTGAGCAGTTTCCTGGTTTCTGTCAACTGAAGATTAGGAGCAGAAGTTAAATGCAGGCATTTTTCCCGCTATAAATGAAATGTGGTGCTCGGAACACTCTTTGCAAAGCATTCATTGAATGGCTAAGATCGACAAGCAATGTTCCCTGCACCTAGAAAACAGACAGATCTGACCATATTAACTGGGCTCTCTGCACTAATAATCTCCAGTTAAAGAAATTCACAAGCCCCTGACCCCAACAACAAAAACAAATACCCATGTAAGAGAAAAAATATCAGCAATGAAGTGAACATGCTTACATTGCAGGGGTAAGGGAGGGGAGGAATGGTGAAATGCTGGCTGTTTGATGGGGGAGGAGGGTTGGGGGTATTTTGCTGGTTTAGTTGATTGTTGAGTTGTTCTATTTTGGTTTTGTCCTGTTTGATTTTTAGGCATTCCTCTGGTATCTCTAGCCAAACTGTAAGCCCTTTGAAGGATGGCCCTATGGATCCTATGCATCACCACCCTGACCCAGTGGTCGGCAAACCTCGGCTCGCGAGCCACATGCAGCTCTTTGACCCCTTGAGTGTAGCTCGGCATTAGAAACACTTCTTCAAAATAGACTCGCCGAGGCTGAAAACTGACTTCTGCGCATGGGCCACGAAGTTTCAATCGCACTGTATGAGCACACCCGCACGTGGTATTTTGTGGAAGAGCCATACCCAAGGGCCAAAGAGCCGCATGTGGCTCTCGAGCCATGGTTTGCCGACCACTGCCCTCACCCAAGCACATGTGTGCTCAATAAACCTATGTCAGTAAAGGAGGTTCAATTCCACAGTTCACAGGTCTCAACGACTTTGGCCACAGCACCCCCTAAAGGACAGGTGGGGTGCTTGTCTCTTGTGTGTAGGTGAAAAACAAGGAACAAATAATCTTTACATCATGGGTTTTCTCTTCAAGCAAGAGCCAAGAGCCCAAGGCAATCCTGCTCCTCCCCCAATCTGGGAAGCACACTTTGCCCAAACCCAGATTCTCTCTTTCTGTTCAATCCGCGTCTGTTTTGGTTGTAGCTCACGGAGCCAATTAGCACAGAAACACAGAGGAAGGAAGGGGCTGAAGCTATTGAAGTTTGAGGTGACACAATGACAATCCCCAACCTTTCTTTTTAAAAAAGAAAAATTACCTGCATCTTATGTATACATAGTTACAAAACAACTACATATTTCCCCAAAGGAAGGGAACAAACAGCAGGGAAAACGCAGACACTTTCTTGGTTCATCTCTTTTCTGTTTGGGTTCAAAAGACAGCCGTGAAGCTTTCCACCTACACTTCTGGTGACTGGCCTGTCAGGAGAAACTTGTGTACTTGCTGCCTGTAATTCCACTGTTGGAGGCTTCGCTGCTGCTACAGATAAGGGCATCCATCACGGTGCACTAGAAAGAACCTTCTGTTTGCCAAAATCCAGGGACTGGAAAAAAGACATCATTTATGTCTTCATGTAAATGAAATGCTTCCTGTCACAAATTCTGGAGCAAGGCAGCTCTTACACATTAGTGCAGGGTAGTGGGAGCGCTAGAAGATTCCATGATGTAAGCTCTCCTAGGAGCCAAGTTCTTCTTAGTACACAAACCAATTCTAAGGAAAGATGCAATGCATTACAGCTGTGACTGTTTGCCCCAAAGCTCCCCCTCAGGGTCGTTCATGGCTGCCCAACGGGTGGCTGGGAGGGAAAGTTGTGGCTCCAGTAGTGGGGACTGGTGACACCGGTCTCACTGATATTATGTCACCTATGGGGGTGAGGGGCGTCTTGATCTGTGCCAGTCACATTTCTTCCTCTGACTTCTGCTCAGATGGCCCAGGAGGCATCTTACTTTATCATCCTGATGAGTCATCTTTATTCTTCAGTTTATATGAACTAGGACCAATGAGAAAAAGTTTTGTATTGACACAAATGTGGGGTGTTACATTGGTGCACACTAGTCAGATGAATAGAAAAACATAAACGTAGCTTCTGGAGACTCCTAGTAACAGCAGGCTGGCAACTGCAACAAAACCTCCCAAGCATAGCCATCTTCTTAAAGACATCAGTTTTCTAACAAAGAACAGTAAAAGGTGACTCCATTGCTAATACTCTCACCCTGAGTGTGATTAATGGATGTTAATGATATAAGACACTGAGCGGAGGGTCTAGTTCTTCACAGAGGAAATCAGGGAATGAAGGAATTCACACAACAGTCAACTTCACTGGGCGTGGAGTCGTGGGGCACAGCCTTACAGTACGAAGGAGCAGCTGATGGTCACAGTGGTGAAGAAAAGTCACAGGGAAGTTAAACCATGTGGACACTCTTCTGAAGAGTCTCATCTGCTTCAGAAAGATTTCTCTTCAAAATGCTCAAAAATGTCACATTGCCTTCACATTTAAAGGCATCTATGATTAGTGCATCTACATGAAATGCCATATTCTCAGAGAATACAGGCAGACCTTGGAGATATTGTGTGTTTGGTTCCAGACCACCATAACAAAGCAAATATCACAATAAAGAGCTTCGTGGATATTTTGGTCTCCCAGTGCATATAAGTTCTGTTTACACTAGACTGTCTATTAAGTATGCAATAAAATTGTGGGGGTTTTTTTAAATCTATATACCTTAATTTAAAAACTTATTTTATTGCTAAAAAATGTTAACCATCATCTGAGCCTTCAACAAATTGTAACTGTTCATGAAAACACTTCTGTGAAGTACAATAAAATGAAGTGAAATAAACAAAGTAGACCTGCACTGAATAAGTGAGATGGTTCTGTGTTTGTGGGGGGTTTCAAGTCACTGGATACAAATCAATATGTTGAACAATTTACAAACTTCATCATAATAATGACTTTAGCATCATATAGAGCAGTGCTTCCCAAACTTTTGACATATGTGTACCCCTTCTATAATTTTCATAATGCTGAGTACACCTCATCAAAAAAGAAAGGATGTATTTTAATAACAATCAAAATATATTTATTTTTTGGTACATACACAAAATAATAATAAACAAAAAATAAAATTATTCATAATAAAATATAAATAAAAGTTATATTATAAATAACATTTATTTGCACACTGGACCATCTCATGCCTCACAAGACTGTCTTGACTTGACTCATGAGAACGTAGAATTAGGCGCAGCTAAGCACGGTGTAGTGTATATCCCCACCAAACTCCGGTACAACGCGTACCCCCACCAAACTTTTCCCGTACCCCTGGGGGTACGTGTACCACACTTTGAGAAACACTGATATAGAGAATCCCTGTGAATCTTCCAGGGACAGCATCTACTCCATAGATATCAAAAGACATTGATCATACAGCAAAAATTAAGCAACCTGCAGGCCAGAGTCCTTTGGAGTTATCTTCCAAGCCCACTCCTGGCAAAAGGCAAACAAAAGATTTGGCCAGGTGCATAAGAAAGGTGAATTTCTCCAGACCCATGCAGGGGGCTCACCTGCCCAACTCAAGCAGTGTGGGAATACTACACCTGCACACTAGGAATAAGTGCTCCCACCTGCACACAGGTACAAGGGGTTGTTGGGGTGACCTCCATTTTTAATTTCTGTTTGGCCCTTATCAATCTAAGCCCATGTTGGACTGAGAGGATTATATTTCATCTTCCTGGAGTGTCTTCTGAGTGATGTCTCTCCTCAGTCGCCCAGTTAAATTATGAGGCTACTGCTTTCCTAAGAAATTGTACACCATCCTGTAAAAAGGTAGAAACTAATCAATCAACCACGCAGGTAAGACATCAGCAGGTATAAACAAAGAATTTAGTTCATTTTGCTTAAAGATGGTAGAGTTAATGGTCCATTTTGTTCTTTAAAAGAATCTGTCACAATCCCTCAAGCAACCCAATCTGCTCTCTCCCCATTGCCTCTCCTACCTGGCCGCTCCCATTCCAAGACGGGTGATCTGCTCCCAAAACTCTTCCTACGGCCTCCTGGTGCATCTCCCAGCTTCCATTCCTGCTTCCTACAGCCCTTGCTCCACTCAGCAGCCCATGATCTTTCTAAATCAGAAATCAGACCAGTCATTCCCCTGCAGTAAGCCTCCCAAAGGCTTCCCATCACTTGGAATGAAATCCAGAACTTTTGCCATGGCCTAAAGGCCCCTGCCTGATCTGGCCCTGCCTGTCTGCCTGGCATCTCCATCATGCTCACCTGGTTCACTCTGCTCCAGCCATGTTGGCCTCCTTTCCAGGCAGGCCTTAGACACATCAAGCCTGTTTTCACCTCAAGACCTTTACAATTGTTGAATTGTTGTCCTTTCTTCCCAGATGCTCTTCATTCAGGAAGTTCCATGTCTGGATTCTTTTTACCACTCGGTTCTTCACTGAACTGTCACCTCCTCAAAGAGCCCCTCCCTGACCACCCAACTCTAAAATAGCCCCTTCTCACCCATCCCCCTCTATCACATAATTTTCTTCCGTTTACTTTGTATCATGTAATAGCCCCAGTAATTAACTTGATTACCTGGCTTTTGCTTGGTATTTTTACTTTTTTCCTCCTAGAGCATAAACTCCTGAGAACAATATAAAAAGGAGGATATGTTGTTCTGTATCACCAACATCCAAAACAGTGCTTGGTACATCATAAATGTTTAGTAAGTACTTTAATGACTAAGTCAACCAACTTTTTATAATTAAGAAGATAAATTATTTGAGCAGTTGCATCAGCTGCCATTTTGTTTCAAGAGAATAAACTGAGTCATAATTTGGCCTATGGCTTATTTGGATATCTATTAATAGTTAACCAAATCTGAAAGAAAAAAATTAAATTTCAAGTTAAAACCATTCCTCTCTTCCCCTTTAGACTCACTCCTCCCTTCCTTCCCAAATCTGAATGTTCCTCAACATTGAAGTTCAGCATTTGGTTGGCTAGGCCCAAGCAAGTTCATTTTAGCTATGCATTTCTTGTCCTCGGCATCTGCTTAAACAACAGTTCTCAAAATTTAGCACCCTCAGAATCACCTGGAAGGCATGTTGAAACACACATTACTGGACTCAAGGGTGTACTGGAGCAATCTGTAACACCTCATGAGAGTAGATTGTTAAATTTTCAGAAATTTTGCAAGCCAGTTGTGAAACATAGCTATCATTAAAAAATAAATGATAAAAATGTATAATTAAATAAATTGTGTTTTTTAGAATTATATAATTCCTTCTGGAAAAGAAAAACTATTGAGACAGTAAAGATATCTGATATTGCTAAGGGTTTAAGAGGAAGGAGGGATGAATGAACAGGAAGAGAACAGAGGATTTTTAGGGCAGTGAAACTACTCTGTATTGCATATAATGGTGAATACATGTCATTATACTTTTGTCCTAACCCAAAGAATGTACAATACTATGCGTGAACCCTGATGTAAACTCTTGACTTTGGATGATGATGACATGTAGGTTCATCAATTATTAATAAATTTTCTACTCTGATGTGGGATATTGATCATGGGGGAGGCAATGGAGATAAGGGGCTCAATTTTGCTGTGAACCTAAAACTATTTAAAATAATAAAGCTTATTAACAAGCTACATTAAAAGCATTTCTTGCCCTAGACAGTTTGGGTCAGTGGATAGAGCATCGGCCTGCGGACTGAAGGGTCCCAGGTTTGATTCCTGTCAAGGGCACATGCCCAGGTTTCGGGCTCAATGCCCAATGGGGGAGTGTGCAGGAGGCAGCTAATCAATGATTCTCTCTCATCATTGATGTTTTTATCTCCCTCTTCCTTCCTCTCTGAAATCAATAAAAAATATTTTTTAAAACATTTCTTAATTATGTTTCTGCATGTTTCTATTATGTCTGCTCTTGAGGATATCTGCTATTTCATCTGTGTGATGGAAACAGTATAAAATGCTGTGCCTGTGGAGAGCAGCTACAGTGTTTGGACAGGTTCAAGCCTCGGACTAATGAGAGGGCACAGTCTTCTCATTGCCACGTGCAAGTCCCAGCCTGAAGGGCAGAGCCCTCCTAACACAATTATAGCCAACAGCTATGGTTGGTTGTAAGCTTGAACCTATGGTCCAAACATGTGGCCCCACGTGTCTGAGTAAAGTGGGCTTGATAGAGTTCAGGTGCATGTAATTGAGCAGATTCAAAACTCACGAGAACTTTGTAACCACACCCTTACTTTGCCTTGTGGCATCTGGCTGTAAAATAAAGAGACAGCTTACAGGCCATGGCACTGTCTCTCTGCGAGGGCAGCGTCCCACCCAGACCCAGCTTTCATTCTCTTGTCTGTCTTTTCTCAATCTTTCACCGCCCCCTCAGGGTCACCGAACCTGGCTGAGCTGGCTTGGCACATGCCACTGCACATCTCTTCCTAACTCCTTATTCAGTGCTGTTATGTGACCTGAAATTGGCCATGCTAGAAGTATTTGCAGCACAGAAATGGGTAAATGCTACAAATTTGAACTTGGCTTATTATTTTATTGATTGTCTAGACTTAACAACATAATAGAGAACATTTTAATAATATGATTAAACTTAAATATATGTCAGCCTGTAGCTATTGAATTGGGAATAGAAAAAAATAATTCTGAGGAAATATTTTTCCAGTGTATGAAAACTACTGTCTGATTCAGCAAAGAAGTTGTCCGTGTCATTGACATGACATTCTGACACAATATATATCTTTATTTGTTTCACTTTCATCTTACTCCTAAATATAAACAAAAATATCAACCAGCATTCATGTTGGAACTACATTCATTAATTAGTTACAAGCTTGCCAAAAAGCAATGTAAGTGTCCTGTATAAATAAACTTGCTACATAAAATTTATAATAAGGCATATTAAATATTTCATATTATAATTGGTAAAGTGTATGCTGTATATCCTATCAGAAAAACTTAATGAACTTATGTACACAAATATGTGCTTTTTTTCCCAGAGAGACGGTTGTTAAATTTCCCAGGAATGCTAGTCCTGCTGTTCTAAAGACCTTTCTCAGTGGCCGAAACCGGTTTGGCTCAGTGGATAGAGCGTCGGTCTGCAGACTGAAAGGTCCCAGGTTCGATTCCAGTCTAGGGCATGTACATTGGTTGCAGGCACATCCCCGTTAGGGGGTGTGCACGAGGCAGCTGGTTGATGTTTCTCTCTCATCGATGTTTCTAGCTCTCTGTCCTTCTTTCTCTCCCTTCCTCTCTGTAAAAAATCTATAAAATATATTTTTTTTAAAAAAGACCTTTCTCAGTGAACTGGGGAACATCTGACATAAAAGAAAAGGAGGCTTACAACCACAATGAGACACCTCCTCGCACCTGATAGAATGGTTACCAGAAAACTACAACAGAGGGCGTGAGAGGGGGGTCTAAGAGGGTAATGGGGGGATAAGGACACATATGTAATATCTTAATCAATAAGGAAAAAAAGATTTTGGAAAGAAAATACAAAGTAAAACAACAACAACATGGATGGATCTTCATAGTATCATGTTAAGTAAAATAAGTCAGATGGAAAAGGACAAGAATAAAATTATTTCACTCATATATAGGATATAAAACAAAAACCAACAAATGACTAAATAAAAACAAGCAAACTCTTAGATACAGACAACAGTACAGTATTGCCAGAAAGAAAAGGCCCGCGGGGGAGGAAAAGAAGGTAAAGAGGGTCAAATACAGGGTGTCCCAAAAAGTATATACACATTTTGAAGGATTATGAACTCAGAGCTTATTAACTTATAGTTCATTTTCAAAATTTTAAAGAATCTACAGAAATGAAGAATTTTTTTTATCCTCACTCGAGGATATTTTTCTCCCATTGGTTTTTAGAGATAGTGGAAGGGAGAAAGGAGAGAGAGAGAGAGAGAGAGAGAGAGAGAGAGAGAGAGAGAGAGAGAGAGAGAGAGAGAGAAAACATCAATTTGAGAGAGACACATCTTCCTGCATACCCCCCAACCAGGACCCAGGAGAAATCTGCAACCAAGGTTAAGTGCCTTGACCAGGAATCAAACCCAAGACCCTTTGCTCCACAGGCCAAAGCTCTAAGCACTGAGCCAAACCACCCAGGGCATGATAATTTTTTTTGTCAATGTCTGGTTTCAACTAATAACCTTTCTGGTCCAAGAACTGTGTTGATAATGTGAAGCAATGAAATCACAAACATCAAGAATCATTTTGTTCAGTTTTTGTGCACCCTCAATTTGTCAACTGCTACTGGTTTTGTACCAGAAACTTTATCTCTTATGTATTCCCATTTTTTAAAAAAATCTAGTAGCACTTTAGGATAAATGTCTTTGTTCAAAACTTAGCCTGGCTTCCTCCATTATTTCAAATTAGTTAAACTTGAAAAGGAGTGAAAATTAAGTGAGTAATAAGCTGTTAAATTATGTATGCATTTTTGGGGGGACTCTACAGTTACAAGAGACTAGATTTTATGTGGTATGCACACAATAGACTATGCAGATATTATATTATAAAGTCATACGCCTGAAATCTATATAATATCATTAACCAATGTTATCCCAAAAAAAAAGTTAATTTAGAAAAATAAAGAGGTAACAAGTGTTGGTGCGGATGTGGAGCAAAGGAAACCATTGTGCAGTGTTGATAAGAATGTATCTACTATGTGCAGCCACTATGAAAACCAGTATGGAGGTTCCTCAAAAAACTAAAAATAAACTACCAAATGATCCAGATATCCCCCTCCTGGGTATATATCTGAAGTAAAATAAAATCAGTATCTCAAAGACATATCTAAACCTCATGATGATCATGTTCATTGATTCAGTATTTGTAATAACCAAGACATGTAAATAATCTAAGTGTCTATCAACAGATGAATGGATGTACATATGAGTATTATTCAGCCATAATAAATAAGAAAGCTCTACCTCTTACAACACCATGGATGGACCTTGAGGGCATTATGCTAAGTGAAATAAGCCAGACAGAAAAAAAATAAATACTGTATAATCTCACTTATATATGGAATAAAAAAAAAAAAAAGCCTTTTTTTCATAGAACCAGAGAATAGAATAGTGATTGTCAGTGGCTAAGCAGAAGGAGAAATGGGGTGATATAGATCAAAGAGTATACATTTTCAATTCTATGAAAAATAAATTCTAAGGATTTAACATATAGGGGTAGGCAAAAGTAGGTTTGCAGTTGTGTGTACAAAAAACAGTTTATGCTTTTATTATTTATTGTATTATTTATTTGTATTACAACTATAAATCTACTTTTACTCACCCCTGTACAACATTGTGACTAACCAAATAATACAATTTTGTATACTTGAAAGTTTCTGAGAGTAGATCTTAAACATTCTCACCACACACACACAACTGTGTAAAGTGATGGATGTGTTAATTATCTTGATCTTGGCAATCATTCTACAATGTATGTATATATCAAATTACATCATACTTTTTAAATATATACAATTTTATTTGTCAATTATTCCTCAATAAAGTTTAAAAATTTGTGTTATAGTATAATTATAATACACATGGAATTTAAAAGATGTAATAAGAAAAATAATGCTAAATATCTAAATAATTTTATACTGATTTCATATTGAGATGATACTTTGTACATAATGAATTAAAAATTTTTTATTAACATTAAGGGAAAAAAGGAGGCTTTCCATCATGGGTCTTCCAACTGATGGGTAGACAATTCACTTCACTGCACTCAGTCACTGGATATTTCATCAAATAACTATTGACTTTTGTTGGCAGAAGACATTACAAGTTAATTCAAGAAGTCAATATTTGCTCAATAGATGACAAATCTTGAGGGAAAACAAAGAGAGGTATTAACTCCACCTCACTATTGGCCAGCTCAGCATTTTGACTTGAAGTAAGCTCAAAGACTCAATTAATAGATTACCCCATTAGCCTGCATGTGCTGGGGGACAGGAGCGGGCAGAGAGAGGTAAATAGAGTAAAAGGAGACATATGTAATACTTTCAACAATAAAGAATTTAATTTTAATTTTTTTAATTTAAAAATATATAAATAAAAGAGAAAAAATATGTAGGTGGCAATTACTCCTGCGAGACAACTGAGCACTGATGAACAGCTTCTGACAACAAATAAGAGAAAGAGACTGAGTAGAGAAGGCTGGGAAGCCAAAGTAGCCCTCTGGATGCTGCAGGAACTCTCCAGCTTTGGAGAAGCCTGTCAGTGCATTGTTGTCATACCCCTCCACCTCCACAGGTGGATGAGGGCTCTATCCAGGTATCTGGGCCTCCCTGCAAGTCACCGTACTGGCTCAGTAGGCCAGTGCCCAGATGTCTTAAGCAGCTACTTGCCTCCAACCTGTCTGCCAAAACCACCCTGAACATAGTTTACACAGAATCCATTTCTGCATAAGGCCACTTTTTTAAGAGTGGGAGAGACAGCTATTTTGTCTAATTAATATTTTTTTAAAAATTAGAATACCCAACAAAATGAAAATATGAAAGAATATCTCTCAAGTGAAGGAACAAGAAAAAAACAAAAAATGCCCTAAAAAAACAAAAATAACTAACTTGATTGATTAAAAAAAAAGAGAGAGAGAAAAGGTTATAAGTATACTCATCAAACTCAAGAGTGAAATAGAGGAATTTAGGGAGAATTTCGACAAAAACATTAGAAAGTATAAGAAAAAAACAAGCACACTTGAATATAATAACTGGGGGGCAGGGAGAAAATCACATTAAAAGGAATCAACAGCAGATTAGTTAGCACAGAATAATAGATCAATGGCCTGGAAGACAAACTAATGGAACTCAAGCATCCAGAACAGCATAAAGAAAAAAAGAATTTTTTAAAATGAGGATAGTTAAGGGACATCTCTGATAACAACAAGCACTCAAACATTCTTACTATAGGAATCCTAGGAGAAGAAAGACAGGAACTTTATTTAAAGAAATAATGGCCGAGCCCTGGCCTGTGGCTCAGTTGGTTGGAGTGTTATCCTGTACACCAAAAGGTTGTGGGTTCAATTCAAAATGAGGGTACATATCTAGGTCGCAGATTCAATCCTCAATCAGAGCATGTATGGAAGGCAACCGATTGATGTCTCCCTCATGCATCAATGTTTCTCTTGCTCTCGCTCTCGCTCTCGCTCCCTTCTATCTCTCTCAAATCAATTTTTTTTTCAAAAACATATCCTTGGGTGAGAATAAAAATATATACCTATTTTTTTAATAATTGATGGCTGAAAAAATTTTTTTAAAGAAATAATAGCTAAAAAAAATATTTCCTTTCTAATCTAGGGGAAGGAAACAAATGTCCAGGTCCGAGAATCCACCCCAAAACATACCATACTTAAACTGACAAAAGTTAAAGATGGAGAGAAAATCTTGAAAGCAGCAAGAGAAAAATGAGTTACATACAAAGGAAACACTATAAAGCTATCAGCTGATTTCTCACCAGCAACTTCACAGGCCAGAGGGAGTGGCAGGATAACTTTAAAGTGCTTAAAGAAAGGAACCTACAACCTGCAGTAATAATTTGCCCAGCAAGGTTATCATTTAGAACTGTAGGAAAAATATAGAGTTTCTTGGACAAGCAAAAACTAATGGAGTTTATTGCCATTAAATCAGCGTTAGAAGAAAAGTTAAGTAGAAAAAGAAAGGGCATAACCAGAAATAAGAAAATATTAGAAAGGAGAAAACTACACAAGTAAAGCCAAATATTCAAGAAATACAGCAAATCACACATTTAAAAAGCTAATACAAAGGTTAAAAGAAAAAAATATCAAACTCCATTAAAACTATATTAAATAGGAGATACACAACAACAAAAAATATCTGAAATATGACAACAACATAAATCATGGAGGAGGAGTAAAAATGTAGTTCTTACAGGATATATCCAAACTTAAATGCCTTTCAGATTAAAATAGGCTACTGTAAATAAAGAATGATATATGTGAACCTCATGGTAACCACAAACCAAAATCCTACAAAAAAAATTTACAAAGAACGAAGAGAAAAGGAACCTAAATTCACTAAAGAAAAACAGCAAACCCCAAGGAAAGAATTCAAGAGAGAAGAAAGAAACAGAGGAAAACAATTTAAAAAAAAAAGGCAAGTAGTATATACTTATCAATTATTACTTTAGATATGAATAGATAAATGTTCCAAAGAAATAGAGTAATTGAGTGGATTTTAAAATGGCCCACCAATATGCTGCATATAAGGACTCACTTCAAATGGAAAGACACATTCAGACTGAATGTGAAGGGTTGGAAACAGATATTCCATGCAAATAGAAATGAAAAGAAAGCTGCAGTAGCAATAGACTTTAAAACAAAATTTAAAAGTTTTTAAAAAGACATAGAAGGACATTACATAATTATAAAAGGTTCATTTTAAAAAGAGGATATAACAATTATAAATATATGCACACCCACCATAGGAGTGCCTAAGTATATAAAGCATGTATTAATGGACATAAAGAGAGAAATCCATAGTAATACAATAATAGTAGAGGATTTTAATACACTCATATCAGTGAATATAGACAGATAATTGATAAAAATAATCTATTTAATGTTATATTAGATGAGATTAACTTAACACTTATAGGAACATTTCATTCCAAAACATTTTTAAGTGCATATGAAACATTCTCCAGGATAGATCACATATTAAGCCACAAAGCAAGCCTCAATAAATCCAAAAAGATTTAAATTATATAAAACATCTTGTATTGCTACAATGGCACACTCTAAAAATTAACTACAGTAAGAAAACTGGGGGGGGGGGGAAACAGAAATATGGGAGACTAAACAACATGCTACTCTAAAACAAATGGATCAAAGAGGAAATCAAACAAGAAATCAAAAACTACCTTGGAGAAAATAAAAATACAACTTTTCCAAATGTATAGGATGCGGAAAATGCAGCTTTAAGAGGGAAGTTCTTACCTCAAGAAACAAGAAAAATCCCAAATAAGCAATCTAACTCTACAATAGAAAATATCAATAAAATTAAGAGCTGGTTTTTTGACAAGACAAATTAAATAGGCAAACCGTTAGGCAGATTCATCAAGGAAAAAAGAAAGAGCCCAAATAAATAAAATCATAAATGAAAGTGAAATTACAACTTATACCACAAAAATATAATCATTAAAGAATACTATGACTAATTATAGCTGGCCGGCTTAGCTCAATGGTTGAGTGTCAACCTATGAACCAGGAGGTCATGGTTCAATTACTGGTTAGGGCACATTCTTGGGTCATGGGCTTGATCCTCAGTAGGGAGAAGGGAGAGTGTAGGAGGCAGCCTATTAATTATTCTCATCATTGCTGTTTCTATTTCCTCTCCCTCTCCTTTCCTCCCTGAAATCAATAAAAAACATTTTTAAAAGAATACTATGACCAATTACTATTATATACAAACAAATTTCACAATCTAAAATAAATAAATGTTTATCCTATATAATAAAAACCTAATATGCAAATTGACCAAGCGGTGGAATGACTGGTTGCTATGATGCACTCTGACCACCAGAGGACAGATCTCAACGCACGAGCTGCCCCCATTCTGCAGGCCCTAGGCCAGCCAAGGTGTGTGCTAGTGGGAGCCCTCTATTGCCCCACCAGTTGCCCCTCAGAGAGAGGCAACCAGCCGCAGTGGGGGGGAGAGGAACCAGCGAGTGGATGGTGCCAGGCCAGTAAGATAGGTGCCTCCAGGGCCCCCTCCAATCTTCCCGCTGGTCACCCCACAGATTGGCCCTGATTGCCGGGCAGGCCTAGGGACCATACCCATGCACAAATTTTGTGCACCAGGCCTCTACTAAGTATATAACCTTTCCAGACTGAACCAGGAAGAAATACAAATTTTACACAGAATAATTGTAAGCAATGAAATTGGAGCAGTAATAAAAAAATAAATAAAAACTGCCAACAAATCAAAGTCCGGACCAAATGACTTTTCAGGTAACTTTTATTAAACATTCAAAGAATTAATACTTAGTCTTCTTACACTATTTTTAAGAATTGAATGCTTCCAAACACTTTTTTTGAAGCCCTGACACCAAAACCAGACATCACAACACCACAAAACTATAGACCAATATCCTTGATGTACATAGATGCAAAAATTCTTAACCAAAATTAGCACACCAAATTCAACAATACATAATTATACATCATGGCCAAGAGGGATTTATCCCAGGGATGAAAGAATGATTCAACATCTGTAAATCAATCAGTGTAATTATTAATAAAATATAAGATTTAAAAAACTCTCAACAAAGTGGATATAAAGGGAACATTTAAACTTAATAAATACTATATATGATAAACACACAGCTAATATCATACTCAGAAATAAAAAGATGAAAGCCTTTGCTTTAAGATTAGGAATAAGATAGGATTCCCAAAATCACATCTATTCAATATAGTATTGAAATTCTTACCACAGCAATTAGACAAGACAAAGAAATAAAAAATAATCCAAATTGGAAAGTAAAATTCACATTATTTGCAGATGACATAATACAGAAAACCCTAAAGACCACACCTATTAGAACTGATAGATGACTTCAATTTGCATATTACTATTTGCAATACATAATCAATATACAGAAACCTGTTCAATTTCTATACACCAATAATGAATGATCAGAAGAAATTAAGAAAATAATCCCATTTATAATTGCACCAAAAAGTACAAAATACCTAGGAATAAATTTAACCTAAGAAGTAAAAGACTTCTACTCTGAAAACTATAAACTATGGAAGTGATTGGACAAGATACAAATATGTGGAAGAATATAGCTTGCTTATGAATTGGGAGGATTAATATTGTTAAAAGGTCTTAATACCAAAAGTAATATACAGATCCAATGAAATTCCTATTAAAATACCAATGGCATTCTTCTCAGAATTAGAACAATTAATCCTAAAACATGTATGGAGCCATAATAGACACTAAATAGCCAAAGAAATCTTGAGAAATAACAAAGTGAGGGGCTATCATGCTTCCTGATATAGACTATACTATAAAGCTACAGTAATCAAAACAATATGGTACTGGCATAAAAACAGACATAGAGATCAATAAAATAAAAGAGTCCAGAAATAAGGTCTCACTTAGATGGTCAATTAATCTATGACAAAGGAGATAAGGATATTTAATGAGGTAAGGACAGTCTCTTTAATAAGTAGTGTTAGAAAAACTGAAAAGATACATGCAAAAAAAATGAAATAATATTGGACCACTCTCTTACACCATATTCAAAAATAACTCAAAGTGAATTAAAGACTTAAATGTTAGACCTCAAACTATAAAACTCCTAGAAGAAAACTCTTTACGTCTCTCTCAGCAATATCTTTTTTGATATATCTCCCAGAGCAAGGAAAACAAAAGAAAAAATAAATAAATACATGAGACTATATCAAACTAAAAAGTTTTTGCACAGTGAATGAAATCATCAGTAGAATGAAAAGACTGAATGAGAGAAGATATTCATAAATGATACACCTGATAAGGGGTTAATATAGAAAGAACTCACACAACTCATTGCCAGGAAGACAAACAACCCAATTAAGAAATAGGCAAAGGAACTGATAGATACTTCTCCAAAGAGGACACACAGATAGCCAATAGACATATGAGAAAATGTTCAATGTCACTAATCATCAGAGAAATAAAACTTAAAACCACAATAAGGTAACACCTCACACCTATTAAAATGATTACCATCAATAAATCAACAAATAGCCGAAACCGGTTTGGCTCAGTGATAGAGCGTCTGTCTGTGGACTGAAAGATCCCAGGTTCGATTCTGGTCAAGGGCATGTACATTGGTTGTGGGCACATCCCCGGTAGGAGGTGTGCAAGAGGCAGCTGGTCGATGTTTCTCTCTCATCGACGTTTCTAGCTCTCTATCTCTCTCCCGTCCTCTCTGCAAAATATCAATAAAATATATTTTTAAAAAGTAAATAAAATAAATGAATCAACAAATAAATGCTGATGTGGCTATGGAGAGAAGGGAACCCTTGTATATTATCAGTGTGATTATAAATTAGTGCAGCCACTATGGAAAATAGTATGAAGATTCCTCAAATAAATTAAAAATACACTTGATGTATGATCTAACAATTCTACTTCTGGGTACTTACCACCCACCCCCAAAAAACACATTATATATATAATGAAATATTATCCTAGCTAATAAAATAGTAATATGCAAATTGACCATCATTCCACACACAATATGGCCATCCCCATGTATCAAAGATGGCTGCCCTCATGTAGACATGAGATGACTGCCATGTGATGACTGGCAGAGGAGGTCAGTAGGGAAGGGCAATGGGGGCAGGGGGGAGACCAGGCCTACAGAGAAGGGCAGTTGGGGGTGACCAGGCCTGTAGGGGAGAGCAGTTGTGGGGGACCAAGCTGGCAGAGGAGGGTAACTGAGGTGGGGGGAGATCAGGCCTGCAGAAGAGAGCAGTTGGGGGCAATCAGTTCCTCACTATGTGGGTCTCTCCATCAGGCTGCTCAATTCATGACTCCTGCCCATAGCCATATGAATGACCTTGGAAGTGAAACCTCCTGCCCCAGTCATGCCCCAGTCATGAGACTCTGAACTAGTACCCTTCAGCTAAGCTACTCCCAAATTCCTCACTAGCAGAAACACTGTGAGTTTTAAAAAAAATAAATACTGTGCAAAGAAAAGCTACTAAATTCTGGAGCAATTTGTTATGCAGCAATAGAAAACTAACACGCTCCATGTCCTTCCTTTCAGAATTGCCACCTAGAGACTCACATGTGGCCTCCATGACATGTGCATTCCCTAAAACATATAGTCCAGTCTTTTCCTCCCCATCCCTGCCTACTGTCATGTCACCTTTGCTTTAAAATAAGGTTACACTGTACATAGTTCTTAGTAATCTGCTTTTTCATTTACTATGTCATATATATCTTTTTGCACCAATAAATACCCTTTTATAGCATGTTTTCATTAATTGCAAACTATCCTGTTGAGAACAAATATACCAGATTTAATTTACCTAATCGTTTTTACTACATTTTAATGATTTCCTGTATTTATAAAAGATAGTTCAGTGAACATCCTTGGAACTAAATCTTTCAACAGATCAAAGTAATTTCCTTAGGATAAATTACTGGACAAATAAAGGCTAGGAAATAAAGAAAGTTCTTTTAGGCAAGAAAATGAAGCTTTTGGTATTCATTGCCTCACTGAGCTCTAAAAATGAATATACCATTTTTGTTAAAATTGATGGCAATGTCTGAGTGGGCCTGCATCCCCACTAATATGTGGGTTATTCAAATATATTTCTGAAATGTCTGCCTTCTGTTAAATTCTGTAAAAGTAGAGGATTTAAATATTTGTTATAATTGTTAGCAAACTCATTTTTATTACCCTATATAATAAAAGCCTAATATGCAAATTGTCCCCTCGACCAGGACTTCCACCAGGAATTCGACTGGGAATTTGCTCACTATGATGTGCGCTGACCACCAAGGGAAGGTGCAGAACATGGCACTGGTGACATGCGCTGGCAGGGGCTGGCAGTGGAGGCGCTGTCAGCACACAACCCACCACCACCCCGCCCCCCAGGGGCCCAACAAAAGCGGGACCACGGCAGGAAGGTGCAGCAGGTGTGCAGGTGGCACCAGCCCAAGGCGATGTGAGCAGGGCCCGATTGCCCTGCCGATCACAGTCCCCCCCCACCCAGACAGCGACCAGAAGGGGGCAGGGCCACCACCCGGCTTCCAGGCACAGAGGGAGAAAGGGCAAAAAGCAATATTTAAATATTTCTTCTAATTATTTTCCTTTCAATGTGCACAAATCCTTGCACTGGGCCACTAATATTTTATAACTGATTGTTTACTGGTATATAGGAGAATTACAGATTCCCCCCACCACCCCATATTTGATTGTCAGGCATTTTTCTGGACTCTCTTACAGTCGTTTTCTGGTTGACTATTTTAAGGTTTCTAAATAGAAAATTATTTGTAAGTGATAATAATCTCATCTGTAAGACTTCCTTTCCAAAAAATCATTTCTCATTATCTGTTGTACTTCATTGGTTAATGCACTGTACAATATTGAATTATAGGAGGCACCGTGGCAATCTTTTCTTGCCTCTGACTTTAATGAGAATGTCTCTGATGTGTCTCTATTAAACGTGATGTTTCTTCTTAATTTAAAATCAATGTTTTAATAGGTTTGCAATCTCTCGCCTGTTTTGGGTAACAGAAAACTAAACTCAAGCTGCACTATAAAGTACATTGGAAGTCCCACAGCAAGTCCAGGCAAAGCTTGCTCCAGGCAATTACCTCTCAGTCTTTATTCTAAAGCCTTTTTCCCTCCTGCTCCCAAGATGGCTGTTCTTGCTCACATTTAACAGAAAAAGAACTTCCCTCCAGGTAGCTGCTCTCCCAGGATCCAGAAGAAAGACCCCTATGTTCTATCAGCCCAATGGACAAGTCGCTGTCTCATTCCTAAACAAGCCACTATGGCCAAGTAGAGAGGTTATGCTAACTGGCTTAAGCCAATTAGGAAACAGACTTGGAATGATCCCAAACAGTCAGTGTCCCCTGTAATCATTTTTATCAAATTAAGGATCCATCCTTCTGGTCCTAGTTCAAAGAGTTTTATCAGACACAGATATTGACATTCATCACATGTATCTGCAGCATCTATTTTCTCTTTCCTTGCACCTCTCTTAAGATACTTATCATTGTCCCTACGCTTCAAGATACTTAAAAGTGACTCTAGGGTTTCTTGTACTGCCTTGTAGAGATTTTTAGCACAAGATATTTAGCAACAAATATCTCAAAAGTTTCCAAAGACAGTCTCAATGGGATATGGCCTCTGGGAGCCTCCTGACCACCAGGGGCCTCCAACAGCTCAATATTTTTATGTGAGTCCGTGTTAGCTTTAAAAAGGTTAATGTTGTCCCAGCCTGTGATAAAAACAACACCAACAGGTTCGGACTCCAATCTACCCTTTTAACCTAGTTTGCAACCAAGCTTAGCTTGTAGTTTCCTGTGCAATTCCCTGTGGAGTTCTGACAATTCCCATTGTGTCATGGCTCCTCCCCTTCCCTTATCCCTCCTCGTATCACTACATTATGCTGGTTATTTATGAACTAATCTTTCCTGTAAGCTCACCTAAGATGGGCTTTCGGTAGCAAATTTGCATTTGTATCATGCTTAGCATAGTATTTGTGTTTGATTATAATATTTACTAAAAATTATTTTACTCAGAAGCGTGCTGATATATCACTCTCTTAGCCATGAATTTCTAGGTCACTGGCTGGGCCTTAAAAAAAAATCAATACATGAGAGATAAAAATAATTGAGTTTTATTTTCACCTAGATGTCTCTTTATTTTTCTGTACTCAGCCCTCCTCAGCCCCATTGAAAAAATACTTCAAAATGGTGCTTTCTATTGGATCACAGTTTTAATGGAGTCACTGCAGATTTCATCTATCAAAAACATTTCTGAAACTCAAACCTGAATTTGCTACTAAACAGATTCACTCAGTGTCTGAGTGGGCCTGCATCCCCACTAATATGTCGGTTTTTCAAATATATTTCTGAAATGCCTGCATTCTGTTAAATCCTGTTAAAGTATGGGACATTGAATGAGGTGGACACACTCAGCTATTGCCAAACCGCCACTTGGTCAAGATTGCTTCCGGTTTTGGAAACAATAAACTATCAAGTGAGAACTGGAAGAAATATGCATGTCTTTGGCAGGGCTCGGTGGAAGTTGTTTAAACTACTGACCAAGGTCTGCAAGTGAAGATCACTCAGCATGTTCCTCCACAGAGCTATTTAGAAAGATAACATTTCCCTAGCTTAGGATCTTGTGCCTATTGCTGAGGGTAGATCATGAATGTATCTGTTTCATGCTAGGAAATATAAGCCTAAAATTAAGTCCATAGTTGTCCAATGTATAACTGTTATTTAGGATACTGCCATGAGAAAAGAGAGTGCATTGGGTAAAATGGGTGATGGTGCAAGCAAAAATGTGATCCTAACTAATAAAAGGGCAAATACTTCTTGCTTCTGCAGATCAGCTCAAGTTTGCTTGCCTTGATGGAGTGAAATATAGTTGGGAAATCCTATGTAATAAAAGCCTAATATCCTAAATGTCCCATCATCAGATCATCTGTTCAATCAATCAAAGCGTAATATGCTGATTATAAGCTATGGCCACTCAACTGCTCACTATGATGTGCACTGACCACTAGGGGGCAGACACTCCACCTAGTAGGTTAGCTTGTTCCTGAGGTCTAGCCAATCAGGACTGAGCAAAATGGGCGAACATTCCCTGGAGCCCTCCTGTTGTCCCTCCCTGGCAGGCCAATCTCCCGTGTACCGTATTTGCCGGCGTATAAGACGATTTTTTTGGCCCTGAAAAATATGCCTCCAAGTGGGGGTAGTCTTATACGGCGAGTATATAACAAATTCTGTATTTTGAGTGGAAATGTTAGGGGGTCGTCTTATACGCCCAGTCTCTTATACGCCGGCAAATACGGTATTTTTCAGGGCCAAAAAATCGTCTTATACGCCGGCAAATACGGTACCTTCCCAGTCCCAATTGTGTGTCAGTGGGGTCTCTCAGCCTGTCTTGCACCCTCTCACAATCCAGGACCCCTCAGGGGATATCAGAGAGCCAGTTTAGGCCCCATCCCACAGGCCAAGCCAAGGGACTCCACTGGTGCACGAATTCATGCACTGGGCCTCTAGTTATACAATAATTGTAGAATTTTGGGACTGTCCACAGGAACATACCAGATAGTGAATTAAGATTGTCATTGTTCCAATTATTTTTAATCAGCTACTGCCTGAAATTTATAGTACAACGCCTGCAGTTGTCCTCAGGGTTGGTCAATAGCATGCTGAAGTTCAGAAAAGTAGCAGAAAGCAGGGAACCCAGAGTGAAGTAGTGGATGTGACAACCATTCCCACCAGGAGGGAATGAGAGGTGGTGAGACTAAGAAGTGATTGTCACCAGAAAAGCCTCCAGTTAGGTTCAAGGGAAGGAGTCCTGAAAGGGCAAACCTGGTTTCCAGGACTTGGCGGGTGCAGGGGTATAAGTCAGGTCACCAGAGCAGGACTCCATGACATGGACATGGGAGAACCTATATAAGAACTTAAATGCAGAAGCTCTGGGCTCTGAACAAGAAGGGCAATGCTTTCACAAGAACTGGTCAAATAGACAGCAAGGAAAATTTAAGAACGAACCTTTGCTGTATACCTGAAACTAATACAAATAATATTGACTGTAAGCTGTAACTGAAAAATAAATTTTTTAAAAAAAGGATGAGCCCAGGAAGGTCAGGGGAGCTGGTGAACTCCTCATGGGAGCAGAGGAGGAGAGATGCAAAAGCTAGAAACCAGGAACCACATCATGAGATGCAAAGAAATGAACATCTTTAAAATGAACAAGTGAAATGTGGTTGAATCTCAGAACTAGACTATCCTAGGTATAATATCCTTCTTAACAAATACTCCTGGACCCAGAAAAGTTCAAGGCTACATGATAGACTAATTACCAGCCCTACTTGATATATGGACAGAAGTCTGACATTAGTCCCCAAAAATAAGAGAGCAACAACCTGAGATCCCTTTAGAGTATGGAAGTCACTGAGATTCCTGGAATCAGCAAACACCACTGCCTTCGCTCAGTCCTCTCTCCAAACAAAACCCAAGTATTCTTTTGAGTTTTGAGGAAATTTTCAATAAAATAAATCTATGCTTGACTCATATTCCCCACCAGGAAAGATGTAGGGTGAAATCTTGGGGTTCTAGTTGTCAAGGGCCCTGCGAGGCCTCATGAAATATTGACACTTAGAATAGATACTCTCTATGCATGAAATGAGGTACGATGGGACTTTATTGGCTTCTGCTCAGAAGTCACTCCACATGTGACCTAATCTTCTAGAGGGCTTTGGCTAAAGCAGGTGAAGTAGACAAGAAGACCCTGGAAACAGTGTCCTATGTGGCACTCCTTTTCGATGACGGGAAATCCTACCTGTAAGTTGTTTCCATTGACTATCTTTCATGCAAACTCCATAAAGGAACATTCATTCTCTCCTCACACAAAACTCCTCCAAGCCTTTGTAGAAATTGTCAAATTTAAAGGAAACCCAATGTGTTTGCTTCCTCAGCAAAATTGTCCTCTCTAAATTGACCTGATTATTCATGGAGGTTCATCTCCAACGGGCTGCAGCTATAATTGGATCCATGATAATAGTTCTTTTTTTTCCCCTTAATATTGTTTATACAGGATATACTTGACATCATGGAAGACACCAGACTGTTCTGGATGTGGAAATTTAATATGAGAATCACTTCTCTCTCAGTCCTTTTGAAGAAGATTCACTTAGCAGGGAAGGCTTGATAATTCTGTGGCTTCAGCTTTTACATATTTTGAATTGAATTCCATCTAGTGCTGGGGCACTAAAAGCAGCATAACCATTTCTAAGAAAAAGCAAATGAAACTGCAAACAAATGAGACAAATGGAGTTGATACAAAAAAATCCATTTTAGAAGGGGATTTGTGAGATTTTGAACTTAATGTTCAGTATTTTAGTTTATTTTTTAAAATCTTACTGTGTGTAGAAACTTTCAAAAATACTATTGAAAAGTGAGGATTAGGAGAGCACAAAAAGATAAGCTTCTCATAATTCTATGATCTAGAACAAAGCAGTTCTTTTTTGGCCTATTTCTCTTATTTTAATATATTTTTATTGATTTCAGAGAGGAAGGAAGAGGGAGAGAGAGAGAAACATCAATGATGAGAGAGAATCATTAACCAGCTGCCTCCTGCATGCCCCCCACTGGGGATCAAGCCCACAACCTGGACATGTGCCCTTGACCAGAACTGAACCTGAGACCCTTCAGTCCACAGCCAACACTCTATCCACAAAGTCAAACCAGCTAGGGCTGGCCTATTTCTTTCTTGTGATTTTTCTATGCCTTTTGAACACAGCTGAGATAAAACTCTACAGAAAATTCACCATCCTATGAATATTTGTGCAATAATTTCCTGTAGCACTAAAAGCATAAAATAAACATTATTCTTAGGGATCACATAACATTCTACTGCATGAATGCTCCATGATTTACTTAACCATTACTTCAATGACAGGTTTGTACACTTTCAACTTTTTACTTTTATAAATAACCTTGCAATGACCATCTTTGGATCTTTGGCCATAAATCTGGGCTGTGCTTAGGATTATATCTTCAGGAAAGATTGCTAGGAAGAGATTTATGGGGCAAAAAGGAAATGGAACATTTTTTAAACTTCCCTGACACGTGGTGAAACTGCTGAGCTGCTACTTTTGGAAATAGATAAAGCAGGACAGAAAAACCATCTTGACTCTAATAGGCTTGCTCGACTGTCTGTAATGCTACTCCCCATCCCATGAGTGTTAAATCAGTTGGTCATAAAAAAATATTTAATAAACAAAAGCAATAATTACACTTTCCTATATTTTTCAAGTTTTATACAGAAAAATTATAACCGGAAAAGTGGCTGTGATTTTTTTTTTTTAGAGTTGTGCAATAAGGCTGTTGCCCATTGCTTTTCAAGCAATAGTTAGAGAAGCACCATTGCTCACCTCTTTATAGCACAGTTTATAAGGTTCTCTCCAGGGCATTTCCTTAACTGATCTTCTCTACAACCGGCAGATCAGGTATTATTATCCCCATTGTCCAGGTGAAAAGACTGAGCTCCCAGAATTGAAGTGTCTTACTGATAAAATGAATAAGAAAACCTTGTGGACAGTCAGGGTCTAAAAGAGTTGGCATTATTTGTTTTCATTTTCTTTAAGTTCATCTTTTCTTGTTCTTGTTTATATGAAGTTTGCACACTGCTAGGCAAACATAGCCCGGGTAGCCACCAGCACAGTACAAAACTGAACCAGAAAGAGTAAGTGCATCTCTGCTTAATGTCCCACTTGAATGTTGCCTGGGGAGGGACCAACTTCATTCCTGGTATTCCTTTCTTTGAACTTGAATAACATGTGGGCGAGCTGCTTTTTGTAGCATGTTGTTCTCTCCCCCCGAAGAAATAATTGTTGGTGTTAGGGTAGTGGTTGCCAGTGGTTAGATATAGGACAGTCCAGGGGAGAGACAATGACTTATCATTGTCCATTTTTGATGGGGACTCCAGAATTATAATAAAAAGTATCCATCATCTCAGCTGTCTTTCTCTAATGAGAAATAGCATATTCCTAAAATACGTATGGTTCCTTCAATTTCTTCAGAGATAAGACAATTTCTTACATTTTGATCCTTACTGCTACCTTGGTATTATTATTATTCCCATATATACAGAGGAAATTGAGACAGTGTGTGGCAGAAACTGGCTAAATGTTCTCCTGGATAATCAAAAAAACTGCCTCTCCCAGATTCCTTTGCAGTTAGGATGTGGTCATATATTTGGTTCTTGGCCAAATGACTGTGGGCAGAAGTAATAGAGCTCACTTACAGGCAAGCCAAACGATTTTCTATTTGCTCTCCATGCCCTCTGTCTTTACTGGTAGGCAGGTTAAATGAAGAGGATTCAGTAAAGGATTCCAAGGAGACCCTTGAAGATAGAAGAACCTCCACATGACAGGAAACTGGGTCCCTGCATCATGCTGCGCAGAGCCACCTGACCTTCATTGCACTGCAATGTGAGTGAAAAGTGAACACTGATGATGTCAAGTTGTAAGATGCGAAAATTTATTTGCTCTTGCAGCATTGCTTAGCCTAGCATAACTTATACAAAAGGGATTGGCTCAAGGTCACCCATGAGTAACCCTTAGATTATACCATCCTCCTGTAACGCCAGCTGTGTAGTCCTTAAATAAGACCAGGAAATTCTGTTTCTGATTTCTTTGCAGCTCATCTCTGCTTTGTGCTAGAGTATCTTGAAGTCTGGGGCCTGGAATCACCCCTCCCTGCCCCCAACACACACACACACACACACACACACACACACACACACACACACACATTTCTGAAAGTTGATGCTAGCTGTTGCCTGGAACTTCTGCTGGAGATGTTGGTCAGAAAACTTACACGTGCCTCCTCTGTGTGGTCTGTCTACTTCCCCACAACATGGTGACTGAGTTCCATGGCAAGCATCCTAAGAGGATCGGGGAAAGCTGTATCACTTTTTATGACCTAGCCTCAAAAGTCACACAGTGCCACTCCCAACATAGTCACAAAGCCCACCAAGGTTCCAAGGAAGGGACCATAAATCTCACATCTCAATAGAAGATATGTCAAGCGCATTTTAGGGTTGCAGCCATCTTAGAAAATATAATCCTCTATACATGGCTAACCAAGGCACATCGTAATAAGAAGAAGCTTGGGCCCTAGTAGGTTTGGCTCAGTGGATAGAGTGTCAGCTGAAGGGTCCTGGATTCGATTCCGGTCAATGGCATATACATTGGTGGCAGGCTCCTCCACAGCCCAGGCCCTGGTCAGGGCTGATGTAGGAGGCAACCAACCAATCAATGTGTTTCTCTCATATCAATATTCCCTCTCTCTACCACTCTCTCTAAATATCAATGGAAAAATATCCTCAGGTGAGGGTTTTAAAATAATAATAAAAGAAAAAGCCTGGGAATGACTCAGCCAGGAAACTTGAGACGTCTGCCTTCTGAGCTCTAACACCTGAGTCCCCGGTCCTGCCTTCTAGTCTCGCAGCTCCAGTCCACCCTGGCCTCCTTCTGCCAGAGCACAAGCAGCACAATTTACAATAGCTAAGATTTGGAAACAGCCTAAGTGCCCATTAGCAGATGAGTGGATTAAAAACTATTCTATTAAAAAACAATAGAATACTATGCTGCTGTTAAAAAAAAAAAGAAAGAAAGAAAGAAAGAAAGAAAGAAAGAAAGAAAGAAAGAACTCTTACATTTGCAACAGCATGGATGGACCTGGAGAGCATTATGCTAAGCGAAATAAGCCAGTCAGAGAAAGATAACATCACATGATCTCACTCGTTTGTGGAATATAAAGAACAATATAAACTGATGAACAAAAATAGATCCAGAGACACAGAAGCATTGAACAGACCATCAAACCTCAAAGGGAAAGTGTGTGTGTGTAATACTTTCAAAAATAAATAATTAAAAGAATAAAACATTAAATATTTTTATAATGTTTTAAAATTAAACAAATAAAATGTGTGTGTGTTGAAATTTCTCTAAATATTTACCAAGAAATAGTTGAAAATAATTTCCTCCAATGAATGAGACTGGAGATCCAGGAAGGAAGAAAAGCTCAGTTTTCATTGCATAACTTTTTACTGTGTGAATTGTTATCATGTGCTTGCGTTATTTTCATAATACTAAATAGAATTTTAAAGCGGCAAATGGGGATATTCTGAGTTGATTATACACATTTGTCTTTTTTCTCTGTTGAAGTTATTATTCTTTTGGAAGCCAAGCGAACGATGCAAATGAGGAAAAAGAATTTTTTGATTTTCAATCGAGACGTCAATTTTCATTTTGTACTCACTAGATGACAATTTGGCTCAGTCAGAATCACATTGGCACGTGCAAGAAATTCTTAATTTCTGCACCGGCAGTTACCCATCCTGGCTGCACACTCCAATCACCTGAGCACTTTATAAAAGAAAAGGCTCCTACGCCTTCCTTCTGCCCTGTCAACCACAGCTTCCAAGGCAGGCACCAGGAATCTGTTTGTGAGAGCTCTCCCTGATTCTAATACCAACAGCCCAGCCCTGGGTTTTGGAACTTGGCTTTGGGAATAAAACATCTGGTGGCCCTGCCTTTAGCTGAGGATCCACGGGGACTCCACCTGGCTGTTCCCAGTGTGGGCCACCTACGCTTGTTAGGGCTGCGACTTCTCATGTCCCATCTCAAAGCTACGGAAACAGGGTCTACATTTTAAGAAAGCTCCCCAGGGGATTCCTGGGCATGTTCAAATCTGAGAAGCATTGATCCAAAGGATATAATCCCAAGGACAAGGAACAAAACAGACAAAAGCCCCATCTCCATGAGGCTTATTTCACTTGGGAGAGATAAACAGTAAATAATGATAAAAATAAGCATAATAGTTTATGTTGATTATTCATTTATCTAAATATAGTATGCAAAGATGGGGATTTGGAAAATAACCTGTAAGCAGTAGGTTGTTTGCCTTAAATTTAAAAATATCACAGTGGATGCTGATAAGTGCCAGGGAAGGGGAAGGGGAAGGGGAGTGTGGGGGATAAATTTGCATCTTTAGAGCAGAAACAACCTCACTGAAAAGACAGCATTGGAATGAAAGCCTGAAGGAGGTGAGGGGAGGCTTGCAGAGATTGAGTGAATGGAATTGCCAGCAGAGAAAACAGCCAGTGGAGGGGCCCTTCTAGGCAGTGAGCCAGGAGGGGGGACAGAGGATCTGGGGTACGGTGAAGACGTTGTCTTCTATTCATCGTGAGATGGGAAAAATGAGGAGCAGTGACAGGATCCAACTTACGTTGTCAAAGGATCCCTCCGGCTGCTGATTTGGAAGTACCAGCTGTACCGTTTAATAATGCGGATTGTAGATGGAGTGACACATATGTTGATATACAGTATATGCAATTTGCTATGTATGCCATTTTGTTGTATTGGCAGCAAGCTTCAAAACTTCATACGTCAAGTTTGCTGAAGGTGTTAACATCAAAGATATTTTTAGGCTTTAAAATGTCAAATTTCGTGCCAAAAAAAAAAAAGAGCATTTGCAGGAAGTTTTAATTCATTACTTTATTTTGAAGAAAAGTGCTGCTGAAAATTATCGTATACTTCAGGAAGCTTATGGGGAACATGCTTCATCTCAAGACACTTGTGAACGCTGGTGTTAAAAGTGGTGGTTTCGATGTGAAAGACAAAGAAATGTCCAGGTTAACCAAAAAAGTTTGAAGACCAACAATTACAAGCATTATTGGATGAAGATGCATGTCAAACTCAAAAACAACTTGCAGAAAGATTAAACGTTGCTCAGCAAACATTTCCAATCATTTACATGCAGTGGGGAAATTTTTAAAGGAAGAAAAATGGATGCCACATCAACTGAACAGAAGACAAATGGAAAACCAAAAAGTCATCAGTAAAATGTTGCTTCAATGGCACGAAAGTCTTTTTTGCATCGAGTTATGACTAGCGGTGAAAAGTAGATTTATTTTGAGAATCCCAAAAGCACAAAATCATGGGTTGATCCAGGTCAACCATTAACATCAACTGCAAGGCCAAATTGCTTTAGAAAGAAGACAATGCTCTGTGTTTGGTGGGATCAGGAAGGTGTGGTGTATTATGAACTTCTAAAACCAGGTGAAACCATTAATACTGATCGCTACCACCAACAAATAATCAATTTGAACCATGCTTTGATCATAAAACAACCAGAATGGGCCAGAAGACACAGCAAAGTAATTTTGCTTCATGATGACCCACCTTCACATACTTCAAATCCAGCTAAAGACACGTTGAAAGATCTTGCCTGGGAAGTATTAACCCACCCACCATATTCACCAGACCTTGCTCCTTCAGATTCCCACTTGTTCCAATTGATGGCACATGCACTTTCTGAGCAGCACTTCAAAATGTACAGAGAAGTGGAAAATTGGGTCTCTGAATGGTTTGCCTCAAAACAAGAAAAGTTCTATTGGGACGGTACCCACAAATTACCTGAAAGATGGGGAAAATGTGTAGCTAGTGATGGACATTACTTTGAATAAAGCACTTTTGATGTTTCTCTTGAAATTATCATGTTTTCTTTGATTACAAAATCCACATTATTAACTGGTACATCTGGTATGCTGTGGGAGCAGTCATAGAAACAGGGACCCCCTAGTTACAAATCTATTGCAATAATCTGGGGGTGAAACAATGGTGCCATGAGCAGAAGGACAGCAAAAGAGGCAGTGACAACTGGTCAGATGCCCACACCCTGATCTAAACAGACCATCTGTTATGGCCCCTCTCCCTACCTTCAGGAGTTAGGGACAAAGCTGGCATTGTCTATGCTGTTTCAACAGTGTCACGTCAGCCACATGGGAAAAGCTATGCAAAGCAGTAAGAGAGCTAAACTTGTGTCTCATCCCCATGTTTGCATCAGAGCCCTCTCCTTACGAAGACACCATCTGACTGTGTCATTTGCAAAGGTTAATGTGCCATGTGGTTTTACTGTTCTATATAAAGCACCGTAATGCTCGCCAACAGGGGAAATGAGAGTCCTCGCATAGCTCAGAAGTCATAAAAAACACAGCTGAGTTTCCAGCAAGATTTGGAAAAGGACCCTAGGTGGCTCTCACACGATTTCTCTTTTCACTCATCCATGAGCTGAAGGAAAGCCATTAATCTCTATCAGCAAACATAATTAAGTAGAACAATCTGTAGAAGAGCAGGCCTGGTGGAGAAGGCAGAAGGAAGGGGAGGAAGGAGGAGGCACCTCCACTAAGTCCTCCCTACCACCACATGACTCATCTCACTGCCCGCACAAAGGCACTAAAATGTCCTTTCTTTCAGGCTCACCTAGTCCAAACTCACAATCTTCCTACCACCGTGCACATCCTGGCAATCACCAGCCTGCTCTTGCTTAGCACCTTGAGGTTGGTGTGATGAACGAACAAGAGGAACTCTCCCAGGGAGACCACGGGCCCAGACAGATGCCAAAAAGCAGCCACCATTTTTGAAGTAATGGGAGGCGCCTCTGTTTGCCAAAGCGAAGCGAGACCAGACTGGTTGTGTCCGTACAGTCAAAGGGACAACTTCCACTCATTCGTTTTACCTGCTGGTCAGAAAAGAAAAGCCTGGGGAAGCAGATGGCTTGCTCCAGGCTACACAGTGGAGAGGTTCCAGGACAAGGACATAGAGCCCGGGCCTCACAACACCACAGGGACCTTGTGCTTCAACAGTTCAGGACTAGCTTCTTTTTTTAAAAAAAATATATTTTTTATTGATTTTTTTTTTTTACAGATAGAAAGGGAGAGGGAGAGAGAGTTAGAAACATTGATGAGAATCATCAATCAGCTGCTCCTCTCCCTCACGTCCCCCCACCCCCCGCATACCCCTCACTGGGGATATGCCTGCAACCAAGGTACATGCCCTTGACTGGAATCAAATCTAGGACCCTTCAGTCCACAGGCCAATGCTTTACCCACTGAGCCAAACTGGTTAGAGTAGGACTAGCTTCTTTAGGCACTAAGAACTACCTATTCTATTATCTGTCAAAAGTAGTGCTTCCTGGGGAACCATAAAAACAACCCTAACACCTGGTGTTATACCCTCACTTTTTATCAAGAGGCACTTTGAGAAAATTATATATAACTAGAGGCCCGGTGTATGAAATTCATGCATGGGGGGAGGTGGTGTCCCTCAGCCCAGCCTGCACCCTCTCCAATCTGGGACCCCTCTAAGGCATTCATTTAGGGAAGTCGGACATCCCACTCACAATCCAGGACTGCTGACTCCCAACTCATTGCCTGCCTGCCTTTCTGATTGCCCCTAACCGCTTCTGCCTGCCAGCCTGATCACCCCAAACCACTCCCCTGCCAGCCTGATTGATGTCTAGCTGCTTCCCTGCCAGCCTGTTTGTCCCCAACTTCCCTCCTCTGCCAGTCTGGTCCCTCCCAACTGCCCTCCCCTGCTGGCCATCTTGTGGTGGCCATTTTCTGTCCACATGGGGGCAAAATCTTTGACCACATAGGGGCAGCCATATTGTGTGTTGGAGTGATGGTCAATCTGCATAGTACTCTTTTATTAGATAGGATAGAGGCCTGGTTCATGGGTGGGGCCAGCTGGTTTGCCTTGAAGGGTGTCCCAGATAAGGGTGGGGGTTCCCTTGGGGTGTGGGGTGGTCTGGGCAAGGGGTCTGTGGTGGTTTGCAAACCAGCCACGCCCCCTGGAGACCCAAGAGGAGGCCCTGGTATCTGGAGTATATTTATCTTTTATAATTGAAACTTTGTAGCCTGGAGTGGAGCCAAGCCTTGTAGATTTGTTTACTTTCTGTAATTGAAACTTTGTAGCCTTAAGCGGAGGCCTTGGCCAGCCAGGGTGTGCAGAAAGCTTAGCTTCCTCCATTGCTTGGGAAACCCAAGCCTCCCTCCTGCTTTCTGTGGCTGCAGCCATCTTGGTTAGGGGTAATTTGCATACTTCCTCTGATTGGCTGGTGGGTATGGCTCATGGGTGTCGTTTGTGGATGTGATGGTTAATTTGCATATTGCTCTTTTATTAGTTAGGATGTCCAAGATCCCACTCCTTTTCCCTGACATAACCTTCTCTTCTTTGCTCACAGCTAGCAGTATTTATCCTCTGCACAGCTTCCTTTACCTTCCTCAAGACCAATTGAGAACTCGGATTTTACTACCCCTGCTCTTTCCTCTCTCTGCTTTCTCATTCTGCTGGGGAGGGCTACTGGAGTAAAACATGGGAGTAGGAACTACAGTCTTTCATAACTAGATAAGTAACTTATTTGTCCACATCACATTGACAAAGACTCTCCTTGACCAAACTTTAGTCAGGCTCCTCTGAATCCTCTTCTCAACCAGGCCTCATGTTGGCCCCTCTGCTTGCCTGGGCCTGCATAGCATAGTCCAAGCAAGAACCCTGCTGAGTCAGTTTAGAAAGATTCCCCCAACCTGATACCTGATCACCCTGGCTTACCTTCATCAAGAATCCTGCTAAGTGGGTTAAGCCATATCCCCCTATCCTGATGTCGCCCTCTTAGTAATTCTCCATCCACTGACTCCTCTCGTTCTGTTTGTTGCCTACAATTTCTCACCTGTCTTTGCTGTACTCAGTCTTGAATCCAATCTCTATCCCCTACTGTGTCTGGTCACATATTGCAAGAGTCCTGAATAAAGTCTCCCTTACCATTCTAAGAAGCATCAGATTAATTTTTCTTTAACAGCATATATATGAGGGAGAGGTTGGGAGTAAACACACCAAAATATGAATCCTGATGATCTCTGGGTGATACCTAAATTTATACTTTTAGGACATTTAAAGTTTTGTTGTATATCTCTATAGGAAATTGTTTTCTATCATTAAAAAAAATGAAATGAAAGCATTAGCATGTAGAGTTTCAGGAGTCAATAATCATAGCTATAAAATATTTTATGTTTATTCTTAACTTATGTTTATTCTTTTTTCTTAAAAAAAATATTTTTTAATGGAGAAAAAATGCCCAGCCCACAGGGATTGCTTATGGATCAAACCATTTGGCAGAAATACATTAGCTTTTAGGATCATGCTCTGCCCAAATCCTCTTTTCAAATATCCATCTGGCCAGTGATAGTCATTACTATGGATCAGTAACCTGATCAGACAGCTAACTAGTCAGAAGAAGCAATAGGGGGACAGAAGATATAGTCAGGAAATAAGATGAACTCTTTGGTTATTTGAATATAAAATGGGGGTTGATCAACCATGTAAAGCAAAAAGAAACATTACTTAATGTCCCCAACTGCCCAGTCATGAGACTACTCTCCAACTTGAGCTTACATTGATGAACACCACACATTTCACCAGTGTCTTCTAAGAGACCACTTAGTCAGGAAAAGACTTTCTAGGCAGCTAGTTGCTTTAACCTTTATCTGAAATTGAATTGAAAACCAATATGCATTCAAATTTTAGTGATTCTTCAAAAGTGATCCCTCAACTTATTATTAGAGAGAAAATCAAATTGTCCTTTTTTTGGTCACAACTGGGTCTGACTGTACCAGAGATTAGGCTGCTGTATAAAAAGAATATACACACTTCAGCTTCAAAATATAAAGGACTGAGGTTCACATGAAATTACAGAACACAGATTCCTAGAAGTAAAAGGACCTTACAGGTGAAATATAGTAGCAACCATACTCAGGTAAAAACTGCTGTTTGAATTTTAACCCTGCTATTCTGGCTTTGGCACTTGCATACTTGCTTAAACATAGGATAGTTGCCTCAGCTTCCAGATTGAGACCTGGAGGCTAAGGCAATTTTCCTGTGCCTGTGGACCAGGACCACAGGAGACTGATTCCCACTGACTCAGTAGCTTCAGGGGTAGAAACTGTAGATAACCTTCAGAGATTAACCACTGAGCTCTGCTTCTGTACTATCTGCTATCGCAAGATAGGGTCACATTCCAATGTCCAGCAGGATGTGGCTAGGAATGACCCTGCGGCCTATTCCCAGCCTTTAGAATTTAGAATTTAGAACAAAGGAAAATTTATGTGGTTTTTACCTTTAAAAAGACTGCCTACACCTGAAATGGTGCAGTCGTGAGTGTGGCCACCTGCGTGTGGTACTCTTGTGGCCGTCCTGGCCAGTTCAATAAATCCTTGCTTGCTTTTTTTTTTTTTTAATGGAAGAGGATACTGTGCCTCTTTTTTAAAAAAATATATTTTATTGATTTTTTACAGAGAGGAAGATAGAGAGATAGAGAATAAGAAACATCGATGAGAGTCAGCTGCCTCTTGCACGCCCCCCCACTGGGGATGTGCCCGTAACCAAGATACATGCCCTTGACCGGAATCGAACTTGGGACCCTTCAGTCCACAGGCTGACGCTCCATCCACTGAGCCAAACCGATTCAGCACCTTGACTGCTTTTTTTTTTAATCAGTCATCAGCCTCTGGTGGTCTTATTTTGAACCCAGGGTTCGACCCCACAACACAGGTCACTTTGTAGATGAGGAAACTTAGGACCAAGGCAAGATAAGATTTCTCATCATTCCTTTTGTTTTCTTTAGATTTTTTTTTAATTATATAAACATACCTAAAAGTTGATTTTGTTTAGAAATATTTGTAAGTAGAAATGGTCTTGCTTCTGAGACTTGTCTACACCTGTATGAGTATGCATAGAAATCTACAATGCTCTTGTTGTTGTCATTGGGGTTGCAGACAAATAATATCCTAATGTACACTGGTTTTTTAATGGCTTATCTGAGAGATCTTGCTATGCTGAATTATGGTTCTGCTTCATTATGTAAAACAGTTTATATAATCATTCCCCTGATAATGGCTATTTAAGCTGTTTTCAACTTTTAGCTATTACCTCCCAAAATGCTTCATTATTTTATGTTCAAAACTCAACTCCTGATTACCTTTCCCCACACACACACTCAGCCCAGAAAGGACCCCTACTCCACCCTCAGACTTCCTCATCTCAGTTGACAGCCAGGTTGCTCAGGTCAAAACCTCAGAGTCAGCCTTGACCCCCATATTCAATGTCAGGAAATTATGTGGGCTCTATCTTCAAAATACTGGCAGAACCTGACCACCTTTAACCCCTCTACTGCTCTCACCCTAGTCCACAGCAAAAGCCTCCTTTCGGGCACTCATGCTTCTACCCTCTTGCCTCTGCCATATATTTTCTACACACTTGCAAGGGGGATTCCGAGAATATTAAATCAGATGGTGTACCTTCCCTTGCTCAGAATACTACAAATCTCCCCATTTTATGTACAGAGTCAGCCAACTTTCTTACAATGTCCAGTAAGGCCCCTTAGGTTGGGCACCCTGTAATCAACTCTGACTTTCTTTTCCTAGTTCTCTCCCCCTGGCTCCAAGTCCTTGCTATTTCTCAAACACATCCAGCACACTCCCACCTCAGGGCATTTGCACTTTCTCTGCCCCAAATACCAGCGTGACAACTCCTTCCCTCACATTGCTCAAATATCACCTTTTCAATTAGGCTTCTTCCCACATAAAACCCTCCCCACACCCCTATGAAAGAGCATTCTTATCTCCAATGACAGAGCATTCTTATCTCCAAAGACAAAGGAACAGAGAGGAATCTGAACACAAAGGCCTTGCTAGGTCTTCCCCAACTTATTATGCTCACCTCCTACTCCTTGACCTGTCATATTCCTCCACAACTGCCCGCTCTTCATCAAACCCAGGTACAATGCTCAGGTCTAACTGTTTCTTCAAGTCTTCATTTCCTTAGGAAGGCTCCGTGTCACATAAAACTTACGTTAAACGAATATTGTGCTCTTCGCCTGTTAATCTTTGTCAGTGTGATTTTCAGATCCAGCCAGGACCCTAAGAAGAGTTGAGGAAACTTTTTCGTCTCCTACACTCCCTTATAAACATTATCTTCTAATATTCTAGAAAGTTTATGCAGTACCTGTATTAATTGCTTCCTGTCTATCTATCCCCATGAGAAGACAAGTCCCATGAGGGCAGGTTTCTTTGCCTGCTTTGCTTACTGATTTACCCCATCTCTAAGCTTGGGGTACAGTAGAATTCATAAGATTCTAAATTTATGAATATTTGGTATATAAAGTAATGCTTTCATTATTATTCATTTGCATGTTTGTGAATATTTCCTAGGAAGTATACCTATATTTTTTGGTTGGGTCAAAGATGCATGCGTTTAAAATTTCAGTAGATTGTGCTCCAAATATTACCAAATTATGCTCCCCCAAAAAAAGGGAACCGATTAACACACCTAACATCAATGCATGAGTCTTTGCTTCCCTACCCTGGATGTTAACTGATAAAAACTCTTATGTGGGTTTAATATGGGTTTTCACCCATATTTTGGTGAAGATTAACATTTAGTCTTGTACTTATTGACCATTTATATCCCCACTTCTTTGCACTTATCATCTTTTAGCATTTATAATAGCTTAAAATATTTTTTTTGGAAATATTATACTTTTTCAGAAGAGGGGAAAAAAAGTCGTCCAAGAATGGACAAGAGAGATCCCTGGGTTCAGTGGTAGATCTGGGCACTGCCTAGGGAACCTTCTAAATATTCTCTAATTCTATAGAGGTGTGTGCCTTTGATTGACTTGCCATTGCTGGGCTACTTTACATGCCTGTGGGGTAGTAGCTAAATTGAAGACCACTAGTAACACTGTAAATAGTTCCCATCCACATCGATGAAAATACATTTATCCCAGAGAGACTATAACTCTCTGTAATTTAAATTCTGATTTGAATCTATTTTAACAACTAACTCCTTTAATAATTAAGGCACTAAATGAAATCTTTGACACGTGTTCACTTTATATTTGTATAAGAGTCATATTTCTAACGTCTTGAAAATTAGAGCCTAGCAGACTTCCCTTAGTCAGCCAGAGGATTTCAGCTGCCCTTGGGGTTGAGGACCAGAGAGGAATTTTAAAATTTATCTACAGCAGGGATGCTAAGAATTAATATTTAGATTCTGACATTTTAAGTAGGGTTTGAGTTCTCTGCAAGATAATGGGCTCTAAATCCAGGCTTTGTGCAGAGAGAATGAACTTTTCTCAATTCCTTTATCTTTATTCTTTACTATATTAAGAGCCTGAAGGACCTAAGGGAAGGACCAAGCAGCCTGGAAGGGAACAAAGGCGTCTCAGCAGCCTGCCAGCAGAGGAGAGCATCTAGTTCAATAGCTCTGGGTTGAGGGAGTGGAAGCATGTATGTAAATGGAGGGGCAAGAAGAGGCAGCAGGATCCAGACTGTGGAAGGGGATGGCCTCTCACCTGCCCCAGCCCCAGCAGGTGTGGACACAAACAGCACAACCCAGTGTGAGGTGGCAGAAGCAGCGCCAGGCAGGAGAAGGGAGGGCTGAGCTAAACTCTCCCAGGCAGAACCTTGGCTCCCATGTGGCTGCTATTGATAGATTTAGCAAATAAAAAATGCAAGCTGTCCAGTTAAATTTGAATTTGGGGTAAACAATTTTTCTTAGTGTAACTATGCACCATACAATATTTGAGACATGCAATATTTAGAACATACTTATACTAAAAAAAAAAATTACTTGTCATTTATTAGAAATTCAAATTTAACTGGGCATCTGGTATTTTATCTAGGAGCCCTACCTGTGGCACTGATGGAACAGGAGTTTCCTGAAGCCTCTTCGGGTGCAGAGGAGCCTGGGTGGCTTAGCTGGGGAGCACACAAAAGCGGGAGGAGGATACTGTGATGAGGAGAAGTAACTCACTAATAGGTAAGAACTATAGGATGGGCCACATGACAGGGGCATAAGTAAACTATAGGGGACAATAGTGAGAGCAGCAGCGAGGCCTCACAAGCCAGAAAGGGCCATAGGTGTTGACCAAGCTGAGAAAGAAATCAGAACCAAGACATTGATGCAGACCTCAGCCTCAGATCCCAGTGGAAACAGGATGTGGGCATGGGATAGATGACACCTGGGTAATTACCAATCCAGGGACTGAGGTGACATGAAGTCAACAAATGAAACCACTTAATGTATTAGTTCATATTAAGCTTACTAGAGTGTACACCAGAGAAGAGAAGATCGAGCACAGAGAAACAAAGTAGAATATATTTTTATCTGCACTTCTGAGTATATGGTAATTGTGTAATTCAGCCACACTCATTTTGTGTAGCACTGTTTTATCTTTTCTCTGATTGCTTTTTAAAGACTTCATGTAGTCTGGATAATAATCATTTAACTGCCATATGTTACAAATATTCTCTGGTTATTATATTGTAATTCAATAGTTATATGCTACCATTTGTTATGTAGATGTTTAAATTTTCATGTAGTCCATCAAAATGTATCAATTATGCCTAGTGCATTTTGTGTCTTGCTTAAGAAAATTTCTCTATCCCAAAATTAATAAATGATCCTATATTTTCTTCTAATATTTTGTAGTTAAAACTTATACATTTTGCTTTAATTTACTATATATAACATATCTAAAATATATATTAATAGCCAATAAGGCAAGAACCCTATAACGCACTTCATCTTACAGTCTTTAAATATCCTGTTTGTATTTTATGAATTAATTTAGTGAGAATTGACAAATGGACAGTATGGACACACAGTATGTCTCTTGACTAACTTAGATCTCTACTGGTGATATTAATAAGGATTAGGAATGTTTTCATGTAGATTTTGCATATTTCTTATTATATTTATTACTAGCTATTTTATAGTTTTGTGGCTAATAAAATCTTTTTTTGCATCACATCTTCTAATGCAGTGGCCACATGCGGCTCTTTGGCCTCTTGAGTTTTTAGCAAAGGCCAGCTTAGGAGTACCCTAATTAAGTTAATAGCAATGTACCTACCTATATAGTTTAAGTTTAAAAAATTTGGCTCTCAAAAGAAATTCCAATCACTGTATTGTTGATATTTGGCTCTGTTAACTAATGAGTTTGCCGACCACTATTTTAATGTATTATTGCTAAAGTTTAAGAAATCCTTTGACTTTTTATGTTGATCCTATACCACTTTATAGAAATCCAACCAGTTTTAATAACTTGTCACTTGATTTTCTTTGATTTTCCAAGTAATCTTATCATCTCCAAATACCTCATTTTCACCACCCTAATTGCATTGGCCTTTAGTATAATGTTTAATTGTAGTGATGATTGTCTTTGTCTTGCTTCCAAATTTGATGGAAATATTGCAGGTGTTTGGTAGATGCTTCATATCAACATATTATGTTGGATGTGTCAACAGCTTGCTAACCCCTAATATCAGCAGCTATCTGGGACAATGCCCTCATTCCCAAGTACCCATGCTTACTGCTCACGCCTGCCTGCTGCTACTCGATGAAAGTATGTGGGAGACTCACAGCAAGATGGCGGCAGAGGTAAAAGCCTAACCGCAGCCGCACTCAACAATTTCAAAAAATACAACTAAAATATAGAGTGGACACTATCCAGAACTACAGGAAAGTTGACTGACTGGAAATTCTACAACTAGAAGGAAAGAGAAAACCAGAAGGAAAACCAGAGGAGCTGTAAAAGCCTAAGGTACGGAGGCACAGTGCGCGCTGGGAGAGGACGGAGCCGAGCACATTGTGCGGAGAGGAGGGGCGGCTGAGTGCCTGGCTGGCGTTCCCTAGCGGGAAGGAGATACCTAAAAGCTCCGGACCGTGCTGAACCCCAACTCCCAACTCCGACTGCACTGAACCCCAGTTCTGGGCGAGACCCTGGGCTCCCAGCCTCATACAGAGGGAAACTGGGCTGTAAGGCGGAAGCTCAGCGGAGCAGCGGTGAAAGGCAGAGCTCCAGAGTCGCGCGCACATTGCGCGCAGAGGAGGGACTGTTTGCTGAGCTGCTGAATTGCCCCAGCGGGAAGGACTCAAAAGCTCAGGACTGTGCTGAGTCCCAGTTCTGTCTGCACTGAACCCCAGTCCTGGGCAAGACCCTCGGGCTCCAGCCTCATACAGAGGGAATCTGGGCTGTAAGACAGAAGCTTAGGGGAACGGCGAAAAGCAGAGCCCCTGAGTCGCGCACATTGCACGCACAGAGGACAGACTGTCATTTGGGCCACGAGATCGCCCTAGCGGGAAGGAGACATAAGCTCCGGACTGTTCTTAACCCCACTTCCAACTGCTCTGAACCCCAGTTGTGGGCTTGTTGGGGGAGAGACTACACTGTCTGGTAGCGGGCGAAACTCTTGAGTGCCTTTCTCTCAGAGGTGCTTGCAGCGAGTACCAAAGGACACTGAGGTACACTGAGACTCAGGAACCTCAGAGGGCGGGGCTAACCGGAAGCCAAGGCTGTAGGCTCCACCCTGAAACTCTGCCCCATCCAAGCTGAACTCAGAGAGGCTTTTGCAGGTTTCCAAGTCTAGTGGAATAAGGTTGTCTCCTGGCATAGACACAGCTGATCCTCCCAACCTACCAACTCAGGGAAGCAGCGAAAATGCCAAAACGAGGAATCAGATCACAAACGAAAGAAATGGAGGACAAAAAGCGACTGGATATAGAGTTCAAAGCCACGCTTATAAGGTTGTTCAACAATCTCTTAGAAAAGGCCGATAAAATAAATGAGACCTATGAGGATATGATAAGGGATCAACAAGAAATAATGAAGGGTCAACTAGAAATAAAGAATACAATCTCTGAAATAAATAATATTATACAGAGTCCTAAAAACAGATTGGAAGATTGCAAGAATCAAGTCCAATATTTGCAACACAAAGAGCCAGAGGACACTCCTCCACAGAAGCAAGAAGACAAGAGAATCCAGAAAGTTGAAGATAATGTAAGAAACCTCTGGGACAACTTCAAGCGAACCAACATCAGAATTATGGGCATCCCAGAAGATGACAGAGAGCAAGATACCGAAAACATATTGAAAGAAATAGTGACAGAAAACTTCCCCCACCTGGTGAAAGAAATAGACTTACACGTACAGGAAGCACACAGAACCCCAAACAAAAGGAATCCAAAAAGAACCACACCAAAACACATCATAATTAAAATTCCAAGAGCTAAAGACAAAGAGAGAATATTAAAAGCAGCAAGACAAAAGCAGGTAGTTACCTATAAAGGGGCACCAATACGACTGTCAGCTGATTTCTCAACAGAAACCATGCAGGCCAGACGGGAATGGCAAGAAATATTCAAGGTGATGAATAACAAGAACCTACAGCCAAAAATACTCTACCCAGCAAAGCTATCACTCAGAATCGAAGGCCAGATAAAGAGCTTCACAAATAAATTTAAGCTAAAGGAATTCATCACTGCCAAGCCAGAACTATATGAGTTGCTGAAAGGGGTTCTTTAGGAAGAGGAAGAAAATAAAGATAAAAATTATGAACAAACACGTAACTATCAACAAGTGACTCTAAAAACCAAGGGAAGTAAAAATCATGATGAACAATATTAACTGGTGAATATAATAGAATCAGAGGTATGGAAGGGGAGTGGACTGATGATTCTTGGGGAAATGGGGAGTGGAGCGGGGTGGGAAGAGACTGAACATAAATTGCACCTATGGATGAGGACAATGGGGGATGGGGAAAGGGCAGAGAATTGAATGGAAACTTGGTGTAGGGGAGTAATGGGGGGGGGGAATGAGGAACATTTGTAATAATATGAACAATAAAGATTTATTTAAAAAATAAATAAATAAAATCAGCCATTTTCCCAGTTTCTAAAAAAAAAAAAAAAAAAAAAAAAAAAAAAAAAAAAAGAAAGTATGTGGCAACCCACCTGGCTGCTCTAACAATACCCCATCAATCACCTGGTCAGGTGACTCCAATGACTCTTCCCTGCCTCTACTACCTCAAGCTTAGAGCTCTGCTGGAGCACTCACAGAGCACCCCCGGACTGCTCCCACCTTTCAAAGAATCCTCACTGTACATGTTTTGATGGCTGAACTCCACTTGCAATGTGATTTCTTCTCCCTTCTGGCTTTCATGCATCCCTCATAATTTCTGCTTCATAAAAGGCAATACATGCAATTTTATAGAAGTGTAATGAATGTTTTGTGCCTTTTCTGTAATTCCTAGAGACCTAGGGCAGAAGGGGGCATGGCTCACAGGTATGCTCAACCTGGTACCTTTATCCACCCTCCTTCTCTACTAGATAAGTCATTTTTACTCCCTCATCACAGATGTGCCACCACCCCAAGGGGAACTTCTTCATCTTCTTAGCATGTTATCAAGAACTTCTGGTGCTGGACACATTCTCTGACTCTACTGGGGTCTCTGGGGCAGAAAAGGCTGTCTGAGCCCCATCATAAAAGCTACAGATGGCTGGTTATTTATGTTGCTGCACTAACTTTGACCTTAAAGTCCCCTGCTTAATAAGCATAGCTCCAGAGAGAGACAGAAAAGAAATAGATAAGATTTCACGCTGATGGCTACGGTCACAAAGGTCCATTTTAGGCACTCAAGCTGAGATTTGAGCTCAAGGATGACCTAATAGAGAAGTTTCAAAACATTACTAGGACTAAAATTGCCCAAGAAAAATGCTCTGACAGGTCTTTTGACAACCAACTGTGTCAAAAGGACAATAGTACTGACACTTCTAGTTATTTAGAATCATTTTTTGATCTTCAAAATTCAGAACTACATCGTGTAAGACTTTCTGGTGCACATTTGATGTTTTGAAGGTCCTCTGGCTTGGTCTACTCTGCGTCCTTGGGAATCAGTTGCCAGAAACTATTTCAGTTCCATGACTTTCTTCTCTAGGGAACCATAGAAGAGTCAGACTCAGAAAAAGGAACTAAGAAAAGACAATGGGAATTAACAAATTACGTTTACTCACATGCACTGAAAGTTATTGGCCTCAGATGTGCAGACAAGTGGATTTATAAGACTTAAGAGTTATTTCTTATTTGTTTTTATTAGAATCATTCCTTGGTTGGCTTTAAATTTTCCAACTTGATTGTGTAAACAGTTCAGAAACAATACGCCTATGGAAGGTGAAGGGTTCATGAGGGAATGTCAGATTGTTGGAAAACTGAGACATGACTATACTTTCAAATCCCTGTAGTAGTGAGCCTGAAATTCACCTCCAACATGTTAAGGAAAAATGACGTTAACTTCCAAAGGATATGACCTAGGCTTTGCTGCCACCTACACTCCATCCCTAGATCTGGCCTTGCCTCCAATGCCACCCAGCAACCATGCACACTCTTCCATCCACAGAGCTGACAAATAGTGCAAAGCCAGTTCTCACAGACTGTCTCTGAAGGTCCTCTTGATTGATAGAAACCTGAAGGTACTACAACACTCTAAGTAAAGGTGGTGGTCTGGGGCAGGCATGAGACATGGGAGTCCCCCAAAACAGACCCTGAAATGAGAATTTGAGTGCAAGTAGTTTATTTAGGAGGTGATCCCAAGGCACACCACTAGAGAAATGGAAATGTAAGACAGGGAAGGGAAGCCAGCCAATAAAGTATATATAATTGATTCAAGATCCCACTGTGGGCAGCTGAGCATCAATTAAACTGGGCACTTTGGGAGACATCATAGAACATGGCACAAAACTGACCCACCCTTGAAACAGAGGTGAGAAAGTGGAATATCTTCCACAGTGTGCAGAGGACTATTCCCCAGGGGCATTACCTTCCACCTGCCCATCTTTGATCAAACATGCTGACCAAACATGTAGTTCTGAATTTTGAACAACACCCTCAGGTGGGGAGCTGGAGGTATTTGCAGCAGGAAGCCCTCAGCATGCACTGAGTAGTGAACATGAGGGCAGATGGACAAGGTACTAAGCCCATCTGTTTCAATAAAAGATTTGTGAGCTTTGACAGTTGGGTTTTCTGAGCCCTTTGAGGATTATAACTATCCTTGTGTCCTCTCTTTGGTGGATGCAGCTCAACATCATTCTTGGGCATTATCATGGCCTTGCTCAGGAATATGCACTATTCTGAAGCCTCCCAGTCATGCTCTCAGTCTTCAGGGTTTCTATAAATGGCATCAGCATCTGTAGGAGAGGGAAAAGTTTTCCTTGTCCCTTTTAGGGTTCCTAATTGGGTCCAAAAGTTGAACTGACAAAGACAAACTAAGAGGAGAAAAGCATACAATTTTTTTAAATTTTACATGCACAGAGGGCCTTCTCAAGAGAATGAAGAACCAAAGAAATTACCAAAAAGAAAGTTTGTATACCTTTTAGACAAGGAAACAATAAATTTGTGAAGAATTGACAAAACAAAGGTTTGAGCTAGGGGTAGTTACAAAGAAGTAACTGGGAAGATAAAGGTGAACTTCACAAGCTTTGGTTGTATGGGTTTCTTGGCTCCCAAATTCTGTTTCTGGTGACAAGAATGTCTTTCTTTCTCCTGGTACAGGAGGGAATCTTTCACATGGGAGTTTTATGACCTATTTCACAGGGAAAGGGCAGTGGGTTGTCTTTTCATTTCGTTGATAATTTCCTTTGCTGTGAAAAAACTTTTTAAGAATGATGTAGCTCCATTTGTTTATTTTTCATTTTCCTTGCCTTACGTGATATATCAGGGGGAAAAAATATATTGCCACAAAAAATGTTCGAGAGCCCTGGCCAGTGTTTCTCAGTGGTTAGACAGCTGGCCCACACAGTAAAGTGCTACGGGTTTGATTCCCGGTCAAAGGTAAATACCTGGGCTGCCAGTTCAATCCAGTTGGGTTGCGTGTGGAAGGCAAGCAATCAATGTATCTCTCTTACATTCCATTGATATTCCTCTCTCTCTCTTCCCTCCCCCCCCCCCACTTTCTGCCTCCCTCTCTCCCTTCCACTTTCTATAAAAAATCAATGGGGAAAAAATCCTCAGATAAAGGTTAACAAAGCAAAAAAAGAAAAGAAAGAAATATCTGAGATTTTACTACATATGTTTTTTTCTAGAATTTTTATGATTTTGAGTCCCACACTTAACTCTTTAATCCATTTTTAGTTTATTCTAGTGTATTGTGTAAGAAAGTAGATTAGTTTCATTTTTCTGCTCATATTTGTCCAATATTCCCAACATCATTTATTGAATAGAGTGTCTTTACCCCACTGTATGTTTTTGCCTCCTTTTGCTGGAAGCCAATTCCAGCATGTCATAATTACAAGTTTCATCAAAAGGTTGATGGAACTTGGGGACTCAACAAGAACTGAGTAAGATATGGTATCACCTGTTGGGAGTGGCTAAAGACATTTTCCCAAATCTGAAAAGAATACATAAACTGATTATTTACTGCCAGACAGCTAAGGGCATCTCAATCTACATGTTAATGCCTCCTACAGGCCAAATACCTGAACAGCCAGAGGTAATTCTTCCAAACTGACAATGGATTACCTTGTAAAAAATAACCTTGAAAGGAAAAAACAAATTTAGGTGGCTTTTTCTTTACTTTCTGGTACTAAAAGAATTGAAATTTGTATTTATAAATAGCAAGGGTCCAAAGACAAGGGAGAACTTAGTTCCTTTAGCTAAGACTTCTCTGGCTCCCCATAATGCCTTCCAAAATTATGTTTCATCTCTGGACTCTTATTTAATTTACACACAGCCATTCTCCAGATTCCTGAACCCTTCTAGATGCTGGATCAAGACCATCGGCATCCTTTGTCAAATATCCATTGACTATAGAGGCATGAGTTTATTTCTGAGTTCTCTATTCTGTTCCATTGATCTATACATCTGTTTTTATGCCAGCACCATGCTGTTTGTATTATGATGACTTTATAGTATAGTTTGATATCAGATAGCATAAATCCTCCAACTTTGTTCTTCTTTCTCAAGATCACTGTGCTAGTTGGAGTCTTGTGATGGCATCTTAAATAAAAATGTTACTTGATACTCAGAGTTTTATTCACTCACTCAAAAGGTCACTCTATGTCCCCAAATCTGTCTTACAAAAATAGAATTATGTGGCAGTTATTTTTCCCTTAACAAAAAAATTACCTTGAAAGGCGAAAACAAATTTGGGTGGGTTTTTCTTTTCTTTTTAGTACTAAAAGAATTGAAATTTGGAAGACTTGGAACCTGACATCCATAGTTGCCATGGTTCTTGTTCTGTGAGGCGTGGATTTTCCCACAATGCAGTTCTCTGCAGACATGCAGGAATTGGGCAGATGGAGCACATAGCAGGACCCTGTGCTGCTCATCTCTGTCTCCCCTCAACCTAGCCAAGGCTTCAGCAAATATGGGAAAAAGTGGTCCCAGATCATACCTCATGACCCATTTCCATCTATAAAATAAGGAGAGTGACCCTGAAAAGCAGTTCTGTACATGCCAATCTGCTGGAAAACAGCAGAAATGGACTCAAGCTAGCATTGATAATGCTGGAAACTCAGCATTAGGGTCCAGGGAGTCCTGAGCAAGAATGGCAGTCAGGCCAGAAATGGCTGAAACGGAGCCCGGGTGAGCCCTGGCACATTCTCTCTTTATCCCAGTCCCTGCTTCTCTCTGCATGTGGCTGCATCCTCCTCTTTGAGCCATCAGACTTCCCCTACTTCCCCTCATTCCTCAGAAACAAAGACAAGCACATTGGGGCTCAGAGCCCAACTGCCCTTACATTCACCCACAAATCCCAATCCAATGACTGTGCCCTGAGAGATGGGGTCTACTGGACGAATATGGTTGTTATGGGGCACCCCAGTGGGTAAAGGAGGATATCTTAAAATATTCACTATGAACTCTAAACAAACCTGCAAATGCATCCACGCCTGAACTCCTGCAAAGGAGTACCCAAGGGGCAGCTTTAGAATAAGGAACACAAGGATGGAAGAAAGCATGTCCCAAATCCCTGAATACTAGGAGGGATTACACAAGTCCATATATAAGAGAAAAACAGTCCATACTAAATTATTTGTTCCTAGTTGGGACACTGGTAGATGAAATCTACCTGATCGTTTCTAGGTAGGTGTTTGTTTTGTAGGGGGTAGAGGGATGCGGTTGTGCAGGGGTTTTTTGTTTGCTTGTTTGTGGGGGGTTTTTTGGTCTCTTTTTATGACAAATGTATCTTCCATTTGCCTTTGTGTGCTGCTAGCGGCAGGGGGAAAATTACAAAACATATGTGAGCAATCTCAAAGTGATCCCTCCCATCCAGCTGTTGCAGAGGGTTTGTGTTCTCTCTCTGTGTCACCGTAAGTTTCCTGGGCCCTGACACATCCCAGGTCCAGAAGAGCATTTAGGAACCTTATCATGTGATCCCAGCTCCAGAAAGAAATGATCTTTCAGGGTTAATCTCCCAGTTACCCATTGCTGCTTGCTTAGCAAAACATCCCTGAACTTAGTGACTTAAAACAACCACAATTAACTGTTTTGCTGGCAAATCTGCATTTTGGGCAAGGTGTGAGGTGTGGTGGGTCAGCTCATGTCTGCCCATTGTCTGGGGCAGAGGGTTCACTGTCACAACTCACTCCCACTGTTCCAGGTAGGGCTGCCTGTGACTGGGGACTAAGCCAGGGGTGGCCAGCCACTGTGATCCTCCCAGGCCACTTGGGCTTCCTCACAGCATGGCAGCTTGATTCTAATAGGGAGCCCCCAAAAGATAGGAAAAAAGAAACTGCCTGGGTCTGAAAACAGGCACCATGTCACTTCAGCTGCATTCTTTGATTAAGATGTCACAGAACCCAGATTCAAGGGAAGGGAGCACAGACCCTACCTCTCAATGGGAGGAGTATAAAAGAATTGTGGGGGCCTTGTTTTGAAACAAACACAGCTTTATATAAGAGATGTAAGTGTAGGAAATTAATATTGGCACAACAAAAATTCAGCTTTATCATTCTGACACTACTCCCACGGTGAGATGGGCCTCTTCCCCCTGCCCCCTCCTCACTGGAGATCATAGCAGTCCCACCCCACCCCTAGCCCAGCCCCTTTCTTGCACTGGGTTGAGGAAAGTTAATGGTTGGGCACTCCCATTGAAGGCTGAGCACTTGAGGGAGGACTATCAGGGGGAGGGATCAAAGGGGTGAAACTTCAAAGGTAATCAAAGGGAGCAGAAGAAGTGTTCTCTCAGTTATCCAAGTGGGTAGTACCCTCAGGATCCAAGACTAGGCACCATACCCATCATTGGAGCTGGGACAAACTGAAGAGCAGAAAATCCACGCCTCCATCCATTCAGCACAACTCTGTCTGGCATGTATCATCAGGAGTCAGCAAATGTCTTCTGTAAAGAGCTAGACAGTAAATATGTTGAGGTTTGCAGGCCACTGATGGTCTCTGTCACATACTCTTCTCTATTCATTTAGAACCCTTTAAAAATGTAAAAACCACTCTTAGCCTGCAGCTCATACAAAACATGCTGCTGGCAGGATTTGGCCCACAGCCCTGAGTTAGCCTCATCCTATTCAAAGTGTGGTCCAGTGGCCCAGCATGATCACATCACCTGGCAACTCATTAAAATGCAGATTTCAGGTCTACTTCAGACTGTATTAAGTCCTTGTTTAGACCATGCCCCCCAACCACCTTCTTCATGTCCCATGAGTGTGTCTGACTGGCTAAGGGGAAGCCCTGCACTGTGGCATGTACCTGGCTTTCCTTTCATTATCAGGAGCGCACACCAGGATCCTACAAACAACCAGCAGGAGGATGATCCTTCCTCTAAATATTATTATAAAACTGGCTTCTCCTCTGGTTAAAAACAGTGTTTGGTTGGCTTCTAAAAATTTCCACCAAACTATCTCTGAAGGCTCAGAAAATGGAAAATTCATATCACCACTACCATGGCTTGAGAACAGGTCAGCACTCCTCCTACAGAGGTGGGTCTGTGACACCTGCCCTTAAACCTGGTCAGAATGCAGCAAAAGAGGTTCTGGGTCAAAAAAGTCCTGCAGATCCAGAGTCTTCTTGGGGAGTTGTAGGGGATAGCTGCCATCTAAGAATTCAGATTTCTCAGGGGCCAGTGAGCTGAAGAGACTAGCGGTTGGCACTCTAGATAGCAACCCAGCTCAGCTTCCAGCTGATGGCCTATGAGAAGCCATCTTGGACTCCACCCAGAGAAGGCTCCACATTTCTGCAGCCACAACTGACATCCAGGGAGTATGGAAAACAGTGATGGTCAAAAGGGAGGAGTTTCCTTTGTGCTACAAGCAATTCTATGAAGGAAATAGCTGTGGACAGGTAGAAGTGGTCACTCTCTGAAAGCCTTTACCTCCAGCTAAAGAACAATCTAGAGGACACTGAGATGGAATGGTCCTTCATTCCAGTGAAAAGAGTTTTTTCTTCTTGGCCCAAAGATAGAGTGACCAATCAGGGCTGAGGGGGCTTCCTGGATGTAGTACTTTCAGTTGTAAAACTGGAAAAGTCCTGGCAAACCTAAAGAATTCCCACTGAGTATTTGCAGTGATCAAATGGAGAGAGGGAGGAAAGATGTCCCTCTGCTGAGATGACAAACCTCTATCCCCACCAGACAGAAGCCCCATTAATCACAGCCAGGAATGGCAATGTTGCTTATCACACATGCTGCTGCTTTCAAGAGCTATCTCCAAATCTTCTCCTGTCTGCAGTCTGAGAAATCTGACTGCTGGTTACCTCCCAGCTCAAAGAATTTGAGTAAAAAATAGAAAACACATTTCCAGCTTGGGCACTCAGCAATCTTAATTAAGATAAGCATGTTTATAAATATTCAACCTGTCAATAAAGTTCCATCAGCTCCTGGTTGCTTATAGAGCAGCTCAATTGCAGAGACGAGTCTAGAGCACCAGTTGGGCTGCAGACTGCTGTAAATACCATTAACCCTGAATAAAGGTTGTATCCCCAGTGGCCAGAAGCAAATCTGCAAATCTGATGGGGGGAAACAAGCTTACACTCTGTGAAAGAAAAGAGCCACATGCTAGCCTGACAGGCTTAGGGAAGGCCTGAGTGACAGTCTTGCAAACTCAGAGACCTAAAATAACCACAAAAGATGGTTTGAAAATTAAATATTTAACTACAAACAGGTTATAGTGGGTAGTCATTTCCTAGGCTGATATTTTCCCAGACAAAGATCAACTTTGATCTTCTCTACTGAGCCCATTTGCCTTTTTACCTCTAAGATAACAGATCTATGAGATGTCTGGGTAACTTGTAAACTTCCCTTTTCTGGAGCCTCTGGGGCACAACCAAATGTGGTGGGCACCAGGACAGATGCCTCAAATTCCTTCATTATCATGTTAATTGTTCCAGCACTCACCTAATTACGAGTCCATCATTTTACTTTTTATCCAATCCCAGAGGTTTCCCACCGTCTTGCTTTCCCCCGCCTCCTTACTCCATCACTAATGAATTTCATGTAACCCACCTATGTCCCTCCTTTGATTGCAATGTATAAACCCTTCCCTCCCCCAATGTGATTATATTTAGAGAAAGAGAGCCTTAAAAATAGGTGGTTGTGGTTAAAGGAAACCATTAGAGTGATACTCTAACCCAATATGACTGGTATACTTATAAGAAGAGGAAGGGACACTAGGGGTAAGTGGGCACAGAGAAAAGGCCAAATGAGGACATAAAGAGAAAGTAGATATCTGCAAGCCAAGGAGAGGACATTTACCAAAAACCAACCTCACTGGCATCTTTATCATGGACTTCCAGCTTCAAGAACTGTGAGAAAATAGATTTCTGTTCATAAACCTGTGGTATTTTTTGTTGGCAGCCCTAGCAAACTAATATATCATTTCTGTGTTCCCAGCCCACACATCTATACCTCAGTTGACTATTTATTCCTTCCCAATCTGTATACTTTTTATTTTTTTAATTTGTCATACTGCATTCAGTAGGACTTTCTAACAATGTTGCAAAGAAGTAGTGAGAAGGGTCATCATTGCTTTGTTCCAATATTAGTGAGAAAAATTCTAATAACATTAAATATGATGTTGACTGCAAGTTTTTTGTATATGATCTTTTTCAAGTTGAGGAATTTCCCTCTCTATTTCTACTTGGTTGAGATTTTCTTTAAAATAAAGAATTGGTGTTGGGCCGACACTGGTTTGGCTCAGTGGATAGAGCATTGGCCTGCGGACTCAAGGGTCCCAGGTTCGATTCCGGTCAAGAGCATGTACCTTGGTTGTGGGCACATCCCCAGTAGGGGGTGTGCAAGAGGCAGCTGATCTATGTTTCTCTCTCATCGATGTTTCTGACTTTCTATCCCTCTCCCTTCGTCTCTGTAAAAAATCAATAAAATACATTTTTTTTAAAGAATTGGTGTTGGATTTTGTCAAATGCTTTGCTGCATCTATTAATATGATTATGTAATTTTTCTTCTTTATCTTGTTGATGTAATGGATTAAATTAATTGGTTTTTAAATGGTGAACCAGCTTTGTATACTTGGGATAAATACCACTTTGTCATGGAATATAATTGTTTTTATACACTAATGAATTTCATTTGCTAATATTTTGAGGATTTTTGCATGTATGTTCATACTGGTCTGTAGTTTTCTTGTAATGTCTATCTAGTTTTGATATCAAGATAATGTTGGCCTCAATAAGTTAGGAATATTGCCTCTGCTTTTATCTTCTGAAAATAATTCTGCAAACAGATAGAAAACTGGCCAGAACCCACAGGGCAATATATAACTGCATCTCCATCAGATACAATTTGTTTATGATTCTATGGACAAGAATCAGTTGAATTACTCTAGTTTTGCTGTAACTTAAAGAGCTGTTAGATAGATCAAAGACTATGAAAGGCACAGATAGCCAGGAAGGGTTCCCTAGATAGGACATGACCTTTTTCACCAACTCCAGTCTTCAAAAATACTTCCTGACACAAGTGAGCCAGACAACTGTCTCCAGTTTCCTATCATTTCTATTTCAAGTCCACATTCAGCCTAGATAGTAGAAACTTCACCTCTGTCAACTTGGGGTTAATTCCTCTTTCCCAGAATAAAACCTAAGTTGGAGAGAGATGGTAAGGTTAGTGTCATTACTGGGCTTGGTGTCATCTCCATACAGAGGAGCATTAAGTTACTCATCAGTGTAAGGTTTGAGGCGCAGGAAACTGACCACCAAGACATTTTAAAGTAAAGTTTATTCCCCAGTAATGAGAGGGACTCTTTACGGAGGTAGAGGAATCAGAATTGAAGGAGTTGGGAGGAGACAGAGGACTCAGCTGGGCTCCTCCAGATGGACATGGAGGAAAAGCAACATGTGCCTGGTCTGGAGGTCTTTTTAAGGGGAGGAACCAGAGAGGATTGGACCCAGGGCAGAACAGGAAGGGGTGAGTTCCAGGGCACTTTGGTACGCGCTGATTGGTGGTTCAATGTCTTAGGGATGTCTCTGTGACAGATGCCAGTAATGTCATAACTCCCCCTACCAATTGGGAGGAGGGAGAATCTCACAATCAGTCCACATACATTTCCAGGGGGACATTCTTTGTCCCCATCAGTGGCTTCTTCAGGTATAGATGTTCTTGGTGCTATTTCAATGTTATTTGGCTAGATAAAAGTTCAGCTAAGGTAAGTGGGTCCAGAACATGTCTAACAAGTTCCCAGGTAATGCTAATGCTTCAGTTTGGGAACCACATGCTGAACCTCAGATGACCTCAACAATTTCCAATTCAAACCAGAGTCCTAATTATTAGGGCTTCCTACCCAAGAGGCAAATACATGGATACCTTCATGTGGTTCCCAAAGGCCAGGTAAAGTGACTTCAGTGGCTCTAGGCTGTCTTGATGAATGAGAGGTAGACCTTACAAACTTGACATGAAACCTGATTGATTATAATAATTTCAACAACAGAGCCAATGGGACATTTCAAATCTGATTTTTCTTGGCTAAATTTGTGCAGAGGACCGTGGAAATGGGCACCGCTGGCTTTGAAAAGGGGTACTGATTTCTTGATAACAAGGAGCTGTTCTTTTGCATTTGGAAATCAATCCTCACCTTGGTTTCCTACTGCAGAGTTTTTCTGATGGCTCTGTGGCTTTCTCTCTCCCTGTACTCTAGATCACAGGTGCTGAGGGATGCATGCATGCCAGATAATTCCTTATTTCTGTTTGCCAAGTGGTTGTTTGCTTTTTATCATCAAGCCCAGTCCTATGAGTGAGAGCTGTAACTTATTGTGGGGGGTAGTTCTTGTCACTTATTTTCCAGAAGAGTGACTGCTTCTTCCCAGTGATTGTATGTTTTTATATGCACAAACCATGCATACATAACAAGAAAGAGAGATAAACACTGAATAAAAAGAACACATTCAAGTGAAATCAGTTATTTATTGAGTAAGAGTTATACACACAAGCTGCGTTCCATGTTGTGATTGCCCTGTATTCTCTCCTAGCAATTCTATCAGCAATCGTCAAAACTGGCTTTCAGACTACTAGCCCTGTGTCCCCTTGATCAGGCCACTTAAAGCTCCCCTGGGGGTATAATCACTTTAGCAAACTGTTGCTCAGTATTTATTAAAGTTGATAATTCAGTCAATTTTTATTATTCATGGTAGTTCTGTCCTATAAAGCTGCCACAGACTCTGAATTAGTGAACACCAACCCCTGCTCCTAGGAGAAATACAGCAGGTCTTTGAATAACCTTGTATCATTCAACATTATTTTCTTATAATATTGATTAGATGCCTGAACTTAATTCTTGTTTATATCTATTAGTCTATGGCCAATTTGTTTCATTATAGACTATTTTGCTTAATGCTGAAGAATCTGTAGAGGATGCTAAGTGAAGACTTATTTAGCAGAGTTAGGTTCCCACAAGCCTTTGGTCACAGAATGTTCATCAGCCAATCAATAACTAACCTTGTTTTATATGCGTTTCTATTTAAAAACACTTTGCTTTTTACTAGTACACATTGTTGACTTATTGGCATTGAACTCAAGGCCAAAGAAACTATCACTCAGATGTGAAAGATAAGTTATTTCACATCTGAGTGATAGTGCCTTTGGCCATGAGGCATATCACAGCCTCTAGAGTTTAGGAACATAGACAGCACTTTAGCATTAGGCTCCAGGCCATTTTAAACACTGAAATCACAAAGAAAATAAAAAGGCACAAGAATGTAAAACACACACACACACACACAAACACACAAATACACACACAACAATAACAACATGGCAGTAAATACATAATGAACAGGACAGTTGTTTACAGTAAAGAGCTGCAACAAGAAAGTAGAATATTGTCTTTTTTTTTTTTTAACCTCAGCTGGGAAAGCAACTCAAATTTCCCATTGCTCTGCCTGTGTCTGTGAATGAGTGGGAAAGTGCTCGGTATTGACTCGGGGACTACAGATGACTTTTAGCAAACAGGCAGATTCATAATGAAGACTATATAAATAATGAGGATTTCCTGCACACCCTCCCTCAGACCCAGCAATCCACTCCACTCTTAAAGAAGTGAGAGTGTATGCCACCTAAAGGTAAGTACAGGCTGTCCAGAGCAGCTTTCTTCATATGCAAACCCAGACATATCCAGCAAAGGGAAAGTAGATAATGCGTGATACATTCATGCAATAGAATATTCATCTGCAATATAAGTGAACTCACCACCAATTCCCCCAACAATATGAATGAATCTCAAACGCAGTCAGTTATACAAAAGAAATCAGGCATAAAAGACTACATACACACTTTATACAATTCTAGGTCAGGCAAAATGAGTCTGTGATGATAGAAAGCAGGTAGTGTTACCTCTAGGATATTAATAGGAAGAGACACAAGTCTCCTCAGGTGCTAAAAAATGTTCTGTATCTTGGTTAGAGTAGTGGTTACATTTTTATGTAAAAATCCATCAAGCTGCACAACTGTGATGTCGCTACTCTATTGCTTGTGTGATATGCCTCTACCTCAATTTGTTTTTTTAAAGCTGCCAAGCTAACTCTAATCTGCAGCCAAACCTGGGAACCACTGCTTTAAAAAAATCTTTGAGCCCCATTAATGCCCAGTTCCACCTTTCGGATCATAATGACTTGCAAGATACTTTCTGCTTGCTCCCGACCTTTTAAAACCAGAAAACAAAAAATACTAGAGCTGGAACTCAGGGACTATTCACTGCCAGAATGACTAATCGGTTTCATCCTCAGTACTAACTTCAGTCCATTTGTAATGCTTGCCTGGCATTCTGGATCGAGAAGGATTTTGAGACTACATCCAAGCACAGCAGGGGAGAAGTTGCACAATTAGCAGGATCTGGCTTGTGCCTGGTGAGGAGAGATGCATAAACTTTCGTTTAACTGCAGCTCTCTCCTTTTTCACAGGCAGGAATTGAAACCCAGAAAAAGTACTTACCAATCTTCACATTGGTAGTCAATGGCAGAGGCGAAACTACACCCAAGTGTTCCCTGAGCATCTAGTTATGACGGTTTACCACCGCTGCGAGATGCCATCAAGTGGATGCTGGAAAGGAAAGGCATAAGAGTAAGGAACCAACGCATGATCCTAACTGGGCTAGAGATGCAGGCTGCCAATGAAATTGCCCTCCTGAGTGTTCAGGGAATTTGAAAAGATGCTACCGTGTTTCCCCGAAAATAAGACATCCTCCAAAAATAAGACCCACTTCATGGAAACATAATACATCCCCTGAAAATAAAACCTAGTGCATCTTTGGGAGCAAAAATTAATATAAGACACTGTCTCATTTTCGGGGAAACAGGGTAGAACTGTTATTGGATGGAGACTAGCCTGGAGTGGGTCTGCCTTAGACTGGCCAGTAGTGTGTGGGTTCTTGATTTCATGCAGGAAAGATTTCACAACGTGAGTCCAAGTGATTTTGAGAGTATGTTTAGAAAAGCTGGGGACAGTGCAACAAAGGAGGGCTTGGGATGGAAGAAGCAACAAAAGAGAGCCAAGGTGGGCCTGTTTTGGCTTTTTAGAAACGTTACAGGAAAGAACTGGGCCAGGCTGGGCTGCATGAAATCACTGAGAAGGAAGTCACAGTGACAGAAGTGAGCGAAGGCGGTGCTGTTTTCACTGGAAAATCAGAGAAAGGGGGGTCTTGGAGACAGGTTCAAGGGGAAAGCCCACTATGAGCTGCCACTGCCCACTGCCCCCCTGGTTGCAAGTCTCACAGGAACCCTTAGAGTTTAGGAGAAAGACAGCAGAGATACATGCCTAAGGGAGAAAGGCATGGGTATGCTCTAGTGAGAGCTTGCTGTGGGTCCTTGAAGCTTTTTATCTTTCTTTAGCCTGCTGGAATGCCGTTAGGTTTGAAAGGAAACAGGAAACAGGAAACAGAACAGCGGGGAATTTTAAAGTAAAGTTTATTCCCCAGTAATGGGCAGAACCCATCACGGAGGTAAAGAGATCAGAATTGGAGGGGGAGGGGACAGGGGACCAGACCCAGCCGGGCTGATGGCAGATCAGCAACAGCAACAGCAACACGTGTCTTGCCTGGGGTCCCTTTTAAAGGACAGAACAGGAGGGGGTTGGGCCCAGGGTGGAACAGGAAGGGGTGGGCTGAGGACACTCTGGCCCATCTGATTGGTGGTTCGATGTCTTGGAGATGTCTCTGTGGCAGGTGCCAGTCATGTGTTAGCTCCACCCACCAGTTTGGGAGGGGGGAGAACCTTACACCGGTCATGTGTTAAACTCTGCCCACCAGTTTGTGGGGGGGGGGGGGATAACCTTTCAAATGCTAGGGAAAGTCTTACTGGATAGTCTTAATAGAATATTAATTAGCTTTCCAGGTGTGTCCTTTAATATGGTGATTCATCAAAATGTAGGTATAGAGGGGTCAGATTTATTTTCTGGTTAGTTTTATTTTTAAAGAACATCACCGAAGAGGGACTGTGACTGAGGCCCATCTGCTCTGAATGTGCAAACCATTTGCTCCTAAGTGTCCTTGGTTACAGAAGATAAAACCTTGTGATTCATTAGCTGGCTGTAAATTGCTCTGCCCTTGTTTAATTATTTTGTCTTAGTTTCCCTTATCCCACTTGCCAAGGAATTTCACTAGTTTCTTACTATCTTGTCTCAGTACCAACATCCAACTTGCTTCAAAACCATGTGCTCATTCACCTACTCATAACTCTTCAGCACACATTGTAATAGAGAGAGAATGGATATGAATGTTCTTTGAAAACCATAGGCTGCTTACAAATATTGATTGGTATGATAAAATGCTTTTTAACAATCATAATAAATACCCACCATATGCCCAGTTTTGTACCAAAAGTTGTGTAAAATATTACAAAAGTTGGAGATGAAATGTGAGTAGTTGATGAACAAATTATAGTACCATGTTTCCCCGAAAATAAGACATCCTCCGAAAATAAGACCTACTTCATGGAAACATAATACATCCCCTGAAAATAAGACCTAGTGCATCTTTTGGAGCAAAAATTAATATAAGATACTGTCTTATTTTGGGGGAAACAGGGTAGTCCAACCTAGATTTGGGCATGGTGCCACTCAGCAGTGACTGATGTTGAACTATTCACCATCACCTGGGTTTCAGTTTTCTAGTTGCAAAGTGAGTTTTATATGAGTCCCCCTCCCATAGGCTCATGGGAAGGATTGGATTACTTTGTGTGGAAGAGCTTCACTTTTATAGACAGAATCCAAAGTCAAGCCAGAGGTCAAAATCATGTAGCGTCAAAACATCCTAAAAAACGGTGCATTAGTTACTGCTTTGCAATGCCCTTAAAGGTGCTGTCTCGCTCCTCTGCCATGTTGGTTCCCTGGCTAACCAGATAGTCCAACTGCAGCCAGGATGGAGGGAGGTCCAAGACCCCACAGGCTTAAATTTCTGACTTGGAGAAAAATATAGTTTAGAGCAGTAGTTCTTGATCTTTAATCACTGGGGCAACTTTAAAAGGCCTCATGTCTGGGTCCAACCCAGTGTGTTTTAAAGTTTCCCAATGATAGTCAATGTGCAAAAAGCGATTGAGGAAAACTGATATAAGAGTTCTGGAAGAGACTCTGAAGAACCCTAATGGTATCAATTACATAGACGAAGAGAGGTCTCTGCTCCATCCCAGTATCAGCAGAATGGCCAGGGCAGTGTCAGAGGCTGAGATGTGTAGGGTCCAGAGTCCCACCATGGTCTTGCAGTCACCCACATGGGGAATGAGCCTGCAGAGGTCAGGGGCCACCAAAGACATCCTAAGGGCCGAACTTAGGGTTAGAGCTCAGGGAAAGGACAGTGCAGGCTTTGCAATGTTTTCCATGGTGGGCCTTAGAGCCAATGATCATTTACAGCACCAGTGTTACAATGTAGCCCCAGCTCCTCCTCATGGATGCACAGCCTTGGATGTCATCTCAAGACAGAACAGCAGGGTCCACTCATGTTTACATAATCAATCCATTGATGGACAAGTAGCTTTCACACACAGCAAATCACTTCATCTTTCCAACAGTACAGTGCGGTAGCCAGAGGAGACATGATTATCCTCATGTTATGGACAAGGAAATCAAGCTCAGAGGTTAGACTTCCCAAGGTCACAAAGCTAAGAAGAGGTTGAGTTGGGTTCCAACTCAGATTTCCTAACTTCCAATGTGGGCATCTTTTCAATCATTACCATTAACAATAATAGATAATATTTACTGATCATTCAATGTGCTCCAGACACCTGCTGCATTTTATTTCAGTTGTACAATTTTAGCCACTAGAAGGTAGGTATTAGAATTGCCATTTTACTTGTGAAAAAACTTAGATTTCAGTGTTTAAGTAACTTGTCCAAATTCACATGATATTCTGCTAAGAGTGGTTGTGGGCGATGCTGCTTTAGAAAACAACAGACACAGTGGTGTACCAGCTGAAATAGCTAGCCTATAGTCAATGAAGCCAAAACCTACATGATGGGTCACAGATCCCACCAGATTTTTTAGCCTGATATGTCTAGATCACCACTGGGTGGAACAGACTATATGTCTGAGGGATCAACTCCATCTCATTTCCCAGATTCCTCTGCATCCAAAAGGCCAGGGAAGAGAACAGAATTCTCATCCTACACAACACCTGAGGCCAGAGTGGGGGCCTGATGTGTGAGTATATCCATCTTACATGGAAGTCTTCTACGTGGAAGGTATGAATGAATGTCTGGAGGGAGATCTGATTCCATCAGGCTATGATACACATTTTGAGTGAATCTCCACTCGAGAACATAAAACAGAGTTCTTACTTCCTCATATGTTCCTATTTTAAAAGGCATCGGTCTTAACATCACCAATTATGGAACTAATGGATCCATCTCCCTCTTGATATAATTCACTGGGAGGACACACATCATTTCTGGGGTTTTCTGTCAAAAGCACATCAACTAAATCTAATCATTAGGAAATCTAACAAACCAAAATCAATAGACATTCTACAAAATAATTGGCCCATTCTAAATAAAATTAAAAATAGAAAAGTTAAAGTTTTCTATGAAAGTCAAAGAAAGATTGAAAAACTGTTTCAGATTAGAGACTAAAGAGACATGGCAGCTACATCCAATACATGATTCTGGATGGAATCCTGAACCGAAAATATTTTTCCCTTTGATGTTGAAAATGTTATTGACAAAATTTAAATATGCAAACAGTATTGTGTCCACATTAATTTCCCAATGTTGACAATTGTACTTAATTTTCTTGTATTTTAGGAGTTTTGAGTAGAGAGAATGAGAAAGAAGAAGTCAAAGAGAGAGAATGATAAAGCAAACATTATCATTGTTAACATTTGGGGTAAAAGGATTTCTTTTGTACTATTCTTGATGCATTAGGTCTTTATAAGTAAACATGTCAGAATCTTCGGTTCTGGGGAACCTCTCTGAAGATCATGCCTCAAAATTGTACCACCGAGGGTGGAGGAATCAGGGTATTAATCTACCAAGTCGCACTCCCCTTTGGTTGAGGGCTGCTTCTGGGGCAGGGTAACTACAGTGTCCACTAGGTTCATCCAACCTAACTCCTGCCCTCCATGCAGAGCATCCTCCACACCCAACGAGCCAGAACCTACAAAACCCACATCAGAATGAGGTTGAGTTGATATCCATGTTTGCTGGAAAACAAAGAGAGGGGTTCTATGCAATGAAGAACCGAGACTCATGGGTGAACACAGAAGAAGGGTTTGAGTGTAGATTTTCCCAGGCACAGTTTGGGACTTTCCAGGTAGGATAATTGCAATAAAGGTGTTTTGAGACAAGAGGGAAAACCAGGCTCACTGTTTGGAGCCAAGATCTGGGATGGGGCTTGTCCAAAAGGAAGTAGCCTACTGTTGGCCGGATCATGAATTTTAGGGCTGAAAAGGGTAGGAAGAATTGAACCTGGCTTGATTCCAGAAGCTGAATCAAGCTACCTACTCCCTTAAAAATAGACAGTTCACCAAGAGGAAATACAGATGTCAGATAAGCACATGAAAAAATGTTCTACATCATGAGCCATTTGGGAAATGTAAATCAAGACCACAGTGAGATACCACTGCAAATCTATCAACATGGCTAAAATAAATAAGTGACACCAAATGTCCACAACAATGTGGAGAAACTGGGTCACTCACATGTTGTTGGTGGGAATGCAGACTGATACATCCATTTGGGAAAACTGTCTGATAGCTTCTTATAAAACCAAATATGTCATTACCATATGATCCAGAAAATGTACTCTCGGGCATTTATCCCACAGAGATGAAAATTTATGTTCATACAAAAATCTATACATAAATGTTCATAGCAGCTTTATTCATAACAGCTTTCCTCCAAAAGCTGAGAATAGCCCAGATGTCTTTCAACAAGTTAATGGTTAAACTAGCTGGTACATCCACATCATGGAATGTACTTGCAATGAAGAAAAATGAGCTATGATACACACATCAACGTGGGTGATTCTCCAGGGAATTATATTGAGTGACAATATATGGAGAATAGGTGAGTGCTTGCCAGGAGTTAAGGATGGGAGAGGGAAGAGAAAGGGGGATGGGAGGAAAATGGTTATTGCTATAAAAGAGCAACATGAAAAATCTCCATGGCAATGGAAATGCTGTGTATCACAGCTGTGTTGGTAAATATACAATCTACACATGTGAATAAATGGCATAGACCTAAATACACACACACACACACACACACACACACACACACACACACACACATGAATACAAGTAAAATTGGGGAATTTAAACAAGATGGGTGGGTGAGTTGTATCAATGTCAATATCCTGATAATTTTTTTAATATTTTTATTGATATTTTACAGAGAGGAAAGGAGAGAGATAGAGAGCTACAAACGTCGATGAGAGAGAAACATCAACCAGCTGCCTCTTGCACACCCCCTACGGGGGATGTGCCCGCATCCAAGGTACATGCCCTTGACCGGAATTGAACCTGGGACCTTTCAATCCGCAGACCAATGCTCTACCGAGCCAAACCGGTTTCGGCAATATCCTGATAATTTTGCAAGATATTATCATTGTGGGAATCTGGGAAAAGGACACATAGGATCTCTCTATATATATATTACTTCTGATATCTGCATGTGAATCTACAATTACTTCAAAATTAAAATTTTAATTAAAAAGCAAGATGAAGAAGAATTGATGCATATCAAAATGCTAATTCCAAATCTGGGAAATAAAATAATATAAACATGGGGAAAAGCACATTGATGGGAATTAATGAATTTGAACCAGCATGGCCTTGATCTGGTCCAGATGTGAAGATTCAGATGCCTGCAGGAGTGGGAAGTATCATAAACAAGTATACTGGAGTGACCAAGGTATCATAGTGAACTAGAGAGGACTCATTTCCAAAGAGGCATCCACTATTCACATGCATGACATTTTGCCAAGCAAGGAAACAGGCCCAGTGTCACCAGACTTTCTAATTTTTCTAGAAAATATAAAATCTGGATTTTAATAAGCAATATTCCCATTTTTGAATGTTGACAACTAATTTAAAAGCGCTAAACATGGCACATACCTAATAAAATATTACTAAGGATCATATTCAAATTTCAAGTAGCCAGTATTCTATTCTTAGTCTAGTACTGCTCCCTTTCCCTCCACTAAGTTTTACTCATCATCCAAGACTTAGTGAAGGTTTTATCTCTCTTTGACCCTTCTGTGAATTCCACTTCTCTTGTGGGACTCTGAGCTTATCTTGAATTTTCTATCTACAGTTAGGATCCGCATTTATGAAGGGCCAATTATAATTATATGCACACTTTTTATTGCATGGGTGGTTGGTCACCACTAATACCTTGGTTGTTCAAAAGTCAGTTGGATAGCCACTTCCCCACCATTTCCTATTTCCCTCTATCAGAGCATTCACTGCATTGTATTGAAATGTCTGGTTGCCTGAGAGCTCTATACAGCTAATTATGGCCCCAGTCATGCTACATAATAAACAGGACAGCTAGAAAAAGGCTAGTGTGGGCTAAGGAGCACTACTGATGTTGGCCGGACTTACGTATTTGTGAGCTAACCAGGACCAGGTATTATAGGTTAGCCCCAGATGGCATGGCTCTGCTCCAGGTGTCTCTTGTTCTCCTGGAACAAGTGGGCTAGCCCAGTGGTCGGCAAACTCATTAGTCAACAGAGCCAAATATCAACAATACAACGATTGAAATTTCTTTTGAGAGCTGAAAACCGACTTCTGCACATGGACCACGAAGTTTCAATTGCACTGTACATGCACACCCGCACATGGTATTTTGTGGAAGAGCCACACTTAAGGGGCCAAAGAGCCACATGTGGCTCGCGAGCTGCAGTTTGCCCACCACTGGGCTAGTCTGAGCATGAAGTTTTCATGACAATAACAGAGGCCAAGAAGAAAACACGCAAAGCCTTTTAAAGCCTAGACTCAGATCAGCACACTGTTATTTCCACCATATGCTATGGTCCTAAGTAAGTCACATCGTCTATCCAGTGCTTCCCAAACTTCTCTCATGATGAGAATCACCTGGTGGAGTTGTTAAACTACAGATTCTTGAATCCCAACTAAGAAGTGCTAAACTTAATGAGTTGTAATTGTATACTTAACTAAGCTTAGAGCACTAGTTAAGTATACAATTTTACCTATATGTTCCCAAAAATTCTAGTTTAGCACTTCTTAGTTGGGATTCAGGGGTCTGTATTTTAATAACTCCATCAGGTGATTATCATGAGAGAAGTTTGGGAAACACTGGTCTACCCCAAAGTCAGTCAAATAGACTCCATTCTTTAATGAAAGGACTATGAAATCAAAAGCAAACAGGACAGATTAGACACATAATGAGACTTTAACATTCCCAGCCTCTGTGGTTATGAGTCCTATTTTACTCATTTTCTATCCCCAGAGCTTATCATTGTGCCAGGTGCATACCCTGTTTCCCCAAAAATAAGACAGTGTCTTATATTAATTTTTGCTCCCAAAGATGCGCTAGGTCTTATTTTCAGGGGATGTCTTATTTTTCCATGAAGAAAAATATGGTACACATTTATTGTTAAATGAAAATAAAGGAAATTTATTACCTGTATACGGTACGGTAGTACGGTAGCTGTCAACACAAACCAGACAAACTGTGAATCCTACAGTATCAAGAATTTACTCATTTATTCAATGACAATCATGTCATCATCTTCTGGAACATCATCATAACAATCCAATTCCTGAATTTCCTGGTGAATTTCTTGTGACTCCATTTCTTTCAGAATCAGTGGACCAAATCTCTCATGTTTAGCAATAGCACTGTCTTTAAATGAGTACTTCTTGTCAAGGTAGCCTGCTCGCAGTGCATTTGCAATGCAACTGTCAGTGATTTTCTCCCATGAATTCTTCACCCAAGTCACAACTTGTTGCAGTTTAGGTTTCACAAAGTTTCCACGCTGATTTCTCTCCATTCACACAGTAGTGACGTCAGGACTCCGAGTAGCGTCACTGGTTGCTAGACGCCAGTCGGGGCGGCCCTAGCAACCAGTTTACGGTAAATTAATTTTCATTCTGAGACAGAGCTTGGGGGCCTTATTTTCAGGGGGGGGGGGATGCCTTATATTTCACTCAGAAGGAAACCTGTAAGTAGGTCTTATTTTCAGAGGATGTCTTATTTTCGGGGAAACACGGTAGTATGTGTTTAAGAGTTGCTTTTGAGTACCAAGGGAGAAAGAATAAATGAGTAAATAAACAATCATTTTGTTTACAGATGAGGAACAGTTCCTGGGAGGTGGAATGACTTGCCCAAAGTCACACAGCTCATGGCAAATTAGACACAGGGTGGAATGCAGAATTCATGACTTCACAAGATGCTTGGTGACGGAACCATCATGGCATGGCACTCACCCCCTCTCTGCACACTGGGGCTGCCGAGGGCTGGTGTCTGGATGGACACCTACAAGCCAGTTTATGGGCCTTATGTAGCAGGGTCCTGTGGGTTAGCTGCCATGGTGTGGATCCAGCCAAGGTGTGAGTCTGGCTGGCGCCCTGCTAACTTCTTGCATAAAAGGGGAAGAGACACTTGCTCTGCCAACAGATAGAACACAGAGCCAGATGTCTCCGTTGTTATCGTCATCTTTCCTTCTTACATACTAATCTCCCCATCAGGGAGTTGGAGGAGGCTGCTATTCTGGGCCAGTTTCCTACCGTTTGATGCTTGTGTTTCTCATCGCTATTGCCACTTGCTGGCATCGGTATATTAACAGTTTAATCCATGTGAATTTCATGTGTGCTTGCTCTGACACTGCTTAAAGTGAAAGCTGGGATTTTATTTGCTTTGAAAACTAAGGCTCTGATGGGGCATGAGGGAAGGGGTGGGCAGTCTCAAACATTACAAAACGCCCCTTGGCCAAGAAGAAAGCATTCAGCCAAATCGCTCACTGCCCCAAGTTGAGGAACAAGGAGAAGTGACCAGGGGTCACTATAACATTTTATTTTTCTTGGCTCCCAGTGAAGAAAATCGGATTCTAGTCATTGGCTGTTTCGTTAGTGGCAAGTAGGGCAGGAGGGTCTCTAGGATAAACCACAAGAATCCTGGCACGCAGCTCCTGCTTCAAGTCACACTCTCCATTCCCACACTGACTGCTCCTCTTCCAACATTAGAGGTACTTGGTAGGAAAGTGTGAGAAACTCCAATATTGCCACCTGGTCTCAACATTGCCTGAGTTAGTGAATCAAGACAATCAAGACAATCTCTCACCTTGGGAAAGGTAATAAGTACAGTCACTTTGGAAAATTGTTTGGCAGTTTTTCTTATAAAGTTAACCATGTATTTACATTGTGACCCTCCCAACTCCATTTATTGTTACCCAAAAGAAATGAAGACATATGTTCACACAAACACTTGTACACAAATGTTTATAATAGGCAAAAGCTCTAGAAACAACCCAAATATCCATCAACAGAAAACTGTGTTGCATCCCAACAATGGAATATTCCTCAGCAATAAAAATTACAGAACTGGTAATATATGCCACAAATTGGATACTGTGGACTGAATGATTGTGTCCACTCAATATTCATAAGTTGAAATCCCAGACATTTGGGAGGTAGTTAGGATTTGTACCCTTATTAGAAGAAACAGGATCTCTCTCTCTCTCTCTCTCTCTCTCTCTCTCTCTCTCTCTCTCTCTCTCTCTTTCTCTCTCTCTCTCTCATCATCATCATGTGTGGGCACAGCAAGAAGGTGGCCATCTATAAGTCAGGAAGAGGGCTCTCACCAGAACCCAAGCTTTGGCACCCTGATCTCAGGTTTCCAGCCCCAGAACAGTGTGAAATAAAGTTCTGTTGTTTAATTATTAAGCTACTCAGTCTATCATACTTTTGTACAGCAGCCCAAACTAACAGATATTGGATGAATCTCAAATCATTTTGCTGAATGAAAGAAGCCAGATACAGAGTGTACATACCATCTGATTCCATTCATGTGAAATTTTAGAAGGAGCCATACAAAGCTTAATAGAGGTTTCCTCTGGAGGGAGTGCTGAAGGTGTTGACTGGAAAAGGGCACAAGAAAATCTGAGGGCAGTGTGAGGGCGATATTTTGTATCATAATGGGGGGTGTGGTTACACTGGCATAAACATTTGTCACAACTCATTAAACCGTGAATTAAAATCTGTGCATTTTACTGTGTATATGTTGTGCCTCAATTTAAACAATTTAATTTTTATTATTGATTTGAGAGAGAGAGAGAGAAACAGCTATGTGAGAGAAACATAAATTAGCTGCCCCCCCCCCCCACTGCATGCCCCCACTGGGGATCCAGCCCACAACTCAAGTATGTAGCCTAACCAGGAATGGAACCTGCAAACCCTTTAGAGCTCGAGATGATGCCCAAACAACTGAGCCACACTGACCAGGGCAGTTATGCCTTAATAAAAAAAATAAAAATAAAATAAAAAACCACCAACAAACAACAAAAACAACTTGCCTTTGCTGCAGAGCAGAGATGTCACTGGTAACTTAAGAAGAGCAGCCTTTTAAACTTCAGAGGCTTCTGGTAACCACCACTGAAGAAGGGCTATTGAACCAAGAACTCTGAGCTTAGGACAAACCCATTTGGACACAGTCAGGACACAGCCGAGAGCCTACTCAGTCAAGGGCTGTTATTAAGCCATCAATCGGAGAGCCAAGCATGTCTGACTGATGGCTTAGCTGGCAGTTCGACATCCTTAGTGCTGCTGCAGAGGCAGGAGAGGCTCCCGCCACTGCCACTGCACTCCCCAGGCATGAGCCCAGCTTCTGGCTGAGCAGTGCTCCCCTTGTGAGAGCTCACTGACCACCAGGGGGCAGCTCCAACATTGAGCGCCTGCCCCCTGGTGGCCAGTATGTGTCATAGCAACCAGTCGTTCGGCCTTTCAGTTGATTTGCATATTAGTCTTTTATTATCTTACCTAATAATAGACAAACATGTAAATTGACCATACCTCCACTATGCCACTAGCCAATTAGGAATGATATGCAAATAAACCCAACAAAGATTGTAGTTAATTTGCATACTCAGCCACAGAGTGATGGCGATAACATAGGCATCCTACCCTACCCCCAGTCTCTCAGGGCCTCTGGCAGCATGGGAAGGTGGGGCCGAGCGGAAAGAGGCAGCTCCCAGAGCAGAAGGAGGCAGCTTGGGACCTGACTGGAAAGGGGCTGGGCTGGAGTGGAAAGGCAGTGCCAGCAGCCAGGGAAAGGAAAGCCGATTCTAGCACGAATCTTCATACATCAGGCTTCTGGTCCTATATAATAAACTCTAATATGAAAATCAGCCAAAACCGGTTTGGCTCAGTGGTAGAGTGTCGGTCTGCGGACTGAAAGGTCCCGGGTTCGATTCCGGTCAAGGGCATGTACATTGGTTGCGGGCACATCCCCAGTAGGGGGTGTGCAAGAGGCAGCTGGTCGATGTTTCTCTCTCATCGACGTTTCTAGCTCTCTAGCTCTCTCCCTTCCTCTCTGTAAAATATCAATAAAATATATATTTAAAAAAAAAAAAAAGAAAGAAAATCAACCAAACGGCAAAACAACTTGTCGCTATGATGCGCCCTGACCACCAGGGGGCAGATGCTCAATGCAGGAGCTGCCCCTGGTGGTCAGTGCACTTCCACAGGGGGAGTGCCGCTCAACCAGAAGCCAGCCAGGCTTAAACTGGCAGGAATTGGACCTAAGCTGGCAGGCAGACATCCCCTGAGGGGTCTCAGACTGCAAGAGGGCTCAGGCCAGGTTGAAGGACCCCTCTATCCCCCCAGTGCACGAACATTGTGCACTGGGCCTCTAGTATAAGATAAAGTCATGGATAATGTTAATGTGACAGGTTGGGTTTCCTGGAAAGCAGATTCTGGGATTAAGATGAGTTTGCAGGATACTTTTTAGTGACGACTCTAGAGATAGGTGTTTGTAGGAGGGAAGGTAAGGAAGCAGGAGGGAAGCTGAGCTACAACACTGTCTCATCAAAGACCTCATCTGGCCCCCTGTAGAGTCAAGTGGCTTTCAGAGCTGACTGAAGGGTGAAGAGCTGGGCCTTCAGCCCACATTGACCAGTCATTGGATGCAGGATGTTCCTGGAAGGAGGTCTTACCTCCAGCCATCCAATCCCCACATGGGCTGACAGCTGAGGGCTGTCTGCCCACAGCACTCAGAAGCTGGAAGAATTGGAGTTTGTGAGGTGGATCTGGACAGCTCATCACAGAATCTGTGACAATCTCCAAAGCTATAACAAAGACTCTCATTTCTTTATCATGAACCCAACCCACTCTTCTTGACTTATAATTACAAATAATAGTATTCTCCCTGACTATCCTCTGTTGGTTGAATAATCCTTTATAATAAAAGACTAATAAACAAATAGACCAATTGGCAGAACAACCAGTTGCTATGATGTGCACTGACCACCTGGGGACATGGTAGGCATCTGCCATGGCAGGATGGTGGAGCAGGTGAGCAGAGGTGCCAGACCAAGGTGGGGTGCCGGTCGCTGTCATCAGGGTGAGCCTCTGGTGGTTACTGAAAATTCTTTGCTCCTGCACACTGTGGTCCCACCTGGCACTCATACCCACTGCTGTCACCAGAGCTGCTGTTTGCACCCACTGCTAGTGCCAGTCCTGCTCACACCTGCCACTTACACCTGCTGCCAGTACCTAGTGCCAGTCCCAATAGCTCAGCATCATCAGCAGGTGTGGGCAGCAGCTGCTGACTCCAATTGCCCCAGAGGGCTTATCCACCCCCCCCTCCCTGAGGAGAAGTCAGGGCAGTAGCTGCTGCTCGCACCCAGTGACAGCACCAAGCGATCAGGACAAGTACCAGGTGCCAGCAGCAGGTGCAAGAAGCAGCTCCTGCACCAGCTGCAAGTGCAAGTGGGGCAGGCACCAGCAGTGGATGCGAGTGTGGTGCCATCAGCAGGTGTGAGTGGGGCTGGTACTGTCAGTGTGTGGGAGCGGCGGCAGCAAGGGAGGGGCTCCGGCAGAGATGGGACAGGGTCCATGGCAGAAGGGGCCAAGTGAGGGTGCAGAGGATAGGCTGAGGCCTATCCCTGTGCCCACCGCAGCCTCATGGCCCACAGTTCCTTTCAAAGGAGCATGAATTCGTGCACTAGGCCCCTAGTCTATAATAATAATAATGTAATATGCTAATTAGACCAGACAGCCAAATGACCTTCTGGACGTCATTCTGGACGACCTTCTGCATGAAGCCACAGCAGTGGTGGGGGAGGCAGAGGCAGCTGTCATGGCAGGTGGGTGCCGAGGTAGAGGCAATTAGGAGCGATCAGGCAGGCAGACAAGCAATGGGGGGAAATCAGGCAGGCAAGCAGAGGTGGTTAGGGACAATCAGGCAGGTAGGCAAGCAATTAGGAGCCAGTGGTTCCAGATTGTGAGAGGAATGTCCTGGATTGCAATAGGGTGCAGATCGGGCTGAGAGACACCTCCCCCATGCACAAATTTCATGCACTGGGACACTAGAGAATATATAAACACAGGTAAAAATAAAAATTAAGTCAGTGCAATCAGGGAAATGTAAATCAAAACCCACAATAAGAAATCTCAAAAACAAAACATATGAACATTCAAAATGAAACAGAAACAAACTCATAGGTACAGAGAACAAACTGATGGTTGCAAGATGGATGGGGGGGGGTGCACAGAAAAGGGGAAGGGGATTAAGAAGTACAAAATATTACCTAATCGCTATGCTGTACACCTGAAACTAATACAAAATAATACTGAATGAAAACTGTAATGGAAAAAACTAAAATAAAATCTTAAAAAAGAAGTACAAACTCCCAATTATAAAATAAGTCACATAGGGAATATAGTCCTTATAGGGATATAGTCATTAACATTATAACAGTGTATGGTGCCAGGAAGTTACTAGACATTTATGGTGATAATTTCATAAGGTATATAAATGTCTAAACACTAAGTTGTACATCTGAAACTAATACAATATTGTATATTAACTATAATTTAAAAAGCAAAATGAGGTGTCACCTCACACTTGTTAGAATAGTAATTATAAAAAAGATAAAATTAACTTGTTGGTGAAGATGTGGAGAAAAGAGAAGACTTGTACACTCTTGGTGGGAATGTGAACTGATGCAGTCACCATGGAAATAGTATGGTATTACTTAAAAAGTTAAAGTAGAACTACCATATGATCCAGCAATTGCATTTCTGGGTATATATTCTAAAATCATAATCTTGAAGTGGTATCTACAGCCCCAAGTTCATTTGCAGCATTTTTACAATGGTGAAACATGGAAACAACCTAAGTTCATTGACAGATGAATGGATAAAGAAAATGCAGAGTATGTACAAATGCAATGGAATATTATTCAGTCATTTTCTTAAAAATCCTGCCATTTGTGATACATGGATGAATCTTTAGGGAATTATCCAAAGTGAAATAAGTCAGACAGAAAAAGAAAAATACTGTACCGCTTTATCTCTCTTATTTGAGGGCTCTAAAAAAAAAGGAAGAAGGCATAGAAACAGAATGGATTGGTAGTTGTCAGGGGCAGAGAATGGGAGGGGAGGGGACTGGATGAAAGCTGTTAAAAAGTACAAACTTCTAGTTATAAGAGAAATAAGTTTTTGGAATGTAAGGTACAATATGAACTATAGTTAACAGTACTGTATTTTATGTTTGACAGTTGCGAAGAGAATAAACCTTAAAAGTTTTCAGCACAAGAAAAAAAATTGTAATAAGCGAGATGATAGATGTTGACTACACCTACTGTCATAATCATTTTGCTATATATACATATATCAAATCATTATGTTGCACACCTAAAACAAATACAATGTTATGAGTTAATTATTATAACTCAATAAAACTGGGGGGAAATTAACCCTGGGCAGCCATAACTTTAATAACTTTTTAGAAATGTCTCCCCTTTGTTCTGCAAACTATATGTAGATATAGATGTCATAACACCTACTCAGTGTCTTCATTGGAAAGGCCCCATGTCCATTTTCATTCTCTGAAGAGAAAGTTATTCCCTCACTATGTAGGGTGGGGGGAGATGGTCAAACACCTATCTATTGTATGTATTTATGAGTTTGGATATTTGGGTTTTGCTTTTTGTTGTTGTTTTTTAGATTTCACATATAAGTGATATCATAAGGTATTTTTCTTTCTCTGCCTTGTTTCGCCTAGAATAGTGTCTTTGGGGCTTATCCATGTTGTATTGTATAACAAACTTTCATTCCTTTTTATTGCTGAACATATTTCATTGTATGTATATCAAACATTTTCTTTCTTTATTCATCTGTCAGCCAAACATGTATTGAATGTTGTAAATCATGCTTCTATGAATATGGGGGTGCAGATGTATCTTTGAGATAGTGATTTCATTTTCTTGAATATATATCCAGAAGTGGAATTGCTAGATTATATGGTAATTTCATTTTAATTTTTAAGGAACCTTCATACTGTTTTCCATAGTGGCTGCACATTTTTTATTTTCATTTGTCAGGTCGGGGCATGGGCTTTCTCAGCCCTATCCTGAAATAGCAGGTCCCCCAGGTCTAGCGTAAAGGAGCAGATCCATTCTGTCCCTCAATGGCCATGCCCTAGGCCTGTCCTCACACACCTGAGAGCATCGGTGTGCTGGAAAGACCCATTGTGCTGTCCTCTGGTCTGCTGGCTATAAACTAAGCACAAACAGCTGTGAAATTCCCTCTGACATGGCTCATGCAAAACCTCCTACACATTTGCAGACAGTGGAGCAAGTGACATTCAGAATGCAAGAAGACACTCTGGTGCTCTGAAGCTTGGAGAGGAAACCAACTGGCTGGGACCCCTGAAAACCCCACAGCTGTGTGGTAGGAGGAGCAGCAAGTCTTCCCCAGTAGCTCTGGGAGCTCCATCTGGCTGCTTCCCTTCAGCTACCTTTTATGTGCCCTGTTTTCCATTTCTCTCTCCATGATCTGTAACTCGGTTGACATGTGGGAGTTTGTTTTCTATAAACATTCTTCTGACATGCTACCCGATGAAGCAATCTGCTTGTGTACATGTCCTCCACCTCCATCAATATTGGCTTGTAAAGTGCTTGGCCTTTTAGGAGCTGCAAGGAGCATTACTCTGGGGCCTACAGCCTCCAAGCTTCCTCTCATAAATTAGGAAATACACTGTCAAGTTCAAAGACCCAGAAGAAATGGTGTATTTGGAGCCGTTGAACTTGACCAAATGCAGAAGTTAACATCCAAAAGGCTAATCAAGTGACCTTAGGGAGGCTTCTTAATGAACTCCACATATGTCCACATCCTAATCCTCAAGACTTTACATGGCAAAGGGGCTTGGAAGATGTGATTAAGTTGAGGACCTTGAGATGGGGAGATCATCCTGGGCTATCTGGGTAATTATAACGGTCCTTGTAAGAGGAAGGCAGGAGGGTCAGAGTCAGAGAAGATGACGCGATGGTAGAAGCAGAAAGTGCAGCGATGCCCTTTGGCAGTGGAGGAAGGGGCCACAAACCAAGGAGTATAGGCTGCCTCCAGGAGCTGGAAAAGCAAGAAAACAGATTCTCCCTCAGAGCCTCCAGAAGGAAGCAGCCCTGATGCCACCTGGACATTATCCCAGTGGGACTGATTTCCAGGACTATCAGGGAATAAACTGGGATTGTTTAAGCCACTACAGCTGTGATGATTTTTCACAGCAGCCAGAGGAAACCAGTAAGACCTTTTGTCCTTTATAGAGCCATTACCTCTTCATCTGGTGCTCACTTTCCAGTTATATCCCTTGAAGCAGTAAGTAATCCCTGAGTAGTAGGTCTTGGGCTGCACAGTCAATGACTATATCCACTTCCACCACCTGGTCAATTGACATGAAGAAACCTTGCCCTCCTTATTCTGATTTAATCAGAAATGTATTTCTTAAATATATATTTTTATTTATTTCAGAAAGGAAGAGAGAGAGGTAGGAATATCAATGATGAGAGAACTATTGATTGGCTGCCTCCTGCATGCCCCCTACTGAGAATCAAACCTACAATCTGGGCACATGCCCTAACTGGGAATTGAACCATGAACTCCTGGTTCATAGGTCGATGTTCAACCACTGAGCCATGCCAGCTGGGCTAGAAGGTTTTTTTGTAACTTTATGATAAGACAGTTGATTCTCAAAGCAGGGACCTGTTCCAAAGGTGTGCTTTATTTTCATTTACACCCAGACATGATGATGCCATCACCAACCCCATCTTCATCCAATAAAGTGAAACAGCAGGGACACAACAACACCCACACAGAGCAATGGGCAGCAACGTTTTTGCAGAAAATCCCAAACAGGCATGTTGCTCCTCAAGCCTGCAAGAGACTATGATAATGTTTAAATCCCTGCAACAGTCCATCCTGTCTCAGCACCTGTGGCTGTTGTGCTCTGATGCTAAAAGGGGAGAAACTTGGGGGTGGGGGAGAATATTCATGGCTATCACCTCTTTTTACAAAACCCAGTGATCCCACTTCTAGGAATATATCCCAAGAAACTAGAAACATCAAGCAGAAAGGATATATGCACCCCTATGTTCATAGAGGCACAATTTACCATAGCTAAGATTTGGAAACAGCCTAAGTGCCCAGCTGATGAAGACTTGGATAAGTGGGCTCTCTCACACATTTTTAGAGGGGCCAGATGTTGTCAACCTTTCTAGAGAGTAGTTTGAGAATATCTCAAAGCTTTTGCATACCCACTGATATCTCATTTGAATCATTTGAACATAGTCACGGCCAACCAAAGCAAGTCACAAAGATCTGCAAGAAACCAGACCACCCCAAAAATGCTATCAGTCCATGAGAAATTGCCTCTTGAGAAGTTTAGTGTTAGGTTTGAAAGGAAACAGGAAACAGAACACATGGGAATTTTAAAGTAACGTTTATTTCCCGGTAATGGGTGGGACCCATCACGGGGGTAAAGAGATCAGAAATGGGGGGGGGGGGCGGGGGGAGAGGGGACAGGGAATCGGATCCAGTAGGACTGATGGCGGTCAACAGCCAACAGCAACACGTGTCTTGCCTGGGGTCCCTTTTAAAGGATGGAAAGGGAAGGGGTTGGGCCCAGGGTGGAACAGGAAGGGATGGGCCCCAAGGGCACTCTGGCCCATGTTGATTGGTGGTTCACTGTCTTGAAGATGTCTCTGTGGCAGGTGCCAGTCATGTGTTAGCTCCACCCACCAGTTTGGGAGGGGGAGAGTCTTACACTGGTCATGTATAAATTCCGCCCACCAGTTTGGGAGGGGGAGATAACCTTTCATTTAGTTCTAACTTGGGGTTGAGGTTAAAACAAGTTTGTTAGTTCTCCAACCTGACAGATAACAGAAGCACACTGACCAAGTTATTCCCCTGCCCTGAATTCACACTAAGGTTACCTTGTAGTTAAAGCAGGTAGGGATTCCAAAAGCAATCAAATAATTTAGGAGAGAAGGTGTGAGTCAGTCAGGAGTCAGCCTGGGTTTGCAACATCCTTTCCTTAAGAAACCTATGGACCTGGGCTGCCCAGAGCGCAAGTAGACTGCTGACCCTGAGAGCTCACCCAGCCCCATGGCAGGGAGCAGTGCAAGGAAGTGTTTGATAAACAACATCATCTTGGAAGCCTGGAGGAGAGGTTTCTTTGGGGGAAGGAACGGCAAGACTGGGCTCTGAGTACCACCCAGGGTGTTCTCATTTCCCTTCATTCATCGCCTGCCATTGTTCCTGATGATGGTATTTTTTGTTCGGTCCATCTCACATCCTTGTGTTAATCCTTCCAATTTGGGGCAATTTTATTGTACTGTGTTTGCTAATTTCTCATTTAGAGCAACAAGGAGGTGGGTTCCCCCTGCTTCCTGATGGCTCAGAAGCCAGCTGAACAGGCAAGAGACAGGAATGCTTTGCTTTTGCAGTTGCCTTTTGTGAAACAGCATTAGCTTGGAGATACAGACATAGCAGAAGCTAGGGAGCAGCTGCTTCTATAGAAAAAGCAGCAGAGTCAGAACAGAGTAGAGAGAGGAGTGGTACCAGAGAAACTACAAATGTCCTCAATACAGATGCTGAGAACAGAAGTACCTGCTTGGCTACTTCCCTCTTTCTCTTACTAAGCTCAATAGCAAAGAGGTTTTCTTCAGCCCTTTCTAACAAAAACAAAAAAAAATGAGGTTAGTGATGGGTTAGCTTGTGAACAGCCCAATGTGACCCAAATGGCCACCTACCATGCCTTTGGGAGCTATTGCTGGGCCTCCCAAAGGTCAGTGTATCCATTGGATATAGCTCTACAAAAAAAAAAGTCCCTAAATGATCATTTATTTATCTCACAACTCTGTAGGTCAGAAATGTAGGCTCGATTCAGCTGGGCAGTTCTCATCTCAACTGGATGTCCTCATGTTTCTGTAGCCAGCTGAAAAGGGGCTGTGCTGATCTTGTCTGGGCTCTGTCACATGTATGGGCCTCCACTGGAACATCTTGGCTCAGGGCATTAGACCTCTCCTCCCCCAGCCCTGGCTTATCACATGGTGGAGGCAGAGGTTTGGAAGAAGCAAGCAGAGGCATGCATGGCCTCTGAAGGCACAGGCCCACAACTGGCCCATATCACCTCTCATTCATTCCATTGACTAAAGCAAGTCAAACAGATGCAAAGGGTTTGGAAAGAGACTTCCCTCTAAATGGGAGGAAGTGCAAAGTCACATCCAAGAAAGTCTGAACGTGGAGACAGTGGCTCTGAGTTGACTGGCTCTGAGGTACACATCTGCACCCTGCCTACAAAGGAGAGTGGGAACACTAGCATTCCATATTTTTTAAGCCATTATATTTGGGAGGTAAGTACTGTATTCCACCAAGAGAAATAAGCTGGGACATTCTCCAGACCAAGAAAAAAAGAGGTACAAATGCTGGGCAGCCAAGAAGAAGTCCTTTGGGCATCTGTAGGTCTACTGTGTGCAACAGGCCAGTCCCAGCCACTCCCTCCACCTTGACCTTGAGATCTCACATAGACTCCCAGTCTTTCCTTCACAGGAGTCTCTCCTACTTTCTCACAACCTGGAAGTCTCTCCTGGTTCCCTGGTGGGTATGGATCTACACACTACAGGGACACTAGAAGGAAGCAGCCATTCTTCAAAAGAAATATAAATGGTCCCTTGATAGGACAGATAAGGAAATAAAAGTAACTAGGCAACACTCTGCTGGGGTGACACAGACCTTGGGAAACCAGAACACATTCATCTTTTGATGCAAATCTTTCAGAAGATGCTGCCCTCCTTTGACCAAATCCTGGCATGAGGGCTTGCTTTCTGATTGTCTGACAACTGTGTTCAGTGCTCATTACAACTCCCCCAAGATGAGCCATGTGTTCCCTGTCTCATCCTGATACACGCCATCAGCAATGAGGGTTGAGTTTGCAGGACAGGGAAGATTCATTAGTCCACATTACATCCCCTTTGGTCTGGCCTGGAATAAATGGTTTTCAGCATTCACTTAACCAGAGTTTCCTATGAACATTACTTGGATCTATCCCTCCACTGAAAATGTAATGGGTGCTAGCTATGTGCCCAGACCTGCCCAAGTTTTCACCTATCTAATCACAGTTAGCTTTGAAAACTCTATTTAATGGGTACTGTTAACATTTTCCTTTTACAGATGAGAAACTGGTGCTCAGAGAGGCATGGACTCACCCAAAGTCATGCAGCTGGCAAGTGGCATAGCTGGGATTTGAACCCCAGCAGAGCATAAGCTTCTGATCAATAGGCTCCACTGCCCATGGCAAATGGTGGCCCCAGCCCTGCCCTGGGGCTCTGCAGGATTCCAGAATGTCTCATATACCTCCGTATTTGCAACAATTACATTGTACAGTAGTATCGAAAAAATGTCAGCGAAAATATTTTCCAGAGTAAAATGTTATTTGTTGATCGGATGAAGATTTATTTACCATCTAGATCACTATCTGTGTAGAATTTTAACATTCACTACATTAATGAAGCATTTACCACCCCCTACCCCAAGTGCTGATATACTAGGTGTACCAGTTAATAATGTGGATTTTTTAATTAAAGAAAACACAATAATTTCAAGAGAAACATCAAAAGTGCTTTACTTAAAGTAACATCCATTGCTAGCTACACATTTTCTTCATCTTTCATATAATTTGTGGATACCCCCCCCCAATAGAACTTTTCTTGTTTTGAGGCAAACTATTCAGAGACCCAATTTTCCACTTCTCCATACATTTTGAAGTGCTGCTCAGAAAGTGTGTGTGCCATCAATGGGAACAAGTGGGAATCTGAAGCAGCAAGGTCAGGTGGACAGGGAAGGTGGGTTAATACTTCCCAGGCAAGATCTTTTAAGGTATCTTTAACTGGATTTGAAGTGTGTGATGGTGTGTTATCATGAAGCAAAATTACTCTGCCATGTCTTCTGGAACATTCTGGTCATTTCATGATCAACCCATGGTTCAAATTGATTATTTGTTGTTAGTAGAGATTAGTATTAATGGTTTCACCTGGTTTTAGAAGCTCATAATACACCATACTTTCCTGATCCCACCAAATGCAGAGCATTGTCTTCTTTCTGAAGCGATTTGGCCTTGCAGTCAATGTTGATGGTTGACCTGGATCAACCCATGATTTTGTGCATTTGGAATTCTCAAAATAAATTCACTTTTCATCACCAGTCATAATTCGATGCAAAAAAGACTTTCTTTCGTGCCGTTGAAGCAACATTTTACTGATGTCTTTTCGGCTTTCCATTTATCTTTCGTTCAGTTGAGTAGCACCCATTTTTCTTTCTTTAAAATCTTTCCCATTGTAAACAATCAGAAATTGTTTGCTGAGCAATGTTTAATCATTCTGCAAGTTGTTTTTGAGTTTGACACGCATCTTCATCCAATAATGTTTGTAATTGTTGGTCTTCAAATTTTTTTGGTTGACCTGGGCCTTCTTTGTCTTTCACATCAAAATCATCACTTTTAAAGCATTCACAAGTATCTTGATATGGAACATGTTCACCATAAGCTTCCTGAAATATAAGATAACTTTGTCTTCAAAATAATTAATTAAAATGTCTCGCAAATACTCTTTTTTGGCACAAAATTTGGCATTTTTAAGTGTAAAAATATCTATGATGTTAACACCTTTAGCAAATTTGACATATGAACTTTTGAAGCTTGCTGTCAGTACAACAAAATAGCATACATATCAAATCACATATATGTCAACATATGTGTAACTCCATCTATTGAAAAAATCTGCATTACTAACTGGTACACCTAGTAAGGACCTTATGTCATCATCTTGATGAATTCTCATAATAACAAAAGGAGGTAGATGATAATAAAATGGCATTAATTTATAGATGAAGAAACTGAGGCTCACAAGAACCCTTCAAGTTCATTATTTTGTGAAATATGCCCAAAGTACATGAGAGCAACCCACCGAGATGCACTGAGGTGCTGACCAATCCTTATGAGGTGTCGCTTTTTCTCCTCTTTCACATCTTTCTACTCTTCCTTCTCATTGCTCCTTTCTTCTCAGTCTCTCTTTCTCTCCCAGGTACTTCTCTCTCCTTCGTCCACATCTCAGCAGCTTCCCTGGGCATCATTAAGCCCCAGCAGTGATGTGCAGACCCAAATATCCAAGACCTCATTCCCAAAGGTACAGGCCCTGCTAGGAGCATGCGGGGACTAACTGATGTGGCAGAGATATGAGACAAGGAATGCTTCTTCCTGTTACCTCTCAGAAAATATCCATCTGACTATCTGAAAATTCTGACATTGAGACCATGAGAAGGTCTAATACTTATGCTAAGCTCTTAACAGAAATCAGAAATCATATTCAAGTTAATTTCTAATGATCTAATCTGAGGTTAAAAGTCAGCACATACAATGCAAATACATAGGTAAGTTGCCCTCATAGATAGGGTTGGGGCTGGGAGTGATATTCAAAGTACTATGTTGTTGCACTTCTAACATGCACATTTTTTTCACATTTCATCACCCCTGAAGTCAAGACTTCAGGCATCCTCACATCTGTTACTAGGCAGGCAGCCATGGTGACGTGGTTGTCTTTGCCTGGGCTGTGTGATCGTGGTCATGGTTCCTCATATTGCGATCACTTCAAATGTGCATTCAGAGTTCTGCACCTGTTGGGTTTCATTTTCATTTAGAATGCAAACTAAAGGGCACATAGAAGGGCAACATAGCCTTTTCCTAGTTTCACTGGGATATTTAGAGGGCAGAGCTTGTGGGTTAAGAATCTTCTTAATATGTAATACCTGCTGAGACTGGTTTGGCTCAGTGGATAGAGCATCGGCTTGCGGACTGAAGGGTCCCTGGTTCGATTCCAGTCAGGGGCATGTACCTTGGTTTCGGGCACATCCCCAATAAGGGGTGTGCAAGAGGCAGCTGATCGATGTTTCTCTCTCATTGATGTTTCTAGCTCTCTATTGCTCTCTATTCCTCTCTCTTCCTCTCTGTAAAAAAATCAATAAAATATTTTAAAAATAAATAAATAAATAAAAATATGGAATACCTATAAGAAACTTCATTGGACCGTGGCAATGATAGCTTCTAAAGATAAAGCCAAATTTTTACTTTTGCGTCTTCAAAGATAAGTCAAAGGGAAAGCACCAAGAGGAAGATCACAAAGGGCTTCTCCATGGTCATGTTCCCCCAGAAAGCTCCCATTCTGCAAAGTGATGCTGTTAAAGTTTATGTTCCTTGCAAGTCTCCTAGGCCCTGGGATTACAGAGCGAATAAATCCAACAATTCTGACCTCAAGTCTTTTCTAGATATGACTAGGACACCTCTGATCTCACCTTTCTCCCTGAACTCCAAGTCAGTCCATAGACAAGTCTGGAAAAGTGATTTTAATATTTGTGTTAGAAAAAATATTAGCCATCTTTTAACAGTAACTATGAAAGCAGAACACAGCCATACTCTATAACACAGCAATTCCAGCTCCAGGTACATACCCAACAAAAAGACATGCTTTGTTTACCAAATGGCATGTATTAGAACAGCCGTGGGCAAACTACGGCCCTAGGGCCGAATCTGGCCCGTTCGGCTGTTCTATCCAGCCCGAGGAGCCAAAAGAGCGGAGGGTTCTCTTGCTCTCCCCTCCACTCCTTCACCAGCAATCCAAGATGAGAGTGCCAGCATGGTCAGGTTGCTTTTGTCCCGGCCCTCCGGTCCAGTTTAAGAACCCATTGTGGCCCTCGAGTCAAAAAGTTTGCCCACCCCTGTACTAGAATGTCTGGATATTAATCTCTTATTAATAGCCTTGAACTAGAAACAACTAATGTCTGTCAACATTACAATGAACATGTAAATTGCCGAAACCGGTTTGGCTCAGTGGTAGAGCGTCGGTCTGTGGACTGAAGGGTCCCGGGTTCGATTCTGGTCAAGGGCATGTACCTTGGTTGCGGGCACATTCCCCAGTAGGGGGTGTGCAAGAGGCAGCTGGTCGATGTTTCTCTCTCATCGACGTTCCTAGCTCTCTATCTCTCTCCCTTCCTCTCTGTAAAATATCAATAAAATATATTTTTAAAAAAAAAACAAAAAAAAAAACAATGAACATGTAAATTGTATGTTGTTCATGCAATCATGTACTCTAAAGCCATAAAAATGAACAATATACAATTACATGCGACAACATGGAAGAATCACACAGACATAATATTGAATGTCAGTAAAGGACTCATACCATCTGTGTAAGTTACGTTCTAGCTATCGCTTGCTGTGTAACAAATGATTCCAAAAGTTTGTGTGTTTAAAAAACAATATTTTGGGCTCATGAATCTATATTTGGGGAGAGCTTAGTGGGGGACAGTTCACTCCGCTGCACTCTGAGGCAGCTGAGGAGCCTGGGGAAAGCTGGCAGCTGCATCACCTGTAGGCTTTTTGCTCAGGTGTGATGGTGGATGCTGGCTCCACGGGGTCTCTGGTTGGAATACATGCTCATAGACTTGCATGTGGCTGCGCCCCAAGGGTGAGCATCCCAAAAGGATCAGGGAGCAGTCAGAATGCCTATTATAACTCAGCTCCAGAAGCCACAGTGTCCCTTGTGCCATAGTCACTGGTCCACACACACTTAAAGGGAAGGAAAAGAGACCCTGCCTCTTAGTGGAGGTATCTCAGCATCACATTGTCAGAGAGGCATGAAAAATACTAATGCAGCCATCTTTAAAAAGTACACCTGTCACAAAATACCAAACAGGCAAAATGAATCTGTGGTCTTAGAGGGGTATTGGTTACACTAGGAAGTGGGTGGTGGCTAAAAGGGAACACAAGAGGAGTTTCTGGGGTGCTCATGATGTTCTGGGTCACTTTGTGAGAATTCATCAGGCTGTACTGACAAGTGCACATTGTGGATGTATGCTTATAACTCAATAGAAAAATGTAAGGATATCAGAAATGATATTTGCAACTAAGCCTAGTGAATTCAGTAGGTCCAATCTAAAATTTCCTCAACAATAGCCCCACCACTTCCACTGGGTACAATAGAGAAGTGAATAAAAGCACTCAGTCAAACGCCAGCCCTATCTATCTTGCCAACAAGGAGCAAATGGGTCTCTTTTTTCAGGGCCGGGGAACGATTAAAGCCCACGGTGACGGCTCATTTTATGTAACAAGTTGGCTGGGTCACACTGGCCAGATGTGTAGTCAAACATTTTTCTGGATGATTTGGGGAGAGAGTTTTTGCCTGAGATTAACATTTAAATTGGAGCACTGTTAGTAAAGCAGATTATCTCCATAATGTGGATGGGCCTCGGCCAACCAGTTGAAGCCTGAATAAACCAAAGATCAACCTCTCCCAAGCAAGAAGAATCTTGTCAGGACTTGAAGTACAATTTCAGCTCTTTTTTGAGTTTTCAGCCTGTAGCTTTTGGACTTTTAGGTCTCCATAATTGCATGTTCTTTCTTACTTAAACTAGACCTCTCAGGGAGCTGGAGAAATTTTGCCCAGCTCTAATTTTCATGTCCATGTGAGGTTCCAATCTCTCCCTATGGTCTCCTTTCATTTCGAGCTTTCTTCCAAACCCTACTTTCTCCCTCCATACTCCTTTGTAAATCCAGACTTAAGCCCAACTCCTCACTAGTTTTTTTTAATCATTTATCTCAATTATTTTATGAATTTATTGACTTTACTAAAGGTTCATGAGGGTAAAATAATTTCTGTATTAGTCAGCTCTTGCCACACGTGCTATGCAAATCTCAAAGCACAGTGCTATACAACATCAGAATGTATTCCCTGGTCACATATCAGTGGATGGTGTGCTTGGCACAAGCTGTGGGTTGGACTCAGTTCTTTGTGTGTTCCTCATGCCCTTGGTCCTACAAATACCCCAGGCATGTTTTTACCATGTTGAAAGTAAGGTGTGACCCAGAGCAAAATCCCTGCCCAAGAGCATTTCAAACTTCTAGCCATGTCATATCTGCTAATATCCCATTGGCCAAATCAAGTTAAAAAAGGAAAACCTAAAGTCAAGGGATAGGGGAGAACACTCAGCCCCATCCATTAGGCCAGTGGTCAGCAGACTCATTAGTCAACAGAGCCAAATATCAACAGTACAACGATTGAAATTTCTTTTGAGAGCCAAATTTTTTAAACTTAAACTTCTAACGCCACTTCAAAATAGACTCACCCAGGCCGTGGTATTTTGTGGGAGAGCCACACTCAAGGAGCCAAAGAGCCGCATGTGACTTGAGAGCCACAGTTTGCCGACCACAGCACTAGGCCATGACAAGAATATAGGTACATAATCCTGGAGGAGAGGGAAGAACTGGAATTAAATATTCAAACTTCTACAGCTGGGTCTCCTGCCATCCTCCAGCCTCACACCACCTCCTTCCCCTTTCCCCTTCACCCCACTTCTCTCCAGGGCTTCAGGAGAAAGCCTTCCCTCCACCTCAGCAGAACAGTTTACCTTACATTCAAGCCTCACACTTGTTTTCTTCTCCAAAGTTCAAACCACCTGCTCAATGGAAGTGACTCTTTCCCCCTGTGGTCTCCAGAAAGCTTGCTAAGAAACGGAAATTGTCCAGAACCAATGTGTAGAATAAGCAGGGCTCCTTAGTCGGGCTATGATGCTGCTGAGCCATCCACTATGAAACTCTAGAAAGAAAAACAAGCCATTGCCTTTCTCAGGCAAGTTCTAAAGTCGGGGTGGAGGGGGCAGGGGAGATAAATATTGAATCTCCAGGCTCCAAACTCATTAAAAACAAAGAGTAAAGTTTCCCTGGGGGATTGCCGACTCTTCTTCTGAATGGACTTCTTGTCCAAAACACAAACAAAAGAAATGTTTCTAGGGCTCCGGGGGAGCACTCTAATGGAGCAGCAATGGAGACCAGAGCATCCATTACTGGTGCCAAAGTGTATCCCTGGGCAAACTGGGGAAATCAGGCAGAAAATTAACCCTTTGTTTCTGACACAGGCTCATTCTCATCTGTCCTGACGCATGGCTCACTCTGCACAGAGTGTGAAGGAGGCCAGGATGGAAACTGGAGGCAGCACCACCTCACCCTCCTTGGGGCCACTTTGATGTTGAATCATTTTGCGAATAGATAATCAACACATCCACAGCTCTCCTGGGTATGAAGGCTGTTGCTCCAGAAATATGACAGAGATTTGTCACTAGGTTTACTTTAGAAGTGGAGCAATGTAATCAGTTTACATACAATATTTCAGAAAGATGAGGAAAAGCCAAGCATTCAGACACAGGCTACGACCCATGATGAGAGAGCAGACTGCTGGACAGTCAGGGTTCTGGACAGTCAGTTTTAGAGCTGACCCGCAGGTCGCTGTGGGTCTATGGCATTACATTAATTCTAAGACTTTTTCCCCTACCCTACCAGCTCTGAGACTGGGACTCATCTTATTATCACAGGCCCCTTACAGCCACTTCCTCTGGGAAGCAGTCATACAGTGGCTGTGCTCTGCACATGCTCCAGCGTCTAAAACACCACATTGAAACTCACAGAGTGGCTGTGGCAACAGGGGAGATCAGGGCTGGGAGGGACGAGAGGAAAGTAAAATATGTGCTTGGCAGGCCTCTCAAAGCAGGAATAGAAAGAAGGCTAGCTTTCCAGAATTGCAAACCCAGCCTAGGGGCCCAAAGCCAATGTCTTTTAGTTCTTGTGTGAATTATACTAATTGGGACTCAGGCATTGGAGGTCAGAGGAAGGGAATAAGTTTTCACCAACCATCCCTTGAAATCTGGCCAAGTGAGTGATAGGCCAGAATAGTCAATGAAAACACATGGGCAGTGTGGGCAACCAGAGGGGAATGGACTCAAATCTGCCATCAGATTGTAAGTAAATGTTTTAAGTGTTTCAAGAATGTTTAATAATCTGCACACTGGGAAGATAGGGAGATAGATGGGAAGCAAATCTGGAAACAACCTACCTACAGTAGAATGGAGAAATAAATTGCTGTATATTCATAAAATAACATAGCAAAGAGGGTGAAGGAGCCAAAATATATACAAGAAACTCATGCACTTTGTATTTAGCAAGTTGAGCCAAAGAATTCAGATACAAAACATACTAAGGGTAAGATTATTTATATAAAAAGCAAAAACGGAGAAACCAAGATGGCGGCATAGGGTAGACACCCAAATGCAGCCTACCACAACAAATTTGAATTTAGAACTGGAAAACAGGGGAGGCATTTCCCTGAAACACTGGATGGCTGGCTGAAAGGAGGCTCTGCCATCTGGGAAGGAGAGAAAAGGCACGCTGACTCTCAGAAACTGTGAAGGTACAGAGAACTGTGAGTGTGAAAAAGTGGTGGCTTAATCTCAGCATGTGTGGAGAGGGCGGGCCAGGCTGAATTTGCTGCTGGCTTACTTCTGGCTCACGGAGAGGGAAGACAGCTAACTCGAGGCTAGCTTTCTTGTTCGAGAGGAAAACAGAATCACCCTATTGCTCTGATAGATAGCCCCAGTCAGGGAGAGGCCAGACTGTCAGCCAGCAGGCAGAGATCTCTCGGAAGTGTGTGAAGCCAGAGGCCATTACTGCGGAACTTGGGGAGGAGCCAACGGGAAAACAAAGCTTGTCTGCACCAACCCGAGACTCCATCCCATCCAAGCTGAGCACAGAAGCTCTCCCAGAGGCTGGCTTTCTCTAAGGAGGGACTGGCCAGAATCCAAAGCTTGTCTGCCCCTTTACCAAAGAGGTGCATGCGCCTGCAACCTATTTTGCGAGACTCACAGCAAACAGAACTTTCTAAGGCGAGATTGACAGGGAACCAAAGATTGTCTGCACCACCCTGAGACTCCACCCCATCCAAGCAGAGTACAGAAGCCCTCCTAGCTGAGACACTGCTGATCCTCACAGCCAATTGGCTTAGAAATCAACACTTCCCAGTGATACCAACAATAAGCAAGGCTTAACAACAAGACTGCACACACATCCCACAAAGGGCTACATCAAGACTGTCCACTGGGAAGGCTGTGCTACTGGGCTCTACCAGAACACCTAGCACACAAAACTATTCCATCAAATCAGGAAAACAACTAAAATGCAGACAAGAAGAAGGACACAAAGGAAGGAGATGGAGGAAAAGAAAAGAATGGACATTGAGTTCAAAACTACAGTTATAAGGCTTTTCAAGAATATCCTTAAAAAAGCCAATAAAATAAATGAGACCTATGAGGATATTAAAAAGGATCAACTAGAAATAAAAAGGGATCAACTAGATATAAAGAAAACATTGCCTGAAATAAAAATATTACACAGAGTCCAAAAAACAGACTGGGAAGAAAATAAAGATAACAATTATGAACAAACACATATCTATCAACAACTGAGTCTAAAAACCAAGGGAAGTAAAAATCATGATGAACAATATTAACTGGTGAATATAATAGAATCAGAGGTATGGAAGGGGAGTGGACTGATGATTCTTGGGGAAATGGAGGGGGGGGCGGGAAGAGACTGAACATAAACTGCACCTATGGATGAGGACAATGGGGGATGGGGAAAGGACAGAGAGTTGAATGGAAACTTCGTGGAGGGGAGCAATGAAGGGGGGGAATGAGGAACATTTGTAATAATATGAACAATAAAGATTTATTTTTTTAAAAAAAAACAGACTGGGAGATCACAAGAATCAAGACGAAGATTTAAAACACAAAGAGCCAGAGGACACTCCTCTGCAGAAGCAAGAAGATAAGAGAATCCAGAAAGTTGAAGATTGTGTAAGAAACCTCTGGGACAATTTCAAGTGAACCAACATCAGAATTATAGGGATCCCAGAAGAAGAGAGAGAGCAAGATACTGGAAGAAATAGTGACAGAAAACTTCCCCCACCTGGGGAAAGAAATACACTTACAAGTCCAGAAAGCCCGCAGGACCCCAAACAAAAGGAATTCAAAGAGGACCACACCAAGACACATCATAATTAAAATCCCAAGAGCAAAAGACAAAGAGAGAATATTAAAAGCAGCAAGAGAAAAGCAGATAGTTACCTATAAAGGAGCACCCATACAACTGTCAGCTGATTTCTCAACAGAAACCATGCAGGCCAGACAGGAATGGCAAGAAATATTCAAGGTGATGAATAGCAAGAACCTACAGCCAAAAATACTCTACCCAGCAAAGCTATCACTCAGAATCGAAGGCCAGATAAAGAGCTTCACAAATAAAGAAAAGCTAAAGGAGTTCATCACCGCCAAACCAGAATTACATGAATTGCTGAAGGGGGTTATTTAGGAAGAGGAAGAAGATAAAGATAAAAATTATGAACAACAAATATGTAACTATCAACAAATGAAACTAAAAACCAAGGGAATTAAAAAATCTGATCAACAGTATTAATGGGTGAATATAATAGAATCAGAGGTATGGAAGGGGAGTGGACTGATGATTCTCAGGGAAAGGGGGAGTGGGGGTGCGGGAAGAGACTGAACAAAAACTGTTCACCTATGGATGAGGACATTGGGAGATGGGGAAAGGACAGAGGGTGGGGTGGGAACCTGGTAAAGGGGAGCAATGGAGGGGGGAAGGAAATGAGGAACATTTGTAATAATATGAACAATAAAGATTTATTTTAAAATAAATAAATAAATAAATATTAAAAAATAAAAAGCAAAAACTGGGAAACTAAATAATGTTATTTTAAGTTGGGATTATGGTTTCCCTTGGTGGGGAGACCAGGTAAGGACTAGGAGGAAATGTGAAGGAGATGTCCAAGGTGCTGGGAATAGGCTTTTCTGGACATGGGTGTTGGTTATATGGGGGTGTTCATTCTGTGAAAATTAACTGAGCGCACACTTAGGATATGTGTGCACCTTCTGCATGTATGTATGTCATTTGTCAATGAAAATATTTTTTTAAAGGAATCGTTCTTTCGTAGCTGAAATTGGAGAGAATCAGGCTGGCTACAGGATCTGGAGGAAGGGGACTACATGGATTCAATAGTCTCCACTTTCATCAGCCTGCCAAAAACATCGCCCCAAGCAAATTACATACTGTTTGTCACTACAACTTAATGAAATACAACTTAGCAAACAAAACAAAGAGCTCCCTTGAAGCAAATTTCACACACTTCAATCAGGGCTTGAAAGATATAGGCTTCCTTTTCTCCCCATTGGTTTTACTGATATATAATTGACACATAACATTGTATTCGTTTTAAGTGTGCACCATAATGATTTGACCACCACGATAAGTTAGTTAACATCCATCAGCAGATATAGTTATAATTTTTTCTTGTGATGAAAACTTTTAAGATCAACTCTCTTATATGCTTCCTTTATTTATTTATTTTTTTGGCGGGGGTGTTAATCCTCACCTGAGGATATTTTTTTCCATTGATATTTTACAAAGAGTGGAAGGGGAGAAACCAATATGGCAGCATAGGTAAACACCTGAACTGCTGCCTCACACAACAACTTCAAAACTACAACTAAAAGATAAAATGGACATCATCCAGAACCACAGGAAGGCTGGCTGAGTGGAAATTCTACAACTAGAAGAAAATAGAACAGCACACTGAGACTCAGAGGAGGTGCGGAAGTAAATTCAGAGATATGGAGGCTGGCAACTGAGTACAGGAGGGAGACACAAGCTCCTGACTACACTGAACTCCAGTTCTGGGCAAGAATCAGGGGACACAGACTCACACAGAGAGAAACTGGACTGGCTAGCACTGGGTGGGACTCAGGGGCAGCTTTCTCTAAGAGGTGCTTGCAGCAATTACTGAGACCTAGGGCCTGTTAGGATAGGGCTGATGGGAAGCCATTACTGTTTGCTCCACCCTGAAACTCCACCCCACCCCAGCTGTGTGCAGAGATGTTTGCATAAGAATGGTCTGGTCCTTTGAAAGTTAAACTTACCTAATAAACTGCAGCTGAGTCAGAGAAACCAAGAACATCCCAAAGAAGGCCCAAGGCCCCACAGCAGTTTGCATTGCTTCACAGCTGGGCCTCATCTGGGCACCTCCAAAACCGAAACAAAGAAGAGGAATCTGAAGATCTCTCCATAGCTCCTGCAGGATGGCCTCAGGCAAAGGCTAAATTAGCACCTCCTTGGAGATCCAAGAGCCAGTGTACCCAGGGGTCATAGTGGGACCATCAGATTACAACTACTCAGACCCATAAGGGACACACTCAAAGGGCAGAGTCAGTGAGCATCAAAGCCCCACTGAAGCAAGTCTTGCTTCATAAGGGTGTCTCCAGCACAGAAGTTCTCCCAGCATAGACACAACTAATCCTTACAGCCAATTGGCCTGGAGGTCAATTCCTCCCAGTGATACCAACAATAATCAAGACTTAACTACAACAAGACTGTGCACACAGCCCACAAGGGGTACACCAAGAATGTCCACCACAGGTAGCTGGGAAGACTGAGCCACTGGGTCCTATAGGACATCTAGCATACAAAGCCACTCTATCAACTCAGGGAAGAGGCCAAAATGCGGAGACAAAAAAACAGGTCACAAATGACAGAAATGGAAGAAAGCAAATGACTGGATATAGAGTTCAAAACCACGGTTATAAGGTTTTTCAAGAATTTCCTAGAAAAGGCCGATAAATTTAGCGAGACCCTCGAGTATATGAAAAAGGACCAATTAGAAATTAAACATGCACTGACTGAAATAAAAAATAATATACAGAGATCTAACAGCAGACTAGAGGATCACAAGAATCAAGTAAATGATTTGAAATACAAAGAATCAAAAAACACTCAACCAGAAAAGCAAAAAGAAAAAAGAATCCAAAAATATGAAGATAGTGTAAGGAGCCTCTGGGACAACTTCAAGCATACCAACATCCAAATTATGGGGGTGCCAGAAGAAAAAAGAGAGCAAGATACTGAAAACCTATTTGAAGAAATAATGTCAGAAAACTTCCCCCATCTGGTAAAAGAAATAGACTTACAAGCCCAGGAAGCGCACAGAACCCCTAACAAAAGGAATCCAAAGAGGACCACACCAAGACACATCATAATTAAAATGCCAAGAGCAAAAGACAAAGAGAGAATATTAAAAGCAGTAAGAGAAAAACAGTTAGTTACCTACAAGGGAGCACCTATACCAGGGGCGGGCAAACTTTTTGACTCGAGGGCCACAATGGGTTCTTAAACTGGACCAGAGGGCTGGAACAAAAGCATGGATGGAGTGTTAGTGTGAACTAATATAAATTCAAAGTAAACATCATTACATAAAAAGGTACGGTCTTTTTTTTTTTTCTCAATAGTTTTATTCACCGGATCTGGCCCGCAGGCCGTAGCTTGCCCAGCCCTGACCTATATGATTGTCAGATGATTTCTCAACAGAAACTATGCAGACCAGATGGGAATGGTAAGAAATATTCAAAGGGATGAATAGCAAGAACCTACATCCAAGATTACTCTACCAAGCAAAGCTATCATTCAGAATTGAAGGTCAGATAAAGAGCTTCACAAATAAGAAAAAGCTAAAGGAGCCGAAACCGGTTTGGCTCAGTGGATAGAGCGTCGGCCTGTGGACTGGAAGGTCCCAGGTTCAATTCCGGTCAAGGGCATGTACCTTGGTTGCGGGCACATCCCCAGTGGGGGGTATGCAGGAGGCAGCTGATTGATGATTCTCTCTCATCGATGTTTCTAACTTTCTATTCCTCTCTCTTCCTCTCTGTAAAAAATCAAATAAAAGAAATAAATAAAATGTTTTAAAAAATAAAAGAAAAGAAAAAAGAAAGAAAAAGCTAAAGGAATTCATCATCACCAAACCAGTATTATATGAAATTCTGAAAGGCATTCTTTAAGAAGAGGAAGAAGAAGAAAAAGGTAGATAAACATTATAGACAACAAATACATATCTATCAACAAGTGAATCTAAAAATCAAGTGAATGCCAAAGCCGGTTTGGCTCAGTGGAGGCGCCAGCCTGAGGACTGAAAGGTCCCGGGTTCGATTTCGGTCAAGGGCATGTATCTTGGCTGCGGGCACATCTCCAGTGGGGGGTGTGCAGGAGGCAGCTGGTCGATGTTTCTCTCTCGTCGACATTTTCTAGCTCTCTATCTCTCTCCCTTCCTCTCTGTAAAATATCAATAAAATATATTAAAAAATAATAATAATAAAAATCAAGTGAATAAAAAAATCTGATGAACAGAATAAAGTGATGAATATAATAGAATCAGGGGGCATAGAAAGGAAGTGGACTGACAATTCTCAGGGGAAAGGAGGTGTGAAGGATGTGGGAAAAAATCTTACACCTATGGATGAAGACAATGGGAGTGGAGGGGAGGTAAGGGCAGAGGGTGGTGTGGGAACTTGGTGGAGGGGAGCTATGGGGGGATAAAAGAGGAACCATTGTAATAATCTGAACAATAAAAATTTATTGAAATGGATAAAAAGAGTGGAAGGGAGGAAGGAAGGGAAGGAGTGAGGGAGAGGGAGAGAGAAAGAGAGAAACATTGATGAGAGAAAGAGACATTGATTGGTTGTCTACCCAGGATGCATGCTTCCTACCCAGGTTACCAGGGATCGTGCCTACAACCCAGGTACGTGCCCTTGACAAGAAATCGAACCTGTGACCCTTCAGTGCATGGGCCGATGCTCCAACCACTGAGCAACACCAACCAGGGCCAGTTTTTTTTTTTTAGGAAGAGTTGAAGCATATGCATTTTGTGTTTGTACACACACACACACACACACACACACACACACACACACATACACCCCACACTCAATAGCCTCTGGTAGCCATCTTTTGTAATCTAGACTTTCCCATAGCTCTGATGCAGTCATTCCATTTGCCCGTTTTATAATCCCCAGTCTCTCCCCCAACCAGTCTTTCTTCCCCTTCCTCCCACACTTTATGAGCCAAATTTAACAAAAAGTGGTTATTTATTCTTTTAACACTGACTGAGCACCTGCATGACCCAAGACTGTGCTACCTGTTTGATGTAGTAATTTGACCGCAACTGAATGAGACCAGGATCATGACCATTTCACAGATAAAGAAGCTGAGACTCAGAGAGGCCTTAGGGCTTATGCAAGGTCACTGACTAGGCGGCAAGTGGTAGAGCTGCGATTCCACTCCTTGTTGGTAATAATTGTAATCTTGATTTTCCCTTTACCTATTACCACGTAGGGAGCCACCCCAAAACAATGGCTTAAAGTAAGAACAATCATTTGCTTTGCTCAGTCTGGGAGTTAACTGGGCTTGGCCAAGCAGTCCTTGCTCAGAGTGATACATTGTCTGCATTCATCTCCAAGGACTCCTCACTAAGAATCTGGATTCCCCCAGCATCTCTCTGGTCTCCTCATGTGGAGTCTCCTGCACACAGCAACCTCCGGGGGGCAGGACTCCTCCATGGGGCTGAGTGTGTGTCTGTGAGACACTGGCAGAGGCCTAGGAAGCCCCTCAGCATCACGTCTGCCACGTTCTGTTCATCGAGACAATCACAAAGGCCTGCGTAGGTTTACAGGGAGAGGACCTAGATTCTACCTCTTGATGGGAGGCGTGTCCAAGAATGCATGTTTTAAAACACCACAACCTATACTTTATTATAGTGGATGCTGACAATAATCACTGTCCCAACATTTCACTTTCTTCCCCGCTTATAACAATGGAATACACTTCCCTACCTTCTGGTCCTCAGTTTGGCCATGTGACTCAGTATGGTCAGTGGGGAGTTAGCCCAGTGATGTGTGCACAAGGTTGGGACAGACTTGCACAGTCTGGTTTGCTCTCCTTACCATTGCCACAGGAAAAGCATGCCTGGCAAAGCCAGCCTGCTGGTGTGAGGAGGAGGAAGAAGGGATGAGACATGGAAGAAGCAGAGCCCAGTCAGCTCAGCCTAGGTGAGCAAACCTGTAGATTCATGAGAATCAGTCAGCATTACCTTAAGACACAGAGTGTTGAAACAGCTTGGGGCTCAGTGTTTTCAACACTGGAAGTAAATGGTGCACTACCACTCAAAAAAAAAAAAAAGACATTGGACCCAACTTCAGAAAGAATATTTGAGAGATGTGAGAAAGCCATATGTTTAATCGTATACGAGTGCTACTCAAGATGAAGAAAACATAAATAGGTGACAATTTATGTAAACCACGCTGGCTAATGACTGTTCAGCAAATTTTTCAAGGTTCTGTACCCCTGAGCCCCACAGAAGTGATTTCTCCAGACTCCCATCAAAGCCACTGCCTGAGCCCTGCTCAGACCTAGCTGCCTCGAAGCAGCTCACTGATGTCAGTTCATTGTGATGCCTGAGTCCCAGAGGGGGTGTGGTGGGTGGGCCCACTGTGTCCTGCGTGCTGTGTGGGCATGAACAGGGGAGAGCATCTCTGAGTGAGCCTCTGTAATGAAAACAATCAAAACTCATCAGTCAGTTGTCTTGAGCTCTGGTAGTCACTATTTCTTTTTTCAAAAAGGAGAAAAGAAAAACAAATTTTTACTTGCCCTTTATTAAACTTCCTTTACAAAAATGATTCTGCATTTCTGATTTCCATCCCTTATGGAGCTGGCTCTCCTTCCACCACCACAATTGCCTCCCCAAGAGACATGAGAAGTAGTTCAATGAGAAGACACTGGAATCAGAATGAGAACAATTTGAAGCTGGAAGGAGTGTAAGAAGTACTCCCAATCCAACTCATCTGATACCCCAAGAGGGGCAAGACTGGAGCCCAGAGAGGGCAGATGACCTCCTGGTGGTCACCCTGTGAGACTCAGCACTAGCTTGAAATGTAGCTCAGGTCTACCTTTAGGCGTTTCCCTGGAAACTAGTGAAGTCCATGGAATCACAGCAACCATGGTCTTGCATTCTGTGAATTTCAGTTTATTCAGCTCTAAATGAGCAAACTCTGGATTGAGTGGATTCCAAAGTCCTGTCCACCTCTGACTTTTTATTTTATTCTACTAGAGGCCTGGTACACAAAATTCATGCATTGGGGGGGGAGTGTCCCTCAGCCCAGCCTGCACCTTCTCCAATCTGGGACCCCTCAAGGGATGTCCAACTGCCCGTATAGGCCCAATTCCGGTAGGATCAGGCCTAAACGGGCAGTCGGAAATCCCTCTCACAATCCAGGACTGCTGGCTCCCAAATGCTAGCCTGCCTGCCTTCCTGATTGCCCCTAACTGCTTCTGCCTGCCAGCCTGATCACCCCCTAACCACTCCCTGCCAGCCTGACTGATGCTTAACTGCTCCCCTGCCAGCCTGATTGTCCCTAACTGCCCTCCCCTGCAGGCTTGTTGCCCCCAACTGCCCTCCCTTGCAGGCCTGGTCCTTTCCAACTGCTCTTCCCACTGGCCATCTTGTGTACACCTGGGAGCACCCATCTTTGACCACATGGGGGCAGCTATCTTGTGTGTTGGAGTGATAGTTAATTTGCATATTATTCTTTTATTAAAATAGGATGGGAAGAGCTCAGAGACACTATACTACTCTCAGTAAGACATTTGGGGTCAAACAAACCTATTCTCACTTCCCAGTTCTACCCTGTCCTTGTGCCCTCACTGGCTAAAATCCTGACTAATATATGTGGCTCCCTGGAAATAGGCAAGAACATCTCCAGAAAAATCTACCATCACCCCACTGAACCTCCTCAGACTACAAAACAACAGCCACTTTGAGGCGAGGCCCTTTCTGATCAGTTCTTTAAGGGAAAACCTTTCCTCTGTAGGAAATGTTTCAGGGGCTGCCAGCCAGACCATGGAAAAGCCCTTCACAGCTGCCCCAGGGGGGCCAGCAGCCCTCCATCACAGATTCTCCCCGATCGCTCACCCTGCCCCCAGCGCTGTGGCTCCTCCAGGTCCCACCCCCACCAAAAGCCTGCAGTTACATCCCCGAGGACCGCCTTCCCCACCATATCACAGGCTGCCTGCAAACAGCCTGGGCTTTGGGAGGCTCCAGCTGTTTTTCCAGAGTTAACTAAACAGCCATTTAATCACACTGCTGGGCTACATAAATAGTGTGCTCCACAACATGGTAAAAAGCAGATTTTTTAGGAGGTGACAGATGTTTCTTGTGATTAAGCAAGTCACAGGTCTGAAAGAAATGTGTGTGTTTTTCCCCCAAAAGGAAAATAAGAGAGAGGATCTGCCGGTGCCGCCCGTGAGGACTCCATGACGTGCGTGAGCACGGGCACTCTGCAGCCTTCCTTCCTGCTGTCAGTTTCTCTCCAAAACCCAGCATGCGGGGCCCTATTAGGGGCAAGTTCCTCAGCCAGGGACTTGACCCCTCTGGGAGCAGGAAATTGGAAGAACACACGGGTGACAGCAGGTAGGGGGGACATGCTTTACTATGAACAAAGCAGCCAAACACTCGCTGGTCAGTGGCAACTTACGTACACGCTCAAACAAAAGAGGCCTCATGCCAATTAGTGACTCCCATGCTACATTAACTGGCAGGTTATATAAGAGTGCGCTTGCCAGTGCGAATATTGCTCCTGCTGAGTCACGGCCCTCCTGCATGTGTAGGGTACAGGGGCCTTTCACCTCTGGCATACTCTGGTCAGGGCCCACACAGACCCAAAGTCCAGGACTATGAAGAGGCCAGAGGCCCAGCGAGTCGGACAACAACCCCAACATGGGCTGCTTTTCTGCCCCTGGATTTGTCCCACTTCTTGACCCATGTCAAGAACATTCATGAAGCACCTACTGTGTGCAAGACACCACCCCGTGACTAACAAATACAAAGTGACAGAAAGGGGCTTCAATCACATAGACAAGAGGCTCACAGCAGCGCTGTTTGAAACAGCCACTATGTGGAAACCATCCAGATACAATGGGGGCCCCTCATACCACACACAACGGTACACGTGAGTCTCAGAGAATGCTAAGTGGAAGAAAATACAGACAGATCTAAAATCTATGATGTCAGAAATCACATAATGGTTATCCTCCAGGAGAGAGTAGCTAGGAGGGGGCAGGAGAGGGGTTCCCGGGGTGCTCGTCATAGGCTATTTTTAGAGCCGGGTGCTGGTTACAGGGGTTTGTTCCATTTGGGAAAGTTTCTTGAGCTGCACATGTAGGATCTGTTGACTTCTCTCTATAAAAAGTGCATGTAAAAAAAAATAAGTAAAAGCAACTTGCCTGAGGTCCCACAGCTGAGAAGTCGCTGGGGCAATACTCACCCCTGGCAGTCTGGTTCCAGAGTCCAAGGTCTCACACCAATACCCTGCTGTCCCCACCAATTAGAGCCCTGCTGTGGTGGCCAGAACACAGCACCCCCTCTGGTCCTTCTTTGGGTCTCACTTTCACTGTCTATTCTGGCTCTTGGCTGCCTGAGGCTCACTGCGTGGAGCCCACTCTGCCTGGGGGTCAACAACCCCTGTCCCAGGAGCAGCTCTCCTCCTTTGTCTGAAAAAAATGTCCTCAAATGTGCTCTTTTCTTTGTTGGTGAGGAGAAACAGGAAGCATGCAGCTCTACCCCTCACTGGCTCAACTCCTGACTGGGAATCAAACCCAAGTAAACTGCTGTGCTGGGGTCTGCTCTGGAGCATCAGGTTTCATGCAGCCCCTGCTCAGTGTGCTTCCCTGACTGCCCAGTTCCCTGAAGCCACATTCTGCTTTCTTCCCTTTTGCCAATACTGACTTTCTGAAATTATCTTGTTTTTTGTTTACCATTTATTTCCTTCCCACTACCCACATATATCCTGATCTGAAAATAAAAGTTCTGGGAAAGGAGGAACCACAGCATGCCTGCCACTATTCCCTAGCACTTAGGACCAGCAATGATGTCCAGAATCCTATTCTATATAATAACAGCTTAATATGACCGTTCGTTTGACCATTTGACCAGTCACTATGACATGCACTGACCACCAGAAGTCAGATGCTCCAACCAGTAAGAGAAACCACTGGAGGGCACCGATAAGGACTGGACGAGATGGGCCGGACACATCCTAGAACTCTCCCACGGCCCCTCCCCCACTGGCCCATCTCCTGCGGTTCCTCCTCTGCCTTTAAAATATTCTAATTAATTTCCTTTCAGTGTGCATGAATGGGTGCACCGGGCCTCTAATATATAATAATGAGTATGGCCCACCCGGTATGGCTCAGTGGCTGAGCATCAACTATGAACCAGGAGGTCCCAGGTTTTATTCCTGGTCAGGGCACATGCCTGGGGTGTGGGCTCGAAACCCAATAGGGGGTGTGCAGGAGGCAGCCGATCAATTATTCTCTCTCATCATTGATGTTTCTATCTCTCTCTTCCTTTCCCTTCCACTCTGAAATCAATAAAAGTATATTTTTAAAAAATAAATAATGAGTATGGTGAAGGATAAACCAATCTGAATACACACCTGGGCGAATCCTGGTTCGTAAATAACCGGTATATAGCAGCTTAATATCATTAATGCCTAACACATGATAGATGCTCAGTAAATATTTGTTAGATGGGCTAATCAATCAGTCAATGGACAAAGGAAATCTGGCAGTTCACTGCTAAAAATCCAAAATCTGCCCTAATTTAAACCCTCCAGAATAGAAAGCTTGCCTTCATTGATGGGGCTTCCTGAACCTCATGCCTAAACACATGTGAATGGATTCACGTAGGAGCTGAGACTTCCCTGTTTCCCATTTGAGGAATGGAGAAATCCACTACAAGGAAGTGGGGGCCTTACTAGTTGCCCCAGAATTTCGATCTGTCTACATCCAAGCACGGGACTTCAGAGAAACCTGTACAGGGGGCCATGAGCTATTTGCTCCATCTCTTCTAGGCCCTGATGCACGGCTAAGCTTTTTTCTGAGCTAAAAGCCCAGGCACTATCTCCTTTCACCAGCCTGGATTCGAGGTGCTTTTAGCCTCTCCTGAACCCTAAGTTCCTGCTATAAGGATTGTCTTCCAGTTGGAGGTCACCTTCTTAAATTGAGAGGAAGTACTTCCCATCTCAACACTTAGCACAGAGCCCACCCAGGGAAAATGGGCAATAACTGTTTGCTAAATGAACTGTTCAAATGATGAATTGGTAAACATTTCAATACTACATTGTGGTAAGTTCCTAGCACGGCATGCAGGCCTCACACTCAATACTTCCCCTGTACTGGAAGGACACACAAGAAGCCAGTAACTGGCTTCCAGTCCTAAAACTAGAGGAACTAAATTGGGCTACAACTCAAAGGAGCTCAGAGCAGAATCTTCCCTCAACCCCCCAGATGAGAGCCCAGCCAGGCCAGCACCTTGGTTTTAGGATGTGACATGAGATTTTAAAAAATGGGACAAGGGCACCAAAACCGGTTTGGCTTAGTGGATAGAGTGTCAGCCTGCGGACTGAAGGGTCCTGGGTTTGATTCCAGTCAAGGGCATGTTGGTTGCGGGCACATCCAAATAGGTGTCCAAGAGGCAGCTGATCGATGTTTCTCTCTCATCGATGTTTCTAACTCTCTATCCCTCTTCCTTCCTCTCTGTAAAAAAATCAATAAAATGTGTGTGTTTTTTAAATGGGACAAGGGGATCAGGAAAAGTATGAAAATATGAATATTCTCTGTATTCTTCTTTGTACTATTTGGATTTGTTTTCCATATGCATATTTTTTTCAAAAAAAATTTTAAGGAGTTTGCTTATTCACTCAACAACTGTAGAGTATACAGTGGGTGTCAAGCATTGAGAGAATGAAACAAAGCAAAACCAGGCAAGATCCTGACTGATGCCTGCCCTCAGGAGCAGGCTGGCACTGCAAGGTGTGTAGGTCAGCCACATAACTTGCCCTTCTGAGGAAGGTGACACCTAACTGAACATCACAACAGCAATGTAAAATGAGACTATCCTGGGCAAAACAAGATTTGGTTGGCCCAGGTGGGTTAATACCCACCCACAGTCAGAGCACTGGGAGAAAGAGAAGCATAAATACTGTGGGAGATGACAAATGAACCGGGCAGCTTCATGGAGGAGGACCTAAAGGGTAGGTGGGATTTAGATGGTAGATTCAGGAGGGAAACATTAAGGCCCCCAAGAAGATTCTAGCCCCAATCCCCAGGACTATGGATATGATGATATATCACACCCATGAATGCATTGCCTGTCTTAGTCGGCTCATGCTGCTGTAACAAAACACTGTAGACTTGATATCTTAGACAACAGGCATTTATTTCTCTGGTTCTGGATCTGCAAGTCTGAGATCAGGATATAGCTTGGTCAGGTTCTGGTGAGAGCACTTCGCTTGTAGTTGGCACCTTCTTGCTATATCTTCACATGATGAATAAAGAGCGCATTTGAATTGGGTCAGGGAGGGCATAATTATTCAGTCCACAGCATTACCTTACATGGCAAAAGGGACTTTGCAGGTGTAATTAAAGTGACTAATCATTTGACATTAAGATGAGAGATTATCCTAGATTGTCTGAGTGAGCCTCATGTAATCACTCAAGTCCTTTGAAGTAGAGGCAGAAGAGTTCAGAGACATTTGAAGCCTGAGAAAGGACCCCACTTGCCATTGCTGGCTTTGCAAGTGGAGGAACCACATGATCAGTGGGTGGCTTAAAGGAGCTGAAAGAGCATTCTTGGTTCATAACCAATGAGAAAACAGGAACCTCAGTCCTATAAACTTGAGGAACTAAATTAGGCTACAACTCAAATGAGCTCAGAGCAGATTCTTCTCTCAACCCTCCAGATGAGAGCCCAGGCAGGGTTAGAAGGTGGAGAGGAATAGGAGTTTATTCACTCAACAACTGTGGAGTATACAGTGGATGGAACTCCTTGGTTTCAAGCTGTGACATGAGATCAAAGCAGAGAATCCGGCTGAACCTACCCTGACTTCTGACCTGCGGCAACTATGAGACCAAGAACAGGTGCTATTTTAAGGGACTAACTTTGTAGTAATTTGTTACACAGAAATGGAAAACTAACACAGGGTATTTGAGTTAGGGAGAAGAGTAAGATTCACTAAGGGGCAGCTGTGGTCATGAATGTAAACACCTCTGGGGCCTAGCAAAGCAGACCCCGCTAGAGGAACAGCAGTAAGCTCAGTTGGGGAGGGCCACACTGACCCGGGCTGGGAGTCCAAGAGGCAGCATGGAAGGTGCAGGTAGGCCTGAATGCAGTGTCCCCCAAACTATTGCCTGGCAAGAATATGAGCTCAGTATGGCCAAATAATCCAATTTTTTTTTTCAAGAAAACCCAGAAATTCCAATTCTCACATAAAATATCCTCATTCAAACTTTATAAACACTGTGCGGGCAGACCAAGTAACACAGAGATGTGTGTTTGGAGTTATATGTGACCTTCTAGGGCATCAACTGAGTGTCAGAGACAAGGCATAAGGTCTCCAGAACCCTGTGAAAGCCAAGTGTGGCTTTTTCAGGAGAGAGTAGGGAGCCAGTGAAAGTCCTCCCTTTCTCTCATCCAAATAGAGAAAGGGAATTCACATTCATAGAAACCCATGGACTCCAGATGTGACCTATTTGGAGCTCCCAACAACTTGATGTTATAAGGGCTGCTGGCCCCATTTCCAGGCAAGGCAGCTAAGGTGCTGAGTGGCTCAATCATGGCCTGTGATTACACGGATGTGAAGTGCTGACACTGGGCTCAAAACTACATTTGCTTCTACAATCCACTCCACATGGCATCCCCCATCAAGCAATTTTATCCTTTTCATGGAAAAGGGATTTGCTGTTGTGTTTCACAAGGTCTGGCCTCTTCTCCCTCAATTAAGCAGCTCTCTCTCCTTATTCAAGGCCTCTGTTCTTCCTTTTCTTCAGCTCCTACCGTGTTTCCCCGAAAATAAAACATCCTTCGAAAATAATACCTACTTACAGGTTTCCCTCTGAGTGAAATATAAGGCATCCCCCCGAAAATAAGGCCCCTAGGCTCTGTCTCAGAATGAAAATTAATTTACTGTAAACTGGTCGCCAGGGCCGCCCCGACTGGCGTCTAGCAACCAGTGGCATTACGCGGAGTCCTGACATCACTGCTGTGTGAATGGAGAGAAATCAGCGTGGAAACTTTGTGAAACCTAAACTGCAAGAAGTTGTGACTTGGGTGAAGAATTCATGGGAGAAAACCACTGACAGTTGTATTGCAAATGCACTGCGAGCAGGCTACCTTGACAAGTACTCCTCATTTAAAGACAGTGCTATTGCTAAACATGAGAGATTTGTTCCATTGATTCTGAAAGAAATGGAGTCACAAGAAATTCACCAGGAAATTCAGGATTCGAATTGTTATGATGATGTTCCAGAAGATGATTACATGATTGTCATTGAATAAATGAGTAAATTCTTGATACTGTAGGATTCACAGTTTGTCTGGTTTGTGTTGACAACTACCGTACTATGGTACCATATACAGGTAATAAATTTCCTTTATTTTCATTTAACAATAAATGTGTACCATATTCTTCTTCATGGAAAAATAAGACATCCCCTGAAAATAAGACCTAGCGCATCTTTGGGAGCAAACATTAATATAAGACACTGTCTTATTTTCGGAGAAACAGGGTACCATGGGAGCTGCCTATCCATCCCCACAGCACTTCCCTCACCCCCTCCTACATCCCGACCTTTTAGACTCCAACCCCACTGCTCATGTAGCTCAGGCCCTCAGCTTCCCAGTTCCAAATTCCTGAGAAAGGAATCTAATTGGTCCAGATCATGTTTTTGTCTCAAGTCATAATGGATCACTGGCTAAACTTTGGTCAGATGCCAGCCCAGACATGACACTCTGAAACTCTGTCCTCCCTCCCATTCCTCTCCACCCTCTAATCTATCTGTAAGCAACTTGTATTTCAGGGTCAATCCACAAAGGCTACTGATAGCATGAAGAGAACCACTCAGGGAAGCCACTTCTCAAAAACAGCATCCTGAACACCTGTCCAGTCTTGCCTGATATCATGAACATGGCTTGAACGGAGTGCCTGCGCCAGACAAAGTAAGCATTCACAACAGTACAAAAATCAGTCTAAAGCCTCTGAGACATGCCCCCACTGTCCTGCGGGAGCACCATGGGTCACCTGCAGAATGACCCAGGGGAGCAAAGAAACCAGGGAGCTCCATGTCCCCACTCACAAACCCTCAGCAATGTCTTGCCATGAAGTTGAAGCCAATTGAACAAAAGGTCTCTTCCTTTCCCACTAAGAGGAGGAGATTGTGTTAGCAGTGAGACCTCCCTCTGCCTCCTTCTGACTTGGAGAAATCAGGAAGGCCTCTGCAGAGCCACCCAAGTCAGTAAGGGGTTAGAAAGGCAGGCATATAATGAGGTCAGAGGATCCTTGTGCTGAAAGGGATAAGATTTTAAGTCCTCTTTATAAAGCCTTCATTTTGAATGGAGGGCAGCAGATTTTTAAAACAGCCTTGTTGAGCTTATATTGGCACTTAATAAACTGCACATGTATATGTAGTGTACAATTTGCTGTTTGACCTATATACACCTTTGAAACCATGACCGAAATCAAGATAATGAATCTTCCCATCACCTCAAGACTACTCGTTTGTAAACCCCCTCTCCCTTCCCACTTCCCATCCTCCTTTCTTGGCAACCACTGATTTTTTTCCTGTCATTAGGGTTTGCATTTTCTACTATGTTACTTAAATAGAATCATATTGTATGTACATGGTTTTCTCTGACTTCTTTTAGCATAATTATTCTGACATTCCATTGTGCTGTTGTGCACATATCAGTAATTCATTCCTTTTTGTTTCTGAGTAGCAGTCTATGGTATGACATAACACAATTTGTTCATTCATTCACCCGTGATGGACATTTGGTTTATTCCCAGTTTGGGATGATGATAGCATGAACAGATTTTTGTACTTGTACATTTTCCTCTTGGGAAAATACCTGAGAATGGAATAGCTGGATCATTTGGTAGGCATGTGTTTGAGCATGACCAATTTAATAAAACTTCCTTGTGGGTTTCAGAGTGTCTGCGCTGTATATATTTAGCCTACCAAGTAAAGGTACATACAGATCACACAGGAACAAATGACACTCATACTCAACCATGAGGAAGTTACATCAGAAGACAGCTTCATTCCAATTTTCCCAATATGTGGAGAGGGCTTCCAGAGGGGGACATCTCCCAAGATGACCTTCAATTTTGTAAAATATTCAGTGCACAAGCTCCTAACACTTTAGAAATGGCTCACAAGAGGGCTATGTAATCTCTCTCCAGGAGATCCTAAAATAAGGACAACTGGTCTGGAACAGAACAGTTTCAATCAATACTGAAAGCTGTGGCATGGACCAGAGCAGGGGTTCTTCACGATGCTCCCATCAGTATCACCTGGGGACTTAATAAACATGGACCTTCTCCCCAGCACAGACCTTCAGAGTTGAAACTCGGATTGGGGCCCAGCACTCTGGGTTTTCACCAGCCCTCCAGGTGATCTGATGCATGCTCTAGTTTAAGAAACAGTGACCTAGAACAACATTCAAGCCCTTCTACTCACTCAGAGTTAAATACATCAGAAGTCATGATACACCATCACCTCTATGGCCTTGTTCCACCCACACAGCTGGGGAGCCCACCCTCTTAGAATTCTGCAACTCCCTTAGAATTCCGCCAACCTCCTCAAAGACCAAGTTACCAACTGGAATGCAAACATACTCCATGAAGGGCATCACTATTTCCCCAAAATACCAAACTAAGAAAAAAATTCTCAGGAATCAGGAACTCAATCATTGAACCATTTATAACCAACTGTCACCCTGGTTCAGTTGGTTGGAGCATCATCCCATACACCAAAGGTAGTGGGTTCAATTCCCAGTCAGGGCACATACCGAGGTTGCAGTTTTGATTCTCAGTTGGGGCAAGAACGGGAGACAACCAATCCATGTTTCTCTCCCATATAGATGTTCTCTCTCTCTCTCTCTCTCTCTCTCTCTCTCTCTCTCTCTCTCTCTCTCTCTCTCTCTCAACATGTCCTTAGGTGACGGGGTTTTTTTTAATCCAGCTATCAAAACTACCCAGTTCTCTACATGTGGCTTTTACCCTAGCCTATTTCAACATAAATGAATCTAAGAAAAGAAAAAGACAAAGATTTTAGGTGATACACCACTCCAATACTCTTTACTGCTCTAGAACCCTCGCTGCAATTTTACATATGAGCAGAGAAATTAATCAAATGTGACTAGGAAGAATTAGAGTAAAAATATTGGATACTTTTTCTTTTAATCTTCAGTTTAAGCATGATTTCCGTTCAACATTTTAGCTGAAGAGAAATTCTGACCATTTCCTTGGTATTTTTTTCATGCTTAACATTTAGCCCAGTCTTTGAAAACCTTCTCCAGCTTTTGGCCAAGCAGAACTTTGCCACTTACTTTGAACTTGCCGGCAAGGAAAGCCTTGTGAGGGTTTATTTTACCCAAAACCAACTCCATAAAGACAGGTTCCGGGATTGTGAAGACAGTATCTGCAGGGAGCCTGGCAGATCCTGGATACATGTCCCCAGAGCCATTCTTCAGGTCAATGGTCCTCTGCAGGATGGTCTTCCCATCTTTGGTGATGTCCAGCTGGAAGATGGCATTCACTTTCTTTACCATTTGGGCCCCCGCTTCTTTGATGTGGTGGCTAATGTCCTCAAACACCAGGAAGCTCTGTAGTTCTGGCAGCTCTAGAGGGTGTGGCATGGCAGGTTCCGGAGCTGAACCCAGTTCCTTGAACCGACCCACCTGAGGTCCACCCCCTGTTTTGCTCTTGGGTTGATGGTCGGATCTCTTCCACATCTTACTGTGCTGGTCCTCTTGACCTTGTCATCTGGCTTGGGAGCAGCTATGGCCAGATTAATATCTGCAGGTCAGATTGTGACATCAAAGGTAAGGCCAAGCAGGGAGTGAGGCTGTATTGTGTGTGTTGAGGCAGTATTGTTGGCTAATCTGATGCTACCATGTGACATGGGGTGAGGGCTCAGACAGGTCATTATGAGGCAGATCCATACCACCAACCCCTAAACCAATCAGCGCTGTTGGTCTCACAAGCTCAGAAGGACCTGGACCATAGGTTGGGAATAAGGGAAACTGACCCCAGACGGTTCTTTGGTGACATGAGCTCTGTCTTTAGAATGCAGGTGTCTCCCAGTAGCAACCTGAGCTGAGAGAGCAGTTATTCTGATTCCTTCAAAAGTGGATAATCCTTAAGGGGGGAGGGGAGGGGAGGGGAGGGGAGGGGAGGGGAGGGGAGGGGAGGGGAGGGGAGGGGAGGGGAGGGGAGGGGAGGGGAGGGGAGGGGAAGGGTTCGATTCTGGCGGAGGGCATGTGCCTTGGTTGTGGGCACATCCCCAGTGGGGGGTGTGCAGGAGACAGCTGGTCGATGTTTCTCTCTCATCAATGTTTGTACCTCTCTATCCCTTCCCTTCTTCTCTGTTAAAAATCAATAAAATATATATTTAATAATTTAAAAAAAGAATCCCAGTACAGAAGGCTACTATGCACATGGAAAGGTCCTCAACCTCATTAGTCACTGGGGACATGCAAATTAAAACTACAGTGACTCATCACACACAAATAGTTTTTTGTAACTGTGTATGGTAATGGATGTTATCTAGACTTCAAATCATTATGCTGTGCACCTGAAACTAATAATGCTTTATGTCAATCTACCTCAGCTTAAAAAAAGATGAGCAAAGATGTGGAATTATTTTGAGGTGAAGAGAAATGGCACCAACTGGTGATCCCTATCTCCAGACTTTTCTCTCATGTCCCCGCGGGAGCCCAGCTGAAGGGAGCTTTACGCTCCCCTCCTGAACATTCTTCAGCTTCCCAGATCGAGGCTTTGGTATCCTATCCCCTAATTCTATCCAAAACTCTGTTTTTAATTCAAACCTCAGTTTAAACTGTGTCAGCCTCTATCAAGTCCCCTGCCCACCACCGCCACCATGTAGTAGAATTGACACAAACATCTAGTTGGATATGCTTGTATCCAAGAATTCTTGGGGCTCAGACACATGCTAAACTGGGGACAGGTGCACAGGTGCAGCCCAAAACAAGCATGGGAGCTTCTGATAAACAGCATTTCTCTCCCCTCCTTGAATTCTAAAGAAATTGAGAAATAGGTAAAAAATGGCAGATAGAAACCAACATTTTGCCTTTATCACTGATAGAAGCATAGATCACAGAAAAGACTTATATGAGACTCCAATGGGCCTGCCAACTAAACCCCACAATGCGAAGCAGAGTTACCCACCTACCCCTCAGCCACCCTCCTGGGAGCGTTCTGCATGTGAGGCTGGTCAGGAGCAGCCCTCACAGGGAAAACCCTGAGCATGAAGAAGCTCACTTTATACCTCCCATTTTTTTGACTCACCACTCAAAAAAGTCACCTCAACCAAGCGATCAAAAGAGGTGAAGAGAGTCCAAGAGTGATTTGGGGAGAAATCACTTTAGAGGAAAATCCCCCCCCCCCCCTTGAAGAAACCAGAGAATGGAGAAGGCCCTGTCCTCTAGCAAATGCTAGTTCTAGGTGGGGTGGGGTGGGAGGGTATATTCAGGGAGCCTGCTCAGAGAGCACGAATTTGCCTAATAGTCTCTTTTTGTGCTTGTCCCCCCACCTTCACGTTTGTTTATTTTGGTTTTGGGTGTTGTGTTTTGTTTTGTTTTGTTGGGGGGGGGGTGTTTTGTTTTTTTCTTTTTAAATATATTTTCATTGTTAATAGTATTCCAGATATCTCCCATCCCTCCCTTTACTCCTTCTCCTCAGACCCTACACAACCCCCTTCCTCCTCCCCCCCCCCCCCCCCCCCGCAGGTCTTCACTGCCCTATTGCCCGTGTCTGTGGTACCCTCGGGTTTTGTTGGGGTTTTTATAACTCAAACCAGGGTTTCTCCAAGCTATCCTCCCTCCCTCCCAAACCTCTCTGCCCTGGTGGAATGAACACTCCCCTGTCAGTACAGGTGATAAATAATGACTCTGCTTCAATGGTTAGCTTTGTGGCCTATAAACAAAGAGGATATTTAACAATGTGGGTGTCAAAATGGGCTAGCTTGAGTTTTATAAAACTACCTGGACAGCAATGACTCATTTTTACCAGAGGGAACAGGGTGAGAGGCTGTCAGAATCAAATGGGCAGCAGAAACTAGAAGTTTAGACAGAAAAGATTCTGTAAATAAGAAATTTGAAAATAAGCACTGAGACCAGCTCTGTCCATTAGAATTTTCTACGATAATGAAAATGTTCTGTACCTGTGCTGTCCAGCACTATAACCACCAGCCACTGTTGAGCACTCATCATACGGCTAGTATGATGAGGAACTGAATTAACTTTATTTAGTTGCAGTAAAGTTAAATAGTCACATATGATTTTCCATCCTTCTAACCACCGTAAGGAAGTTACATGGGCATCTAGGGGATGTTGCTTCCATCTTTAATCACCAAATTCCATCAAACTCATATAAAGATCTACTTCTCAAACCCCCAATTAATGCACTTAAGTCTATTATTATACATGTGGAACAGAGACCAGCTCCCAGTGGTGGGATGTGGTCCATGTGTGAGGGCACCCCATTTCTGGACAAAGCTAAAAATCCTAAAGACACACACAATTACTTAAAATAATACTGTTATATTTATCTTTGAATAGGACATAAGCATGCCCAAGTGGATGACTAGTGGGTAACTTCTAAGCTAAATTGTATAAGGTACGATTGCCTGAAAGCCAAGACATTTAATTCCTTCTTACAGGCCTTCCAAATTGTCCCTGATGGGTAAAAGATGTCTTCGTTATCAATTACTGCGATAATGCTGTGTAACAAACCACCCCATACTCACTAATTTTAGCTCATGAATTAATGGACCAGCAATTTAGGATGGATTCAGTGGCGATTCTTCTGGTCTCCTCTGGGCTCAGTCACAAGTCTGGCAGTTGTCTGGCAGCGGGGTGCCTGAGCCATGTGACACTAGTTCTCCCCCACATTAACCTAAGCACATTGTCATGGCGGGGGCAGGACATGAGCAAACAATCTAAATTACATGAGTGCTTTTCCAGCCTCTGCTTATGCCTATTAGCCCAATAATATCACAGGGGCAAACCCAGAGTCAGAGGGGAGGGCATTAACAGGCTATATGCATGGCAAAGGGTATTGCTATGCACTGGAAGTTGTGTCCCTCCACAATCTCTCTTGAAACTCTACCCTCCAACACACACACACAACATGACGGTATTAGTAAATGTGGCTTTTGGGAGTCATTAGGATTAGATGAAGCCATAAGAGTAAAGCCTTTGTGAATGAGACTAGCGCCCTTCTTAAAGTCACAAGATGGAATGTTTACTCTGTTTGCTCTCCACCACGTGAGGACGTAATGAGAAGTTGACAGCCTACAACCTGAAACAAGGCTCTCTCTACAACCCAGCCACACTGCCACCCTGACCTTTGACTTCCAGCTTCCAGAACTGAGAGATAAATGCCTATTGTTTATAAGCCATTTAGTCTATGCTAATTTTGTTATAAAAGCTTGAGCTAAGAGAGATTGGTACTGAGATGTGGGATACTGCTATATAAGTATCTAAAACTGCAGCCCACCTGGTGTTGCTCAGTGGTTGAGCATTGACCTATGAACTGGGAGGTCACAGTTCGATTCCGTCAGGACACATGCTCTGGTTTTGGACTCAATCCCCAGTGTGGGGTGTGCAGGAGGTAGCCAATGAATGATTCTCTCTTATCATTGATCTTTCTCTCTCTTCCTCTATGAAACCAATAAAAATATTTTTTAAACAATAAACAAATAAGCAGCTCAGGAACTGGATAATGGATCAAGCCCAGAGAAATTTTGAGATTCATGCTAGAAAAAAAACAACTGTAATTCCATGAACAGAACTTTAAAGGTTAATCTAGTAGAAACTCAGAAAGAAAAGAACTATAGAGAAAGCTTCAAACTTCTTAGAGAAAACTGAAGTCTGAACAGTATGTTGATAGGAATATAAACATTCTGATGAGGTCTCAGACAGAAATGAGGATTGTGCTGCTGGAAACTGGAGGAAGGGCCAACCTCCTCACAAAGTGGCAAAGAACTTGACTGGATTGTGTTCATGTCCTAGGGCTTTGTGGAAGGCAGGCCTTTAAACTGATGAAACTAGATATCTAGCTGAAGTGATTTCTAAACAAAGTGTTGAAAGTACAAGTTGGCTCTTCCTGACTGCTTATAGTAAAATTTGGAGAAGAAATGGCTTAAAGACAGAATTGTTAAGTAAAAAGCAATCAGACCTTAGAGATTTGGAAATCTCTCAGCCTATCCACATTACAAAAAATAAGTACACTCAACGTGTGGGCAAGCAATCACTGACAGTGTGATCAATATGGGTGTGAACCACACATGGACTTAGCCACCCCAGAAGAAAAACTGCCACTTTGAACTGAAGTGGAAGAAGATAGGAAGGAAAAAGGAAGGCCATCAGATTTACTGGATTTTATAGGAGCTATTTGAGCTATTTGAAACCAACTATTTCAAGCTATTTGGCTGAGAACATGCTCATTCTTCAAGACAAGAGAAGACTCACCCTGAAGGCAATTCAGAGGTCATCAAGACTGCCTCCTTAGATTCAAAAGTACAACTAACTGCCTTGCCTTCAACCAGCCAGATAACATCTGCCTAAAGCTGTAGGGGTGGGGCCACTGAGCAGCCCTGGGGCAAGATCCTGCCTGTTAGATCTGTCCCAACAGGTCTAAAAGGTGGGACTGCCACCCATGGGGGGCTGAAGAGCAGAGCATGATGCCAAAGAACATGAAGCTCAAGCCTGAAATTTCATAAAGTTGGCCTAGCTGTTTTGCATTTGCTTGGGACCCATGCCCCGTGCCTTCTTCCCTGTTCCCCCTTTTTGCAATGGAAGTGTTTACCCTATGCCCGTTGGCATTGTATTTTGGAAGTGCATAACTTGTCTGGGTTCCATGGGTTCACAGCTGACTTAGGATAACTCAATCACACCTTGAGTCTCACCCACATCTGATATACATGACATTTAGATAAGACTTTGGATTTCTAACTTTAGAGTTGATGCTGGAATAAGATTTTGGGGCTTGGGGATGGAATGAATGTACTCTGCATATGAGGACATGAATTTGGGGGACCCAGGGGCAGAATGGACTGAATATAATCGCCAAATTCATATGTTGAAACCCTATCACCTCCCTGTGTGATGGTGTTAGGAAGCGAGACCTTTGGGAGGTAATTAGGATTATATGAGATCATGAGGGTGAAGCTCTCATGAATGCCTTATAAGATTCATGAAAGCCTGCTTTCCCTCTTGGATCTCTGCCATGTGAGGATACAAGAATTCGACAGCCTGAAGCCTGGAATAGGACTCTCACCAAAACCTGAACATGCTGCCACCCTGATCTTGGACTTCCGGCCTCCAAAACTGACAGGTGTAGATACAGGAAAGAGCAAAGGTCAATAATGTAATTATATACTATACTCACAGGAAGACTGTGTCAGGTCGAAAAAGCCTTTGTTTCTGGAAAAATTACTGAACCACACCAAACTCATGTACAAGCATATTTGAAAACCCCAGTAACTTACTGGAGACTTTTAAATACGTAAAACAGAGGTTCCCCTTCCCTTGACTCCAAAGGCATCATTGCCCATGTAAGGGCACTTATTTTAAGACAAAGCTAAATAAAGGCCAAAAGACATGTGAATACCTAAAACAGAACAGTTATATTTATCTTTCCTTGTACGCATGCCCAAGTAATAACTTTAATTAGGTAAAATGTATGTTATTCTTGCCTATAATGAAACTGATGTTAATATTACCCAAAATTTTAGAATCTCTCTTTTATAACTGTTGGCAGAAACAAAAAGGCACATTTTTAACTGCCCCATACCACTGAGAATACTTTCAGCTATGAGTACCCAAAACAGGCAAAACTCATCCAGCTTAAACAAGAGAATGTCCTGAGGCAGGGTTAGAGTGGCCAACCAGAGGGCATGTTCAAGACTGAGAGGCTTCCTCGGACACTGGACCTTTGGGGCTAACACCATGGAAAGTTCCAGGAAAACAGGGACAAATTGGCTGCTATTCCAGGGTTGTTTCCTTGAGCAGCTCAATGAGTTTTCAAGGTCCTTTCTTCCATCTTCCTGTGGCAGGTTCTTCCATGGCCAGTGTCCATTGTGACAGCAGTGGTGTGGGGCAACATCCAATAGAGCAACAAAAGAGCCATTTTCTCATATATGTAATACTTTCAACAATGAAGATTTAAAACTTTTTTTTAAATAAAGCCATTTTCTCCCCATGCTTATCTCTTTATCCAAAGGGCCTATTCTCTGGAAGTCCTTCAGTGACCTCCCCTGTGTCATTTGGACAGGACTGGGTCCATTACCCTCACCAGGACTGGCTCAGGTTCATCAGGTCACCTTTCATACTGGGCTCAGCAAGCTTTTCCTGAATCTCCTGGCTGCATTGAGGAGTGTGGATCCAGGAACCAAGTAAGGATATTAGGGAGGAAAAGAGAAAGGAACCAACAGTGAATACTGCACATCCTCTGTGGAGGAGAATGTTGATCCCTGAGTGTACCCGCTTGGGATTCAATCACAGAGACAGCATTAAGAATGAGATCGAAGCCCTGGCTGGGTAGCTCAATTGATTAGAGTGTCATCCTGATATTCCAAGGTTGCAGATTCAATCACATACAATAATCAACCAGTGCATGCCTAAATAAGTGGAACAACAAATCAGTGTTTCTCTGTCTATCTCCATCTCTTTCTATCTCAAATACATACATACATACATACATACATACATACATACAATGACATTGAATGTAGCATTTGTTATAGTGATGTGACCTTATACATTTGTGGATGGTAGCTGATTACACAGCTCTAGTGCTGGGCTCGCAGGGTGGGCAGCCTGGCCCAGAAGTCAGGGAAGCTGACAGTGGTGGGAGGTGGCTGACCTTGCTGCAGGCCCCCAGCCCCGCCCCTGAGTCAGAAAGGCTAGAGGGGGAGTTGCATGCTGCCCAATGCCCACAAGGTGAGCCAGAAGATCAGGACCATACCAGGAGCTGTAACTGTACCCAGCACAGACCTTCCCAGGGTAGAAAGACTAGAGTTGTGTCACTGCTGCCTTCTAGGGCTTCTGCTGGGTGGAAGTCTGCAGGGAAGGGAATTCTGGGAAATGTAGAACTAGCTTAGCAAAATTGATTGGTAGCAAAGCCAGGAGCCACAATGAGTGTGGCTTTGATTTTAAGAAATAGTCTAAAACCTCAAGCTAAGTCTAATGGATAAAGTGATCCAGTGGCATTTAGTGATTGTGGAGGAAACTGTCGCTTTATTCTTATTTTCTTTCATTTTTTCCCCCACTCACTGCTATGAACTCTAGTCACCCAACCAGGGTGAAATAAGGACAACTTCCTAAGTTTTTCAATCATTCCCAAAACTGAGTTTGGACACACTACTGTGAGGTCTATATGAAAGATACACTGCTGATGACCTCTTGGGGAAAAGTCAGAAGCAGTTAATCCTAAGAGCTCAGTCAGCCCCTACATTTTACTGAAACCAGTAAATCAAAAGTTCTGTGCCCATAGAGCCAATCTGGGTAAATTCCCTCAGCAGTTCTGAAATATTTATCAATTCCATAAAAGACATGGGGGCAGGGAGCGGGGTGATAACCAAAGGGCAAAATCTCTGACAGACATGCGGGAGAGTTGCCCGTTTCAGACGGATGTTTGTTCAGGTACATTACTTCACAGTGGTTACTTACTGTAACAGTATACACATTATAGAAACCCCAAATTTTGAGGTAAAGAGAATCTGAAAGATCTTGTCTAATTATTCATTTAAAAATGAGAATTCTTTTTAAAAATATATATTTTATTGATTTTTTTACAGGGAGGAAGAGAGAGGGACAGAGAGTTAGAAACATCGATTAGAGAGAATCATCGATCAGCTGCCTCTTGCACACCCCCCACTGGGAATGTGCCCTTGACCAGAATCGAACCCGGGACCTCTAAGTCCGCAGGCTGACACTCTATCCACTGAGCCAAACCGGTTTAGGCTAAAAATGAGAATTCTTGGTAAACATTCACATCCCCTGGTTTTCCAACTACAGGACGTTGAAAAAAAAGAAATAGAGGAAGATACACACAAGTGGAAGAATATACTGTGTTCATGGATTGGTAGCATCAACGTCATTAAATTAGCCATACTAAAGAAAAAGAAAAAAAATGGCCATACTACCCAAAGCAATCTATAGATTCAATGCAATCCCTATTAAAATGCCAAAGACATATTTTACAGACCTAGAACAAATATTCCAAAAATCTATACGGAATAAAAAAAGACCCCAAATAGCCACAGCAATCTTGAGAAAAAAATAACAAAGTTAGAGGGAATTACAATATCATATTACAAGTTATACTGCAAAGTCACTGTACTCCAAATAGCCTGTACTGGCACAAGAACAGACATATAGAACAATGAAACAGCAAAGAGCCCAGGAATCAGCACAAACCATTATGCTCAGTTAATATTTGGCAAAGAAGGCAAGAGCAAATAATGGAGTCAAGACTGCCTCTTCAATAAATGGTGTTGGGAAAATTGGACAGATACATGCAAAAAAAATGAAACTAGACCACCAACTTACACCATACACAAAAATAAACTCAAAATGGATAAAAGACTTAAATGTAAGATGTGTGAAACCATAAAAATCCTAGAAGAAACCATAAGCAATAAAATCTCAGATATCTCTCAAAGCAATATGTTTATGGATATATCTCCTAGGGCAAAGAAAACTAAGGAGAAAATAAACAAACTGGACTACATCAAAATTAAAAACTTCTGCACAGCAAAAGAAATAGTCAACAAAATAACAAGAGAGCCCACTGCATGGGAGAATATATCTGTCAATGATACATCCAATAGGGGTTAACCTCCAAAATTTATAGGGAAATCATACAACTTCACAAAAGGAAGATAAACAATCCAATTTTTAAAAAATGGACAAAGGACCTAAATAGACACTTCTCCAAAGTGGACATATAGAAAGCCAAAAAGCATATGAAAAATTACGCAAAGTCACTAATCATTTGAGAGATGCAAATCAAAATGACAACGATGTACTACCTCACCTCTATTAGAATGGCTATCATCAGCAAACGACAAATCCTGGCAAGGATGTGGAGATAGGAAACTCTCATACACTGCTGGTGGGAATGCAGACTTGTGCAGCTGCAGGTTGGAGTTTCTTCAAAAACTTAAAAATGGAACTGCAATTTGACCCAGTGAGTCTACTTCTAGGAATATATCCCAAGAAATCAGAAACACTCATCTGAAAGAATATATGCATCCCTGTGTTCATAGCAGCACAATTAATAGCTAAAATTTGGAAACAGCCTAAGTGCCCATGAGCAGATGAATGCATTTAAAAACTATGATACGGCTACACAGTGGAATACTCTGCAGCTGTAAAAAAGAGACCTCTCACCATTTGCAATAGCATGGATGGATCTAGAGAGCATTATGCTAAGCAAAATAAGCCAATCAGAGAAAAATAAGTATCACATGATCTCACATATAAGTGGAATCTAATGAACAACATAAACTGATTAATAAAAATAGATCCAGAGACAGAAACACCAAACAGACTGTCAAACCTCAGAGAGAAGGCAGGGGAGGCAAGGGGAGGGGAGGGAAGAGATCAACCAATGAACTCATATGTGTATATGCATAGACACAGACAATAGGGTGCTGAAGGCAGGGTGAGAGCAGGGGCAGAGGGTGGGGGTGGGGGAATCAAAGGGGGGAAAAGGGGACATCTGTAATACTTTCAACAATAAAGATTTTTTTTAAAATAAGAATTTTGGATTACAGGAATGTTAACAAAATTAGACAGACTCAACACTGTAAGTGAATATCAAAAATATTATGCCAAATAGAAGCAAAACACAAAAGACTACTAACTTCATTTATATAAAGTTCTAAAACAGGCAAAACTAATCTATAATGGAAAAAATCAAAATATTCTTTACCCTGGGGTGTAGGGTTGAATTAACTGGAAAGAGGCGTGAAGAAACTTTTAGGGGTGATGGGTATATGCATTTGTCAAAATTCACCAAAGGGGTGAAGTATACTAATATCTGAGACCTATTTTGAAATGCTTCAAAAAATAACATGCATAGAAGGATGGATAGGCATGTAACAAAACAAATACAGTTAAAAATTCATTGAAGAATCTAGGTTGGCAGACGGGGGAAGTGGTGTATGGGTATTCACGGTTCAGCCCAGGACTGAGTCATGGACAGTCAACATATTGGCTAAGGAAAATCTGGCAAAGAAACTGTTAGGAAAGGGTTCATAAAAGTTATAGTCAATTAAGAGTTCAGATGAAAAGGGGTGCTGTAATAAACATAATAGAAAGTAACCTCACAGGGTGATCTGATCACAAATTCCTAACTGAACAGTCATAGTGGCTAGTCATGCCCCAGGCCTATGACTCCTTTAGTGAAAGCTTTTTAAACCAGCCCTGTTCATTGTTCTTGTACTTCTAGGTTAACACAACTTTGAAATGTCAGAAGTGATCCCCTTTTCCATACTCCTCAAAGGCATAACCACTCCCAGAAGAGCATGTAATCTTGTTAACATTCCTGTAATCCAATCCCCTCCTTGCTTTTTCCTATTCTCATGCAGTTTTCCTGAGTTCCCTCCTTAATTCCAAATGCATAAAAGAAACTGCAAACTGTCATTTTCCTTAGCATTTGAGATCTTGCTTCCTGGCCACATCAATTTGGGCTCAGATAAATACTTATAAAAATTTTCTACAGGTTCAGATATTCTTACAAGGACAAGAGGAAAATATCAACAGGCAGGCCAGACATGCAGAACACATAATATGGTTCACTCTATTATTTTTTTAAATATATGTAATGCAATCACCCCATTAAATTCTGCTCCTCTCACAGTTACTGGGTACTTCCTATACAATAAGCTGAGCAGTTTTGCAAATTTTGTCTACAGCACACTAAGAAGCTCTCTTTACCTACTCTTCCAATGGCCCTGTTATCAGTCAGCTATAACCTAATGCACTTCATAACTAGCCACCACAAAACTCAGTAGCTCGCAACAATAAGAATTTCTTGCTTACATGTTTGCAGAGAAGTTAGGGACTGTCGATCTAGACTGAGCTAGCCTCCAGGTTCCATGTGTCTCTCATCCTTGATCAGCAGGTTTCGTGGGGCATGCTCTTCTCATGAGGATGACAACACAAGAAGGCAAGACCTCCAGCACAAGTACATTTCAAGACTGCTCACTTTGTCTCTGATAAAATCCCATTTGCCAAAGCAAGTAACACAGCCCTAGCCGGTTTGGCCCAGTGCATACAGCCTCCACCTGAGGATCAAAGGGTCCCAGGTTCGATTCCGGTCAAGATCATGTACCTCGGTTGTAGGCTCCTCCCCGGCCCAGGCCCTGGTATGCAGGCAACCAATTGAAGTGTTTCTCTCACATCCATATTTCTTTCTGACTTTCCCTCTCCCTTTCACTCTCTCTAAAAAAAATCAATGGTAATATATGTACATAGATAATAATTTAATTTAAAAATATGAAAAAAAATTTAAAAATCAATGAAAAAATATCCTCAGGTGAGGATTAAAAATAATAACAACAACAGCAGCAAAGCAAGTAACACAGCTGATCCAAATAATCACAGGCCTTCACACACACAGCTCATCGGGAAATGGAGGGATCATCTCCAGGTCTTGATCACTTCAGGAGATTCGGGGGCTGCCTTGTCCCAGGGTCTAGTGACATGAGCCAGAACCCTCTTCCCAAAATTTGTCTACTTGGAGGGTGTCTCTATGTCTTCCACTGTGTAGTGACAACAAATCTTGAGCATGCTCCAACCTACACCAATGCAAGGGAACTGCTCTACATTGCCTCTGCAGCTTCCCTCGAGGTAGAATCCCGAGAGGACAATTACAAACACCTGGCCAAGAGAAGGCATTCAGGGCAATTGTTTTTCTGCTTTAGGAGAAGTCAATTAGAGTTTCTTTTTCCGCTGTTAAATGTCACCTTTTTCAATATCCTGGAGGTTAGAGGTGGCAGCCTGTGGGTGGTGGAGAGGGAAAAGCTTATCCTCTAAAGACACAGAAGGCTTCAGAGATTAAAAGACCTTCTCAGGCTGTCCGCGTCCTCCAGGGCTCTTAGTTTCTATATTAAGATGAACATTTGGTTTCCCATGTAGTCTCGAGTGAGCCTTTTAGGCTGCCTGCACCACTGTCTACCATTTGCAAAAGGGAAATCAGACTTGCTGCTGGGTCCTGCACATGAAGTGCTCTGGGGAGCTCAGAGGGAAGGTAGGCTTCTTGCTGGGAAAGCTGTCAGCATGTTTCCCCCTGGCCTCCAGATATCTTCAGTGTCTGCTACCCCTCATTAGAGCATCTGGCCTTTCTCAGAGCAGTTAGACCAAAGCTGGAGTAAGTGCAGCTGAGAGGATTCCCTGTCTTGCCTCTGATGCAGAGGAGGGGACGTCAAGTTGAGTGATGAATGACTACTATTCTTCACTTGCTAACACTCTGTACCCTATTTCCAAATTAAGGAGCACATTGTTGGCCCTCCTGAAAAGTTAAACACTCCCACTTCATTTCTACAGTCACCAATTGGTACTTTATCACAATTTCCACAGAGGGAATGTTTTGTCCACAGAACCCTTCCTCCACTGAGTTGGGTGAGACTTGAGTTTCTAAAGTCAGATCATAGATCACTCTCCTGACACTGTCACACTTAAAAAGATCCCACCTGCTAATTGTTTGCAACTTTAAAATGCATCAAAAATAAAATGAATTGATGCATTTTTTTTAAACTTTAAAAAACTCTTCCCTTTTCAGTGGCAGGGGGACTCATTTTCTGCCTGTCTTGGGATTTCACCCTCATCTATAGAACAGATTACATAATTTTGCCTTTTCCAAAGTATTAGGAGGCAAGGAGGTGACCACTGGAATTCTTATAATAGTATTCTCCTCTGTAAATACCCTGCACTTTATGGATCAGTGAGAACACCAAACAGTTCCACGTTGGAAAATAGTTTTCAGTATCGAAAATGGGGGAGATAAGAGATCAACATCCAATAGGGCATTTTTATTGGATGTGTCTCTAGAAGTGCAATCACTGGGCCCCAGGGGATATTTCTAGAAACATATCAACCAGAAATACCTGCATATTTGCACAAAAGACGTGTATTAGAATTTTTTTAATTATTTTTTCATATCACATGTTTTTAACCAGCCAGATTTGGCAAGTACCCACACAACCATCAACAGAATTGATCCATAAAGTTCAGGGTATTTACAGAGGAGGATACTACACAGCAATGAGAATTAACAATTGACATATATACACAACATGGTGAAGCTCACAATCCTAATTCTAAGCAAAAGAAGTCAGGCCCTCTCCCAAAATACAGAGTCTATATGACTTCTAGGGAGCTGATAATTTTCTGATTCTTGATCACGGTTCTGGTTATATGAGTGTTATTTGTGAAAACATACTAAGCCATACTCTTATGTCATGTGTTCGCTATATTTATATTATGCTTCAACAAAAAACTTTTATCCCTGACTGGTTTGGCCAGAAACATCGATGAGAGAGAAACATCGACCAGCTGCCTCCTGCACACCCCCTATCAGGGATGTGCCCGCAACCAATGTACATGCCCTTGACAGAAATCCAACCTGGGACCTTTCAGTCTTCAGACTGACGCTCTATCCACTGAGCCAAACTTGTTCTGGCTAAAATTTTTATTGTATTTTTTTAGAGAGAGTAAGAAAGAGGGATAGAGAGAAACATAGATGAGAAAGAAACATCGAAAAGAGAAAAACATCTATCGGCTGCCTCCTGCATGCCCCCTACTGGGGATTAAGCCTGCAACCCAGGCATGTGCCCTAACTGGAAATAAAATTGGTGACCTTTTGGTTCATGGGTCAATGCTCAACCACTGAGCCACACCATTGGGCAAGTGCAGTTACTTTGGAAGACAGTTTGGCAATTTCTTATAAAACTAAACATATGACCAACTCCTAGTATGATCTAGAAATCAGCTCTTTAGTATTTACCCAAATGAATTAAAAACTTACGTTCAAATGAAAACCTGCACAGAAATGTACAAAGGTTTATTCATAATTGACAAAATTTGGAAACCACCACCACATGGCCTCTGATCCTCTACACACACACACACACACACACACACACACATCAGTAGGTGATGAATAAACTGTAGTACATTCAGACAATGGAAATGAACTATGAAGCCATGAAAAGACATAAAAGAAACTCAAATGCATATTGTTGAGTAAAAGAGGCCAGTCTGAAAAGGCTACATGCTATGTGATTCCAACTTTATGACATTCTGGAAAAGACAGAACTTCAGGGGCAGTGAAAAGATCAGTAGGTGCCAGGGTTGAGGAGGAGGAAAAAATGAATAGGCAGAGTACAAGGGATTTTATGATTTTTTTTTGAATTTTTATGAATTTTTCATATGAACATTATGAAATTTATTTTAACTCTATTTTATATTTTAGATCACTTAGAGGAAAGATTGGACATGCTAAATAGGGGCATAGAAAAATATAAAAAGACCCAAAATTAAACTTCTAGACCTGCAAATTATGTCAGAGATGGAAAACTACTTTAGATGTGTTTAACACCTGACTAGACACTGCAGAAGAAAATATAAGTGAATTTGAAGACATAGTAATAGACACTATTCAAAATGAGACATAAAGAAAAAGAAGAAGAAAATAAGGAACAAAGTATGAGAAAATGAGGAACATCCAAGATGGCGGCCTAGGCAGTCTCCTAAGCTGCCGCCTCATCAACAATTTAATTAAAAAAACAACTAAAATCAAAAAGGACTTCACCAAAACGTCAGGAAAGCTGGCGGAGTGGAATAGCTACAACTAGAAAGAAAGAGAGAGGCTCACGGATCGGACTGGGAGCCGAAAAGCACTGAGGTAGGAGACGCTCGCGCACGCGGCCGCCGAATACCTGCCTGGCGGGAGGGGAGGAATCCCCGATTGCACGGAACCTTTTTGGACTGTACTGAACCCCAGCCCCGGCTGAAATTCCGTGGTCCCAGGCTCATACGGGTGGCGTCTGGACTGTAGAGAAAGGCACCCAGAGACTCAGAGACTCAGAGACTCAGAGACCGGGGACCTGGAGCCGCAGTCGCAGTTTGCAGGGTCTACAGACTCGCGAGTGTGAGCAAGTACGCGCTGAGGTCTGACCACCGCCTCTCCGGAGCGGAAGGAGTCAGAGGCTCCAGGTCTGACCGCGGAGGCTGCCACAGCCTCTCTGTACAAGGTGGCGGCCTCTCCGTAGCAGAAGGAGTCAGAAGCTCCAGGTCTGACCGCGGAGGCTGCCGCTGCCTCTATGTACAAGATGGCGGCCTCTCTGTAGCGGAAGGAGTCAGAAGCTCCAGACTACAGAGACCAGCCCAAGTCCAGGGGAGCCCCTGCGGCACCCACGCTCTTGCTTGGGGAAACTGGGCCGGTCAGGCGGAAACTCAGGCGAGTGCACAAGGGCAGGGCAGAAGCCAAGACTGTCAGTTCAGCCCTGAGACTCCGCCCCATCCAAGCTGAGCAGAGGCTTCTGCAGTTTTTCAAGTCTGATCCTATAAGACTGTCTCCAATACAGAAGTTATCCCAGAGTAGACACAGCTGATACCCACAACCAATTGGCCTGAAGGTCAATTCACAACAATAAAGACTTAGCTACAACAAAGCTGTGCACGCAGTCCACAAAGGGGATCACCAAGAGTGTCTACCTCAGGTAACTGAAGAGGCTGACCCACTGTGCTATATAGGACACCAAACACACAAAGCCATCCTACCAACTCTGAAAAATAGTGATAATGCCGAGACAAGGAAATAGATCTCAAACAAAAGAGATGGAGGATATAGAGTTCAGAACTACGGTTCTAAGGTTATGCAACAATATGCTAGAAAAGCTCGATAAACTTCATGAGACCCAACTAAAAAGTATAGATAAACTGACTAAATTGGAAAATATTATGCAGAGATCCAACAGCAGAATGGAAGAACACAAGAATCAGGTCAAAGAGCCAAAAGACACTCCGCTGGAGAAGGAAGAAGAAAAGAGGATCCAGAAAGTTGAAGATAGTGTAAGGAGCCTCTGGGACAACTGCAAGCGCAGCAACATCAGAATTATGGGGGTGCCAGAAGAAGAGGGAGTGCAAAATCCTGAAAACATATTTGAAGAAATAATATCAGAAAACTTCCCTCACCTGGTGAAAGAAATAGACTTACAAGTACAGGAAGCCTACAGAACCCCAAACAAGAGGAATCCAAAGAAAAATTCTTCTCGACACATCATCATCAATATGCCAAGAGTAAAAGACAAAAAGAGGATCTTACAAGCAGCAAGAGAAAAGCAGTTGGTTACCTATAAGGGAGCACCCATACGACTATCAGCTGATTTCTCAACAGAAACCATGCAGGCCAGAAGGGAGTGGCAAGAAATATTCAAAGTGATGAATAGGGAGAACCTACAACCAAGATTACTGTATCCAGCAAAGTTATCATTCAGAATTGAAGGGCAGATAAAGAGCTTCACAGATAAGAAAAAGCTAAAGGAGTTCATCACCACCAAACCAGTATTATATGAAATGCTGAAAGGTATTACTTAAGAAGAGGAAGAAGGTCAAGTGAATTAAAAATCTCAGGAATAGAATAAACTGGTGAATATAATAGAATTAGGGGCAAAGAAAGGGAGTGGATAGATAATTATTAGGGTGAAGGGGTGTGGGGTGCAGAAAGAGACTGGATTAAAATTGTATAACCTATGGATGAGGACAATAGTGGGGGGAGGGGGTAAGGGCAGAGGATGGGGTGGGAATTAGGTGGAAGGGAGCTATGGGGGAGAAAAAGGAGAAACAATTGTAATAATCTGAGCAATAAAGATTTATTAAAAAAAAATAAAAAAATAAAATAAAACATTGCTTACAAATGTTAAAAAAAAAAAAAAAAAAGTATGAGAAAATGAGCAAGCCATGGGACAACTGTAAATTACTTAATATATGTAATTGAAGTTCTCAAAAGAGAGGAAAGAAAGAATTGGGAAAGAAAGGTTTTGGAACAAATTTTGTCTGGTAATTTGAAAATTATGTCTGAGAAATTTCAAAATTTGAGAAAAACTATACACCCACTTATATAAGAAGTTCAAAACCCCTAAGCACATCATAATTAAAATGGTTAAAATAACTAATAAAGAGTAAAAATACCGGAGGACTGAGAAGGTGGGGCAGTTCTGTACCGTGCTGCCTTCCACTGGTTAAGACCTCCAAGAGCAAAGGCCTACCGAGGTGAGGATGCCCCTACTGTCACCGGTAGAGGGGCAGCACTGAGCTGGCCAATATTTGTGGTGGTGGTGCTGCTTGCCCTGGCTCAGGGGAAGCGTTCCACTAAGTCTGAAAGACTAAGACATCGCGGGGACTCTCCACCACCGCCCGCGGCCTGCTCTGCCAGGCCTTCACGCGCGCTGAGCTGGCGCTACGCCTTCCATTGGCAGACCCGGAGAATCCTCTCTCCGCTGCCACATGGCCAGGCCAAAGCATCAGACACTACCACCATGCGGATTTTAAAACTACAGGGGAAATTGAGCCACAGGAGCTACCATCGCTGCCGCTCCCACCGCCGCCCTCAAGAATGGGAATCCACCGAAATCAGAGCTCACTACACACCGGGCTCACAGAGAGTGTGGCTTCAGAAATTAGCCTCTGCATCCACAGCAGCTCCACATCCGCAACAAAGAGGACACCATTGAGGGCGGACTCTCCCCATGCAGCCATCACAGCCCGCCCACAATCTTCCCAGCACACCCACCATGCTAGGAGGGAAATGGAGCGCGCTGGTGAGGAAATGGCACGGTGCCTTCCATTACCCACCCAGGCGAGCCCATCCTCCGATTCCACATGGCCAAGCCGAAGCTCTCACCACCACCGCCATGTGAACTTTAAAACTACAGTGGTAATTGAAACACAGGAGCGACCGTCAATATTGCACCTGGCACCGCCACCCGCCACTGCTGCCGATAATAAAGGAAATCCACCAAGAACAGAGCTCACCACGCCTTGGGCTCAGGGAGTGGGCAACCTCAGAACTTAGCCTCCATGTCTGCAGCTGCTCCGCTCCCACACCGAACGAGACACCTTTGAAGGTGGTCCCCCCGCCTGCAACCATCTCAGCCCAACTGCAGCTGTCCTAGCCTACCCCCCATGCTAGCAAGGAGCTAGCGCGGCGCTTCCAATATGCGACACCAACACCCTAGAGGGGCCGTGTGCCCCAGGTGAGCCGAGTGTCCCAGGGGGCCATGTGCCCCGGGTAAGCCGTACCCCACAAAGGGGAAGGGTGTCCCGGGTGAGCCCTGTGTCCCAGGGGGCCGAGTGCCCCGGGTGAGCCATGTGTCCCAGGGGGCCGAGTGCCCCAGGTGAGCCGAGTGTCCCATGGGGCCGAGTGCCCCGGGTGAGCCGAGTGTCCCATGGGGCCGAGTGCCCCGGGTGAGCCGAGTGTCCCAGGGGGCCGAGTGCCCCGGGTGAGCCGAGTGTCCCAGGGGGCCGAGTGCCCCGGGTGAGCCGAGTGTCCCAGGGGGCCGAGTGCCCCGGGTGAGCCGAGTGTCCCATGGGGCCGAGTGCCCCGGGTGAGCCGAGTGTCCCAGGGGGCCGAGTGCCCCGGGTGAGCCGAGTGTCCCAGGGGGCCGAGTGCCCCGGGTGAGCCGAGTGTCCCAGGGGGCCGAGTGCCCCGGGTGAGCCGAGTGTCCCAGGGGGCCGAGTGCCCCGGGTGAGCCGAGTGTCCCAGGGGGCCGAGTGCCCCGGGTAAGCCGTACCCCCCAAAGGGGAAGGGTGCCCCGGGTGAGCCGAGTGTCCCAGGGGGCCGAGTGCCCCGGGTGAGCCGAGTGTCCCAGGGGTCCGAGTGCCCCGGGTGAGCCGAGTGTCCCAGGGGTCCGAGTGCCCCGGGTGAGCCGAGTGTCAAAGGGGGCCATGTGCCCCGGGTAAGCCGTACCCCCCAAAGGGGAAGGGTGTCCCGGGTGAGCCGTGTGTCCCAGGGGGCCAAGTGCCCCGGGTGAGCCGAGTGTCCCAGGGGGCCGAGTGCCCCGGGTGAGCCGAGTGTCCCAGGGGGCCATGTGCCCCGGGTGAGCCGAGTGTCCCAGGGGGCCATGTGCCCCGGGTGAGCCGAGTGTCCCAGGGGGCCATGTGCCCCGGGTAAGGCATACCCCCCAAAGGAGAAGGGTGCCCCGGGTGAGCCGAGTGTCCCAGGGGGCCGAGTGCCCCGGGTGAGCCGAGTGTCCCAGGGGGCCGAGTGCCCCGGGTGAGCCGAGTGTCCCAGGGGGCCGAGTGCCCCGGGTGAGCCGAGTGTCCCAGGGGGCCGAGTGCCCCGGGTGAGCCGAGTGTCCCAGGGGGCCATGTGCCCCGGGTAAGCCGTACCCCCCAAAGGGGAAGGGTGTCCCGGGTGAGCCGTGTGTCCCAGGGGGCCAAGTGCCCCGGGTGAGCCGAGTGTCCCATGGGGCCGAGTGCCCCGGGTGAGCCGAGTGTCCCAGGGGGCCGAGTGCCCCGGGTGAGCCGAGTGTCCCAGGGGGCCATGTGCCCCGGGTAAGCCATACCCCCCAAAGGAGAAGGGTGTCCCGGGTGAGCCGTGTGTCCCAGGGGGCCGAGTGCCCCAGGTGAGCCGAGTGTCCCATGGGGCCGAGTGCCCCGGGTGAGCCGAGTGTCCCAGGGGGCCGAGTGCCCCGGGTGAGCCGAGTGTCCCATGGGGCCGAGTGCCCCGGGTGAGCCGAGTGTCCCATGGGGCCGAGTGCCCCGGGTGAGCCGAGTGTCCCAGGGGGCCGAGTGCCCCGGGTGAGCCGAGTGTCCCAGGGGGCCGAGTGCCCCGGGTGAGCCGAGTGTCCCAGGGGGCCGAGTGCCCCGGGTGAGCCAAGTGTCCCAGGGGGCCGAGTGCCCCGGGTGAGCCGAGTGTCCCATGGGGCCGAGTGCCCCGGGTGAGCCGAGTGTCCCAGGGGGCCGAGTGCCCCGGGTGAGCCGAGTGTCCCAGGGGGCCGAGTGCCCCGGGTGAGCCGAGTGTCCCAGGGGGCCATGTGCCCCGGGTAAGCCGTACCCCCCAAAGGGGAAGGGTGTCCCGGGTGAGCCGTGTGTCCCAGGGGGCCGAGTGCCCCGGGTGAGCCGAGTGTCCCATGGCGCCGAGTGCCCCGGGTGAGCCGAGTGTCTCAGGGGGCCGAGTGCCCCAGGTGAGCCGAGTGTCCCAGGGGAAGCAGTGGGACCCATGGGAAGGGGCGGTGAGAACCAGAGGAGGAGAGGACTCTATTCATATGGTCCTGAGATAGTCACCATAAAACAAGCAGACTGCCAAATGAGGAGCAGATTTTATTCATGGGGTCCAGAGATAGTCACCATAAAACAAGCAGATTGTCAAATGACAGCGGGGAGGGGAAGGAGTCCTGGGGGGAGATAGGAGAACAACCGAGGGACTGGTATGCATGAACATAAGTACAACCAATAAACACAGAACTCTGGGGAGGGAGGGCATAAATGGGAGGTGGGGGGGAGGGGCAATGGTAAACTATGTACACAGAAAATACCTTAATAAAGTAAAATTTAAAAAAAAAAAAGAGTAAAAATAACTTAAAGCAGCCGGGAGAAAAATACATTGTTATACAGAGAAGTAAAGGCAAATTTCTTGTTGAAAACAATGTAAGCCAGAATCAGTAGGGCAATATCTTTAAAGAGTGCAAGAAAAAGAAAAAGAAAGAACTCATAATACTACATCCAGCAACTATCTTTGAAAAATGAATGCAGCCCAGCAGGTGTGGCTCAGGAGTTGAGCTTCGACCCATAATCCAGGAGGTTGAGGTTTGATTCCAAGTTAGGGCACATGCATGGGTTGGGCTTGATTCCCAGTAGGGCAAATGCAAGGAGGCAAGCTGATCAATACTTCTCGCTCACATAGATGTTTCCATCTCTCTCCCCCTCTCTCTTCCTCTCTCTGAAAAAAAGAAAAGAAAAAGAAAGCAAAAATAAAGGTATTTTAAGATGAAAAATAACAATAATAATAATAATAATAAGTATTATTTAAACCACTACATTTTGGAGTGGCATGTTACATAGACAAAAGTAACTAATACACTGGGTCAAACTGTGGGTAGGAAGAGGAATAAAATGGGAATCAAATCTGTCACCTAAGAATCATACACAAATGAGAAGACAAAGTAGTAGTCATGGAATTCAGGAGTGAGTTGCAGGCATACCCGCAGTCTGGCATATTAGTTAAAACCAGGACACGGGCTGAGTCTGACATTTTACAATAAGGACACTGTGCAGCCCCATGGAGTGCTGTTTTTGGTGGTTTCTTGTTAGTAGGAGAAGAGATTCCCTCTACTGAGACTTTACAGCAAATTTCCTATTTCTAGAAGCCTCAAAAGTGGAGCACAAGATAATGAACGCAATTCTTATGTAAAGAGGCAGAGAGCATAAGATGCTTCCACAAGAGAGGTTTGGCAAGGGTTGCCCTGCTATAGCCACCAAAACCCATAATCAGAACTAAGAAGGAAAGAAAAGGCACCAGGAAAAGTTGAAATTGTGGACTGTCTAGGAGTAATTTACTTGGTTCTTTGGAATGAATGAACTCACCACCCTCTGCGTCCCAACCTACCTTACTCTCTGCCTCTCCCCTGCCCCACCAGGCACATGCACCAACCAGAGAACATAACACAACATTGGACCTCGTCTCTTTGCAAAAGACCCTGATAATGATACCCAAGGGTTCTCTGAATGTCTGAGATCATGTGCTGAGAACATTGTCTTGGAAAAGGAAATAAAATTTCCTGTCGATGAAAAACTGAAGTCAGGGTCCTGAAGTCAGATTCCAACCCAAACAAGGTTTGAATTTTGGCTGGTGTGTGGGTGGAAACCCTCATCTAGTTCTGCAACAGACGGAAGTTGGGGAGGAAGCTTGAGGAATGGGTGGGGACAACAGAGCACAGCTTATTAACAGAGGGAGCGGGCAATGATTTCAAATTATTATCTCCTGAATTGATAAGAATTTCATCAAGGCCATTAATTAGCTGCTAACCATATGCCTCTTGTCTTTGAATGTGCCTCCTAATTCAACATGAAAATGATGACTAAATTACTGGTCCTGGAACTAAACTTCCATATCTAGACCATTTTATTCATAGTTGCCTCTCCCATTCATAGGATATTGAGGGATGTGAAGAACCTTGTTTTGGACCAATGATGAAATAGCTCTGTTCACAGTCCATTCACCCACTCAGGGAAAATACAGAATAATTAGGGAAGCTACATCTATAAATTTGGAGAGATTTTTCTAGTTTAAATCAAACAATACCTTGAAGATGTCCCTAAATTTCTCATCTGTGACTATATAGGTCAACAAAAGTGAGGAGTTGAACTCAAAAAACCTCGCCAGGGTTAATAAGAAACATTCATTTCTTTATTGTAATAAAAGTTTTTAGATGTATATAACATATGTTAATATCTTACCCTCTATCTAAAGTCATATTTTGATACTGAAATATTATTTAAAATTGCACTGTTTCTTTCAACAACATCCATAAAGTGTTTATAAAACCAGGTGCCTGCAAAAAGACAAAGCAGTTGGACGCCTCATACTACCCATGGAAGTGCGGCATGATTCAGGGCTCATGTTTTGTGGGGGACAGAGAGCGTATGGCTCACAATTTACACTACAGCACTGGGGAAGCTCGTGTTTCTATCAGGCAGGGTTCTGAGCTGCAGACAACAGAATCCGCTCTTAACTAGTTTAAGTAGAAAAGGTTCATTCCACTAGGTATTTCACAAAATTCTCAGTTATAGGAACCAAGCCTGGGGAAGAGGCGTGCTACATGGCCAGGAGCAATGCAGCCAGGAGATATGTCCAACTTCCTCGCAGGAATGCTCTATCAGAACACCACTGCAGCCACCACCCACAGCCGATGACTTCAGAAGATGGGATAGTAGAAGGTCCCATGCTGCCCCAGAAAAAGGAAGTACCTCTGACACAACGTGCAGCTTCCACAAAGCCACCCACACAACTCCCATAGAGCCCCATCACCTTACCTGGTTCACTCTGCCTCTCCTGCCTCACGTGGGGGGGGGGGGCGGTCTGCCTGGTGGAAGTCAATCCAGTGTAGATCCCAGGCTGAACAGGAGTTTAAAATGTTACTTTTATCTTTCCCGACTCAATTGAGCCCCTAAGTGGCAGCTACCATAGTATATTTTGGGAGTGAGAGCAGGTTGAGTCCAGGGGATTTGAGTGAAGGATCCCGCAGGAAATTGAAAATGGTCAGTGCCAAAGACTGAGATGGAGGAGTCACCTGCAGAGAAGTGAAGACTACTTACAGCACAGGGGCCAGCATGCCTCAGACACAATGTTGAGTATAAACCAGCAAATGACAGACTCTTCAAGAACACTTGCATTTAAGAAGTCAGGTCCACCCGGGGGAGAATCAAAAAGGATCCTATCTAAACCACAGGAAAGCTGGCGGAGGGGGAAATCTACAACTGAAAGAAGGAAAGAAGGAGAAGTGCTACTGCCGCCATGTGGAGTTTAAAGCTGCAGCGGAGTGGCCGCCACCAGTAAGGAAGGCCCACTGAGAGCGGGAGCCCGCCCCGCCCAGAGCCCAGAGAGCAGGCCACCTCAGAGCCCAGCCTCCGTGCCCACAGACTTCCCGTCCCACCCACCTTGCTGCCGAGGGAGCAAGCGCAGGGCCTCGGCCGCGCCTTCGCCCATCTGTGTCTCCCCTCCCCGCGCCCCCCCACCACCACCACTCGGCCTGGCCGGAGCCTCTGCAGAGCCCCGAGAGCCAGTGCCAAGGCGGAGCATACCCATGGAGCATGACGGTGGACCGAGAGGTAGTACCCAAAACACTCTTTGTGGCCTGGGACTCTAAACACCTAAACCTGGGGGGCTGAAAGCCTGAAAGTGTGAAATCAGAGCTGGTGAGGTTGCTAGGGTGGAGTCGGCCAGATCCTCCCCTTTCTTCCCCCTCGTCTTACTCCTGCTCACCTGCAGCTTGGGCCCCAGGAGATCCAGGATAGGAGGGCATCAATCGACGGTCCCAGAGGGGCCGTGTGCCCCAGGAGAGCCATGTGCCCCGGGGGGGAGCGGTGGGACCTGGGGGAGCTGTGTGACCTGGGGGGGGGGGGGGACCTGGGGGAGCCCCTATGTTCATAGCAGCACAATTTACAATAGCTAGGATTTGGAAGCAGGCTAGGTGCCCGTCAGCAGATGATTGGATCAGAAAACGATGGTACATCTACACAATGGAATACTATGCTGCCATAAAAAAGAAGGAATTCTCATCATTAGCAGCAACCTGATGGAATTGGAGAACATCATGCTGAGTGAAATAAGCCAGTCAATGAAAGAGAAACACCACATGTCCTCCCTCATTTATGGATAATAAAGAACATTATAAACTAATGAACAGAAAGATAGATATAGTGACAGAAAAGCAACAAGCAGACTGTCAAATGACAGGGGGGAGGGTAGGGTGATCTGGGGGAGACAAGAGATCAACCGAAGGACTGGTATGCATGCATATAAGTACAACCAATGGACACAAAACTCTGGGGAGGGATGGCATGTATGGGAGGTGGGAGGGGGGCAATGGTAAGCAATGTACACATATAATACCTTAATTTTTAAAAATGGTGGAGAAAAATTAATTAATTTTTTTAAAAAAGAAGTTAGGTCCAGCGGGACAAAAGTTCATCTAAGAATACATTTTCATGAATGAAGGGTAAATGGGTTTTTAATGATTGTTTTAATTCTTGGAGGTCTGAGAGAGGATGCCAGGAAGCATAGGCATTGAGATAGAATGATTTATTCATTCATATGTCACCGGCAGGTGCCCCTCCCCCATTTCAAAGAAGTTCCCACAGGAAGTTGTTAGAATCAGTAGACAACTGACATTTTTGCCTACCTAGCACCTCTCCCTCTTTTGCCCATTTCTTCTGGAATACTATTCCATCCCCACTCCACATGGCCCAATCCATCAAGGTGCCCCCAATACCCACTTGTGTCCTGGCAACATGCTCCAAATAAGCTCCCCAAGGAAATTGAATCATCACACACACACACACACACACACACATACATGCATATCAACTGGAACTGAGTCATTCCAGTGGTTAGTTCCTTACAAAGGGTGTCCAGCAATTCCTGCTTCCGAGATGCCTCTTCCTATCACTTTTGAGGTCTCATTGTAAAATCAAGTCTGAGCTTTTTGTTTTCCTTCTAATATATGACTGTTTAAGTTAACTAGAGTCTGTTTCTGTTGTTGGCCACCAAATATCACTAGCTGATATGCAAGTGCTATCACAGAAAGGCTTACTTTGTTCTATTAGGGGTATAGTTTGATCAATCCTTGTTCACCAGGTCACAGGGTGTGGTAGATCACTACAATAATGGCCCCAGTGAGAACATTCCCCTTTGCAATGGGATATTATTGTCCCTGCCTTCAAAGCTCCATCCAAGGAGTCTATTTCTGCACTTCACTGGAATCTGGGCTGGCTTTCTGACTTACTTTGACCAATAGAATATGGTAGATGTGGTGCTGTGTGGTTTCATGAGTTTAGGCTTGCAGCTTCCACTTTCACCTTTTTGGACCGAGATCGCCATCCTGGGCTGGCCTTCAGGCAGGTTAGCAGCCACTGGAGAAGAACCAGGGTGTCTCATCAACCTCCAGACATAAGAGTGGGGCCATCTTGGGTTCTTCAGCCCCAGGCTAGTCATCAGATGATCACCACCACATGTGTGACCCCAAGCAAGACTCCCAAAAAAACTGCCCAGATTTCTGACCCATAGAATTGTGAGAAATAATAAATGATTATTTTAAGCCATTAAGGCTTTGTGTGGGGTTTTGTGCTTTTAAAAAAAATAGTTTATTTTTATACATTTTTAAATTGCAGTTTTGTGACACATAAGAAAAATATTTTTCTAATATCAAAATACAATTCTCTTTGGTGCAGGAACATACCATATATATTATCTTTAACTTTAAATAATTAATCAAGAACTATGACCTAATGTGCTAAACAAAACTATTCTTTCACTATTCATTTGTCCCCTTTCATAGGCCCATAGTGGCACTTTTGAATTACACATCTCCATATTTACAAAGAATTAAGATGGCATATCAAAAGATGTACAGAATTAAATAGTAGAAAACTAGTTTGCTTGACACAAACCAGAGAGAGGTTGGAGAAATATAAGATGTAAGACAAGGAAAAAAAGAATAGTATCAAGAAGGTCAAATAATATGAAAACAATCCCATCATATAAATTTGATAAATTAAAAACAAAGTAACAGACCGAAACAAGATGGCGGCCTAGGTAGTCTCCTAAGCTGCCACCTCATCAACAATTTGGAAAAAAACAACAGCTAAAATCAAAAGGGATCGCACCAGACCCACAGGAAAGCTGGCGGAATGGGAAGGCTACAACTAGACACAAAGCAGGGCGCCACTGCTGCCATGTGGAGTTTAAAACTACGGCAGAACCGGACCTGCCAGAGCCGCTGCTGCCAGGAATGAGGGAAGCCAGACCTCACTCCGCCCCGACCCGGACCCAGGGAGTGGGCCATCCCGGCCGGCCCGCCATGGGAGCGAGGGAGCTGATGCCGGGCCTCCCCACGCCTTTGGCTCCTGCCTGGACAAGAAGCCTTTGAGCGCGGTCTCCCCACCCACAACCATCCCAGCCCGCAGCTGTCCCAGACTGCCCGCCGTGCTGGTGAGGAGATGGCTCGGCTTCTCCCCGCCCTCAGCCAGCTCAGCCCAGCCTCCGTACATGCCGTGCTGGTGAGGAGCTGGCACGGCGCCTTCCATTCTCGGCCCCGGTGAGTCCTTCCTCCGCTGCCGCATGGCCAGGCCGAAGCTTCCACCACTGCCGCCATGTGGATTTTAAAACTACAGTGGAAATTGAACCACAGAAGTGACCGTCGCTGCCGCACCTGCCACCACCGCCTCAAATAAAGAAAATCCACCGAGAACAGAGCTCACTATGCCCCGGGCTCAGGGAGTGGGTGGCCTCAGAACTTAGCCTCCACATCCACAGCTGCTCCGCTTCCACACCAAATGAGACACCTTTGAGGGCGGTCTCCCAGCCCGCAGCCATCTCAGCCCGCCTGCAGCCGTCCCAGCCCGCCCGCTGTGCTGGTGAGGAGATGGTGCAGCACCTTCCATTCGCGGCCCCGGCGAGCCCTTCACCCTTCAGGCCCACCGCCGCAGGGCTGAGCTGGAGCCTCAGCAGGGACCCCAAGGAGGGGCGCCGCTGTCACCATGTGGATTTTAAAAATACAGTGGAAATTGAGCCACAAAAGCCACCACCTCCGCCGCACCCGCCGCCACTGCCGCGAGTGAGGGAAGTCCACCAAGAACAGAGCTCACTCCACCCCAGGCCCAGGGAGTGGGCGGCTTCGGAGCTTGGCCTCCGAGTCAGCAGCTCTTCCGCTGAGACTTCTTGGAGTATGGTCTCCCCGCCCACAGCCATCCCAGCCTGCCCGCTGTGCTAGTGAGGAGCTAGCAAGGCGCCTCCAATTCACGACTCCAGCACCCCAGAGGGGATGTGTACCCCGGGTGAGCTGTGTGTCCCAGGGGGCCCTGTGCCCCGGGTGAGCCATGTGTCCCAGGGGGCTCTGTTCCCAGGGTGAGCCGTGTGTCCCAGGGGAAGCAGTGGGACCTGGGGGGAGGGGCCATGTGACCCAGAGGAGAAGCGGATTCTATTTGTGTGGTCCTGAGATAGTCACCATAAAACAAGCAGATTGTCAAATGACAACGGGGAGGGGAAGGATACCTGGGGGGAGATAAGAGAACAACCGAAGGACTGGTATGCATGAATATAAGTACAACCAACGAACACAGAACTCAGTGGAGGGAGGGTATGAATGGGAAGGGGGAGGCAATGGTAAGCTATGTAAACATATAATACCTTAATAAATTTAAAAAAAAAAACAAAGTAACTTCTTTAGAATTATTATATGTAGAATTTAGAATTGTTACTTACAAAGTTCCAAAAGTAGTAGTGCAGAGCCATAACTGTGATAAGGCACTTCAAAGGGAGAAGTCAAATAGACAAGGACATCTAATGCAAGAAGCATTTTCTGTATAATCAGTTAACCTTCTAAATAAATAGGGGAAAATATGTGTTCTTTCCAGACATGCTTTCATTTTCTGAAAAGCCTTTTTAAAAAGTGCCACAGAAAGGCAAAACATATTTATCATCTGTTTTAAAAAGCTTTCATCAGTTAAAGTTCAAATCTCCATTTTAAAAATAAGAATGTTTCCCTTCAAGTCAATGAGGTTGACTCAAATATTTTTTAGAGAAACCATTTTAACCTTCATGCTAAAAACGGGAAGAAAAAATAGATTTAAATTATGTTGTCAGCTATTCTATCTAATGAACTTTTAGTGATTGTGCAACACTGTTCTAGGTGCTGGGAATATGGAAGTAGATGGATATAATGGTTGGTTGGTTTTAGGGAACTTAGCCCAACGGAACATGATCTAACATTGCTGACCTGCAAGTTATTTTCCGTGGTCCATAAAATGAAGCTCAACTTCAAATTCTGCTATGCTTGGCATCTTCTTGCAAATCAAATATAATGATGGTCTACCTAGTTTGCTACTGGTAACTCCGTGATATTATTATCTACTGGTAAAATTAATTTTCATAAAAGATTCTATGAAAATTTAGAGAGGAAATATTTAAGATAAACAAATACTGGCCAGCATAAAAAAAATAACATCAGGCCTGGCCCATGTGGCTCAGTGAGGGAGTGTTGACCTAAGAACCAGGAGGTCAGGATTCGATTATCTGGTCAGGGCACATGCTGGGTTGTGAGCTCATCCCCAGTGGAGGGCATGCAGGAAGCAACTGATCGATGATTCTCTCATCATTGATGTTTCTATCTCTCCCTCTCCGTTTCTCTCTGAAATCAATAGAAAACATTAAAATAAAATGAAAACATTTTTTAAAATAACATCAGTATTCTGCTTTCACAAAAATGAAAAATAAAAACAAGAAGATTTTCATTTTGAGTAAACAGAACTACTGGAGATTATCCAATGCATAGGGCACATGTGTGAATATCATAAGTGAAAAAATATGAATTATTCCACAGCCAAATCAGTAGTTGGGCTTCAAAGAATCATAGCCTTCTTTCAGGAGGCTAACCATGTTTTAAGAAAACATGAATCTTTTGTACCTATAAAGGCAAACTCTTCCTCTTAAGCTGATACTGCAGGTGTAGCTTCAAAAAACTGGTTAATGAAAGTGCTGAGTCTCCTATCTGCAGCTGCACTTTCTCCAGCAGGTCCACCATTTGACCACTGCTTCTGCTTGGAAGTGGCCAGTACAAACGCTGTGGGATGCTGAGAGAAGGTGTTGAAGAGGCCTCTGAAGTCGAGGGGGGCAACAGAGCTGGGAAGAAACCCTCATGTCCTCAGAGTGCCAGGGAGAACGAGCCATGAGGTTTTCAGTGGCTTTTTTCCAACGCAATAGACAACTGATCAATAAAGGAGGACAGGACCCTGCAGCCACTGAAGCTCTGGCACGATAACAGGAACATCATGTGGGGCTGGGTGTGAGTGTGTGTGGAAGGAAGACTCAAGTTGACATGGACTCCAGCTGCAAACAGTAGTCCATTTCCTCCTGGCACCTGTCACTGGAATAGGAGCACCCTGAGCTCCTGCCTCAGCCTGGGAGGCGGCAGAGCAGAAACCAGAGGCCCTGGCAATGCCAGGAAGCAAAAGACTTGAATTCCAGTCCTGTCTCTGCAGATGCCTGGGTTGGAGAAGCCACTTAACCTCCCCAGTTCCAGTTTCCTCATCTGCAAAATGGTCATGATAATATACAGTCTGCCTACTTCACAGTTTGTGAGTGTAAATGAGATAATGAGTGCACAAACTCTAATACACTTTATTAGAGCCCACTTGCTCTAGCCAACTAGGCATGCAACATCCAGAAACCACTGGGTCCTAATTAATTCTTAGAGTGTTAGTCGCCCTGGGACAATAGCCAACCACACCATTAGAGTTCTTCTGTTGATGTGTGGGAGGCAAATTCCATCTCTTGGAGATGATTCAAAATCATGACATTGTTGATATATATTTATAATCAGACTCCTCCCTTCCAATGTCTGAAAATTGTTTAATGTCCACGTTGGTCTCACAGTCAACCTTGAAATTTCTTCCTATTTCTCCCAAAACCAGGAGCAATGCTCTAGCCTATTGTTCATGAGATATTACTAAGGGTCACAAAAATCTCTTCACTTAATTACTAGCTGTAGCCTCTGTTATATTAATTCCTCTCTCTCCACCCCCTCTATGATCTCTTGTTAGCTATTGACAGATATTTCCTTTTTCAATCTATTCTAAGATCTCTTCAGCTTCCTTTGAATGTTGTCTTTTCTTGCTCCTGGCCTCATGGTTTCATTAACCTGATTGTAGCCTGAACTCTTTTAAGAACCAGCAAATACCATACCATATTCACATCTTTGTCCTTCCTTCTCAGCTTTTTCTTCCCTACAGGATGTTGGGTACAAGCATCTAAATTTTTCAAAGTATTCTGATGTGGTGTCGAGCTCAAGCACCTTTAGCTCACAGATCCCTTTCAGTGAGACTGGGTACACACCAGATGTTTCGGCAGCTATATCACATTTGCAGCTCATTTGCAGATTGAGATGTGCTAAACCCCAAGTTCATTTTTTAAGAAACTCTTTACCGAGGTCCTGTCTTGCTTAAATTTTGCAAGTTTTGTTTTACTCAAATAATCTTGTTTAATTGGATTGTATTGAAAGTGGTCTCTAGATTCTGGCATTACTCAGGGCTCTCTTGCCTTTCCACTTTACAAATCAGTCCACTTGATCAGCGTGACTTTACCCAAGACATTGATGAATGAGCTGTCTGGAGCACAGACCTGTGGCATTCCCATAGCAAATTCCTGTGCAAAATTTCTCTTCCACAAGCCTCCTGGCAGCATGCCTATCCTCTATAATTTCTCAAACTTTAACAACAGCTTATAAGGTCAAAAAAGCATCTTTATTTCTTGCATACCCTATAATGGCATCTTAGGTCCCCCCTCCTATCCTTTACATATTCATGGTCTACATAAATTTTTCTAGCCACTGTTCTTCTAGAGAAGACAGAGAGAACAGGAATTGAATGGTTCTGCCTCTCTGGAGCCAGGTGGCCTCATTCAAACCCTGGTTCCTTCCCTGAATAGCTGTGTACCCTTGGACAAGAGACTTAATGTCTCTGTGCCTCAGTGGCTTCTCTGTGAACTGGGGATTCTAACAGTACTTTCCTCAGAGGGCTATTTTAAGTATTAAATGCATGAGTACATGAAAACTGCTTAAAACAGCATCTGGCACATAAAGAGCACTATAGAGGTATCACCCATCATCATCATCACCATTTTGATCATCATCATTACTGTCACCACCACCAAATTGTTGTTGATGTCACTGTTACTATTATTTCACAATTATCTCTTCAAGCAGTGGAGCTACCTCTGCTTATACTTTTTTTTGGAGGGGGTGCGGGGGGAACGTGAATATATTTTAACTTTAGCTCTTTCTTCTAATATATGCACATAATGCTATAAGTTTCCCTCTAAGCACTGCCTTTACTTCCTCCCTAAAATTTTATAAGCCGCATGTTTATTTTCACTTAGTTCAAAATATATTAAAATTCTTATCAAGACTTTGTTGACCCATGAATTATTTAAAAGTGTATTGTTTATTCTCTAATTATTTGAGAGATTTCCCAAGTGTTTTTAGTATTGCTTCCTAGTTTAATTCCACTGTGATCTAAGTACTAACTTTATAAGATTGCTAGTCTTTTAAATTTGTTAAGGTGTGTTTCATGAGCCAGATTGTGGTTTTTCTTGGTAAATGTTCCATGTGAGCTTGAGAAAAATGTGTATTCTGCTTTTGGTAGATGGAGTGTTCAGTAAATGTCAATTAGATCAAGTTGATTAATAGTGCTATTCAGGTCAACTTTATCCTTATTGATTTTCCGCCTGCTTGACCTATCAATTACTGACTGGGAGACGTTGAAGTCTCCAGCTACTATAGTGGATTTGTCTGTTTCTCTTTTTGGCTCTATCAGTTTTGCCTCATTTTGATGATCTGTTGTTGTATGCATCTAATGTTATGTATTCTTAGAGAACTGACATATTTATCATTATACAATGGCCCTCTTTATCCATATAATGCTCCTTGTTCTGATGTCTGCTTTGCTTGAAATTAATATAGCTACTTCGGCTTTCTTTGGATTAATGTTAGCAAGGTTCATCTTTCTCCATCCCTTTACTTTTAACTCTTCAGAATATTTATATTAAAAGTGGATTCCTTGTAGAAAACATGTAGTAATTTCCCTAGATTTTTAAACTAATCTAAGTCCACCTTCAAATAACACTATACCACTTCACATGTAGTTAAAGTAATATACAACAAAATATTTTAAATTCCTCCTTCCCAAGCCTTATGAATTGCTGACATTTATTCCACTTAACCATGTGCTACAATCACCAAATGCATGGTTATTATTACTACTATTATTATCTCTTAGAGACCCGGACAAAGTCTTTATATTTGTTTCCAATGCCAGGAGTCCTATTTTAGAGAGGATGGTGAGATGTAAGCTTCCTCAAATAGCAAATTATTCCTAATCCTCTGAAAAGAATGCCTTAAACATCTTAAGAGCACTTAGGATATAAAGCACTTTGCTGGGCTCCCTGGGCCATCAGATAATCACAGAACTCAGATCTCAGCCATGCTGACCCCACATCTTACAGAAAGGAAGCTGGCCCATGATGGGGAAGTGTTTGCTAATGGGCTGTTCTGGAGGGGGAAAAAAGAAGCTACAGAAAGGAAGCCTGCTCTTAGACTCCTATAACAAGAAAGGACATTATTATTCCAACAAAAATAAAATAAGGACAATAACTTGCAGAAAAGAGCAATAAACTGAGGAGACAGTGAGTTTGTGGAACTGTGTTCCTTATGATCAAATCAATGAAATATCACCAGTTGGTGCCCATCAGTGAGGATGCAGCTTGATGGAGAAGATGCCTTCCTGAGGACCACCAACCATGTAGCAGTCTATGCAGTGTACACCCCAGGTGTCTTTATTTGGCCTATGTTTTGCATCACCGGAAGAGCTTGGTCTCCTATAAAGTAAACCACGAAAGACAAGATTAAACGTAGCCTCGTACCCAGTGTTATCAGTGTTCTGTTTAAAGTACCGGCCTGCAGTCTGCCAAGAAAAGCTGTGCATACTTTTCTTCTCTCCCACCCTCATTCAAACAATATTTCAGTGAACAGTACACAGAAAGCTTTATAAACAAGCAGAAAGGAGAGTTGGGGATGTTTGGAGGGGTGTAAAGACTGAGGGTTTTCTATTCTGCAAGTAGAAATACACCTCAAATCCAATTTAGCCATTGGTCCTACAGGAAGAGTTAGAAATGACCTTCAGAAAGCTAGTGAAGGGGCATGGGGGAGGGAAGAAATTAGCTGTCTGTTTGATGCAGCTGTGGATGTCATGGGCTATCGCCTGGAACTTTCATTTTGTTCTTTATTACCTTGCCCAGTGGTTAGATCTGATGCTCTCGAGGCCGTCATTAGTGTGCACACTGCTGCTTCTCTGTTCCTAGGTGTTGAAAGTGACCTTCAGGATGATGGAAAACCTTCCCTCAATCCAATGTTATGAAAGTAGCAAACATTTTCCAACATTTATCATGTTCCCTGCATGCTGTGAGGGAGGATATTTTCTTAATTAATTAAAATTTTAAAAAATCTCCCCACACATAAGAAGACTCAGAACTTCTGCTCAAACACCAATAACTCCCAACATCACCATCCACTTCAAAATGGTATTGTTAGAAAGCTTTACCTTCTATCAAGCCAGCATCGTTGCTGCTGCTGTTGTTGTTGTTGTTGTTGTTGTTGTTGTTGTTGTTTTGGCGGGAAGTAGAGGTTGAAATTAACTTTATTATCAGTGATTGTCAGCTTTCAACCAGCAGAAATTATCCACCTGGAGTTTTAAGGGTGGACTTGCCCCCTAGTCAGTGCTGTCTTCAAGAGTACACCTTGTCTTGCCCTTCCTGTTGACTGTCTGACCCTTAGCTGAGCAGGAAGGAGGACTACAAGATCTATCAAGGTTAGAGCAAGCAGCAGGCTAGCAGGAATTGGAACTCAGCCATAATTCAGCAGAGGGGAGAGACCATCACTCTGTTTTCTTCTTGTATCAGTGAGAGCTTTGTCAAGATACTGGTGCCTTCGGCTCCTGCCTGGGGACTCTAAGAGCACCCAAGGCACTGGGTCAGTGACAAACAGGGCTTAAGAACAATAAGAAAATCTGAGAAGATAGCTCAGGAGGCATAACAGCCCCAAAGGGGAGAGGACACTGCCCCCAATGCTAGGTGGAACCTGTGAGTGTGGCTGTATTTGAAAAAGGGGTCTTTGCAGATATAATCAGGTTAAGAATCTCAAGATGCAATCATCCTGTATTTAGGATGGGCCCTATATCCAATGACAGGTGTCATAAGAAGACAGAGGAAGATTTGTAACAGACACAGGGGAAGCCATGTGAAGATGGAGGCAGAGATTGAAGTAATGTGGTCACAAGCCAAGGAACACCAGGAGCCACCACAAGCTGGGAGAGACAAGGAAGGATCCTCCCTCAAGCCTTGGTAGGGAGCACAACCCTGAGACACCTTGATTTTGGACTTATCCTGATTTTGGGCTTAATGCTGATTAAGCCAGCATCTATATTAATCAATATATACATATTGCTCCTAGTTTTGTTCCTGACCCAGTGGCTTATCCATGTCTTTCAAATATTCAGAGTTTGGTGTTTTTCCCCTTCAGCTCTTCTTCCTTTCTGGTTTTCAGATCCTTTCACAAGTTGACACATAGCACTACTCACAGTCCAATTTGTCTGAACCCCTTTGAAATGAGATCCAGAAACTAGACTCTGGGCTATGAGAGACTTTATCATATTACCACCATCCAAAAGTCAAGCACATTAGCTCTTCTCTCTATGTCATCTTCATTACCCATTACCACAAGGACAGGCTGCAGCTGTGAATAACATTAATTGGTGTTGATAAAGTGTAGTGGCAGGGAAATGTATGACAAGTGTGTTCAGCAATTCTACAACCGTACAGCTGAGTTTTTTCAAAACTGTAGATTCAAGTAACTTGAAGGTGAATTCACTCTGTAAAAGCCTCGATAACTGAAACAGAAGAGCTGTCCACAGAGCTGGAGGAGCTGGCCAGGGGTTTGTATCTGGGATGTAATGATTTCAAATCCAGGTTTAAACTATCATGAATTATTCTGGACCATCTGTATCAATTCAGAATAAAGCAATCTGCCAAACTCCTTTCCAACTCCATATTCTAAGTACTTGAATGTTCATTAGAGATGTGATTTGAGCTTATTTTTTTCCCACATGTTCTGTATTTTTACTTGAAGTAGACAATTGCATCAGACTAGAGAGACTCAGATTTGTTTTAAAGGTTACAGAGTTTACACATTATAACAACGTCAAGGTGGTCTCTTCTATAGTCAGGCAAAGAATATTTCAAGAAAGGATAACTCTGTTTAATATAATCATTAATATATTATAAATATATATTACTATTGATATCAAATAATGTCTAAAAATGATCACTATAGCTGTGGCACTAGCGGATTAAAATGAACTGAGAAACTCTTTGGCAAAAGGCAGTTCTGTCTTCATATAACTGTGGAGATGCTGGCTTGGATATAGGGACAACCGAGCAATTCCAGGAGAAAGGGCATCTGTATGGTCTAACACGCTGAGGCCTTCCTCCAACCTTCCAAAGGCGGATAAACCAGATATGGCAGCCACGCTTGGCCTCAGTCATCTGGCCTTTCTGAAACTGGATTTCTTTCCCACATACACTCTCCTTTCCTGCCATCTCATGCCCAAGTCAAATGTCATCAACTACAAATTGCCATAGACAAGCTCTCACTGTGGAACTAGAGGCCTATGTGGGCCACTACGGGAAGGCCTTACATAAAAGAGTTATTTGAAAAAATACCTGTTGAGGTTTATTGTTTTATTATTTATTTTTAGAAAAAAGAGAAAATTTACAAGATGCAAAGGTCTCACACAATACATTATCATTGGTGACAATTCTCTTTCCACCTTAACACAGGCCCTGGCTTGGCCAGTGTTGGGAAGAACATGGACAGCATGAATGTATTTGAGACCCATCGTGGACAAGCAGAAATGAACCACAGTGTGAAAGAAGAACTCGATGACAAATGATGTTGAGCCAACTTGTTCCAAAAGTAAGCCAAGACATCATAGAAACTAACAAAACCTCCTTGTGAGGGAGGTGCAGGTGTATGCCCTGCAGTGCATAATCCCTGCATGGGCAGCATGCACTTCCTCCATCCGACCACAGCCACAACAGAAAACAGGAATGTTCCTTTGGTGTGTGTTTCTTTTGCAGGATTCTTCAGGTTCCCAATTTCGTATTTCTGTCTTCCTTTTTACGATTCAGATCCAAATTCTTAAAGCAGTATAGGTGCTTAGCATCTTTCATGGATTTTTCAGGATCCCGTTCTGCCAATGATAATGCACTAAAAAGAACAAAATAAAACACATAACTCAGAAAGGTCCCAATACTTGCCTTAAAATCCTATTAAAAGCACTAATAAGCATAATAAAAGAGCTGAAGATTTCCTTTTTTCAATTTTGTACAATGAAAATAGCATGACAGGGAGAAACCAAGATGGTGGCATAGGTAAAAGCCTAACTGCAGCATCGCACAACAATTTCAAAAAATACAACTAAAATACAAAATGAGTATTGTCCAGAACTACAGGAAAGTTGACTGACTAGAAATTCTACAACTAAAAGGAAAGAGAAAACCAGAAGGAAAATCAGAAGAGCTGTAAAAGCCTAAGGTACAGAGACACAGTGCACACGTGGGGAGAGCATTGAGCTGGAGAGGAGGGGGCGGCTGAGTGCCTGGCTGGCGTTCCCTAACAGGAAGGAAATAAAAGATCCAGACTGTGCTGAACCCCAGTTCTGACTGCACTGAACCCCAGTTCTGGGCAAGACTCTGGGGACCCAGGCTCATACAGAGGGAATCTGGGATGTAAGGCGAAACTCAGGGATCGGCGAAAGGCAGAGTCCCAGAGATGTGCACATTGTGTGCAGAAGACGGACTGTTGACTGTGCTGCTGGATTGCCCTAGCAAGAAGGAGACCAAAGCTCCGGACTGCACTGAACTCATTGGAGGAGAGACTAGACCAGGGGTGGGCAAACTTTTTGACTTGAGGGCCACAATAGGTTCTTAAACTGGACCGAGGGCAGGAACAAAAGCAAGCTGATCATGCTGGCACTCTCATCTTGGTGAAGGAGCGGAGGGGAGAGCAAGAAAACCCTCTGCTCTTTCGACTCCGTGGGCCGGAAAGAACAGCCAAACGGGCCGAATCCGGCCCGCGGGCCATAGTTTGCCCACAGCTGGACTAGACTGTCTGGTAGTGGGCAAAACTCGAGGGCACCTTTCTCTCAGAGATGCTTGCAGAGAGTACCAAAGCAGCGAGTACTGAAGGACACTGAGGAACACTGAGACTCAGGAACTTCATAAGGTGGGGCTGACAGGAAGCCAAGGCTGTAGGCTCCACCCTGAAACTCTGCCCCATCCAAGCTGAGCACAGAGGCTTTTGCAGTTTTCCAAGTCTAGTCAAATAAGGCTGTATCCTGGCATAAACACAGCTGATCCTCACAGCCAATTGGCCTGGAGGTCAGTTCCTCCCAGTGATACCAACAACAGTCAAGACTTAACTACAATAAGGCTGTACACACAATCCACAAAGGGGTGCACCAAGAGTGTCCACCTCAGGTAGCTGAGAGGCTGACCCACTGAACCATATAGGACACCTTAACACACAATATTAAAAGCAGCAAGAGAAAAGCAGGTAGTTACCTATAAAGGAGCACCTGATTATCAGCTGATTTCTCAACAGAAACCATGCAGGCCAGAAGGAAATGGCAAGAAATATCAAGGTGATAAACAGCAAGAACCTACAGCCAAATATACTCTACCCAGCAAAGTTATCTATCACTCAGAATCGAAGGCCAGATAAAGAGCTTCACAAATTAAAAAAGCTAAAGGAGTTCATCACCACCAAACCAGAATTATATAAATTGCTGAAAGGGGTTCTTTAGGAAGAGGAAGAAAATAAAGATAAAAATTATGAACAACAAATATGTAACTATCAACAAGTGAATCTAAAAACCAAGGGAATTAAAAAATCTGGTGAACAATATTAACTGGTGAATATAATAGAATCAGAGGTATGGAAAGGAATGAACTGACGATTCTCAGGGGAAAAGAGAGTGGAGGGTGCAAGAAGAGACTGAACATAAATTATGCACCTATGGATGAGACAATGAGGGGTGGGGAAAGGGCAGAGGGTGGGGTGGGAACCTGGTGGAGGGGAGCAATGGAGGGGAAAAATGAGGAAAATTTGTAATAATATGAATGATAAAGATTTATTTTAAAAAGAAAGAAAGAAAGAAGTTAGAGCATGACAGGGTTTCACTTTACTGTGAAACATCTGCCATGTTGTCATGTATAAATTCAAATGCCTTCTCACCAGAGTTTCAACTTATTAGATACCAAACCAAATATCTGTGAATTAAACAACACACTTCTAAGTGGCCTCTGTAGCAAAGAGAAATCACAAGGCAGATTAGAAAACATTTTAAAGTGAATGAAAATGAAAATATAACACAGCACAATTGAGATACTCACCGAAGGCAGTGCTAGAGGGAAATTCATAGCATTAAATGTTTATACCTTGGTTCTCAAACTTAATTCATTCTGGAAGGCTGTTCAAAAAGTGATTTGTTCAAAAACAGATTCATTTTTCCCCCCATTAGGAATAATATAAAATGAATTAATCCATACTAATGGTAGAATCCCCAAATGATTTCCTGTTTTAACCTTTCTTATAGACAGTACATGTCTAATATACTGTTTAATCTATAAATAAACACTTCTTTTCTTAAATTTATCGAACCACCCCCTACTACCTTTGCACCAATCACTTTTAGCACTCAGTCCAGGGGGGCTTTCAGGTCAATACGCAGCATCTTCACTTGTTCATAAACCATTGCCTCCAAAGTGCTGTCACTGGCTAACTGCTTTTTGTTTATCCAAATCAACAACAGTTTTTCTACCTCTTCATTAGGCTGTGACCATTATTTCTTTCACACCCTTAGCAGCATTAATACTGTTGATGGCCTTTTTATATTTTAAAACGGAATTAATGGTTGATTTTGCCAGCAACAAAAGCATTCTCTCTGTCTCTCTGTGTGTGTCTCTCTCTGTCTCTTCTCTGTCTCTCTCTGTCTTCTCTCTCTCGACAATCAAGACGTTTTTGTAGAGAACCAAATTGTTGGAGATGGGAGAAGCGAGTTTTGACTGCATTAGGAAAAAAGAAAGCTGTCAAGCCAATAATCTGAGTTTTTACCTTAAGGAACTAAAAGAATAAAAGCAAAGCAAACCGAGAACAAGCAGAAGTAGGGGAATAATAAAGACAACAAAAGCAAATAAAATTTCAAACATAAAAACAAAAGAGAAAATAAAAAGATCTATAAAATCGAACCTCTTGCCAGACTTACCAAGAAAAAAGAAGGCACAAGTTACAGAGTTCAGGAATCAAAGAGGCAACATCAGTACAGATTTTATAGATGTTTAAAGGATAAAAAAAGATGTATCTCAAACCACTTTATGTCCATAAATTAGAAAACATAGATAAAATGGACACATTTCCTTGAAAAAAAAAATACAAAGCCTCATTTCCAAGCCCTTTTAACAATTAGGGAGGCAGAGAGGTGCCAGACTAAAGCATGGGGACAGGGAATAAACTAATCACTTGTTCTTGGGATATTTTCAATACTTACATGTCTGAGGTATGGAAGGTTCTTTGTTATAAAATATCCAAGTGTCCTGAGTTTCTCTCTGCAACTCAAGGTTACAAAAAAACCAGCTGTTCTTGCCAAGATTTGTGAGGCAGGTGTTTGTCACCCAAGAGTTCAACTAAATCCCTAACAGAGCAGTTTCTATTCCCTCATATCTAAATCCTAAGAAACCTGAAATGCCAATCAGAAAGAATATATGCACCCCTATGCTCAAAGCAGCACAATTTACAATGGCTAAGATCTGGAAACAGCACAAGTGCCCATCAGTAGATGAGTAGATAAAAAAAAAAGCTGTGGAATAGTACGCAGCTGTAAAAAAAGATATCTCTTACCCTTTGAGATGGCATGGAAGGACCTAGAAAGTATTATGCTAAACAAAATAAGCCAATCAGAGAAAGACAAGTATCACATGATCTCACACATATGTAGAATCCAATGAACAAAATAAACTGTTGAACAAAATAGATCCAGACATATAGAAGCATGGCGAATCTTAGAAGGTAGAGGTGAGTGGGTGGGGAGTGATTAACTGTGGAACTTATATGCATATGTGCATAACCCACAGACACAGACAATAGTGTGGTGAAGGCCTGGAAGGGGAGGGGGCAGGGTGGAAAGGGTCAATGGGAACAAAAGGGGGACATCTGTAATACTTTAAAAAATAAAGATAAATTTAAAAATAAATAAATAAGTTAGTAGATCATCCTGTCAAAAATAAAAATAAATTCTAATTGAATGAACTTCAGTAAAAGCAAAAGATTCTGATAATGGAGTTGCAGGTGATGGTGCCATGTCTGCAATCAACACAGGCCATATTTTTAAGAAATGAATTATGAGCAGATGCCTCAATGGAATTAATAGCCTTCTAGTCAGAGTCCAGCCTGATACTGAGGTCCTGGACACACACACGAGAGGCTAACTGCAACTGCAGCTAGTCCATGCTTTTTGGGTCTGTCTGGACCCACACAGGAACTGAAATGGCCCCAAGACCTGCTCTCACGCTCTGAAACCCACCCTTCAAAGCCCTGCATTACTTCCTAAGAGATATCTAGAAGATGGCCGGGGGGGGGGGGGGGGAATACAGCATAATTCCTAAAAACCATCTTACGTCCATTTTTAAGTCAAAAAAACAAACCACTTTTTCCTATATTTTAATCAAGATGTAAACACAAACCTAAGAACCTAAGGCATATTATTACCTCTCTCCTCACCTGCAATACTAATAACTGAAATCCTGAAATAGATTCTGACACTGACCTTTGGAGAACTCCATCCTCTTGGTATAAATTAAAACTTGTGTTTTTTAACTCTAAATGAGTTTTGGAATCCTGCTTAGATTAAATATTCTACATGTTTTAATCTTTGGGATAATCAATGTACACTTCAAGTATTTGATATGCAGGTGGAAATAATAAGGTTTTACAATAGGAGAATAAATTATCTAAAAAATGCTCATGATATTCCATTACATTGTAAAAGCAGGTAACATTAAATAAACATTATACCAATGGACACAGACAACAGGGGGGTAAGGGTATGAATGGTGGGGTTGGGGGAGGTAATGATGGAATAAGGACACATATGTAATATCTTAATCAATAAAGAAATTAAAAAATAAACAGTATGCCTCTAACTTTGAAAAGAGATATAGAATTAGCTGCCAAGAGAAAACATTATAAAGGCATTATGTTAATAATTGTTATCTTAGTATAATGAGATGGCAGATGACTTTCATTTTCTTCTTTGAGCATTTTGGCATTTTTAAAATTTTCTATCATAAATGAGCAATATTTTGTAATAAAAATAGCTTTTAAAAGAAAATTTGTAAGAGAAATGTGATTTAGAGATTCTAATTCCCTCCTAAAGAATCAAAGGATTGAAAGGAATTCTGAGAGATTTCAGCCCAGGCATTTCAGGCTTTTAGGTAAACCATTCAGGCGTGGGAACTTTATAAAGCTTTATTTAACCTGGGCTTTACCACTAAATATGTCCTCAGAACTAACTGTGCTACCTCATGGGCAGACCTAATCATAATGTCAACAGTAATATTATGAGTGATTAGTTTCCAAACTGCATTCAAGAGCCCTTTGGCCAGCAACAGACACTGCTGCACCTGAAAGCCTCGGCCCCACCATGATACACGGATTGGTCAGTAGATGGCTTTTATTTCCAACCTCACTTTTCTTTTTTCTTTATTGGTTAAGGTATTACATATGTGTCCTTATCTCCCCATTGTCCCCCCACCCTCCCCACTCCTGCCCTCACCCCCCTGGTCTGTATGTCCATCAGTTAGGCTTACATGCATACATACAAATCCTTTGATTGATCTCTCCCTCTTATCCTACCTTCCCTACCTTCCCTCTGAGGTTTGATGGTTTGATCGATGCTTTTCTGTCTCTGGATCTGTTTTTGTTCATCAGTTTATATTGCTCATTATATTCCATAATGAGTGAGATCATGTCATATTTATCTTTCTCTGACCGGCTTATTTCACTTAGCATAATGTTCTCCAGTTTCATCCATGCTCCAACTCACTTCTAACAAAGGTCCCTTCTCATTTTCTTTTTTTTTTTTTATTGATATTTTTACAGAGAGAAAGAGAGAGAGATAGAGTGCTAGAAATGTCGATGAGAGAGAAACATCGACCTCCTGCACACCCCCTACTGGAGATGTGCCCGCAACCAATGTACATGCCCTTGACCGGAATCGAACCCGGGACCTTACAGTCCGCAGACCGATGCTCTACCACTGAGCCAAACCGGTTTCGGCCCTTCTCATTTTCTTAAACATAACTATAAAAAAACCTAGGGGCCAAGGTGATGGCTGTCAACTGGAAGCATGAACAGGGAGGTGGGAGTGAACTATATGTGAGGTCCATTTGCTGGATGAGAAGCTCAAGCTGATACACGATTCTATTGAAAAACAGATCACTGACACAAAATCTGACCCCCCCACAACCAAAAAAAGGTAATCTGAGATGATGATGTCTATTTCCAAATGCATTTTTTTTTCATGTTCCTGTGATCCAGGTGAGCTATATGAGGGCTAGACATGGCCTGCAGGTTGAGGGCACCTGACAGGCAATAGTTAAGAAGTGTCTGATAGCTGAAACCAGTTTGGCTCAGTGGATAGAGCGTCAGCCTGCGGACTGAAAGGTCCTGGGTTTGATTCCGGTCAAGGGCATGTACCTTGGTTGTGGGCACACCCCCAGGAGGGGGTGTGCAAGAGGCAGCTGATCGATGATTCTCTCTCATCAATGTTTCTAACTCTCTATCCCTCTCTCTTCCTCTCTGTAAAAAATCAATTAAAAATATATATTTTTTTAAAAGAAGTACAAAATAATCACAGGGATATAAAGAACAGCATAGGGAATATAGTCAATAATGTTGTAATAGCTATATATACTGTTATATAATATACACTGAGTGGCCAGATTATTATGATCTCTGAACGCATAATAATCTGGGCACTCAGTGTATATCCTATATAATAAAAGGCTAATATACAAATTGTCCCCTCGGCCAGGAGTTCGACCTTCTACAGGGTGGGGAAAGTGAAAAGTGATAGAATATCCTTTTAACAGAACATACAACACACACACACACACACACACACACACAAACACACAAACTGCTCTAGCTTATTGAAAAGAAATGTGCTCAGCTAAGACACGTCTTACTATTCAGATAAAGGTCAAGTTGAAAAAGCAAACAGATGGCAGCTTCCAAAACAATTTCTTGTTTGTTCTCAAGTGTGTTGACATTTGAGGACAGAAATGTGAAGCGCTGCTCGGGAGTATGGTCCTCTCACACCCTAATGACAGCAGTTAAGTAAATACTCAAAATAAAGCATTACCTGCGATCAAAAGTAGAAACCACATTCTTTCAGTGAAAAGTTGCCCAGTACCTTTAGTTGTGGGCCAGAAAGGGGGGAAACTGAATTGCAGCCTCATAGAAAACCTTGAATCCTCCCAGTGATGAGAGGGAGCATGAAAACAATGAGACAGAGGACAAAATTAGAGGTTAATTATAGCTGTTCCATGTCCATTTAATAAATAAGAACCAACATTTGTAGTGTGACAGAGAACTGTTGACACCCTGGGTATGTCCTCTGAACCATTCAGGTTTTTGACTCATTTTCAAGAAAAACATGCCCAAGGTCATAAGTTTCTCATTGCGTTTCTCATTGCATTTTCTTTTGCCTTTTCTTTCTCTTTCATGCTTTGGAAACTCAGAGCTGCTCCCCTTAGGACCTGTGAGGCTTCCCCTAGAGCTCTTTCTGTTTTTAAAGAGAAGCAAATGAAAACTACAGCTCCCTTCTTTGAGGTGAGGGGTGGGGGTGGGGGCCTGCTGTTTTTCTGTGGAACAGAGCAAATACCAAGGTCACTTTCTGTTAGTCACGACATATTTACTAGTAATTCAGCTCTTAAAGAAATCAACAATGAGTGGTTTTGTGGGTCTACTGGATGACAAACTTTATCATAGGGGCAACCAAAGCCCATGGGCAACAAAAACCCCAGATATTTAACTGGAGTAAAAGCTGTCCTTTAGTTTAGCCACCTTCAGGGTCTACAATCTTGGAACATGACTAAAATCCCTGAAGCACAGCTTCCCACTGGTCCTCAACTGGCTGTAGGTGTCTCAGAGGCAGCCAGCATGAAGGCTCAGAAGTCTGCCACACCTGGATGTTAGCACCAGCCACCAATTGCTGCCCAATCTCCAGTTTGAATAATTGCAAGTGAATACCTAATTGTCAATAAATGAATGATTTTCCTCCTGAAATTAGTCAAAAACTCTATTGGTACTACATAATTGTATACACACACACACACACACACTCTCTCTCTCTCTCTCTCTCTCTCTCTCTCACACACACACACACACACACACACACACACACACACACACACACACAAATGTGGCTCCTGCATTTCCATGGGCCCATTCAAACTTCCTCACAAGCCTCCATCTGCTGAGTAGCAGCTGAGTAAATAAGACAGCAGAGTCACACTGTCTTATCTTGGTGTTAAAACAGCTCTCTGAGTCCTCCGTGGCCTCTGAGGTCAGGTGGTTGGTGTGAATGAGCACGTGGGCCCTGGTGCACACTAGTGAGGTCACTCTGTTGCTCAGCAGCCAAAGACCCTCCCTGGCTGACGTGGCCATACCTCAGCTCTCACTAGCACTACAGAACTCTCATGTCGCACCTAGGAAGCTAGAAGGAGGTGATTTCTAAGATCTGCAGGGTCTGTCCGTACTGTTAAGAGATGAGGTCATGTCCCTTCTGCCCTGCTGGTTGAAGCTGTTCTCTTATAACCTCATATCACCTCTTCCACCAAGAACTATGGTCAGCCCAATGGACACCCACACAGCTCTCTTCTTCACCCTTCTCATGGTAGATGACACCTTACATTAACTCCTTCCTTGTCCTGATGCTTAAATGTCTGGTTGGCCCATCTACTCGGTTGCAGCACGTTCGTGGAGACCTGGACCCATTCTGCACAGCAGTCTCTTCCAGAATTCCCACCAAAGACCAGAACATAGGCCCACATGGCTTTCGTTTTTACATCAACTTAACTCCCACCCCAAGAATTATGGCTTGCAGTAGGGAACCAGAACATCAAGTGTGGCCTCTGCTGTCCCTCCATCTGACCCCTTCTCTCTCCACCTACTTTTCTAACCTGGGGGTTTTCCTTCACCTCCCTTCCTTCCGGCAAGGGCTTCTCCCTACATCATTCCTCTTGACTCATCTTCTCCTCACATCTTCCCCCGGGCCATAATGATGATATATATGGCTGCAGTGAACTTGATTTATAGGGAAAAGGAAGGAAAACACATCTGTCTACTCTTTTCAAAACACTGTATCCCTTGAGTTTGCTTCTCCCAATGCTGTGTTCTCTCTCTGGCTAGTTTTGTTTTTTTGTTTTGTTTTTTTTGGGGTGTTTTGATGGTACAATAGTACAATTTACTCCAGGTTCTATGCTAACCAAACTTTACTATTTTGAGAGTAAATACAATTAAAGATTTAAAAAATTTTCATAAACATTAGAGAAGCAAAAAATAGATAAATACAAGTCTTTGAGAAATTTTGCCTCTTAAACTTGGGAGATATTAAAAAGAAATGTCCACTTTCACCTCTTGCCCTTCTTTCTATGTGCTTGGTTTTCTTATTGTGAATGTGTCTTCCAGGAAGTTCTGTGACACACAGTTACTGTACTTCTTCAATGTATGGAGCCCTCACTTGTTTTTCATGCCCACAGAAATAGCTAAATGACTCCCAGGCTGCCCAGTGGCCACAGTAGACTGATGTCTATGGTACACTCTCTACTGGGATTCTTCTGAAGCCAAATTCTTACACATATGGAAAGCTATGTGCTATACTTAATTTTTTTTAATTCTATACTCCTCAATCAATAAATAAAAGATTTTTAAAGTGTTGATCAGATGTAGTTAAAGCAAAAACTCAACATATTAAATTTATAAAATATATTATCAAGTTGACAAACACAATCAAGAAAGAAATTAACTAAAACTAGAAAGACACATGCAAAAAAAATGGAACTAGACCTCTCTCTTACACCATATGTAAAAATAAACTCACAATGAATTAAACACTTAAATATAAGACCTGAAACCATAAAATTCATGGAAGAAAACACAGACAGTAACCTCTTTGACATTAGTCTTAGCAATATTTTTTTAATATACTTTTCTTTGTTTCTGAGAGGAAGGTAGCAGGAGAGAGAGAGAGAAACATCAATGAAGAGAGAAAATCATTGATTGACTGCCTCCTGCATGCCCCCACCACAGGTAGAGCCCACAATGCAGGCATGTGTCCTGACTGAGAATTGAACTGTGACCACATGGTTCGTAGGTTGACACTCAACCACTGAGCCACGCCAACCGGGTGGTCTTAGCAATATTTTTGGGGGGTATGTCTCCTCAAGCAAAGGTAACAATAACCAAAATAAACAAATGGACTACATCAAACTAAAAAGATTTTATAAAGCAGAGAAAATGATCAACAAGACAAAAAGGCAACCTACTAAATGGGAGGACATATTTGCAAATGATATATCCAATAAGGAGCTAATAACCGAAATATATAAAGGACTTATACAATTCAGTATCAAAAAATAAGCAATCCAGTTAAAAAATGGGTAGAGGACTGAATAGACATTTCTCCAAAAAGGACATACAGATGGCCAATAGACACATTAAAAGAATCACAACATCATTAATCATCAGGGAAATACAAATCAAAACCACAAGAGATATCATCTCAGACCTGTCAGAATGGCTATTATCAAAAAGTCAACAGATAATAAGTGTTGGCAAGGATGTGAAGAAAAGGGAGACCTTCATGCACTGTTGGCAGGATTGTAAACTGATTTTGTCACTATGGAAAATAGGATGAAGATCCCTCAAAAGAATAAAAAATAGAATGACCTAGGTGTCCATCAATAGATAAAGAAGATGTGGTACATGTATACAATGGAATATTACTCAGCCACAAAAAGAATAAAATCTTCCCATTTGCAACAACATGGATGGGTCCAGAGAAAATTATGCTTCATGAAAAAGTTGAATAGAGAAAGACAAATACTATATGCTCTTATTTATATGTAGAATTAAAAAAAAAATGAACAAAGCAGAATGGACTCATGGATACAGAGAAATGACGGTTGCCAAAGAGGTGTAGGTGAAGTGAATTGGCAAAAAGGGTGAAGGGAAGTTAGAGGTGGAAATTTCCAATTATAAAATAAATAAATCACAGGAATGTAATGTACAGCATAGGCAATATAGTCTGTAATATTGTAATAATTTTGTATGGTGACAGATGGTTACTAGACTTCTTGTGGTGATCACTTTGTAAGGCATATAAATGTCAAATCACTATGCTGTACACCTAAAAATAATATAATATTGATGGCAACTATAATTTTCAAATCAATAAATTTAAAATAATAAATAAAAATATAAGCTATATAAAATCAAATATTTTTATTTTTTTATTCTTAATTATTATTATTTTTTTATTAAGGTATTATATGTGTACATACCTTACCATTGCCCCCCCCCCACCTCCCATTCATGCCCTCCCTCCCCAGAGTTCTGTGTTCGTTGGTTGTACTTACATTCATGCATACCAGTCCTTCGGTTGTTCTCTTATCTCCCCCCAGGTCTCCTTCCCCTCCCCGCTGTCATTTGACAGTCTGCTTGTTTTATGGTGACTATCCCAGGATCACATGAATAGAATCCGCTCCTCATTTGGCAGTCTGCTTATTTTATGGTGATTATCTCAGGACCGCACAAATAGAGTCTGCTCCTCCTCTGGTTCTCACTGCCCCTCCCCCCGGGTCCCACTGCTTCCCCTGGGACACACGGCTCACCCGGGGCACACTTCCCCCTGGGACACTCGGCCTCCTGGGACACAAGGCTCACCCGGGACATCCGGCCCCTTTGGGGGACACAGCTCACCAGAGGCACACGGCCCCCTGGGACATAAGGCTCACCCACGGCACACAGCCCCTCTGGGGCGCTGGGGTCGAGAATTGGATGCACCTCGCTAGCTCCTCGCTAGCACAGCGGCCAGGCTGGGCTGAGATGGCTGCAGGCGGGGAGACCGCCCTCAAAGGTGTCTCATTTGGTGCGGAAGCAGAGCAGCTGCGGACGTGGAGGCTAAGTTCTGAGGCCGCCCACTCCCTGAGCCCGGGGCATAGTGAGTTCTGTTCTCGGTGGATTTCCTTTATTTGTGGCGGCGGTGGTGGGTGGCGGTGGCGGGTGCGGCAGCGACGGTCGCTCCTGTGGTTCAATTTCCACTGTAGTTTTACAGTTCACATGGCGGCAGTGGCGGGAGCTTCGGCCTGGCCATGCAGCAACGCAGGAAGGACTTGCTGGGGCCGCTAACAGAAGGCGCCGTGCCAGCTCCTCACCAGCACGCACCATCTCCACACCAGCACGGCAGGTGTGATGGGAAGGTTGTGGGTGGGCTGAGATGGCTGCAGGCGGAGAGACCGCCCTCAATGGTGTCTCCTTTGGTGCGGAAGGGGAGCTGCTGTGGACGCAGAGGCTAAGTTCTGAAGCCGCACTCTCCCTGAGCCCGGGGCATAGTGAGCTCTGTTTTCAGTGGATTCCCATTCCCGGGGCGGCAGCGACGGTAGCTCCTGTGGCTCAATTTCCCCTAAAGTTTTAAAATCCATATGGCAGTAGTGGCGGAAGCTTCGGCCCAGCCATGCGGCGGTGGAGGATAGACTCACCAGGGCCGCAAACAGGAGGCGCCGCGCCAGCTCCCCACCAGCACAGCACGCGCGGAGACCAGGCCAAGCTGGCTGAGGGCCGGGAGACGCCGCGCCAGCTCCTCACCAGCACGGTGGGCGGGCTGGGACAGCTTTGGGCCGGGATGGTTGCGGGCAGGGAGGCCACACTCACAAAATCAAATATTTTTTAAAGTAAAGGAATCAGCCCGGCCAGCATGGCTCAGTGGTTGAGCACTGACCTACAAACCAGGAAGTCCCAGGTTTGATTCCAGATCAGGGCACATGCCCAGGTTTCGGGCTCAATCCCCAGTAGGGGGCATGCAGGAGGAGCTGATCTCTATTTTCACTATCATTGATGTTTCTATCTTTCCCTCCCTCTCTCTTCCTCTCTGAAATCAATTTTAAAAAATAATTAAAATGAATAAAGGAATCAACTAGGTGGCATTCAAATTTTTAAAGCTATTTTAAAAATACAAAGTTTGAAGGAATATTTGAATCTGTGTGTGTGTGTGTGTGTGTGTGTGTGTGTGTGTGTGTGTGTGTGTTTAGGTAGATAAATTGGGTTTGGTTATTGGAAGATGAGTATTTATATGTTTATTTCTTTGAGTTCATTATGGGAATCTAAAAAGAAATTTTTTTTTTACTTGTTGTAAGGTCCCAGCTCACTAGGGAAGGGGCTATAATTTATGATCTTTACACTGAAGATGAAAGACCTGGTGCTGTGCCCAGGTGGGGCTAAGAGAGTAAAAAAGTATGAAGGCTGGGCAGCTGGCCTCAGTTGGAGAAGGACAATCTGAAGGGAGTTTTCTCTTGAACCAAGAAACTACCCACTATGAAAATCTGGCCTAATAGATAGCTTACCCTGGCATCATATTAGCCAGTCCTTTATCCTTCACTCGGGGAGCAAAAGTGGGTGCTGGATATTCTCTCCAGCATGCTCCCCAAAGGGGAGGGGAAGTATGAGAAGCAGCTCCAGAAAAACTCCCCTCTGATCTTTCTCCTCCCACCCCAACCTGCTATATTATCCATGAACTGAAAACCCATTCTTTTTGAGCTCTTCATTCTATTCCTGTGGTCATTTGTTTGAAAGACGGTTCTATTGTACCCAATTATCACTATAGGTTCTGTAATATAACTCAGTATCTGGTGGTGTGTGTCCTAAAGGACATTTCATAGATAGACTCCAATTTCTTAAAACACATTACGAATGTTCTCTCTCACAATTTGGCATCTTCAGGGCAAACTTATATGCTGACTTGGTTTGAGACACAGCCTATAAGTTGAAGGCTCCAAAATGTATGTCCAGAACTTGATCCCCTCTTTGTTTCTGCAACTGCTTCCACACTGGCCTATCTGCCTCCAGCCTCACTCCCCAGGGCTGCTTAGAGTGACCATTCAAAACTTGGTATCTGCATATGTCACTAACACTTCAAACCTTAGCACCACAGGATGAAACCCAAATTTCTGAGTTGCATAACAGACCTCTGTGACCCAGAACCCTGCTTTTCTAACTTCAGAGGAATGCCCTAGACAACCCCCACCACTTGTACCCAACACTTCAGCCATTCTTCATTACCTCTGTTCTAAAATTCATCCGTCCTTGTCCCTCCCTCTCAACATTTACACCTGCTACTTCCCTTGGCTTACACAGCTCTCTACCCTCATCCCTCATTTCCCCATTTCTACATTCCAGTTCCATAGTTCTCCCCTCCATGGAGCCTCCCAATTCCCCTCTCTACCCCACCCCACACCCACCACCACCACAAAGCACAATGCTGCAGTGTAATCACTTCTGTGCTTCTCCCTGGACTTGAGAACTCAGAAAAGAAAGAGGCTCTCGATAAAGTGTTCACTGGGGAATGAACTTAAGCAAAGGACCAGCAGATGGCTGGATCAAGTTTTAGAGGCCTCTGATCTTCAAGCAGGGAAATGAAGTTCATGCCAAATCACTGTGTGGACTGAGACGCATGGAACTGATGAGAATAAACACCTGTTTTAGTAAAAGTAAACTAGCAATGCCATGTGGGATAGAGTGGAGGATGGCGCAACACTGGGCTGGAAATTATAGGAGGAGGCTGCTGCAGATGACAATGGAAGAATGGGAAAGCTGCCAAAAGCAAGAATGGAAAAGAGGGGCCATTGTTGTGGAGCTCTAGCTGCTGGATCTGCGAACATTCTAGAAATGCTAATAGTAGCAGCAGTTGCCAACTGTCATAGGCAACTGAGGAAGGTGACACACACACAACTTCCTAGGTGAACACCCCAGGCCATGGGTACCTGACTCTCCTGCATTTCGATTTTTATCTCCATCCTCAAAGTCAATGGATTTAAGAGAGCTATAGTTAAATGTCCATGAAATGAATTTAACCTCAAGTCATTCTGTTCTCTATTCATTGTTGTTTGCCCAAAATGTGGTAGGATGGAGGCCTGCTGGGAGGAGACCCTCCTACCTGAGCTCCATCCGGCAGCCTACGGTTCCCGCTCAGAGGACACGTCTCCCTCGGCCCCACTGCTGGCACTGCGGTCTTCTTTGCGAGGAGCATTTCGTTCTTTGCTTGATTCGGAAGGCCCTTTAGCTCTGGTCTTTTCTTTCCTCTGCTGTTGTTTTTCAAGCTTTGACAGCTGATTATCAAAAGTAAAAAAAAAATTTTTTTAAATTATTTTACAGATGTAAATATGTGCCTAAATATCCAAAACACAAACTACTTCAAAAAAGAAACCACTGAAAATGCTGTTATCGGATAACCTGGTAACCACAGAGGTTCCCGTGTGCCAAATTAAACACAAAATGTTTGTCAGTCAGGTACCTGCATCATGAACACAGATTAGCCATACATGTGATCTCTCTCAGACTCTTGGTTGTATTTTTTCTTTGATGTCGCTAAAGTTTTTTCTTACCAAGTTGTCTTCACATTTACTGTTTTTTAAAGAGTGATCAAAACACTCCACTATTTGCTAAAGAGAGAGGTTATGAATAAAGTACATTTATTCAGACATCGTTTTTGTTCTTTGAGACTGCACTTGACTCGTCCACAGCCAAAACTCCACATGCTCCTACCAGGCTGATGGTGGCTACACAGGGACACTGGCCACGGGAACCCTTTCAGATGTCCTCCAGACCATCTGGGGACATGCCTGCAATTTCCAACCCCAAAGGATCCTGAGTCTACTTCTCCCCTGGATATCTCCCCAGACTATCCAAAGAAACCACAGACTAGATGATCAAAAGAAACTTAGATCATCTGACAGTCTGAGCAACACCACAACCACTCCAGAAAGGCTTGCTGAGACACGTGCTGAGAAGACTGGCCAAGTTTTGATCCATGGGATTTTCTTGAACCAAAAAAGTCATGTGTAACAGTCCAAGGGACAGCAACACCCAGTTCCATCTGCCTCCCAGACGACGACTGCAAATACTTTCTGGTTCACATGGAAAGGAGGAAACAATACAGGGCAGGTTTTTCTCAACTGGTTCCTGCTCCATCTCCAAAGATGAAGTCACTGTGACCAAACCACCAGTTCATCTCTATATTATAGACTGACTTTGAGCTAAATCGTTAGGTAGATCAACAACCAGAAGCTCTCACTTTGGTCCAGAAAACCAATTTTATGGATAGCTGACTTAGAATGTTGTTATCTTTCCCATTCCTGGTTTACCTGAAAGGCTGGGCACTAAACAACAAGGTTGGTTAACATGCTCACTAGATTTTGTGAATGAAGACATTATTTCACCTTTCACCCACCTACTCTCCTCCCAGGTAACTCCCCTAGATAAATTCCCACTCGGGTGGGCAGGAAAGACTCATAGGAATGTGCATTGCAGTGTGTCTGTATTAGCAAAAAACTAGAAATAACCCAAATGTCCACTGACAGGATAGGTAAATATAATGTAGTGTAGTCACAAGAAGCAATAGTGTAAAGCAGTTCTACATGTGTCAGAATAGGTATATCAAATCATGCTATGTGAACTAAATTAAATTTCAGAAAACTGTATAAATCAGGATTCCATGTACACACAACAACACTATGTATTCTAATGGGCTCATGAAGATCCATATGGACTGGAGAATACAGACCAACTTCAGTACATTAATTAACTTTGGAGAGAAAGAGAAGAGAATGAGATCATAGTGGAATGAATATATATGGGCTTCAACTGTTAACTTTCACTTCTATAAAAACACAACCAGATCTAGGACAGGGCTGCTGACCAGAGCCACTACATGAACTGCTTGCTATTGGCACTTGGACTACTGATGATAAGATACTCGTGCCAGGATGTAAACCAACACACAGCTTCCTTCCTCGATAAAAACTTGCTATGGAAAATGTACCAGCTACCAGACTGTGTGCTTAGTGGTGTGGCTCATTTCATTCTAGTGAAAGCTCTTGTCTCGCCACAGCCTGGTACACACAGTTCATGTGCAGTCACTTCAAGCAGAAAAGTCCTGGAGCAAGGACAACAGACAGTTAGCCATTTTAAAAATCAGAGTAATGGCTGTACAGAATTCCTGGCTGTGTTGTTCTCTGTACTATTTCTTTTCCCTGGATGATTATTTCCTCAGTACTATTCTACCACAGGTTAGGGAGGAATTTCTTGCAGCTAAGATGATAGCCTTCCTTCCTTGTTTCCCTTTTGATGTTAAAATCCTCTTTCTTTTATGAAATGACTAGGGGCCTGGTGCACAAAATTCATGCGTGGGTAGGGTCCCTAGGCCTGTCTAGCAATCAGGGCTGATCTGTGGGGCGACAGGTGGGAAGATTGAGAGACACCCCCCCCACTGGCACCCACCTTGGCTGGCCTGGGGCCTGCAGGCTGGGGAAGCTCAATGCAGGAGCTGTCCCCAGCCCACAACATAGAGACCAGTCATTCTGCTGTTCAGTCAATTTGCATCTTAGGCTTTTATTATATAGTATGAGGATAGTAGATGGAAGTCTCCCTTTCTCTCTTGCAAAATGATCCTGGACTACTACACAATGTGAATGTACTTAACATTGTTCAACTGTAAAACTTAAAAATTATTATTAGGGCCTATCCAGTGTTGCTCAGTGGTTGAGTGTTGACCTATGAATCAGGAGATCACGGTTAGATTCCAGTCAGGGCACATGCCCAGATAGCAGGCTCAATCCCCAGTAAAAAGCAAGAGGCAGCCAATCAATGATTCTCTCTCATCATTGATGTTTCTATCCCTCTCTCCCTCTCCCTTCCTCTGTGAAATCAATAAAAATATATTTTTAAATTAAATAAATAAATGGTTATTAAGATGGTAAATTTTATGTTATGTGCTTTTTACATAAAATACAAATTTCATTTAAAATTTTGATTTAGATGTAATTGACATAGAACATTAGTTTCAGATATACAAAACAATGATTCAGTATTTGTATCACAGTTGACCTTTGAACAATGCAGGGATTAGGGGCCCTGACACACACTTACCCTCACTGTGCAATCAAAAATCCATGTAGGCCCTATAGGTCACCAACCACACATCAATACAGGGAGGCAGCCAAAATGAGGATTCACAGAAGCATGACACGAATGGGAGAGATGGAGGAGAGTAAATTACTGGATGACACACAGTTCAAAATCACATTTATAAGATTACTCAAGAATCTTCTACAAATCTTTGAGAAACTTGATGAGACCTCCAAGAAGCTTTGTGAGACCTTCAAGGGCCTTAATGAGAATACCAAAAAAATGGAAAAGGACCAGCCAGAAATTAAGTATACAAAGTCTGAAATAAAGAATATACAGAAACTCGAGAGATGCAAATCGAAACAACAATGCGGTACCATCTCACACCTGTCAGAATGGCCGACATCAACAAAACAACAAACGACAAATGTTGGCAAGGTTGCGGAGAAAAAGGAACCCTCATGCACTGCTGGTGGGATTGCAGGTTGGTGCAACCACTGTGGAGAACAGTATGGAGCTTCCTCAAAAAACTGAAAATGGAACTCCCATTTGACCCAGTAATCCCACTACTAGGAATATACCCCAAGAAACTAGAAAGACCAATCAGAAAGGATATATGCACCCCTATGTTCATAGCAGCACAATTTACAATAGCTAGGATTTGGAAACAGCCTAGGTGCCCGTCAGCAGATGAATGGATCAGAAAACTATGGTACATCTATACAATGGAATACTATGCTGCCATAAAAAGGAAGGAATTCTCATCATTTGCAGTAACCTGGATGGAATTGGAGAGCATCATGCTGAGTGAAATAAGCCAGTCAATGAAAGAGAAACACCACATGACTTCACTCATTTATGGATATTAATGAACAGAAAGAAAGATATAGAGACAGTAAAACAACAAGCAGACTGTCAAATGACAAGGGGGTGGGTAGGGAGACCTGGGGGAGATAAGAGATCAACCGAAGGACTGCATGCATATAAGTACAACCAATGGACACAAAACTCTGGGGAGAGAGCGCATGTATGGGGGGGGGGGGGGCAATGGTAAGCTATGTACACATATAACACCTTAATAATTTTTTTAAAAATAGGGGGGAAAAGAATATACAGAAACTCAACTATAAATCAACATGCCCCAAGAATCAAACCAAAGATCTGGAATATAAGAAAGCAAAAATCACCCAACCAGAGAGGCAAAAAGAAAGATGAATCCAAAAGTGTGAGGATAGTCTAAGGAGCCTCCAGGACAGCTTAAAGTATACCAACATCCGGATTTTTTGGGTGCCAGAAGAAGAGAGTGAGCAGAATATTGAAGGCTTAATGGAAGAAATAATGACAGAAAACTTTCCCTACCTGGTGAAAGAAATAGACCTACAAGTTCAAGAAGCGCACAGGACCCCAAACAAGAGGAATCCAAAGAGGAACACACCAAGACACATCATAATTAAAATGCCAAGAGCAAAAGACAAAGAGAAAATCTTACAAGCAGTAAGAGAAAAACAACTAGTTACCTACAAGAGAGTACCTATACGACTGTCAGCTGATTTCTCAACAGAAACTATGCAGGCCAGAAGGGAGTGGCAAGAAATATTCAAAATGATGAACAACAAGAACCTACAACCAAGATTATTCTACCCAGCAAAGCTATCATTCAGAATTGAAGGTCAGATAAAGAGCTTCACAGACAAAAAAAAAGTTAAAGGAGTTCATCAACACCAAACCAAGATTACATGAAATGCTAAAGGGTATTCGTTAAGAAGAGGAAGAAGAAGAAAAAGGTAAAGGTAAAAAATTATGAACAACAAAAAGGTATCAAATAAATACCTACCAACAAGTGAATCTAAAAATCAAGAGAATAAAAAAAAAATCTGAAGAACAAAATGGACTGGTGAATATAGTAGAATCAGGGACACAGAAAGGGATTGGACTAACAACTCACAGGAGGAAAGGGGTCTGAGGGGTGTGGAAAGAGATTGGACAAAAATCTTACACCTATGGATGAAGACAGTGGCAGGGGTAAGGGTGTGGGGTGGGGTTGGGAATCAGGTGAAGGGGAGCTATGGGATGGGGAGAGGAACACCTGTAATAATCTGAATAAAGATTTATTATTTTTAAATCCATGTATGACTTGACTCCCCAAAATTTAATTACTAATAGCCTTACTGATAACATAAGCCATCAATTAATACATATCTTGTATGTAATGTGTATTATATACTATATTCTCACAATAAAGTACACTAGAGGAAAGAAAATGTTATGGAAACATCATAAGGAAGAGAAAATACATTTATAGTATGTATTTAAAAAATACACATATGTTTGACCAATGCAGTTCAAACCTGTATTGTTCAGGGGTCAACTGTTTTGTGAAATGATCATCACAATAAGTCTAGTTAACATCCAGCACCCAAAAAAAAATGTTTTAATGATCTTGGAAAACATGAAGTTGGCAAGCCATGCTCAACCCTTCCATTTCTTTTTTTTATTATTTTTTATTCCTAGTTCATGAAATCCAAACATCTGGAAATCAATGTTCTGCAGTGAACTATGATACATTGCCTTCTGTCGCTAGCAGTTTACATTTACATCAGTGTCTGTATACTTGTTTATACATGTGTTTATTATATGTGTTTGTAGCTACAGATTTTGCATATATCTACACACTATATATAATCATAAATGCACCCAAGTTAGACACTGAAAAAGCAAGATTTTTCTTTTAAAAATGTTTGTTTCCCTCTTTAGAGTAAATATAGAAAATGTACATATAACCAGCAATATAACCAAACCAAGCTTCCCCTCACTGCTAAGAGTCAACCTCATGCAAAGGTCTGTTTGTGTTCCAACCTGTTAGTCACTTTCTACTCTTTAACGTTGTAGAGAAGCCAGATCCTGGGAGGGTGATGGGGAACACTTCCCAATCATAGCCGGTTCTCAGTCCTCCCAGCACCCCTCTGATTCCGCACTGACTCAGAGGCGCCAGGAAAGCCACTTTGACCTTCCACCCCATCCTGCACCATGCTTGTAAATCAGGAATGATAACTATTTAAGCAATGAGCACAACCCAAGTTTCTGTAAAAGTGAAATGTTGATCCTCTTACAGTCTATATCTTAAAGCAATCCTAACCACATACGGCTCCATGCCTCTAAGTAAAGTTTTCTATGAGAACACGGTGAACCCACCTAATTAACTTAAGCCTTTTCTCAGAAAACTGAACTCCAATGCACCCACCATGTGGAACTTACATCTCAAGGCAAGAAAGCAGTTGATTTTTTTTAAGAAACAAATAGAAAAGAAAGAATAAGAGAAAGGAAAGAAAGTGGTACTGCATATAGACCATGTATAATGTCAGCAGCTTTCAAATGAGCAGCTAGCTGCATGTCAAGGAGAACAGAAACCACAGCAGGCCCTGAGAACACATGGTCTACAGGCACTGAAGTGGAGTGCCTTTGGTTTCTTGTTTGCCTGTTTTTTTATTAGTGATTAGAGTGTCCACACCATACTGGCTCTAGTGCCTCAGATAGAAATTCAACCTTTTGAGGCAGCTCTAGGCACACAGAAACTGCCGCGAACAGCTCACCATCTATGGCCAGCCAGCACCTCTAAGTGGATCTCAGAAAACGGGGACCAAAGTAGGGGAGACTGAGCTCTCTAGAGCCAAACTGTCCCAACTCGTGATTAAAACCACTGAGAAAGGATGGGATTTTCACTGTAATTAAGGTATTCCTGCTCTAATTGTATAACACAAGGATAAACTCATTGATTACAGGGTTTGGAGTTTCAGTCTTTGTACTTTGAGATGCAAAGTGCACAACAAAAATAAAACCCCAAATTACTCAATATTATTTGTTTTAAATGACTTTAGCTTAACACTTTGGAGCTTAATTTTTTGGGTTTGAGTTGACCACTAAAACAACACCCACTGAAAATGTTAGTACAAACTTTAGATAAAAGCTTTAAGAGACACACACACACACACACACACACACACACACACACACAAAAAAAGAGCAAACAAATTGAGCATGGATATTGCAATATTTTACCACAGGGCCTACAAACTTAAATGCCTGGAAGAACCAAGCAGTAGCAAAATGAGTCAAGTAACTAAGTATGAGACAATAGGGCATAGTGGAGACTGTGGCCACACAGAAGAGAACAGAATCCACCTCAGGGCATTCACATTTTATTTTTAAACATGGGATAGATATGGATCACCTGTTATGGATGCTGCACTTCCACCATGTGATCCTGCTTGCTCCTAACAACCCAATCACAGATATGTTATCATCAACGTCCCCTGGAGAAGCTACCGCCAGCTGCCTGCACCACACTTACAGTACTCTTCCACACTCCTCCCTCCCTCCCTGCTGGCACAGCAGCCTTCCACTTCAGACATGGCAGTGTCTTGCCCTGCTACTGCCGGACACGTGAGAGAAATCACAGCCAACAGGGTCTGAGGGGCTGCAGGGAGGCTCCAGGGAAAGGCGTCCTCCCTTACAAATACAGGTACAAGGAGACAGGAGAAAACGGAGCTTTGGAATGATGGCAGACCACACTGTCAGAACGAGGAGGGGACGTCCAGGGGACACACAAGTCCAGGACCACAGTGAGGGAATCAGTTGTCCTACCGGGGAGGTTACATCAAGCTCTGTACTGTAAGCTACACTCGAGTAGGTTTGCCCAAAGTAAAATATAACATGCCCAATGAAATGAATGAGAAAATGGATGTTTAGTAGTTAAAGGACTTATTTAAGGATTTTTAGCATGCGTGGCTGAGAGGGGACCAAATTCCAGGCCTCTAGATACCAAACTCCATATTCTTCCCAATGAGCCACAGGCCGTCTCTTGTTTAATCTAGGAACTTCATTTAACAGATCTTTATTGAGCACCAGCTACAAGGCGGGCCCTGTTCTAGGTGCTAGGGACGCAGAGGGGAACCAGGCAGAGGCCCAGCTTCCTGGAGCCGATCGTCTACCAAGTGAATAACTGGTGGTCCCCACTTACGACAAGCCAGGCCCTGTTCTAAGCACCTGGCAGGTCTGAAGGCACTGTTTTAAGCCCATTGTAAAGTAGAGGAAGCTAGGGGTGTTGGCAACCCCTGCCAGTCTACCTGCAGCTTACAGTCAGCCAAGCTGTCAGTCTTCTTGGCACCTATCTTTATTCATAGAAAATATTCAGGGAGCCGAAACCGGTTTGGCCCAGTGGTAGAGCATCGGTCTGTGGACTGAAAGGTCCCGGGTTCAATTCCGGTCAAGGGCATGTACATTGGTTGCGAGCACATCCCAGATAGGGAGTGTGCAAGAGGCAGCTGGTCAATGTTTCTCTCTCATCGACATTTCTAGCTCTCTATCTCTCTCCCTTCCTCTCTGTAAAATATCAATAAAATATATATATTTTAAAAAAAAAGAAAAGAAAATATGCAGGGAGGGACATTGGGGCCATCTCTGTTTGTCTAATTTATTTTTTTAACACATTTTATTGATTTTTACAGAGAGGAAGGGAGAAGGATAGAGAAGTTAGAAATATCGATAGAGAGAGAAGCATCGATCAGCTGCCTCCTGCACACCCCCCAGTGGGGATATGCCCACAACCAAAGTACATGCCCTTGACCGGAATCGAACCTGGGACCCTTCAGTCCACAGGCCGATGCTCTATCCACTGAGCCAAACCGTTTTGGCTCCGTTTGTCTAATTTAAAGAAAAACCGGCCCTAGCACAGTTTACTCCTTGGTGATTTAACAACAAGCTTCTGCAGGATCCCAGTTCGCCTATCTGTTTTGCCCTGATCGCTGAAGAAGTGGCATGGATCAAATACAACCATCATTCGGCTTTAATCAACTGGGAACAAGGCGACATAGGAAGTGCGGTAGGGAAGCCACAAAAGAAACACGGGCCGAAACCGGTTTGGCTCAGTGGATAGAGCTTCGGCCTGAAGACTGAAGGGTCCCGGGTTCGATTCCAGTCAAGGGCATGAACTTTGGTTGCGGGCACATCCCCAGTGGGAGGTGTGCAAGAGGCAGCTGATCGATGATTCTCTCTCATCGATGTTTCTAACTCTCTATCCCTCTCTTCCTCTCTGTAAAAAATCAATAAAAATATTTTTTTTTTAAAGAAGAAAGAAAGAAACACGGGCCTAGAGACAGCTTTCTAGAGTGCCTGGCACTCGTCCTGTGTGGCCTGTGAATGGCGGTGGAAGAGGCATACCAGAGTAAGGGAGAGGAGGCTGGCCCCAAGCTCACCACCGATTCAGGGCAGTCACGGAACAGGGCACAGCCCAGCTGCTAGCATTGGGGGAAAGAGCAGCCCAGCAGACAGAGCAGGGATTCCCAGAGCCCAGCCACAGAACAGGGGGCAGCCAACAAAAGCAATCGCATCAGAGCATTGTGGCGAGGAGCGCAGGATGGCGCGAGAGTGGTGGTCCTCAAGAAGGGGGTGAGCCCCAGGTTCAGGGAGGTTGAGGTATGCCTAGGCAGGTAAGGGGGGGGCCAATGGACACTGGGGCTGAGGATGGAGCGGGAGTCAAGGTCTGATGGAGGGCTAAGAAGGCATGCAAGTTCCAGAGACCAGCATCATCCTCTGAGTATTCACTCTTCGCTGTCAGCACATTAAAGCAGGAGTACAAGGAAGTGCAGGCCATGTAATCAGAAACCGACAGACAGATGACTGAAGACAGGCAAGTCAAGGGCTGCACAAGGAACCTGAAGAGCACAGGCCAAGGTGAGGGTGGGGCCACTGAGGAAAAGCCGGAAAGAGCAAAGGTGAATTATGGTTAGGGAGCACCATCGGCAGTAACTGGAGTTGCCCCATCTCGGAGTGGCAGGTGAGTCAGGGTATTATTGTTGGTAACTGTCATCAAACGCTTGGAGGACAGACCAGACGAGGCAAAGCAGCACAGGAAGCTGGGGAGCCCTGGGAACACATTTTCACAAGTTCCCATCAGTAAGAGAGCCAGAGTGGTGTGGCTTGCACAGTGTAGCACACAGAGCACAGGACGAATGAGTGCAGACATGAATGAATAGGACCTGATTTGTTTGAAGAATGACCAGGTGATGGCCCTGGAAGGAAGGGAAGTACCACATTTTGCTTATATCAGCTAAGTGAAAACAGTATTTGAGAGTAGGAGACAGCAGTGTGCACCACGGGTGAGTCCACTCTCTCAGGAGAGAGAAAAGCAGACTCCTGGGAAGGCCTCTACTCTGCCCTGCCTCCACTCTCTTCAATAAATGACAGGCTGCCACCTCCCAGGCTGACTGCCCCGGGCACTGCGAACAGACTGCAGCATGTGCCCATGCTCTGAGACGTGTGAAATACCAAGTAAACAGGGAATCGTTCTTACCTGTCCCGTTCTTTCACACCCAAAACAGCACCTCTGAAGCATTTTTCACACCGCGGATGGCTCGGTGTGACAAGGACATCAAATAAATGAGTAACTTCAGGCTTTCATGGACACTAATGAGCTGCAAGGAGCACCTTGACAAATAAAGGTGAGCGCTCAGTGCTCATGGACAGCCAGCCTCCAGGCCCCCAAAGACGCCACTCGCTCCAGGAGAAGTTCAGGCAGGGGGGCTGCCCTGCAGCTGGTGACCCCGCCCAGGCTGGGGGGTGTACAAGGAGCTGCAGAGACACCTGCATCTGCGGTCGCCAACACCCCTGCCTGGTTCCCAGGAACATCATCCTACCAGGCTGTTAGGCACTAGATACAGTCTTGAAGGGGCTCTAGAAAACCTATTTCTTTGCAAAACAGGTGCCCAGGACTCCTGATAGAAGGGGCCCACAGAATGAGATGATGCCTAAAAATTGCTTCCAACAGGATTTGGGGAACTGACAGTGAGAAGTCACAGCATCTCACTGATGTCTTCATAGTTCCTCAGAACTCCCATGAACACCATTGCAGATCTTACTCTTACTCTCTTTTGAGCCTACTGTTGACCAAAAAAAGAGCGCCTCCTTCCTCCAAAGGTCCATGGACATAACCTGAAATGTTCATTTTAGCTCTTTTTTTTTAAATATATATTTTATTGATATTTTACAGAGAGGAAGGGAGAGAGATAGAGAGCTAGAAACGTCGATGAGAGAGAAACATCAACCAGCTGCCTCTTGCACACCCCCTACCGGGGATGTGCCCGCAACCAATGTACATGCCCTTGACCGGAATAGAACCTGGGACCTTTCAGTCCCCAGACGTTCTACCACTGAGCCAAACTGGTTTCGGCCATTTTAGCTCTTTAAAGCCTGTCTTCATGCTTGGGAAATAAATGGTCCCTTAGATTCTGACAATTTGTCACCTTTGGCATTCCAAGAAGTCAAAGGCAGACATTCTTGTTATTCTCCTCAGATTGTTTCTGAGTGCAGTGGAGGTGCGGTGAGTTGAGGGAGAGCACGCCCAAGGCCACATCCAGCAGCAACCAGGCTAGGAAGAGTGCCAGGTCTCTGAACTTCTTGCCAAGTGCCCCAGTGACCTGGCCTCCTTTCGGAGCCAATGCTCACCTGGACAGGGGCTTCTGGGGTTGGCAACGGGTCCAGGGCAGAAAACCCTATCTCTGCTCTTGCTAGGGCCATGTCAGGCACAGCCCTGCCTTTAAATAATTTTAATATGAATGCTTCCTGCCAGGCCGTTCTGTCCAGCATATGAGCAAAACCTAATTAGAGAGTGAAGAAAATGACAAAAGAAAAACTCAGACCTCGTGAAGTCAGTTGCTATGATTTTTATAGACCAGAGTGTAGATGGAAAAGTTCTGTTCCAACCAACCCCTTGCAAAGATTCCAAGAAAGCCTCAGGGTGCAAGTCATAAAGATCAAATGTCTCCTCGGCAATTACACTTTAAAATGCTGCAAGGTGCTATTATTCTGAGGGTGCTGGCCCACACCTGCGGCCCTGCTGATGTCAGAAGGCACACCCGGGCTGTCACAGGAAGCTGCCAAGGAAGGACATGCCAACCCGGTTCCCTTCCACAAAATGCCCCAAACCCGTTAGCCCGTTAACTCATGTCAATAGCTTTCAAACTTCCCTCAGTGCTCACTGTCTTTCCTATCAACTCCCACCACCAGAACAAAATGGCCCGACATTGTCAAATCACTTAAACTGCCCTGTGGGATCATTTCCTCACCCTGCAGCTATTCGATATCTGAAATGAGCTGATATTTGTCTTGTTGAATAACTTAAAATTTCAAGGCAATGTAAAGCTTGCTGTAGAATACATCTATAATAATAAGAGCATAATATGCTAATTGGACCGGATGTCCTTCCTTCTGGACAAAACCACAGTGGGTAGGGGCTGCGGCAGAGATGGCAGAGGCCCCTGCTGTCATGTAGTGAGCAGGGGCCAGGGCCAAGGCCATTGCACGAATTTCACGCATCGGGCCTCTAGTATATACATAATTGATCAGCAATGAACCTCCTGATTATTGGACTTCCCTATTCCTCTTGCACTCTGCTAGACCCTCTCATCAGGGAGGTGACCGTCAGCACTATCTTGCAGATAATAAACCCCAAAGGCACCAGCCCAGCACCTAGAGCAGCCAGCTGCCCTTCCATCATGGGCTGGGACACCACCAAGAGTGGTTTCTTTACGGAATGGCACAGGCTTACGTTCAAACTCTAGAAGAGGACACCTCCACCTGCCGGCCCAATGCCCATGTGTCAACTTGGTAGAGACTCGTTTTGCCTCCAGAACCAGGACATCCCTTGAGCTACTGGAAACCTGTGGGTCGATGACCCTTTGTATCCTGTGTCTTTCGGCTACTTACAAGCCAGAGTGGCAGAGGGTGCAAAGGGGAAAGAAGAGAAGGCAAATTCCAATCTGCAAATGCTATTGGCAAAAATTTGAGACAACAGAAATATGAATCTTCTGTGGGGTTTTAGATAATCAATAGAAAACTACTTCCATAGTTATCTCTAGTTGGCTAAGCTATTTTTTTATTCTTCAGTCGAGGATTTGTTTATTAATTTTAGAGAGAGAGAGAAACATCAATGTGGGAGAGAAACATAGATTGGTTACCTCTTGTACATGCCCCAACCAGGGACCAAACCCGCAATCCGGGTATGTGTCCTGACTGAGAAATGAGCCCGAGACGTTCCAGTGTACAGGATGACACTCCAAACACACTGGCCAGGGCTGGCTAAACCATATTTTAAAAAGTAATTGTAATTTGTATTGGGGCAGTTTGTCTTATTGAATTGTAAATTGATATAATTTCATAGTATATGATAATTCTGAAAGCTTTTTATAAATGTACTTGTGTAATGGAAAACCTGATAGAACATTCAAAGCGAATGTTTCCGTACACACACCAGAGTCTGCCATTATGTCAATTGTCACATTGTGTTATTTTTAAATCAACTTGCTGCTTAATAAGAACATTATGAAGCGAAGTGCACACATGGTACCTAATTTTCATACATTATTAACTCTGCTTGAGGTTTTTGTGGGGATTTTTTTTTAAAATCAAGCAAGCAGGCATCTGTTCCCATCTGAAATCATGCAAGCTAATTTTATTTTCTAATTCCCCATTGTTTACGAAAACCCTCTTAGGCGTGCAAAAATAACCGGGGTGGGAGTGGGGTGTTCAATTGCCTTTCCCATTTTTCTTGCTTAGCTAAGTCTCCTTTGGTCTACAGTACACACTGCACATCACATGCTGGAACAGCTCCAGTCTTCAAGCCCCAGAGGGAGTTTTAGGCCATTGAGGGTCATGCTGAGGGGTCTGAGGTCAGCTCGCATGTGTTTTTATCTGTCAGTGCAGCTGCCCTAAAATTTCCCAGGTTAGCCCCCTGCAGCAGATGCTGTCAGAGCCTGATGTGTCTGCCAGCCCAGAGTCACCTGCAGTGTCAGTGGACAACAGCTGACAAGCCCAAGACTTCTGAGCCGGAGCCTGAAAACGCCCCCAGGCTCTGAGAGGGTGGTGGGCCTGAGGCAGGGCCAGCCAAAAGTTATCAGGAAGTTACTGCCGCTAGAAGTGACCTCAGTCACTGAAAAATGACAGTTCTGGCGTTCAAACTCCCAGCTTCCTCACCTTCATTGGGCCAACTCTGGGACATGTGCTATACAGTTCCCCAGAGCATGCCCAGGGATCATCAACCCACACTTTGCAGACTTACCCTCCCTGTTTCACCTCTTCCCATCACTGTGCTTCCTGAGAAGATCTCCTACAGCTAAATTATGTTACTTTGAGGGAACCCAAACCAGAAGCATTTTAATGATTTGAAGTAAGCCATGTTTTGTTAGTTTTTGTTTTTTATTGTTTAAAATTTTACATATGGCTCCTTTTTCCCCCATCGACTCCTCCCTGGCCACTCCCATCCCCCAGGACAAGTCCCCACAGCCTCCGTGTCTATGTCCATTGGCTATGCTAATACTGGGGTCCCTCGGCCCTGCCTGCTGGGATCGGGCTGAAATCGGCAGTCGAACATCCACCAAAGGGTCCTGAGTGCCAGAGGACACTCTACAAAGGTGCTGTCACTTGGCAGCTCCTGTGTTAAGTATATGCCCCCCGGTGGTCACTTTGCATGATAGCTAATGGATGGTCGGACAGTCTGACAGTCGGATAGTTGCTTGGGCTTTTATATATATATTTCGTGCACCGGGCCTCTCTCTCTCTCTCTCTCTCTATATATATATATATATATAGAGAGAGAGAGAGAGAGAGAGAGACTCGGTGCACAAAATTTGTGCATGAGGGAGAGGGGCATCCCTCAGCCCCGCCTGTACCCTCTTCAATCTGGGACCCCTCGGACATTCCTCTTCCAATCCAGGACTGCTGGCTCTCTGGTTTCAGGGTGCATCACCCGAGAACCACCTCTGCCAAGTCTTTGCAGCTTGGCAGCTCCTGTATTGAGAATCTGCCTCTTGATGGTCAGTGTGCATCCTAGTTATCGGTTGGACGGACACTTGGCATATTAGCCATATATATATATATATATATATATATATATATATATATATATATATTCTGTGTAAACTGGTCACCTCTATCCATGGCAAACTACCATTCCAGTAGCCAGGATTTCTGTTATGTTGCACTCCATTTTCTGTTATGTTGTACTCCATTTTCTAACCCTATTGGAAAGCAAGGTATTGACTGAATTTCTTACATTTCCCAACTTTTCATCACACCTATGGCCTGGGCTTTTTCTATGATGGGGATTAATTCCAAAATTTCAAGATTTACAAGAGAGAAGTAACCATTTCCCTTCCACTAACAGAGAAGCAATGGCACGTGGCATTTGAAAGGCCAGAGACTAGCCTTCTTCTACTCCACACACCAAGGAAACTGCTTCATGCCTGTGTGCATTTATTGCTCTATATGACATAAGCTATCTGAAGACAGAAATAACAAGCAACTATCCAGTCAACAGCTATGTTATACTTAAGTCAACATCTATCACACTGCTGGCACATGCCTGGTTAATAATTGTGAACTGTAACAAAGTTTAAGGAGATACCAAAACATTTCAGTTTTGGTATTCCAATGCATAATTGGTAACAGAAAACTGTTCATGGGCATTTTAAACTAATAGTGTTCTTTAAATGATTCAAAATGTTCCTTCAGTTTGCAAGTCTTAAAAAGGAGGGGTGGGGTTCTTTTCTCTGCCCCCCTTGGTCTATATGCTGTACAAGTGCCAACAAGCACATTTGAACACTGAAGAATTATTGTGCAAAACCACAATAATCCAGAAAAAAAGGAAGACCTGGGACTCAGAAAAACAGTGGACATCACCTAGAAGAGAAATCAAGGCTAGGCTTAGGCAGGGTTCTTGGCAGCCAGGGGAGCAACCCGTCCACAAAGGGGCCTGGTGAGACCCTAGATGCTGGGCTCCCACGAAAAGGCCTCTAGAGAGAATGCCTAAGACACGCAGGTTTGGGAGCAAGAGGTATAAATACAATACTTTCAGCAAGATTTCAAGAAGAAATGAAAACCAAGTACACATTCCCAGGAAAGCAAAAAGCTGAACCACAAAAACAAAAACAAGCATAGGATACAACTTGGCTTGTGGCAACTAACAGTTGTAGAGTCACAACAATATAAATACTTTTTATTGATTCAATTAAAATAATGATATCATAATACTGGAAACATGGAGGGGGTTGGGGAGTGAATAGTGCTAAGACCCCATCTATAGTAACATGAAATGAATAATGTCAGAACTGAATACATCAAGAAATAGCAAACATTTATTATTTAGGCGTAGAAAAGAAATAGCTTTTAAAATGTCAAAGATGCTTGTTTGTGGGGGAAAGGACAGGAACAGGAAAAAACAGGCAGAAGGAGTTCTTTAACATGACAAGCCTTTAGATATTATATAACTTTCATTGTGTAATTACTGTAATAAATAATCTAACATTTGTTTTAAGAAAGAAACCATACAGTAAATGTAGTTAGTAACAGTTAGAAAAAAGTTAATGATTCAGAAAAATCAGTTCATGCAATTCTTCCAATACTTGAAGTAAAAGACAGTAAGTAAAAAGGGCAGAGTCTTAGAAATCACCTGTAGAACAGGAATTGCAAAAAATATATATGTAGCCAAAACCGGTTTGGCTCAGTGGATAGAGCGTTGGCCTGCGGACTGAAAGGTCCCAGGTTCGATTCCAGTCAAGGGCATGTACCTTGGTTGCGGGCACATCCCCAGTAGGGGGTGTGCAAGAGGCAGCTGATCAATGTTTCTCTCTCATCGATGTTTCTAACTCTCTATCCCTCTCTCTTCCTCTCTGTAAAAAAATCAATAAAATATATTTTAAGTATATATATATATATATATATATATATATATATATATATAATCAAAGCAGATAGAGAAAAGGCGATAAGCAAAGACCTTATACAAGAGGACATTCCATGGATAACCAAAAGGCTCAAGGATATCCTGGAAGGGCCAACCACCAGGAAAATTTAAGAAAAGAGGTCCACACGGAGGGTACCATCTTCTCTCCCATCCCACTAAACGCCAGCAGAGAGCCAGGGCACAGTTCCACGCTGCCCAGCTGTGTGCTGGATGAATGAATGAGTGATGACAAACAAAGGAAGCCAGCCAACCACCAGGACGATACTTAAATCTGTGAGTAAAAGAGAGAGACCCCACCACTCCACATCAACCAGGACATTCTCAAAAATGCAAGTATTCAGAAAGTATTGTGGCCATTCCCATCCTTAAAAATAAATGTGTAAATAAATTACTCATAGAACTCCAGCCTCTTGAGAGAATAATAAAGGAAATTGTGCTAAGTAATGTACGCAATAAAATGAGTTATACAAGTCCCAAAACTAATTGGTGAGTAAGAAAATACAAAATGCAAACAAGATTATTATACAAACTTATTGAGATCAAATCCAGATTCACAAACAATGTGAAGAAATGCAAATGCCTATTAAGCTTATGAAAGAAGAGTTCAACTTCATTAACAATTAAATTGATGCAAACATAAATACTGATATAATTCATGATTTATCAAGTTGACATGGATTAAACAACGATAATAGTTTTGAGGAAAGAAATCATTATATGTTGGCAATGAAGGGTGTACCTACTAAATTTGGACTTTGGGGACACAATTGGGCAATGCACATTTCAAAGCACTAAATATATATATATATAACATCCCCAATTTTACCTTTTTACCTTTTGGAATTGATCTTGTGGAAAATAAATGGCTTAGTGCACAAAGATACATGCAAAGAATGTTCACAGCATTGGCTTTTACAATAGTAAAGACCGTGCAGCAATCTAACTGTACATAAAAAGGGATTTCTTTATGAGACATTCTGGACAGATTGATTTATCATTTGACTTGTTCTGTGGAAAATTTATGGTTGCAGTAATCAAAAACTAGAATTCCCATTTCTTCACCATTAAAAAAAGAGAAGGCGTTCTCTCTCTCTCTCTCTCTCTCTCTCTCTCTCTCTCTCTCTCTCTCTCTCTCTCTCTCAGCAGTCTCCACTGGTGGTCCGAGGGGTCCTAAGCTCTAAGGTTCCTCACGAGGCTTGAAAACCCGAGAGCAGCAAGCAAACCCCTGAAACTTGTCTCCAAGGCCCTTCTTCTGCCTCTATTGCTTGTTTCCTCAGCCTACACAACCCGGCTGTCTCGCTTGTTCGGTCTCAGTGCTTTTCTAAAAGGCCAAGGCAGCCAGAACTGGTTTGGCTCAGTGGATAGAGCATCGGTCTTCGGACTGAAGGGTCCCAGGTTCGATTCGGGTCAAGGGCATGTACCTTGGCTGTGGGCACATCCCTGTGGGGGGTGTGCAGGAGGCAGCTAGTTGATGTTTCTCTCTCATTGATGTTTCTAGTTCTCTGTCCCTCTCCCTTCCTCTCTGTAAAAAAATCAATAAAATATATTTTTTTAAATAAAAATAATAAATAATAAAAGACCAAGGCAGCTCTCTGAGCAGCCCGCTGGGTTCTTCTCTTCAAGTATACTTTCACTTTGCTTGCTAAATAAACTTCCTCTTGCACTGGGGGGGTGAGGGGGGAATTTTGGGAAAGAGTATAAATTCAGCTCTGAGAGCCTGTCTGATGGTGGAGGATGCTGAAACATCACAGCACAAACAGCAAAGCTGAAAAGCCGAACCTAACAGAAAGAAGTGAGGTGCAGCCCAGCCGGCATGGCTCAGTGGTTGAGCATCGAACCAGGAAGTCACAGTTCGATTCCTCCTCAGGGCACATGCTGGGTTGTGGGCTCAATTCAGGAGACAGCAGATCAATGATTTTCTCTCATCTTTAATGTTTCTATCTCTCCTTTTTCCTTTCTCTTTGAAATTAATAAAGATATTTTTAAGTGAGGTGCAGAAAGATAGCATTTAACAAGGCCCTCAGACAAGGAAGCCTGACACTGCTGCTTGGTGACACACATGAGCTAGGAGCCACTTTGAGAGAGAGGAACGAGATGATCGACAGAGAAGGCAGGACAGTGGTGGTCTCGAAGCTGGTGGGGCAGGGAATGCTTGTGAAAATAGGAAACAGGAAGCCTCTGGGACAGATAATGCTCTAATCTAAATTGAGAGGCAGATCCTTGGGATTCATCTTATCGTTATGCCATATATATATATAGTCTAGTGGATGAATTTGTGCACAGATGGGGTCCCTTGTCTGGCTGGCAATCAGGCCAATTGCAGCCACCTTGCCCAGTCCCAATCAGGGCTAATGAAGGCCAGCCGGCCAGGGACAGACTGTGGGAGGGAGGTCTCCAGAGCCTGTCCAACCCATCTTTCCCAGTCCCAACCAGCTGGACCCCAGCAGCAAGCTAAACTACCAGTCAAAGCATCTGCCCCCTGGTGGTCAATGCGTGTCATAGCAACTGTTCAAGCAGTCAACCAAACAGTCAGACACTTAGCATATTTGGCTATTTATATATATATATATATATATATATATATATATATATAGAGAGAGAGAGAGAGAGAGAGAGAGAGAGAGAGAGAGACTAGAGGCCCAGTGCATGACATACATGCACTGGGAAGGAGGAGAAGTCCCTCATACCAACCTGCAACGTCTCGCAGTCCAAGACCCCTCGGGGGATGTCCACCTGCTGCAAACACAGGAGAGGCTCCCACCACCACCACTGTGTTTGCCAGACATGAGCCCAGCTTCTGGCTGAGCAGCACTCCCCCTGTGAGAGCACACTGACCACCAGGGGGCAGCTCCTGCACTGAGCATTTGCTCCCTAGTGGTCAGTGCATATCATAGCGACTGTTTGTGCCACCTTTTGGGCAATTTGCATATTGGGATTTTATTATAGAGGGCTAGGGACCCAGTGCAAGAATTTGTGTACCTTAAAAGGAACTGTGGACCATGAGTCTGTGGTAGGCACAGAGGCGGGTCTCGGCCCATCCTACGTGACCCAGCCTGGCTCCTCCCACCATGCTCCTTGTCCCCTGTCTGCCGACAGCCCCACTCCCACTGCCACCACTCCCACGCATTAATGGTGCCAACCCCGCTCGCACCTGTTGACAGTGTGGAGCGATTGGGGGCCAGAGCCAGCAGCAGGTGCAAGAGGGGCCAGCACCATCAGTGGGTGCGAGTGGCAGCTGCTGCTCCAATTGCCCCTCAGGAGAAGGGGGAGGTGGAAAAGCCCTCAGGGGTGATCAGAGCCAGCAGCCTCCACTCACACCACTGATGGCACCGAATAATCAGGATCAGCACCAGGCACTGACAGCAGGTGCAAGCGATGGCCCTGATGCCAGCTGCAGATATAAGCAGTGCCAGCACTGACAGTGGGTGCAAGCAGCAGCTCCAGCACCAGCAGTAGGAGAGAGTGCCAGGCGGGACCGCAGGGAGTGGGAGCAAAGAATTTCCAGTAACCCCCAGAGGCTCGCCCCAATGACAGCAACCAGTGCCCCACCTTGGTCTGGCACCCAGCTCAGGTACTCCACCATACCACCACGGCCAATGCCCATCATGTGCCGCACACGCTCCCTGGTGGTCAGCACACATCATAGCAACCAATTGTTTGGTTGTTCTGCTGTTCAGTTGTTCTGGTTGTTCCGCCAATCAGTCTATTTGCATATTAGCCTTTTATTATATAGGATGTGTGCTGCAGAATTCTTCAACTATCAAATATTATACAATAAAATATTCTTAAAACGTGTGAATGATGACACTTCATTTTCCGTCATACCTTCGCCCAAACAGCTCCAAAATTCTGACTTGCCTCCAAACAGAAATCTGAAGAGAACAAAAGTCTACTATTGATTACAACCTTACAGTTCTCAAGTATGTAGCCTGTAGAGAAGAGAAAGTGCTCTTCAACAGTGTTATTATGACATGTGTGTGAATTTCATAGAAACTTCAGTTCTGAGTGCCCTTGTTTAATCTCAGGATCCATATGTACATAACCCAGTGGGAGCTAGAGATATAGCAGGCAACTTTATTAGAAATATAATGTTAGTTATTATTGCCACTTATTTCTAAAAAGAAATGTTAGCACACCACCACAAAACTCTCATGAATTCCATTTCTGTGGAAGAAAATGTATTCATAAAAACATCAGCTTTTTGGCACAAACAAAAGCTGCTCTAACTCGCTCCAAGTTATCTTCATCATCAGCCCAACTCATTTCAGAATGCCATCAGGAATTATCACCTCCTGACACAAGGTTTGCTCACAATGAAATTCAAGGATAGATGCAATGCTCACAGCCATCTTACTGGTTTTCCTGCTTCAACTGTACCTGGGGGTATAGTTCAGGTGCTTTTCCTAACATGTCAGCTCTGCTCTGAGCTATGAGAAAAATCTGTCACATCCTAATCAGGTTTGCTATCAAGTTTCTTATGCAAATAAGGCCTCCAAAACAGTTGACATCGTAAGGCCAAATCACTTGGATATTCTGCTTCCCTCTACTTTCCAGATTCCCACATCCAGACACCAACACAGAGGGGCTGAGCAGCAACAACTTGTTTGGAAATGGGGCTGGTCTCTAGCTGTTCCAAGATGCTCCAAGCATGTCCTGGGAGCTGGTTGGGAAGACAGACTCTCAGGCCCACTGGACCTGCAGGATCAGAATCTTGACTGAAACAAACTCCTCCCAAGGCGTTCATGTGCACCTTAAACTTTGAGAAGCACTGGACTAGATGGCTCACTGTAAACTGAGGACATAGAGGGAGCACGGTTCTCCATTACAATGCAGCACATGGCTTTGGAGAGGGGCTGATGAAGGGTTGTTGAGAGAGGAACTCCCATCCCACAGCCATGCCATGTCGCTGTCTCGGACTAAGAAGCCAACTCACTGTGACTGTCTTCCATCTTCCCACCCACCAGTGGAACCGTTAGCCAGCTCATCCCACCAACCTGACCTCTAGGCCCTCCTGGTACCCTGATGGGTTTCTACATTCCAGCAAGTGGTCTAAGCCAGACAGGGAGGCTGAGGGGCCAAGAGAGAGTTGTCACACTCCAAGTCAAGAAGGGGCCAAGCCGAAACCGGTTTGGCTCAATGGATAGAGCATCGACCTTCGGACTGAAAGGTCCCAGGTTCGATTCCGGTCAAGGGCATGTACCTTGGTTGCGGGCACATCCCCAGTAGGGGGGGGTGCAAGAGACAGCTGATCAATGATTCTCTCTCATTGATGTTTCCAACTCTCTATCCCTCTCTCCTCTCTGTAAAAAAAATCAATAAAATATACATTAAAAAAAAAAGAAAGAAGAAAGAAGAAGGGGCCAAATACAAACCCCTCTGACTGAGCCTCTACTCATGGTCTCCCTACACATACACAAAACACACACACACACACACACACACACACACACGTCCAAGCTCTTGCTCTCTTTCTAACAGTTCCCTTTCGTTAAACACCCCTCTTCTACATTACTCCACCACCTGCCCTACCTTCGGCCCCCTCTCCCATATGGACACTGCTCTCCCGGCAGCTCCCAGTGCAGGCCTTTCACTCCATCATGCCCTCCTGCCCACCACCCAACATGAGCCTGCCTCCTCCTATTTCCCTCCGCTGTCCCAAGCCATAATACCCCACTGAGGAAAGTCTTTTTTGGCATTCATAGCCTGGGTCCACACAACCTTCTATTCCCCTTCTTCGGCTTCCACAGAGCCCCTATCACAGTCTCTGTCCCAGGCCTTGCTGTCACTGAGCAACACTATTTCCAATCAAGTCCTACCCCTCAAAGTCCTTGGGCATCTTCACTTCAGCACCATCCCCACCACCCAGAAGTGCTCACCTTCAGAAAAGTTAGAACCCAATATTCTACTCTTTTAGCCATCAGCTCCCACTCTTTTGGTTCTCTCAAGCTCCCCATTTCAATGCTCTACTAGTACATTCAAGCTTGGACTCTCCTGTCACCCCATCCTCATCATCTTCAAAGTTTCAGCTCCAGCATCCTGCTTTTCTCTCAGAGCTTCTTTCCAGGTTCTCAGTGCAATCTCGGCTGCACCCAGACTCCAAAAGCTCAGGGAGCAACCACAGTCTGGCGTGTAGCACCAGAACTCACTCTTAGGAGCTTCTACCTCAGGCTCTGACTAGGACTACATACACAAGTCCCGGGCCCTATACTCAACCTTGCCACACCACACCTGTGAAGGACCACACCATCACTCTGCTCATTACCACCGCCACAGGCCCCAGCACACGGGACTCCACACACTATCCACACCAGATGGTCATGGCCACCAGAAATGCAAAGATGGTCACTCTTCAGCCTCAGTTTCCAGCATTTCATTTCCTTTTCTGGGAAAGATGAAGTCAACGTCAAGTCCCTTCTGGCCCCCACTGCAATTAACATCTCAGGAAAACATTCTGTTCCCATCTCTTTTGTCTGTACTGGGAGCAAAGGTTCTACAAATGGCGTTAGTTACCACCTAGAAGGTCATCTGTCCCCCATGAAAGATGACAGGAGGGAAAAAAAGAAGATGGAAAAGCCCCTGAAACAAAACCTGGATCTTCTCAGAGGTCAAAGGAGTGACTGTACTGAGCCTAACTTCCTGACAACAAAGAGCAGAGTTCCCAGTCATTCCAACTCACCTTCCTCTGAAACATCTCCAAGATGGAACCTCTTACATACAGAAGGCCAAGAGACATATGAAAACATGCTCAGGGTCACTAATTATCCAAGAGATGCAAATCAAAACAACAATGAGTTTGTCTCACACCTGTCAGAATGGCTAGTATCAACAAATCAACAAATGACAAGTGCTGGCGAGGATGTAGAGAAAAAGGAACCCTTGTGCACTGCTGGTGGGAATGCACCAGCAGCCACTGTGGAAAACAATATGGAGTCTCCTCAAAAAGTTAAAAATGTCCGAAACCGGTTTGGCTCAGTGGTAGCGTCGGTCTGTGGACTGAAAGGTCCCAGGTTCGATTCCGGTCAAGGGCACGTACCTTGGTTGCAGGCACATCCCCAGTAGAGGGTGTGCAAAAGGCAGCTGGTCGATATTTCTCTCTCATCGATGTTTCTAGCTCTCTATCTCTCTCCCTTCCTCTCTGTAAAATATCAATAAAAAATGTGTTTTTTTTAAAGTAAAAAAAAAAAAAAGTTAAAAATGGAACTCCCATTTGACCCAGTAATCCCACTTCTAGGACTATATCCCAAGAAACCAGAAACACCAATCAGAAAGGACATAGGCACCCGTATGTTCATAGCTGCACAATCTACAATAGATAAGATTTGGAAATAGCCTAAATGCCCATCAGCAGATGAGTGGATTAGAAAACTGTGGTACATCTGCACAAGGGAATACTACACTGCAGTAAAAAAGAAGGAATTTTTACAATTTGCAACAGTATGGATTAACCTGGAAAGCATTATGCTAAGTGAAATAAGCCAATTAGAAAAAGATAAATATCACTTAATCTCACTCATATGTGGGATATAATGATCAACATAAACTGATGAACAAAAATAGATCCAGAGACAAATAGCGGGGGAGGGGGAGAAGGAAGAGGGTGTTAGAGATCAACCAAAGGAATTGTATGCATGCATATTAGCATAACCAATGGACACAGACACTGGGGCAGTGGGGGCTTGCCCTTGAAGGTGGGAGTGGTGGGAGAGGGTGAATTGGGGGAAAAGGAAACATGTGTAATACTTTAAACAATAAAAAATTTAAATATATATATAATTTTTTTAAAAAAGATGGAACCTCTTCAGCGTCCATTCACAAGGCACCTACATTTTGGTGACAGCAGCTAACTTTTAAGCTGATGATTACCTGACTGAATTAATGTCAGCAAGCTGGTAAGGAAAAAAGCCTGAATTGGCAACCTCCTGCCCCTGCATCACTGCTGCATTTATGGTGGCAGAGTGCTTGAACCATGCAATTTCATGATAAGAATTAATGTAAATATGAGGCTGACAAATAAATTGCATGATTTTCAATTATTAAATCAAGACTGAGAACATTTCTGGACTAATACATGAAGAGTGAGTTTGACAAGTCATGAATAGAAAATGCCTCCACTGCCACTAAAAGGGTCAGACCGGCAAGATAAATGTCTGTATTTCAGGTTCAATCAATTATTTATAGACCATCTATACCGAGGCCTTCCCACTCCACTCCTGTAAATTCAGAAATATCCCTGAACCTCTGAGGACCCCGAACAAGTGAACCTGAAGACACTCCAATGTTTAGGCACAAATCTAAAACAAAACAATCCAGATGGTGGGAGCAGCACACACAGCTGCTAGTCTCTAGAACCAACCCCAGCATGCATCTGCAGGAGAACAGCCAGAGAATAGAGCGAAGGGAGGGGGGACTCCAGCACTGCTCAGCCTCTGCCTCTGACCACCTCAAAAGGTCGGTCTGAATTTTAAGGGATAAAATGCCACACAAGACACAGACCAGGATGCGGGAATGAAAGAAGATGCTGAAAACATGTTGGAAGTTGCTTGCTTAGATATCAGCTGAAACACAGTTAAAACAAGGAAATCGGGCCTGAGGAAACACTAGTGTGCTACGGTACGAGGATAACATTGAATGTTGCCACTAGAGAGAGATGTGAGTCATCTGAAAACCAAGTGTGCTTGGAATTGGGCCCCAAGGGCAAGCCAATCGGGAAACACATTAGAGAGTTCAAGTGAGACTGGCATGGCATCTTACTCAAGATAACTGGAACAACTTGCAAAGAGAATGTCATCAAAAACTGGGAAGCAGCCCAAGTGTTAATCAGTAGATGAGTGGATAAAATAGCTGTGGTACATTTACACAGTGGAATACTATTCTGCTGTAAAAAGGAGGAAAAGTTTACCCTTTGCGGACAGCATGGATGGACCTGGAGATCATTATACTAAGTGAAATAAGACAGTCAGAGAAAGATAAGTACCTTATGATTTCACTCACATATGAAATTTAATGAACAAACTGAAATACCAAGCAAAGTAGAAACAGACTCATAGATGGAGAGCAGGCAGATAGCTTCCTGGAGAAAAGAAAGGAGGCTTTCTTCCCACCTACTCATCTCTAAGCAGAAACCATCTGAATGAAGTCAGGATGCTTGAAGCTGGACCATCCTATAGCTGCCTCTTGTTTGGGCTAAAAATGTGCATAGGGAAGAAAAATGTGCACCTATCTGCCGGCCTCTCTCCCCACCTCCTTCCCTCGCTTCTCCCCCAGAGGAAGGACTCTGACCAGAATTCCAGGCCATTGCTAGGCCCAGTTTCCTAGCAGGAAGAGTCACTGGGCATTAAAAAATCACACACATGCATAGGCATGTGTTCCTCTCTTCCACTTCCTTTCCCTGTGGGTGGGTGCTCAAGGCTGATCTTCCCCATTACAACATAAACCTTTCATTGACTTAAGCCAACTTGTGTAGACTAAGAACCTCAACAGCCTGATGTTACCTTCCACATAGTAGTTGCTCTACCTGTGCTAATGTAGATAATATGGGATGTGCTTAACCCTCCATGAACACTTGCAACCACTGTTTCATCACTTCCCATCTTTGCTGCTGCCATCTTGTCCTCATTCTTGGGATTCTCCACGCTGTACCTAAAAATGGAATTTATACCCTTGTGTGTGCTTAATGTTTGTAATCAAGAGCTTATTAAAAAAAAAAGAAAAACTCCATTCTGTTTATTAAGGCAAGGAAGAACATGACTCTATGAACAACAGAAACACAGCACACAGGGCATTTTGTGAACTACAGTGCTGCTCGCAGAGGTATCACTGCTGGCGCCCGCAGTGGGAGGCCCTTCCCTGTCCTGCCCACCAACCCCACCCCATCCTCTCCCTTGTTAGCAGAACTATAGAATGCACCATTCTTCGATCAGCCAGGTCCTTCACAGGGCCCCACTTTAACCCATCATGGTGTGTGCACACGATATATGTTGCCAGGTACTGAGACTGAGACAAAAGCATGCAATACAATTCTGGCCGTGAACATAAGGGGAAGTTTGTTAGAGGCTTTTGGGAAGGTCGTAAAAGAGGACATGAGCTGAGGGCATCTTATCCTAACCCTAACCCTAGTACACTGCTGGTGGGAATGCAGACTGGTGTAGGCACTATGGAAAACAGTATAGAATGTCCTTCAAAAATTAAAAGAAGGTGAAGAGAGTAACCAAAGTGCACATACACGCAGCCCATGGACAGAGACAACAGAGTGGTGGCAGGGGCTGCATGAAGGTAGGCAAAGGGAGGAGAGCATAAGGAGACATCTGTAATAGTGTAAACAATAAAAAAAAATTTAATTTAATTTTTAATGTTTTGTTTTTTGTTTTTTTAATATATTTTATTGATTTTTATAGAGAGGAAGAGAGAGCGATAGGGAGTTAGAAATATTGATCAGCTGCCTCTTGCACACCCCCTACTGGGGATGTGCCTGCAACCAAGGTACATGCCCTTGACCAGAATCGAACCTGGAACCCTTCAGTCCACAGGCCAACGCTCTATCCACTGAGCCAAACAGGTTTCGGCAATTTTTAATGTATTTTTTAAAGTCTTTGCTGATTATATTTTGTTTAAGCTCTAAGTTTTCTATGGGGCTAGAGACAGAAAGATTAAAGCGGGGGAAAAACTCTTATTATCACAAAAGAAGATAAACTGGTTTCATTACAGAAGATAAATTCTTTTACCTAAATCGGAATTAATAAAACCATAAGTTGGTCTGTTGCATTATTTTTATAAGACTGAAAAATCTCCTTTCAAAACACCTTTCAGACAAAAGAAAGCCCCAAACGTCTCTGACAGGTTGGTTCCACGCCTTGGAGGAATCAGAAAGCAGACCTAGTTGTGTCACCCTGCGAGTCCGGTCTCTGCATGGAGGAGCCAGGAGGGTGTCACACTGTTCCACCAGTCGGACTCCACATGTCAGAATCCAGAGGCATTTGCAATTCAAGTGCTTTCCTTAGTCTTTTTTTGAAATACATTTTTATTGATTTCAGAGAGGAAGGGAGAGGGAGAAAGAGACAGAAACATCAATGATGAGAGAGAATCATTGACCAGCAGCCTCCTGTACAGCCCCTCTTTGGGGATCAAGCCCCCTACCCAGGCATGTGCCAACCGGAAATGAACTGTGACTGACCTCCTGGTTCACAGGGAGGTGCTCAGTCACTGAGCTGGGCGCCCTCCTCAGTCTTAAAACGTTATTTCTCCTTTCTGGGAAGTGGAGAATCATTGTAACCTTTTCTTTTTAAGGAAGGAATCTAAATGCTTCTGGATATCAAAGAGTTCAAATCCTTAACCAACATTTAGATGAACTGAGAAAAAGAACCACATGGATTACATTTGCTCAAAATAGCATGTGGCTTTAAAAATGAATGGAAAAGGTGTCATAGAAATGTGCTGGGTTTTATTGAATGCCAAAAGCCTAAAGTAGTTTGAAAATTCTAGTAAACCAGGATTATGGCAGCGTTGGCCTTTCTTTAGCAGAAACTTTTAAAGTATTGTAGGTAGGTAGGTCCAACCTCAAATTACTCAAATTGTGGGTCAAACGTGACATAAACTATACCAAATAGTCAGTGCCAATGGCAGACTCCAAATACACCTGGAATATCTGTGTACCAGCGATTCAACACCAAAGTCCTCCAAGAAAAAGCAGAACCTCCATTTTTCCCACAGAACAGAAAGCCTATTAATTAAAACCTGATACACTAACCTTTAAAACTTTGGGAAACTTTTCAGAATCCAAAGAATTTGTAACTAGGGGATGAAGCAAAAACAGCTTTGCCAACTTGATTAGACATCACTTTACAGGTTATATCCACAGACAATCCAGATTCTCATTTTAAACAATAAGTTTCAACCTCTTCTTCCACCACAATAGAAGCTCCAGAATGTCTCCTTTACTTGGTGACTTGATTTGGTTTAGCCTGTTCTTCTGACATTTCTCAGCTATAGCCCAGCTCAGGGCCAGGCTCAGTGGTGGGAACACCACAAGAGAGGCACCCTGGGAAGAATCACACCAGAGAGAAGGAAAAAGCGCAAAGCAGCTCCCCAGCGTCTGCGGTGGTAGGAAGGCCACTTCAGCATGCGCTGTGGCCAAGCAGAGCCCACGTAAAGGAGTAGTCAGGGCAGTGGGAGCACCATTCTTCCACAAGGAGGTTCCCTGGGTTTGAGTTCAGCGACAGGCTTTGCTACCTTCACACTCGGGGGGGGGGGGGGGGGGGGGGGAGAAGGGGAGAGAAAGGTGTGTGGCAGGACTCAGGTAATGCACAGGACCCAGGGTCAACACCCACTATCAGAGCTCAGCAATGGCAGATATGATGAAGGCAGAGCCCTAGTTGGCCCACCCTAGGGTCCAAGTCAGGACCGGCCTCAGGCTCTGACTGAGCATGAAACTGGGGACAATAAGACCTGCAGCCAAAACCGGTTTGGCTCAGTGGTAGAGTGTCGGTCTGCGGACTGAAAGGTCCTGGGTTCGATTCCGGTCAAGGGCATATACCTTGGTTGCGGGCACATCCCTGGTAGGGGGTGTGCAAGAGGCAGCTGGTCGATGTTTCTCTCTCATCGACGTTTCTAGCTCTCTATCTCTCCCCCTTCCTCTCTGTAAAATATCAATAAAATATATATTAAAAAAAAAAAAAAAAAGACCTGCAGAGGCTGGGATCCAGGATGGGCCTGGGTACCGGAACCAGAGGCATCCTGTGAAAAGCCCTAGACAATAGACATTGGTATATATCACTCCCAGGGATTTGGCAGAATGGCCAGGAGTATCAGCAGCCCAGTCCCTCTTTGAGGCACTGAAGGTACTGCCTGTTTAGACAAATCTTCTAATTGAAGTAAGAAACAAGTTTGTTCTGAGGGGAAAATTGTTTAAATTCCTCCAGGACTTAAGTATTAATTCAAATTAATACTCTCAACTGCTCTCGGCTGTTCAGGACAATGAGAGAAGGGATCTGAGTTCTTCTGAAGAGCACCCTCACTGGGCCCCACCTAGAGGATGGCCAGTAACCCGCTGCCTCCAGCTTAGTTAACGCAGCACAAAGGAAGCAGAACCGATTAAACCCATCACCCAGGATCTGCTCTTAATCAGCCCATTTATATGCCAGGAATCACTGAATTAACTAAGGGGAAAAAAAAACACATTTTTCCTAATTAGTCTACTTGTGAATAGTACAGGCAAGGAAAAGTTCTAAAATTAGGTCCAACCAGAAGAGAACTTTAAAGTAAAAAATCATTATCCCTGCAGCAAGAAGTGATGGCACAGAATACGGGGATTCATGCCAATGAGAACAGCTTCAACATGAGTCACACAGTGATGCATTAGAACATGGGGCCTAATGACATGGTATCTCAGGTTAAAGGTGAATATATAAATAAACCCGCAGCTTAGAAATGGGAAAATCGAAAAGATTATTTGGTCCAAAAACACTCATCTAGTACAGATTTCTGATTTCACAGGCTAGGAAACTGGAACCAAAGAGGTTAAGTTATTTGACACAAAAACTCTCTATGCTCACCTACTAGCCCCCTTTCGCATCCTTTCTTTCATTTGAATCTTACAATGATCTGGGAGGGCAAGTTAGGCCTCACAATCATCTCATTTGATAGACGGGTAAACTGAAGTTCAGGAACTTCCGCGCCGTCCCAGTTTCACAATTCTAGATAGAGTAGAGGTTTGAGGTCAAGGTCCCCTGTTCTAGATGAGAACCCAGACCATGATGAGGTCTTGACAGATCACCCACATCAAGACGATGAAAACATCTAATAATGACCCACACTATCTATAACCGTGGCAGGTCCAGAAGGGGATGCAAACAAGAAAGACAGAACCTGCCCTGAGGAACACAAGGATTCCATGGTATTAAGTAGAGCCCGTAAGAATAGGTTACAGCCCATGTTAGCAAGATAATATCTCAGTCTAGAGAAAGAGCATGTTCAGTGGACCAGTGATAAGTGAAAGTAAAAAAAAAAAAAAAAAGTCCGGGAATGACACAATGCTTGAACTGAGGAGTAAGGAGAGCTGTGGTCAGATGCCAAAGATGAAGACCCCCCCAAATCCTTAGTCCTGCCAGATGCCAAAGATGAAGACCCCTCCCCCAAATCCTTAGTCCTGCTCCAAGAACCTGTCTAGTCTGTCTGGACCAGGAATAACCACCCTTGTGGCCACTGTGGCCCATTCCCCAGGTCTTTGGGGAATGGGCAATGTTCCCAAAGGCAGTGTGTCATGCTGCTGGGCTAATTCATCCAAGAAAACTGAAGAGTTGAGTCCTCATCCACACATAGAGACCCTGGGAAGACTTTGACAAGAGGATGTTTCTGAAGGAGAAAGAAGGGTTAGGGGGGAAATGGCTGTCTAGAATTTTTGTATTGTCAGTAGGAACGTACAAAGTCAGACACTTCAAAATGCCAAGAAGACAAGCACTAGGAAGAAAGACCACTTGGAAGAAGCTCACAAAAAGGCATCTTTCAAAGAGTGACCTCTGCAAAGGATGCCCAGTGTGCCAACCTCGGCAGGAGGCCACCGAGGGGCAGCAAAGGCTGCAATGAGCTCTGAGAACAGCTCCCCTGCAGTCAAGGCCCAAAGAATGCAAGAAACACGGGGGAAATGGAAATCCTGGGGCGGGAAGGGAAAGGGAAAGCATTAAAATGGTAATCCCATTACAGGGGGATCTAGTGACAGTTTAACCACCAGAGCGCTGCCAGACCCCTCTGCTGAAATTGGTACCTTATGTGGTGTGGCGAGGAGGGAGGTCTGTATGGGAAGGAACTTCAGATGGACTGAAGAAAGAAAAGACCCAGCATCAGTACAGCTATTGGTGAAATGGATTCCATGTGAGTCAGTGGAAGATCTTGGCCTCTTTAACTGAGAGAGTCACAGTAGACACGTATCAAAAAAGCCTGCAGATCTCAAATGTGTGCATTTGAGGGGTTTCTTTCCATTGAGTACCTCTGCAGATGCAGTGAATGCTCTGCTGCTTTATCAGAAAGTCTATATGAGAGGAGAATGGCCTTATTTTAGGGTGTTTATCTCAATTGTTAAGGCTTAGTTTTATGTAGAATCTCAGGTCAAGTTCCAATTTCACGGTGAATAAAAGCCACCTGCAACACAGACATGGAGATGGCTGGAACAGCAGGACAGTCTTGCGCACATCTGACCGTGGGTGAGAACCACTACTTCAACCTTACTTTATCACATATATTGTGTACATACACACACACACACACACAGTAATTCTCAATATGATATCCCCTTGGCATCCTTTGGCAAAAAAAAAAAAAAGTGAATATTCCCAATAACAATTATTTGGTGATGTTCTACTGGCTTATTTCTGTGCTAATCCCTATGAAAGGCACGAAAAGTATAAACAAGAACCCCTGGCTCAAGAAGTTTACAAAGACAAGCCTTAATCACTGTAAAACAAAGATGGGACACTTCAGGATGGCGCACTCTGACTGCCACCATTTCTAAGCACTCTGGAAAGGAAAGCCCGTGTGCATGGGAGTCAGTGAAGAATGGTTTGTGGAAGACGTAAGACAAGATGGTTCTTAAAGAAGGTCGGGACCTAACTAAGCAACACGAAGAAGAAAAAAACTTAAAGGCAACCCAGATACCATCCTTGACCTAAAGAGAGAACTGTGAGGCAGAACAACCTATAGGAGAAAAAAGGTTATACTGAATCAAGATTTTAAAAAGCAACACTTCTGTCCTGAAACCTCTGTTTCTGTCCAAGACGGAGCACAAGGAACCAGATTCACCCTTCCACCTCAAACAAAAAAAGAAAAAAAAGAAAAGACAAATATAAAAAAGTTTTCAAGACACTAGACTAGTGATCTCTGAGACAGGAAACCAACAAGGTGAGACTTCCGCAGCCCCTGCTGACCATTTGAGAGAGTTTCCAGGCCTCAAGATAGACAGCTGGGAGGGCCCTTGGGTGAGTAAGCTGAAATTGGGAATCCTGGATGCCAAGGCAGCTAAAGTGCTCAGGGCAGAGTCCAGAGAGGAGAGCGCTGCACATCGTGCCAGTGGGTGAGGAAACTACTCAAGAAGGGAAAGAGCCACTCAAAAGGATTAGAGGTTACAGTGCCTGGTGCTGGTGCAAGGCTGGGAATCGTGCCAGCCAGAATGTAGAACCTCGTAATCTAAGGGGCAGTGGTTAAGGTGTTCAGAAAGGGAACAATAAGCCCCTGACTGAACAATGCTCTGGCTTCAGTAAATCATAAAAGCAAGACGCGTAAGAATCAAACTGTAACTTAATTAAAATCTCAAGAATATTTATAGGAATACAAAAATAGCCAGTATCCAACTAGGTAAAAACTGTTTGAAATCTCTCCAACCTTCTTAACCCACAAATGGCCAAAGGAGAAAACACAGGCTGGTACTCTGAACTAACCCAGCCCAGGAAGACACGGCTTAGTGGTACTGTCATCTATGGCCAGAGGCACACCAATATGCAATCAGACATATAATATCCACCACCTCCATAAGGGCTATTGTTTCAAAAATAGTGCCGTGAATTTTTTCTCACAGTGTTCTAAGCCACAGGCTAGTCTTAAGTATTCAGTTGTTTCTAGGGATGAAACAATTTAAAATAACTGAGGTACTGATTTTTCCTTTATCCTTTTATAAAGCTTATATTATTAGATAAAACTGTAGGTCATGGGATATAATTTTATTAGAAATGCCAATCTTATAAAAATAAACTGACTGATTATTAAAGATATGAGTGAGATTTATAAATCTTTTTAGTAATTTTAAATAAGCAGCTTATTTTGTATGTGAATCCTTAAACAAAATAAACACTGTCACTGTTTATCTTCAAACTGTCCATAAAAAAGTTCTCAGAATATTTTAATAAGGTTGTGAAAGTATAATGCCATCCTTTATTTTGTCAAAAGCTCTATTTTTTGTAAAAGAACCTTGATATAGATTTACTTTATAAAACTAAGTTTATATAGTTTTGCACAGCTGGTGTGGCTCAGTGGTTGAGCAATGACCCATGCACCAAAAGATCACTGGTTCACTTCCAGGTCAGGACACATACCTGAGACTGAAGGCTCAATTCATGGAAGGGGACATGCAGGAGGCAGCCATTCAATGTTGGTGTTTCTCTCTCATTGATGTTCCTCTCTCTCCCTCTCCCTTCCTCTCTCTCTAAAACTCAATAAAATATTTTATTTTAATAAATTTATATTGTTTAAATAGAAAATTTTCTGTTTTATTATTCCTATTATATATTTCTATAATAATTATTATTTCCATTATAATTATTTTCTTTTATTTCTATTACAGATAGAATATAAGACATGGTACCTGATTTCTCAGTTCTATACAAATTCCTGATTTTAGGATGAATAACCCAAACTGATATTCTTAATGAGGGTGGCCATATGTTGTGGAGTACCAAACAATCAAAGTTTACAGCTGCACTCTCAAAAGTGTCTCAAGTTTGGACAATATACCACAGGGTTGCTCTATTCATAATGGAAGTGAGCACACTGTATTTCAAAAGTGATCAAAACCCTCAAATACATGCAGAATAAGTAATTTGCCCTAATATATCCTAGCATCAAAAATAAGATTAAGCCCAGCTGGCATGGCTTAGTGGTTGAGCATTGACCTATGAACCAAGAGTTCACCGTTCCATTCCCCATTAGGGCATAAGCCTGGGTTTCAGTCTCGATCCCCAAAAGGGGGCATGTGGGTGCCAGCCTATCAATGATTCTCTTTCATCATTGATGTTTCTATCTCTCTCTTCCTCTCTGAAATCAGTAAAAGTAAAATTAGGATGAAAGCTCAAAGTTTCCCAGTTTCCCACTTCTATATGATTTCCTAGGGATTTAAACACACACACACACACACACACACACACACACACACACAGTCATAGATGCTTATAAATGAAAATGTCCCACCCCTCCCCAGCCTCTACGTCCTAATATAAGGTGGCTTATTAAGTCTTTACCAGCTGCTTCCATTCCCTTTGTTCAACTGTAAAGTTCCCCAGAGGAACTTTTAAGATTTTTATACCAAGTATTATAAATTATACTACATGTACATTTAGTTTACAAGAATTCAACTGCCCTAGCCCCAGGTGAGCCGAGTGTCCCAGGGGGCCGAGTGCCCCGGGCGAGCCGTGTGTCCCAGGGGAAGCAGTGGGACCCAGGGGAAGGGGCAGTGAAAACCAGAGGAGGAGCTGACTCTATTCATATAGTCCTGAGATAGTCACCATAAAACAAGCAGACTGCCAAATGATGAGCGGATTCTATTCATGGGGTCCTGAGATGGTCACCATAAAACAAGCAGACTGTCAAATGACAGCGGGGAGGGGAAGGAGACCTGGGGGGAGATAGGAGAACAACCGAGGGACTGGTATGCATGAACATAAGTACAACCAACGAACACAGAACTCTGGGGAGGGGGGGCATAAATGGGAGGGGGGGGGCAATGGTAAGCTATGTACACAGATAATACCTTAATAAAATAAAAAATAAAAATAAATAAATAAATTAAATTAAAAAAAAAGAATTCAACTGCCCTAACCAGTTTGGCTCAGTGGATAGAGCTTCGGCCTTCGGACTCATGGGTCCCAGGTTCGATTCCAGTCAAGGGCATGTACCCTGGTTGTGGGCACATCCCCAGTAGGGGGTGTGCAAGAGGCAGCTGATCGATGTTTCTAACTCTCTATCACTCTCCCCTCCTCTCTGTAAAAAAATCAATAATTTTTTTTTAATTCAACTACCGGGCACTCAGAAATAAAGAGATGATGATTCCCATTGTCCTGGATATTCTGCCCACCATTGCCCTCGGTAAGCTTCTGCCACAGGCAATGGAGAGGGGAGCGCTGCCCAACCATCTGGGGAGACCTGTGGATACAACCCGAAGGTCTCAGGCACAGCCATGACCTGAGACTTCAGGGTCCAGATAGGTGGACTGAGGCTCCTTCAACACTTTCCAAGAAGGAACAGGAGAAGGGATGGAGATTCACAAAGAAAAAATAACCACAGGAGAGTGGAATGATAACTTGTTTATCCAAACACAAGGATGACAAGGAAGAACAACGGTGGCTCACAAGAGTCGCCATCAATGACCCTTTATGGATTTCTTCATGCACACTGGGACACAGAACAAAGATTTATATAAATATGGACCTTACTGTCTGTGCAAAACCACAGGCTCCTCAAGGGATTTTTCTGGGTCATTGGGGCCATATCCAATTCCACTTTACATGTTGACTTTGGAAACTGACCCATGCTCAGAGGAGAGTTGGCCACTACCTTGCATCCCCACATTTACCACCAAGGGCATTTGAAATCAAGGGACTCAAAACTAATTCCTGCCAAAACCAGTTTGGCTCAGTGGGTAGAGCGTCAGCCTGTGGACTGAAAGGTCCCGGGTTCGATTCCAGTCAAGGGCATGTACCTGGGTTGCAGGCACATCCCCAGTAGGAGGGATGCAGGAGGAAGCTGATCGATGATCCTCTCTCATCGATGTTTCTAACTCTAACTCTCTATCCCTCTCCTTTCCTCTCTGTTAAAAATCAATAAAATATTTTTTTAACTAATTCCTGCAGGAGATCAGGAAGGTACAGCTGATGTGAAGAGTCCAAGTGTGAGAAGTGCCACCTGCAAAGAAGGCAGCTGAGACGTAGAGGCAACAACTGCCGCCATCATTCTGTATAGGCCCAGACTGGCCAGATTCTTGGATTTAGAGAAAAAAGTAAAAAACTGAACTTTTAAAACTGATGCTCCCTGTTTGTAAGTTTTGTTCTCTAATACTCAGGTCAACATGCTTATTCAATTAATATGACTGTACTGCCCTGGTCCCTAGGCCCATAGCTTAGGCATGCAACCCACCTGATCAAATCCCCCCAAATAAAACACCTTAAATCACTATTTCTCCCATTAACAAAGACCTTGGGTAAGCAGCAAGCTAGGTGAGCATTACACAGATCGCAGAGTTGTGGAGGTAACAAACACAGATATGCTACACTCTGACCTGACGTAGCCACAAGGTAAATCAGCCCATTTCCAAGAAGACATAACCTCTCCCCTCACCAGGGAAGGGCAGAAGGAAGACCATCAAGTATAAAAAAACAGCACTACCAAAGAATATATGTACAATTATCAGAGACCCTTGGAGGTACTGTACCTCCCCTCCCCACACCCCACTTCCGACAGTGCCTCCTAACTCCATACACCTGGATAGGACAGGCACACATTGATTCCAGAAAGACAACCTGCCACACACTTCAACAGAGCAAGGTCACATCTCTTACAGAAGCTCCTTGCAATATGAGGCTAGAGGAAATGGAAATTGCTAGGAAAGAAAATGTCATTCTATACTTACGAGACAGCAAGGGGTTTCGTTGATGTGTTTGTAAGTAACTTTTAAATACAAGTCCATTCTTATGTAATGATTGATAAATGTTTGACGATGCCCTTTGAAAGAAAAGCTAACCTCTTCCAAAAGATCAATAATATCCCTGAGCTAATGGGGATTTTATTTTTTATGTACATTTCTTTTCAAAATGCCTTATTCTGTAACAAAGGCTAGGAAACAATATACTCTGCACATTGCTAAGTCTTCTTTGCAATGTGTGTGAAGACCAAGAGTGAACCAGTGGTCTAACAGAAAGTCCTTTCTTCCTAGAGGCGGCCAGCCGGATGGCTGCAGCTTCCACAGAGAAGGGGCTTTGCAGTGGCAATTCAGCTAGGGAGCAAGAGCAGGGGTGGACCCCTGTCTTGGAGCTGTATCTGCACTGCAAACCCATCCCTCTGACTTATGTCATACATGTGTTTTGAGCAGCTTACAGGACTGGTAGAGACCGAAGGAGGTGGGGTTAACGACCCCACAGCCTCTCCAGTGCACCACTGGCACGGGTGAAGGGACTGCATCTTGCCTCTGTGCTAGGGGAGATTTCTCCAAACCAATGCTGCTCAAAGCAAGGGCAACAGACTACTGTGTGCCCCAAACTGTCTGTGATGGTCTGTGAGGAGGGTAAGTACACATAGACAGATGTTCAGAAATGTTTGCAGCAATTCAACATTGCTGTGCATGGTTATAGTATTTATCCCCAATAGACTGGACATGAAAAACAAATACACTAACAGAAAAAGAAAAAGAAAAACCATGACTACAAAAAAAAACTGGCCCTTCCCCACCCACAGTTAGAGAAGCACTGCTCTAAGCAATGCATCGCCTCCAGGTCACTCTCCTAGGGCATGCAGGCCCTGTCATTAAGATTCAGACTGCAGGCTAAATCAGAATGTGGTCTCATGATCCTGAAATATCCAAAAGTCCACTTGGAGTTTACAAGAGTGGGAAAGGCCCCAGGGAATCTAACACTAGAGAAGATGGGATGAGCCTGTTCTATTGGAGGAAATTAGCCAGAATTTGGAAATGGCACCAAAATGTGTCTGGGCACGGTCTCAGTGGTGTCCTGGACCAAATCTACAAAGCCAACCTGATTCTCGGAGAACGTAACTTCTGTGACTTACTGTTTACTATGGATAAGGGCCCGGACCCTACAAAGTTACATATTAGAAGACTGAGAACCTGCAAATGAGTTCTGCAGAAAGAGAGAAACCCCTAAGATACCATCCAAATGCCATTAAGCAATTCATATTTACCTAAGCTATCTATTCTAACATTCTGCAGCTGACTATTCATTCCCATCAGTCTCTCACAGCCTCCCCTGATCCCACTGCCATCTGACTGGCTTCCTCATTAGTGAATTAATTAAATCTTTGATATTTGCTCCACATCCATTTATATGAGAATTAGGTTTTAACTTTTTAAAAGTTATAATTTGACCATTAACATGAAAAACTCTGTTTTCCCTCTGTTCTCTCTTCCTCTAGGTAGCAATAGATATATCCTGTTTACCCTAACGAGAGAATAAAATTATCACTTAGAATAAAGAGGAGACATAGAGAAACACTTTTTAAATGGACAATTTCATTTGAAGAAAAAACTTGAACCACACATTGCTCTCTTTAAAATGAGTAACCAACAAGCCAATCATCAACAAAATCACCTCTCTGTATATAAAGACATTTTTATTTAAACCAAATTTATTTCAACAGAAAATGCACTTTCTTGCTCTCTTGAGATCAAACATTTATTTTACTACATCAAATAATGCAGTTTTCTCATAATATAACATACATGAGATCTATGAAAAGATATGTAGATAGAAGAAAGTTCACAGTTTATAATTAAAATTATAGTCACTTTAATTTCAAAGTCCTGGGCAACTTAGATATATATGGACACACACACACACACACACACACACACACACAGCAAAGCACACAGCACACAGCACACACACTACTTCCTCACTCTTTGTTAGGGAAAATTCTCAACTGTCCCTAAGGAAAGTAACCCTTTTGATGAGACCTAGAGGCAGCCAATACCACTCTGTGTGAAAACGTACTTTCTTATTCTCCAGACTATCCTCACAGTAGTTAAAGCCCACAGGCCTTAAATTAATGCAACAGAAATATAACAAACACTTCAAATAAGAACCACATATGTAATTTTAAATTTTCTAGTAGGCATATTGATAAGGTTTTCTTAAAAGTAAAATTAATTTTCATGTTATATAATCGATTTTAAAAATAATTAATGAGATCTTTTACGTTCTTTTTATATTAACTCCTCCAAATCCAGAGTGTACTTTATACCTACAGCACCTCTCAATTAGGACAAGCACATTTTAAAAAGTAGAGAGAATGTTCCATCCTCCCCAAGCTCCTAACCACCCTCACTATGCCACAAGCCCCAAGCCCTGCCCACTAGTAAGACACACTCATCAGACCTCTGTCTAGGAGCCCTGTGGGCCAGTGGGCTAGGTGTTGGGGCTGGAGCCTGCGCCTGGAGTCCACAGGGAAGTTCTGTCCCCACTTTGGTTCCTAAGGACCAAGAGGCAATGGAGAAAGCCATGGGCAAGAGCTCTGAGAAGCTGTAACCCTTCATGCCCTCTTTGGCCAGGTACCTTCTGAGAACTCTTCTCCTTAGCTAGAAAAGAGGCAGCATTAGACATGTGTGTGAATGTGTGTGTGTGTGTGTGTGTGTGTGTGTGTGTGTGTACATATGCACACATGCTAAGTGTTATCACATATGGTAAGATTTTCTATGGCAAAGTCCACTTGTCTGGAAAGAAAAGAACCAACTCTAAGATCTGCCCTCAACACTGAATCAGTCTCCAATAGGACTAATGCATGATGCCTTGAGAAGGCCTTCTTGTGACAGAGAGCTACCAGTTTAACTTAACAAGAGCCACTTACCCTTCCAGGCAACCAAAGCTCCATTTGAGCACAGTACCCTTTGACCAAAGATGTTGTCATGTCCCCAAGACACTGACCACCCTACCTTGGGATGTCTGGTAAGACCAGATGCCAATATATATGAGAGAGCAAGTGAGATTAGTCCCAGACAGAGAGTATTCAAGAAATAATCTCTTCTAATGCATTCAGAGGTATTTTACTTAGACAACAATGTGTGGTTTTAAACAGCTAAAGAGGTAGTTTAACCTGAAGAACTTGAGCTGAGACCAAGCAGGTCTCGGATTTCCCCTAATCAATTACCAGGAGTTTTATCCAACAAAACTCATTCTGAAAATAACTGAAATCCTGATGATGTCTGAGGAAGCTAAAAAGACTAGAGTCATCTGAACTCTGCGTCTCTCTCATGAAGATATTAACTACATAAAGGAGATAAACATCCGGAGAAATATGGCAAGCTACACAGAAACAACAAAATGTCCAGGAGGCCGCCCCAGAGCAGGCACTTTCTACCCACATTGCCCTCAGGACTCGGTTCACAGGCAGTGTAGCCCCTTCAGTACGCCGGCTCTCCTGGCCTTTGGTGGGCACACCTGATGGATATGATGCCAACACTCAAAAGTGCTTCACCTTCAGAATCCTGAAACATTCAATTAAAATATGTAAATGTACCACTAAAGAGATTAAAAAGAACTCAATTACAAAGGCAGCACTTCCTTTAGAGGCTTAAATACCAGGACAGGGCTAATTACAGAGCACTGAGTCACACTGCTTCCTTGGGTATAATTCACACAAAATGTTTTTCTACCTTGAAATGCACTCCACTTGTTCTGCCTCAGAGAGCAGGAGTAAAAGGTCATTTTGTGTTATTTTTTCCTGAGATTAGCTATTAGTCTAGCTCCTTGCAGACAACTTCCTACATCATTGTCGAAGCATCAAATCTCATCTTTTAAAGGTAGTGGGTCTTCTCCCTGTAAAGAAGGCTCAACACTCCTTTTCCAAAGTCAACCACGACACCCCCAAGTGCCCAAACCCAGGAGCAATCCCACCCATTTGGCCAGGTACCAATTTGATTGGAAATCAAAGCAAGAAGATTCTGTTCCAGAAGACATTACCATAAGGAGAAAATCTAAAGCAGTAACAAGGGATTTTATCTTCGATTCTTTTTCTTTTTCTTTTTTTTTTTCCTTCTAATTGCAATTATGCTCTTCATAAAGAGATCCATCCAGGTACTAAAGAGGTGAAACACCCCCAAATAAACCTCAGTGCAGGAAGGCAAATCCGCTCCCACAAACAAACAAATGTGGCTGGCAATTGCTTCCTCTATAAGCACAATTGCCAAGTATTACCCTTGACCTAGGGAAAGAGTTCAAACTCCATGGTTGGTAATGACTCCATTATTTCCCCACTCAGAGTTAACAACTGTTAAATCTCTAGCATCAAACAACTGAGAGCAAGCAGCTCACTTAGCTTTTATCCTCTAGGGGAAAAAAAGAATCAGGAAAGCCACACACATTAAGCCAGTCCCCTTTTCCAGTTCAGTCTCAGCTAAAGGCTTAATCAGTCATGGCTCCATCAGCACAGACTGTCAAGGAGACAACAGGGTGCATGAGGATTCCAATGGCTCAAACACCAGCAAATGAACAGGACACAGGCTCAAACACCAAGGACACACACTCAAATGCCAGCAAATGAACTTAGAATACTAGTACACTGGGCTACAGAAACAAACTTCCATTTTTAGAACATATTTAAAATTCTAATAATAATGCTTCTGTCCTTTGACATGTTGTCACTAACATCTCCATGCTACATTCTTTTAAGTTCTTTTAAAAGTCTATGAAGGAGCTCAGTGTCACTATCTTCAACAGGAAGGAAAAGTACACCTAAGGCAGACACACATGTTTGTAGGCAGGTGAAGGAAGGCGGGGGCATATCAAGTTCCCTTGTCTTCAATTCAGTCATTCTCACACAAAACAGATCTCCTAGCACACGGCGCCCACCATGATTAAGCTAAATCACTTCTGCCACTTCCTCCTTCCCCCTGAAACATGTACTTGAGCTCATTAGCATGTTATGAAAGTATTCAGATTCTCTGGATCCTTTGGGAAAGACTGAAACTCTCACCTTCCACTACAAGCTGTCATGATCCGGCTCACTCATTCTCATGCATATTCCCCAGTTAAATAGCACTCAGAATAAGTGTATTATTACTGGTGATAGTTAATTTCCTCCAATATCACTGATTAATTTCTGGTGGTTCCACAAGGCCTTGAGGGCACTTCCTTGGTCTGGGTGCTAACTCTGACCCAAAATCTGACATTCTACTGGCTCCTGAATGCATCTTATAACATGTTCTTTTTTAAAATATATATTTTATTGATTTTTTACAGAGAGGAAGAGAGATAGAGTTAGAAACATCAATGAGAAAGAAACCTTGATCAGCTGCCTCTTGCACACCCCCTACTGGGGAAGTGCCTGAAACCAAGGTACATGCCCTTGACTGGAATCGAACCTGGGACCTTTCACTGCATAGGCCGACACTCTATCCACTGAGCCAAACCGGTTTCAGCATAACATGTTCTAAAGAGCCAGCACTACCTCACATGCCCGCAGCCCTGTAAAAGACATCTGAATGTGACATCAGACCCTTACCACTGCTCCATAAGACAGATACTAAAACCCCACTATTAAAATGGAAGAAAATAAGGCTCAGAGAGGGCAATGCACATTAACCACAAGGCAAGCATTAGGCTAAATTTCTTTGCACTAAACATCCTTCTTTTTTGTAAAATAAGCCGCTTAGTTACCTTTCTTCCTTGCCAAGGAGAGAATGGGCCATTATCCCCAATGTCACCCGTATCCTCTGAGAGTGGCGAGCACAGTGGTGCTGACCTGTATTACATGGGAATTTCTGGTTGAGCTTCTTGCACCTTGTTCCTCACAAAAATGGTAGCTCTGTGAGTGCCCCACTTTGTCTTTTTTATTCCTCACAGTGTCCCTGTGGCCAGAACAGGGCCTGAAAAGGAGAAGATACTGAGCAATATCGGTTGACTGGATAAATAAAGCTCCAAAAACGCCTATCACAGCACTGTCCAATATAACCTCCTGTGGCTACTGAACACTTGAAATGTGGCTACATGGAACTAAAAAGAATGTTTAATTTTGTTTAATTTTCAAATTTTAGAATTCAAGTTTCCATGGCAACCTAGAAATTGGTTGGTGACTACCCTGTTGGTCAGCACAGGCGTAACCTGTCCGAATTTCTAACACAAGACCATGCCTGGGCTGATGACTCCCCAGACCTCTGCCCCAGACATTACTCCTGCACAACTCCTCCACTTCCAGGTGGGAACCACTCTGGCACTGAATACAGGGTGGGTGTTATGGTTATTACTTTCAAGGTGCTTAGCTAAGGAGCAAGAGGAGAAACTAAATGAATAAAAGAAGCATGATTCATGCTGAAGGTTACTTTTCTTCATTGATATGTGACTCATGAGAACAATGCCCCTTCCTTCCTACCTACCACCAACCATCACCAGAAAGAGTAATAAAAGGTCAAGAAAAAAGCAAAGAATAATTTAGTTACCAAATGCATGAGTTATCAAAAAAATGAATCATGATCACTCAGGTGCCAATTAAAAGCAGAAAATATAAATATTTCCAGAAAATGTCCAAATGTATAAGCAACATATATCACATTAAAAGAGTTCAATATAGGAGTTATTTTCAGAATTTGGTTAATGCATGTGTAGCTCTATCCTGTTAGGCAGGAAGACAGTCAGGGGTGGGGTTTTTTTTTGTTTGTTAGTTTGTTTGCTTTTTTAATATATTTTTATTGATTTCAGAGAGGCAGAGAGAGATGAAAACATCAATGATGTGAGGGAATCATTGATTGGCTTTCTCCTGCACATTGGACTGAGCCCACAACCCAGGCATGTGCCCTTGACCAGAATTGAACCTGAGACCCTTGAGTCCGCAGGCTGATGCTCTATCCACTGAGCCAAACTGGCTAGGGCTCAGAGGTAGTTTTATAAAAGTATACATTGGCCCATGGTGCCAATTGCTAATTGCTCTTCTAGGAATGCAATTGGGCCCCTCCTGATTCCAACCTGGCCAACCCTGTCTCCTTTGAGACATACCCCTTTGAGCTATGAACTCAGAGACAACCAGATCAATGGTTGGCAGACTATCTGACCTCTCCTCTATCTGACCCCTTCCACCAGTGGGGTTTTTACTAGTCGTGGCAAAACCAGTTGACTCTATGATAAAGGCAGGAGAGAAGACCTCTTTGTCTTCTACTAGCCTGCCCCAAGTGAAAGACATTTCCACTTGGAAATGGCCAAAGGAAACAAAGATACAAGAGTCTGCCGAAACCGGTTTGGCTCAGTGGTGGAGCGTTGGTCTGCGGACTGAAAGGTCCCGGGTTCGATTCCGGTCAAGGGCATGTACCTTGGTTGCGGGCACATTCCCCGGTGGGGGGTGTGCAAGAGGCAGCTGGTCGATGTTTCTCTCTCATCGACGTTTCTAGCTCTCTATCTCTCTCCCTTCCTCTCTGTAAAATATCAATAAAATATATTAAAATATATATATATACAAGAGTCTTTCCTGCCAAAATTGGTTCAGTTCAGTGGATAGAGCACCGGCCTGCCGACTGAAAGGTCCCGGGTTCGATTCCAGTCAAGGGCATGTACCTTGGTTTCGGGCACATCCCCAGTAGGGGGTGTGCAAGAGGCAGCTGATTAATGTTTCTCTCTCATCGATGTTTCTAGCTCTCTATCCTTCTCCCTTCCTCTCTGTAAAAAATCAAAATATTTTTTTAAAGAGTCTTTCCTCTAAGAAGTTAGAAACCAATGGCTTTACTCTAAAAAAGTTAGAAACGATTTCATTATCTCCATCACTGACAAAGCATATAACCTGCAAACATTAAACTCCTATCTTAGGTATCATGTTAATATTGAATTACACATAAAAGAGGGAAATCTTCATCCAATCCTTGCATTGGCCAACGTGTACACTAACTGAAGAATAATCTGTGGAGAAGAGCACAGTTTGGGTATAGCTCACACATCTTTATTATACAGTAAGCACTGAATAAAAGAATATTCTTTTATATATTCATCACTACACTTAAGCTGTAAGCAACGTGGTAATTTTTGACATGGGCACAACCTCTCTGTCTTCTGCCTCTATTCATAGCACTAATACCAAAAGGTGTGCTGGCTCAACATTTCAGGTGTGAGGTCCTCCAAGAAACAGGAGCCAAGGAGTAAGCCACCCCAGGTGCAGCAATAAGGTGGAGTGCTCTCTGGCCCTACCCTTTCCAATACAGTAACCTCTGGCTACGTGCAGCTATTGGAATTTAAACTTAGCACAATGAAAGTATTCATTAGTCACAAGCAGCAAGTGGCTAAGGTATTACATGGTGCAGACATAAAATACTTCCAACATTGCAGAAATTTCTATTGGACAGTGCTGGTCTAGATAGTTTTAAAACAATAATAAAAGTGACTAAAAGTCATTCTGATTTCTGTTGTCAACAAACATTGGCAATGCTAAACAATATTAGTTATAAAATACTCTCCCAATTACCTCTGCCCAAGTAAATCTGCCTAGTGATAGAGGATAACTCTAATCCACAAGCAAACTAAAATCTCAGTTGCATCACTGCTCAAATAAATGCTAAAAATAAAAAAAGACATGCCCGGCCAGTATGGTTCAGTGGTTGAGTGTGGACCCATGAAGGAGATCATGGTTCGATTCCCAATCAGGGCATATGCCTGGGTTGCGGGCTCAGTCCCTGGTGTGAAGCGTGCAGGAGGCAATTGATCAATGATTCTCTCCCATCATTGATCTTTCTATCTCTTTTTCCCTCTCCCTTACTCTCTCTGAAATCAATAAAAACATGTTTTGTTTAAAAAAAAAAAAAGACTAATGTGACTGGATTAAAATCATACACCTATGGATGAGGACAATGGTCGGGGGGAAGGGGAGGTAAAGGCAGAGGGTGGGGCGGGAACTGGGTGGAAGGGAGTTATGGGGGGGAAAAGGAGAAACAATTGTAATAATCTGAGCAATAAAGATTTATTTAAAATAAATAAATAAATAATTTTTTTTAAAGACTAATGTGTATTCCACTGTCTTTTTCTGTCCCTAATAGATCTACTCTAAAGAAGGCCTACAGCTGATTCTATGAAAATCTGGAGAGAACCCCGGGGAGCGGTGAGACCTGGGGGAGCTGTGTTCCCTGGGAGAGCCGTGGGCCCCGGGGGAGCGGTGGGACCCGGGGGATCCGTGTGACCTTGGGCGGTGGTGGGACCCGGGGGAGCCCCTATGCTCATAGCTGCACAATTTACAATAGCTAGGATTTGGGAACAGGCTAGGTGCACATCAGCAGATGATTGGAGCAGAAAATTATGGTACATTTACACAATGGAATACTATGCTTCCATAAAAAAAGAAGGAATTCTCATCATAAGCAGCAACCTGGATGGAATTGGAGAACATCATACTGAATGAAATAAGCCAATGAAAGAGAAATACCACATGTCCTCACTCATTTATGGATAATAAAGAATATTATAAACGAATGAACAGAAAGATAGATATAGTGACAGTAAAGCAACAAGCAGACTGTCAAATGACAGCGGGGAGGGGAGGGTGATCTGGGGGAGATAAGAGATCAACCGAAGGACTGGTATGCATGCATATAAGTACAACCAATGGACACAAAACTCTGGGGAGGGAGGGCATTTATGGGAGGTGGCGGGGGGGGGGGGGGAGACAATGGTAAGCAATGTACACATATGATACCTTAATCAAAATCAAAATTAAAAAGGGGGAAAAAGAAAAGAAAATCTGGAGAGAAAAACCAGTGAAAATATTTAAATTACCTAATTGTATAAAAATTACACATGACATATATACAAGGGGAGGGTCAGGGTAAATAACACAAAACAAACCATTTTTCTTCTACCAAATGTATCTGTTCATAGCAGAGAAAAGGCAATTTGGCCCTCAGGATCTCATTCCACAGGAGAAAGCAGTTCCCAAAATCAGGCCTAAAATAGAACCCAACTTCTTTCTTCTAGACAAGACTGGGACTAACTGGACCATGGAGAGTTGTTTCGCTATTACGGTCCATCCATGCATTAAACATTAATGTGGCTACAGTCTCTTTCCTAGCAGAATATTAAAAATGCACACAGTGTTTCTAATTTCAAGTCCCATCATGGTCTGTAATGCTTTTGGAGAGCTCTGAATTTTTTATTTTCATTCAGTCATCCCTTCCTGGCTGGTGCTGGCTCCAACTGCCACGTGTTATGCCTCCTCCCTCCCACATCCCCAGTCAAGGGCGAATGAGGGCCAGATTTCTGAGCTCTCTAACACACGGTCTGCTGGCATTTCCCCCCAGGTACACGTGTTATCCAATTAAGCGCCACTTCCCTAGGAAGGAGATCTTTGCTCAGGTAATTTCTGTGAATGCATCACAGGTAAAAACCAAACACTAAAAAAGCAGACAACAAAAATAACATTTAGCTACCTATAGATGCTCCTCAACTCACAATGGGGTTGCATAAGTTGAAAATATCATATCTAGAAAATGCATTTAATGCTAAATATCATAGCTTTGCCCAACCTATCTTAAACGTGCTCAGAACACCTACATTAGCCCACAGTTAGAAAAAAAACATCAAACACAATGAATACACTGCAGAGCACAGGTAGTTTTACCTTCCTGGTCATGTAGCTGACCAGAAGCTGTGACTAGATGTCGCTTCCTGACACAACCAGAGAGTATCCTACCACTATCATTAAACAGGGAAAAGATCAAAATTTAAAATTTAAAGAGTATGGTTTCTACTGAATACATATCGCTTTCCCACCATTGTAAAGTTGGAAAATCCTAAGTCCAATCATTGTAAGTCAGGGGCCACCTATTATAGTCAAGTAGATTGTTCCACACAGGGAACCTTCCACATACTTAAAGGGTAAATGTTTATGACTCAAAATATATATAACTTTTTCTAAGTTCGGCACATCATAAGAAGATAAGGTCTTTGGAAAGGATAATAATGCTGGGGAAAACAGAAGGCAGCAGGAAAAAAGAAAGACCAAATATGAAATAGCATGACTCCATAAAGAAAAGCCATAGGCATGAGTCTACAGGAGCTGAGCAGGGCTGTGGAGAACAGGACATTGTGGACATCACTCATTCATAGGGTTGCCAGGCATCAGAACTGACTCAATTGCACTAACCACACACTATGATACATTTTCCAGCCATTATATAAGAATACCCCCGAGTTACCCTGTTCCATCTTTCCTCAAAGTCTTTGCACGTGTAGCTCCTGCTCCCTGGAATTTTCTTCCCACACCACTTCACCTCATTCTTTAGCTCAACTTCACTTCCTCAGGGAAGCTTTCCGGACACCCCAGATGAGTCCAAGTTCCCCTGATCCATATTCTCATGACACCTTCTATGTACACGTCTTGGCACTTATTACAGTTTATAATTAATACCTATTTGTAGGATTAGTTGGAGAATGTCTGCCTACCCCCACAAGTCTGAACAATCAGTTGAAGTGGCTCCATGTCGGCTCTGTTCATCATTATACTCCCAAAGCCCAGTACTGTGTGTGGTACAACAGGTAATCAATAATATACAATGGATAAACAAATTGATTACTGAATAAAAAAAAATATTTTGAAAATCAAGGAAATGTGTTCTTATATTGAGACATACCCTGTTTCCACAAAAATAAAACTGTCTTATATTAATTTTTGCTCCCAAAGATGCGCTAGGTCTTACTTTCAGGGGATGTCTTATTTTTCCATGAAGAAGAATACGGTACACATTTATTATTAAATGAAAATAAAGGAAATTTATTACCTGTATACGGTACGGTAGTACAGTAGTTGTCAACACAAACCAGACAAACTGTGAATCCTACAGTATCAAGAATTTACTCATTTATTCAATGACAATCATGTCATCATCTTCTGGAACATCATCATAACAATCCAATTCCTGAATTTCCTGGTGAATTTCTTGTGACTCCATTTCTTTCAGAATCAGTGGACCAAATCTCTCATGTTTAGCAATAGCACTGTCTTTAAATGAGTACTTCTTGTCAAGGTAGCCTGCTCGCAGTGCATTTGCAATGCAACTGTCAGTGATTTTCTCCCATGAATTCTTTGCCCGTCACAACTTGTTGCAGTTTAGGTTTCACAAAGTTTCCACGCTGATTTCTCTCCATGCACACAGCAGTGACGTCAAGACTCCGCATAATGTCACTGGTTGCTAGACCCCAGTCAGGGTGGCCCTAGCGACAAGTTTACGGTAAATTAATTTTCATTCTGAGACAGAGCCTGGGGGCCTTATTTTCTGGGGGGATGCCTTATATTTCACTCAGAAGGAAACATGTAAGTAGGTCTTATTTTCAGAGGATGTCTTATTTTCGGGGAAACATGGTAGCTTCAAATATAGATAGCTGGGTGCATGGATTCTACTAGTTCAACAAAGCAAAGAGGTATTCTCTTTTGTTCTCTTTGAAACCAGACTCTGGTATCAGATTGTTCTTTTGGGAAATGACCTACTGCCTAAAGGTAGAAATCACTCACTTGAACAACCTCAGAGGTGGAATATGATGACATGATGAGGCAGAAGTCCAAACAGCCTTCTGCAAATAAGTTTTCTCAAATTCTAGAAAACTGCCTTCTATGTTATTATCAGAGGATGTGGACCCATAATCCAAAACACTGCATCCATGTATTACAAATCTAATGCATCTCCTCTTTCCCTTATATTTCACTAACTCTGGCCTGGGCTACCAGAGTCGGGAAGCACTTTCCCTACCTGGTGAAAGAAATAAACCTACAAGTTCAGGAAATGCACAGGACCCCAAAAAGAGGAATCCAAAGAGGAACACACCAAGACACATCATCATTAAATTGCCAAGAGCAAAAGACAAAGAGAAAAATCTCACAAGCAGCAAGAGAAAAACAACTAGTTACGTACAAAGGAATACCCATATGACTGTCAGCTGATTTCTCAACAGAAACTATGCATGCCAGAAGGGAGTGGCAAGAAATATTCAAAATGATGAACAACAAGAACCTACAACCAAGATTACTCTACCCAGCAAAGCTATCATTCAGAATTGAAGGTCAGATAAAGAGCTTCACAGACAAGAAAAAGTTAAAGGAGTTCATCAACACCAAACCAGGATTACATGAAATGTTGAAGGATATTCTTTAAGAAGAGGAAGAAAAAGAAAAAGGTAAAGGTAAAAAATTATGAACAGCAAAAAGGCATCAAATACATACCTACCAACAAACGAATCTAAAAATCAAGAGAATTTAAAAAAATCTAAAGAACAAAATGGACTGGTGAATATAATAGAATCAGGGACATAGAAAGGGATTGGATTAACAATTCACATGGGGAAAGGGGTCTGAAGGGTGCGGGAAGAGATTGGATGATAATCTTACATCTACGGGTGAAGACAGTGGTGGGGGCAAGGGTGTGGGGTGGGGCTGGGAATCAGGTGGAGGGGAGCAAAGAGGGGGGGAGAGGAACACCTGTAATAATCTGAACAATAATTTTTTTTAAAGCAGCAAGAGAAAAGCAGGTAGTTACCTATAAAGAAGCACCCATACCTCAACATAATAAAAGCTATATATGATAAACCCACAGCCAATATCATGCTCAATGGGCAAAAACTAAAACCATTCCCTCTAAGAACAGGAACAAGACAGGGATGCCCACTCTCACCACTCCTCTTTGACATAGTACTGGAAGTACTCGCCATTGCAATTAGACACAAAGAGGAAATAAAAGGCATCAAAATCGGAAAAGAAGAAGTAAAGCTGTCACTATTTGCAGATGACATGATATTGTACATAAAAAACCCAAAAGACTCCATCAAAAAGCTAATAGACTTAATAAACGAATTTGGCAATGTAGCAGGATACAAAATCAATGCCAAGAAATCAATGGCATTTCTCTACACCAATAGTGAACTTACAGAAACAGAGACTAAAAAAGCAATCCCGTTTACCATCGCACCAAAAAAATTAAGATACCTAGGAATAAACTTAACCAAGGAGGTAAAAGACCTATATGCAGCAAACTACACGACACTGAAAAAAGAAATAGAGAAAGATGTAAACAGATGGAAGAACATACCATGTTCATGAATTGGTAGAATCAACATAATCAAAATGTCCATACTTCCCAAAGCAATATACAAGTTCAATGCACTCCCCATGAAAATACCATGGACATACTTCACAGACCTAGAAAGAACTCTCCAAAAATTCATTTGGAACAATAAAAGACCCCGAATAGCCTCAGCAATCTTGAGAAATAAGAGTAAAGTAGGAGGAATCTCAATACCAGATTTCAAGCTGTATTACAAAGCAACTGTTCTCAAAACAGCCTGGTATTGGCACAAGAACAGACATATTGATCAATGGAATAGATTAGAGAGAATCCAGACATCAACCCAAATCAATATGCTCAATTAATATTTGACAAAGGAGGCAAGAACATACAATGGAGCCAAGACAGTCTTTTCAATAAATGGTGTTGGGAAAATTGGACAGATACATGCAAAAGAATGAAACTAGATCACCAACTTACACCATACACAAAAATAAACTCAAAATGGATACAGGACTTAAACATAAGACGGGAAACCATAAAAATACTAGAGGCATCCATAGGCAGCAAAATTTCAGACATATGCCTAAAGAACTTCTTCACTGATACTAATCCTAGGGCAATGGAAGCTAAAGAGAAAATAAACAAATGGGACTACATCAAAATAAAAAGCTTTTTTACATCAAAAGAAACCATCAACAAAACAACAAGAAAACCCACTGTATGGGAGAACATATTTGCAAACGATATCACTGATAAAGATTTAATCTCCAACATCTACAGACAGCTTATACAACTCAATAAAAGGAAAATAAATGAGCCAATTAAAAAATGGGCAATGGACCTAAATAGAATCCTCTCAAAAGAAGACAGAAGGAAGGCCAAGAGGCACATGAAAACATGCTCCAAGTCACTAATTATCCAAGAGATGCAAATCAAAACAACAATTCGGTACCATCTCACACCTGTCAGAATGGCCAACATCAACAAAACAACAAACAACAAATGTTGGCGAGGTTGCGGAGAAAAAGGAACCCTCCTGCACTGCTGGTGGGATTGCAGGGTGGTGCTACCACTGTGGAGAACAGTATGGAGCTCCTAAAAAAACTGAAAATGGAACTCCCATTTGACCCAGTAATCCCACTACTAGGAATATACCCCCAAGAAACTAGAAACACCAATCAGAAAGGATATATGCACCCCTATGTTCATAGCAGCACAATTTACAATAGCTAGGATTTGGAAACAGCCTAGGTGCCCGTCAGCAGATGAATGGATCAGAAAACTATGGTACATCTACACCATGGAATACTATGCTGCCATAAAAAGGAAGGAATTCTCATCATTTGCAGTAACCTGGATGGAATTGGAGAGCATCATGCTGAGTGAAATAAGCCAGTCAATGAAAGAGAAATACTACATGACCTCACTCATTTATGGATATTAAAGAACATTATAAATGAATGAACAGAAAGATAGATATAGTGACAGTAAAACAACAGGCAGACTGCCAAATGACAGGGGGGGGGGAGGGAAGGGAGATTTGGGGGAGATAAGAGATCAACTGAAGGACTGGTATGCTTGCATATAAGAACAACCAATGGACACAAAACTCTGGGGAGGGAGGGCATCTATGGGGGGGGGGAGTAATGATAAGCTATGTACACAGATAATACCTTAATTTAAAAAATATTTTTAAAAAAAAAAAAAAGAAGCACCCATACGATTGTCAGCTGATTTCTCAACAGAAACCATGCAGGCCAGACGGGAATGTAAAGAAATATTCAAGGTGATGAATAGCAAGAACCTATAGCAAAAAATACTCTACCCAGAAAAGCTATCACTCAGAATTGAAGGCCAGATAAAGAGCTTCACAAATAAAAAAAAAGCTAAAGTAGTTCATCACCACCAAACCAGAATTATATGAATTGCTGAAGGGGGTTCTTTAGGAAGAGGAATAAAATAAAGATAAAAATTATGAACAACAAATACGTAACTATCAACAAGTGAAACTAAAAACCAAGGGAATTAAAAAATCTGATGAACAATATTAACTGGTGAATATAATAGAATCAGAGGTATGGAAGGGGAGTGGATTGAAGATTCTCAGGGAAAAGGGGATTGGGAGGGTGCGGGGAGAGATTGAACATAAACTGTGCACCTATGGATGAGGATAATGGGGTTGGGGAAAGGGCAGAGGATGTGGTGGGAACCTGGTGGAGGGGAGCAATGGAGGGAGGAAAAATGAGGAACATTTGTAATAATATGAACAATAAAGATTTATTTTTTAAAATTTCCATGAAACATAGCAACACATAGTCAGAAAATTATTTTTAACACTAAAAAAAAATAAGACGACGCCGAAACCGGTTTGGTTCAGTGGATAGAGCATCGGCCTGCGGACTGAAAGGTCCCAGGTTCGATTCTGGTCAAGGGCATGTACCTTGGTTTTGGGCACATCCCTGGTAGGGGGTGTGCAGAGGCAGCTGATCGATGATTCTCTCTCATCAATGTTTCTAACTCTCTGTCCTTCTCCCTTCCTCTCTGTAAAAAATCAATAATATATATTTTTTTAAAAAAAAAATAAGAAGAAAAATAAAATGGCAATAAATACATATTTACCAACAATTACTTTGTTGGTAAATATGTATATGCAAATGGATTAAATGCCCCAATCAAAAGGCATACAGTGGCTAAATGAATAACAAAATAAGAGCCTTACATATGCTGTCTACAAAAGACTCACTTCAGATCAAAAGACATACACAGACTGAAGTAAAGGGATGGAAAAAATATTTTGTGAAAATAGAAACAAAAAAAGAAAAGGCTGCAGTAGCAAAATTTACACTAGGTAAAACAGACTTTAAAATAAAGGTGATAGCAAAAGACAAAGAAGAACCCAGAAATTCCATTTCTGAGTATTTATATGAAGAAACCCAAAACTCCAAATTGAAAAGACATTTACAACCATATGTTCACTTCAACATTATTTACAACTAGAGGCCTGATGCACAAAATTCTTGCACAGGTAAGTTCCCTAGGCCTGGCCATCGATCAAGGCCGATGGGGCCTTCCCCCCAGCTGCCAGCTGGGACCTACCTTCATTCCACACCACCCCCCAATGGACAGTGCACATCATAGCAGGCAGTCAAACTCCCAGGCAGTCAAATTCCAGAGAGAACAATTTGTATATTAGCCTTTTATTATATAGAATAGCCAAGATATGGAAGTAACCTAAGTGCCCATCAGTAGATTAATAGATCAGAAGATGTGGTGCATATATACTATGGACTATGACTTAGCCATATAAAAGAATGAGCCCTGGCCAGTTTGGCATAGATAGGGTGTTGGCTTATGGACTAAAGGGGACCCAGGTTAGATTCCAGTCAAGGGCATATACCTCAGTCGCAGGCTCCTTCCTGGCCCGGGCCCTGGTCGGGACTCATGCAGAAGGCAACCAATCAATGTGTCTCTCTCACATCAATATTTCTCTGTCTTTTTCTCTCTATTCCATTCTCACTAAAAAGCAATGAAACAATATCCTCAGGTGAGAATTTAAAATAAAAGAATGAAAAAGAATCCCAAGTCAAATTTAAAGAGAATATCTCTGTATTAACTTTTGGTCAAGACTATGTTTGTATAGTTTCAGAAAACAACTCTGAGACCACCTGGAATCCAGTAACAGAGAGGAATAGACAGAAGTGCTCCAGCCATGAAGACAGAAGAGACAATTCAGAGATGGAAGATGCTGAGGACGCCTCACCATACCAACAGACAGCAGCTGCCTGTTGCTGAAGGATACCCATGATCAAACAAGAGATGGTCGGACCTGCATTACCACCATTTGTCCACCAACCAGATCTGAAATATCATGGCTGACATGTACACATAAGGAACTATTTGACATTGAAACTGGGACTCAAAAGAACTGCTGGCCCACAAAGGAACTCACTACAGACTGATTCATTTGCCTCTCAGGATAACCATTAAGGCTTATCGCAGTTTAGGTTTTTATAAGGGTATTTCTTGGATCACATGACCTCACACATCTAGACGAAATAATGAACAACATAGACTGGTGAACAAAGATAGACCCAGAAAGAGAGAAGCAGCGATCAGACTCTCAAACCTCAGAGGGAAAGTAGGGGAGGGTGGGGATAGGGGGAGGAGATCAACCAAAGGACTTGTGTGCATGCACCATGGACAATAGGGGGGTAGGGGAATATGTGGGGAGGGGTTTGGGATGGGAATGGGGGGATAAGGACAATTATATGATACCATAATTAATAAAAATCAATTTAAAAAATAAAAATAAATAAAATAATAAAATAAAAATAAAATAAAAGAATGAAATCTTGTTATATGCAACAACATGGATGGACCTAAAGGGTATTGTAATGAGTGAAATAAGTTAAAAAAAAAAAGATAAATACCAGATAATTTCATGTGGAACTTAAAAAAACAAAATAAACGAGCAAACAGAACAGAAAGAGATTCATAGATACAGAGAACATTTTGACAGTTTCCAGATTGGAGGGGGGTAGAGAGAAATGAGTATAAAAGGTGCAGGGATTAAATACAAATTGGTAGTTACAGAATAGTCATGGGGATATAAAGTATGGCATAGAGAATATAGTCAATAATATGAAATAACTATATATAGTACTAGATTTATCAGTGTGGTTACTTCGTAAGTTATATAAATGTCTAATCATAGGATTATACATCTGGAACTAATACAATGTACATCAACTGTAATTGGAAAATAAAAATTTATTTTTAAAAATTAAAAAATAGAATTCTATGAAGCAAAAAAGAATAAAATTTTATTTCATTTTAATTTATTATTTCTCTTATACTGTTTCTTTCTTTATGGAGATGCAGGTTTCTTATCTATAATGTTTTACTTCAGCCCAAAGAACTTCTTTTAACATTTCTTGCAAAATAGGTCTGCTGGTGATAAATTCTCTGTTTTTATTTGTCTGAGAAAGTATTTCTCCTTCATTTTTGAAGGATAATTTCACTGAATATATAACTCTAAATTGGTGGGTTTTTCTTTCAAAACCTGAAATATTTTCTTCTCTCTCCTTGCTTGCATAGTTTCTAATAAGTTGCCCACTCTAATTCTCATCATTGTTCCTTTCTAATGATGATTTATTGCAATATTGAAAACCTCCCAATAAAACACCTTCATCCAAAGACAAGACACTCTGTAAGGACCCCATAAAATTCCCAATGAGATAAACCTGAATGATACGTGCAATCCAGGCAAATTAATGTGGCTCAAATAGATGATATCTTGTTATTAAAGTGTCTGTGAAGGACCTCACCTGATATTTGCATTGTAATGCTTAAAATAATTCCACATCTTCCAAGCCAGCCAGACTGCAAATAAATCTGATCTGATTTCTCATAAGTTGCCCCAAATTGACAGGCAGCTCAGCATGCCGAGCTGGTGTTTGACCTAGAGGTAATAAACTCCCGTCCTCCCATGCAGGAGGCTCCTGCACAAGGGAACACCCACTTCTGACATTCATAGTGTTATAACATGGCCCGTTCCAAGGTGTGGATAATGAAGCCCCTGGTGTCGCTATCTCGAGAGTGTGGCCCAGGTTAGAATACAGGCCACACACTCCTGCTGTGTTGGTTCCTGACAGGCCGTGTGGCCAAGGTCTCAGTGTCTCAGCCCAAGGGGAGATGGCAGAGCAACCACTCAGCTGTTTTTCACAAGGTGACCTTGAGCAAGTGAGGAGCACATGCTTAGGGAGCCAAAATACAAAGAGAATCCAGTTCAGAATGGAAGCTGAGTTAAACTTTAGTAATGTCATCTTAAATCATCCCCTGCATTAGTGAGGTTACCTATATATCACAGGGACAATTTTCAACACCATAAAAGTCTTTCTTTTTGTTCCTTATTCCTAAAGCCACCATAGACAGGCTTCCGTTTTGAATGTGTATCAGTTGTTTATTTGGCTCATAGATTTTAACCAGTCTTCCCACAACGCTGACAAATAACCAGCTGTAAGAAGTAAGCATTCTCTATTCTTTATCCCAGTGGGTCTTTTGTAAGGCCTGGTAAGGGACTCGTGGTCCTGAGGACAGAGCCACACACCCTCTAAGTCTAGAAGATACAGCATCTGCTTGAGCGCTGGGGGTTTAGCAAGCGAGCAGAAGAGTTTGTAGGGCTGTTTTGTGCCTGTTTGTTGATGCATGTCTCTTTCATAAATCCTGTACAGCAGAATTAGGTCTCACACTTACTCGTTCCATCACATCTGGCAGGAAGGTTGTGGCGGGATTAATTAACCCTCACCAACCCCAAACATTCTGGTGGTGACTGTTACCTCCCAAAAAGAATCGAAGAGTCCTCACAGCCAGGTTAGTAGGTCTGTTCCCAACAGCAGTTTATCTATTTTTCCTCCTGTCAGACATGTCAGTGTTACATATAAATCAGACCAGAGGATAATTGTTTAAAACGTCATTTTTAATATCTGTCCTTCAAAAACAACTACCTCAAATTCCAGACTCCTTAGAAAAGTAAAGACAGCAGTGGAAAATTATAATGACTACCACAGTTGGAATATATGTCATGAAGATCCCCAGACTTATACTCAGGAGAAAACAAGGTTAGGGTGAGTCACTTTCATGTGCTTTATAACAGAATCTGTTCCAAACCCTGAATAAAGAAGCACCTTATGCTTTCTGGTGATTGCCCACGGCACTAACCATAAGTATCATCTCCATAGCAACTGTTGTCAGGCCGACAGGCCTTTTCAGATGCAATCAAAGAAAATGTAAATCAAGAAATGCTTTCACAACTCAAAAGTATGGTCTCAGGAAAACTAGAGATAAGGCCCTGGCTCACTCAGGGACTTGGAGAAGGATGTGGCTCTTTATGGATTTAACTGTGATAGCAGATTTGATATTTCTTTAGTAGTCAAAGGGTACTCAGGACATAAAGTCTGGGATCTTGCCAGAACCAGTTTGGTTCAGTGGATAGAGCATCAGCCTGCGGACTGAAGGGTCCCGGGTTCTATTCCAGTCAAGGGAATGTACCTTGGTTGCGGACATATCCCCAGTAGGGGGTGTGCAGGAGGCAGCTGATTAATGATTCTCTCATCGATGTTTCTAACTCTCTATCCCTCTCTCTTCCTCTCTGTAAAAAATCAGTAAAATATTTTTTAAAGATATATTTGGAGAAAAATTTGGTAAAGATAAGGAAATAGAGGAAAATAAGAGGGAGTTTGGGGGCTAGTCCTCCTGGGACTGGGCCTCCTAGTTCTCTGCCCTTCTCATCCGTAAAAACACAGGTCTCCTTGGAGACAAGGTGACAACGCACCAAAACAGTATCTGGAAGGTTCTGAACATACGAGAAAGTGAAAATGTGTTCTTTAAGCAGCACAGCACCTTGCGAGGCTGGCCTCCTGAGAAGCAGCCCTGGGCAGGTTTCCGCCGCAGGGGACGGCGCACTGGGTGCTCAGCCGAGGCCTGTCAGCCAGTTTCAACCACCTCCCCCAGCCCTGTGCCCGGGATTCTTAAATGGCAGAAAACAGCTCCAAGAAGAAAAACAACGGTAAAACAAGCTAGGAACAACTCTTCACTTGAAATGATCCCTAGGTAAATCAGAACCGCACAGAAAAACATGGATTCTTCAGTAACAGGTCCAAAATTCAGGCTCCGGCTCACAAAAGAATGCAACATGTTGTCACCCCTCAATGGAAAGGGTCTGTGTTTTCTTTAGTGTTTTCTTCAGCACACTGAAACCTCAGCCGCTTACATGTGCCGGGGCTGCTGCGGGTTGTAAAGCTCTTGAGTCCAAGCAAAGAAAACAAAAACCACAAATGAGAAAATATTTACTTGCTCATAAAATAAAGTTCACAAGTAAGAGAAATTTTTAAGCTGCATATTATTTATGACGGTGATTAGCTACTTTGTCACCTGAGTAAAATAATGTCGATGAAATGCCTGTTTCTTTTCCTTTTTTGGAGAGAGGAAAGGCAGTCAGTAAGAATAAAAACAAGCGTAATGTCTGCCAAGTAGGACCTAGGAGTTGAGTAAAATGGTAGTTCTCTTCTCCTTCCCATTCCTGCCCTTTTGGGGCCTGAGACAGAATTACTCCAAGGGCCAAAAAGTAGCCGCCAGTACACACAAGCATCGGACACTAGGCTGGGCTCCAAAGGTCTGTCCATCGCTGAGCCCTCAGCTAAAAAGCGCAGAAGCTGAGAACAGATATGACCAACATGCCATCCTCATAACCATCAGCAGCCCACAAAGGTCGTGGCCGCCCTCAATGCTCTGAAAATAAACTGATCTTGCTGGGGACGAGTACCCCAGTGCTTCTACTCCGCCCCTGTCCGTTCCACGCTCGACAGGACCTTCAGTTTTGGGGTGGGCAGACATGAGGGATGAAACATAAAACAGTCCGTTTTCTAACTTACTGCCTGCAGCACAGGTGGAGAAAACAGCTTCTTGCGGGGGAGACTGCTTGGGTTTCTGCATGAATTGGCTGGCAAGTCATTCCACGTGGCCAGGCTACTCCCCGCTCCTCCACTACCTCCATGCAATTTCCACGGGCAATTAGGAGTTAACGGACTTCTTATTAAGTGAGGCCTACTCCAGATAAACAAACTTTCCATCTCTTTCTATCTTCTAACCTATCAAGTTAGCAGAGACTCACATTGATGTGCTCAGCCCAGTGCCTGGGAAGGGTCACCGGCAAACTCTGCCAGGCGAAGATGACCTCTAAAGGCATCAAGGAGAGGCGGCTCCCGATAAAATGAATCAAAACCCTGAACGCATCTGTGCTCGTTGCCCCAGAAGTTACAGGCCTGGGAATGTATGCCCAGAAATGACCCAGGCTACAGAGCGAGATTTAGGACACAATGCACTTCACTGCTCCTGAGAGGAAAAGCTGGGGCGTCACTTAAATGTACAATAGGGAGTAAGTAGCTAAATAAACTATGATACATCTTAGGGCAGAATAGTAGGCTCCCGTTAAAAGTGAGGTTGGAGCCCTAGCTGGTTTTGTTCAGTGGATAGAACTGCGGACTGAAGGGCCACAGGTTCCATTCCAGTCAAGGGCACATGCCCAGGTTGCAGGCTCAATCCCCAGGAGAGGGTGTGCATTGATGTTTCTATCTCCCTTTCTCTCTCCCTTCTTCTCTGAAAGCAATAAAAATATTTTTTAAACTGAGGTTGAAAACTATTATTTAATGATATGCAAAAGTGTCCATGATATTTTAAGTGGAAAAGTAAGGTTACAAAACAGTACAGTAAAATGGTCCCATTTTATTTTTTTTAAATATATTTTATTGATTTCTTACAGAGAGGAAGAGAGAGGGATAGAGAGTTAGAAACATCGATGAGAGAGAACCATCAATCAGCTGCCTCTTGCACACCTCCTACTGGGGATGTGCCCGCAACCAAGGTACATACCCTTGACCAGAATCGAACCCGGAACCTTTCAGTCCCCAAGCCGATGCTCTATCCATTGAGCCAAACCGGTTTCGGCAAATGGTCCCATTTTATAAATACATACATACTAGAGACCCAAAGCACAAAACTCATGCAAGAGTAGGCCTTCCTTCCCCCAGCTGCAGGCCCCTGGCTGCCAGCACCGGTTCTCTCTGGCACCCAGGACCTGGGCTTCCCTTGCAGGCCCAGCTTTGTCCTGAAGGTTGTCTGGTCTAATTAGCATAATAAACTTTATTACTATAGAATATATAGAGGGCTGTATCAGCTAATATAGAGGCACAAAGAAAAAAAGCACTACATAGAAAGAAGAAAAAAAGCACTTTGGTACCATGGAAGTTAGAATTAAAGGTGATTTTATTTTCTTCTTTATAAAAGCAAGATTGTTATCACTGATTTAGAAAGAGAAATGTTTGAATACTTCTAACATACACTGAGCAAGAATGAAGCTTTCTCTATTGTGTCTAGGCAGCCACCTCTGCACACTTCCCAGAATATGTCTCATTCAGTAAGTACCTGCACTCAGTAAGCATCTTGTTCATCTCTATGCTAATGATGAGACAGCAGGAGGGATTTTACCGATTGGAAAGTGTGTTCGGGCTGGGTAGCAATCCCACCGAGTCCCGCCTCCTGGTGTCCGTGATCTTGTGCAGTCACAATGACTAGGGCCGACCTGTGCAGCTGACAGGATGCTGCAGAGATGACAGCATGTGATTTCAGAGGCTATGTCTCTGGGGGAAACCAGCGGTCATGTTGTGAGGACATTTGAGTGGCCCTGTGCAACTCCAAGTGGCAAGAAACCGAGGCCTCCTGCCAACAGCCAGCACCAGCTTGCCAGCCTCCTGAGAGCCTTGGAGGAAGGCTCCTGCTAACACTGTGACTGTAACCCCTGGCCAAAGCCACCCAGCTAAACAGTCCAAATTTCCGATCCACAGAAACTATATGAAACAAATGTTTATTGTTGTGCTGAGCCACTGAGTTTGCAGGCAATTTGCTACACAGCACTCAAACACTAACACACGTGGTCTGACTTGCAGATGAGCCATGAGATCCACACAGAATTCACTCTGCAGCGGCGGGCTGGGTCTTCAGCAGCACAGTGAGCGGGTCTCTGACAGGCACACACGCTGCTCTGCCCGAGCTCCTCTGGGAGCAGAGGCAGGCGCACATCCTGTCTCTGAAGGGTCCATGGCTCCTGCAGGGACACCTAGAAGGCCAGCTAACGCCTGGATGAACACTCTCATTGGGGCAGTCGAGGAGGGGCCCAACTCCCTCAGAGGAGAAAGCATCTTGTCAATAGAGAGCACTCTAAAGCAATCTGGGGGTCACAAGATCACTATAGGACCCCAAATTGTAGGCAAACCCACAGAATGAACAACTGTCCATAAAGTAACACTTGAAATTCTGCACACAGCTCTATAATCCCACTAAATGCTTATTTGGACTTTTTTATATTTGCTCCTGAGGTTCTCTTCAAGTAAAATTATTTTTAATCCTCAATATTATGACTACTGGAGGCCTAGTGCATGAAAATTCATTCACTAGAGGTGGGGTCCCTCAGCCCAGCCTGCCCCCTCTCACAGTCCGGGAGCCTTCAGGGGTGGGAGGCGATCAGGTGATCAGGGGAAAGCGATGCCCCCATCACATCTCTGATGCTGCCACTGCCGGCAGCGTAAGCCTCAGCTGGCCCTGGTTACCTGAACCTTGGGTGGCCCTGGGTGGCTGGGCAGCCACCATCCAAGGCTTGCCTGCACCTCAGGCCAGCCCTGGGTGGCTGAGGGGCTGAGGGGCCTGGGGGACTCCAGAGGCAGGTGTGCTGCATGCCTGCCACCCCAGCGGGACTGAGGGCACCACCATCTTTGAGGGCTTAGCAGTCAATTAGCATATTCCCTCCTTATTGGCTGTGGGCACCACCATCTTTGTGAGGGTGTGATGGTCAATTAGCATGTTCCCTCTTTATTAGATAGTATTTTAAGTGATTTGGGTTAACTGCCCTCTTTTATAACTGCTATAAGCAGTTTGTAATATAAAAAGCATTTTTTTTCCATTCCCTACACTACCCCTTCCATTTTTTTTTAAAATCATAAACTTTTGGTAATGATCTCAAGGTTGTCAGTAGCTTTAAACACACACACACACAAAAATAAAAACTGAAAATCAAGACAACCCAGGCATTCAAGTCAAAAATATTATTATTGCTCAGAATGTTTCTATTGCAATCATTTCCATGTATATTTATATCATCCAATCAAGTTAGTAAACTGGAAAAAAAATCATCAAAGTAGGAAAGAAGTACCTTTGATATAAATCTACATGGGGGAAAAACTAGAAATTTAGCAATACAAGTACGGGAAAATGGAGAAATTTAATTTGGTACTATAAGAAGAGAAATTAGGCATTCTCGTCCTTTAAGAGTGATCCTGAAATGGTTGATATCAGAATAAAATAAATATAATTTTAAAATCTAATTGTGAATTCTAAACAGAAAGATATCTCAATGTAGGGTTAATTTCATTTTGAATACATTTTTAATGGAGAAAACATAATTAGATACATATTGCCAAGGTGAGTGAGCTGTTCACTTCGCTGAAAAATACTCTAGTCCTGCTCCACTACCAAACTAGCTCTATAGTCACTGGAAGGCTTCTGTGCTTATTTCCCCGGAATAAACTAGAAACACAATTTCTCCTATCCTGTAACAGTGAGGTTTTTAGTGTCTATTTAGATGTGACATATACTTTAAAGAGTTAAAGCTATTTTGAAGATGATGAGTGATGGTATTTCAAAGAAACTGCACTTTTATTTTTCTAATCAACTGGAATAGACATTATAAAGGTCAAGAATCATAAACTTAATAAATAATTTAAAATTTTAAAAATCATAAACTTGACAGGAATAATTTTCATCACTCTATGCCTTTCTCTTTATGTTATACAACAGTAGGAACCTGCTAAGGATTGAGTTCCTTCTATCCCTCACCAATATCATACTGTTATAATATTAATTATTTTACAAACATTATTATGAAGTAGCAATTTAGGAAGTAAAAGTAAATAATGATCATACAAAATAAATTATTCATAGATACTTCTACCATGCGCTCTGATTTGTAGCATTTTTCACACCAGAAAAGATTTAACATTTTATTAACTATAAGGTGCTTAAGTGGGTAAAAAATAAAAATGATTTTTTAATATATTTTTTATTGATTTTTTACAGAGAGTAAGAGAGAGGGATAGAGAGTTAGGAACATCGATGAGAGCGAATCATTAATCAGCTGCCTCCTGCACACTCCCTACTAGGGATGTGCCAACAACCAAGGTACATGCCCTTGACCAGAATCGAACCTGGGACCTTTCAGTCTGCAGGCCGATGCTCTATCCACTGAGCCAAACCGGCTTTAGCAATAAAAATAAATTTTTAAAAGACTGATCGATTGGTCTCAAATTGTTTAAGACATCACATGAAAATGAAAGTCACATTATCCAAGAAAACCTCAGTATTTCAATTAGGACTTAAATATACTAGACAGATTAAACAGCTTTGCTATCAATTAACACTCACAGTTAATAATAACACCATGGAAACAGGTGGCATTCCACCAATAAGCTACTCCCTATATACAAATGACATCTGGTCACTTGTAAACTCTTTTGCCAACTCATTAATTAGACAGTTACTGAGTGTTTGCTCTGCACCAAACGAGGATCATGCTTACCGCTTGCAATAATGAGAATGTTCCGCAGAACCCGGCTGAACGAAAGAACATACTCACTTACTTAGGAGGCTCAGTTGGTTGGAGCATCATCCCATACACCAAAAGGTTGAGGGACCAATGCCCAGCCGGGGCATACTAGAGGCAACTGATAGATGTTTCTCTTTCACATTGATGTTTCTCTCTTCTCTCTTCTCTCTTCTCTCCTCTCTCTCTCTCTCTCTCTCTCTCTCTCTCTCTCTCTCTAAAAATCAATAAAAACATATCCTCAGGTGAGGATTTCTTAAAAAGATGTCTATACCTAGGAAGCCTGATGAGCTCAACAGCTTCTCTCTGCCTTACTGTAACACACATTTTCTGGACAGTCATAATGGCACATCCCCAAACCTGATAATGTATCAATCAACCAGAAGGAAATTTGTTAGACTATACGGTTCATCATGACCACTTCCACTGACGTTAATTGATTTATTAAGTGTCTGCTTTAGGTTAACCAAGGAGTTCCCCCTTCTAGTCAAATTTTTTAAAAAGACAGAGACAATTATTTAAATAGTATAAAAGAATAAAAAGGCCTTAAAGTAATCCTTTTATCCTTAGAGACTTTCTCTAAAACTAAAATTCTTCAAAATACTGTTATAATATTAATTATTTTACAAACATTGTTATGAAGCAGCAATTTAAGAAGTATATTTTGACCCAAACACAGAAGAAAAAAATTTTTGAGAGTTTATATTGATAAGCTTTTCTATCATTGTCCACATTCAAAGAACCAAAAATAATCACTGGGCTATTAAGCCATGGCATATGAACCATGCTCGTGTCCAAGTCTGAGGTCAGTTCACTACTGGAAAAGGTACCAAAGTTGCAAAGACCTTAACTGATTCGTAAGCTCTGTCTAAACGGGTTGACCATTTTCTTTTTAATCTTGTTTACCTTGAAACAAGGGTAACTTGGCTTCTGCATTCTTAAAAGGGCATCTTTGGAGGTGGTCTGACATTTGGTTTGCTGTTGAACGTCCTGCTGACTGTAAACGGGGAGCTTTCTGCATGCTGCCCCTAGATTTTCAAGTTTATGAGGCCTCCCTCGACCTCCTCACCCAGTACAGCTGGCCCCGCAGCCTCATCACCCCTCCCAAGGACGGGTCGGGCAAGGGCTCAGGGGCTGCTCTGCTCCCATGGCCCACAGTTCTTTTTTAAAAAGCATGTAGATATAAATGTCCTGTAAATCATCAGAAATTAAATAAACAAATACAGTCGTGCCAAAATATTCCTTTTAAAACATCTGCTCTAACAACCAATTAAAGTGATGACAGAGCCTATAAAAAGTAAAACAGATGACTGTAACGGTGCTGTTCTTAATGCCTCGTGCAATAAATAGCATAGGAATAAGTTTTCCAGCTCACTCTGGCTTCAGCCTCATGATTAAGAAGTCAAAGCTTTAAAAGTAGCATAAGTCAGAGTGCAATTGGCCAAAAACATTAAGCTCTTCTGTGCTGATGGAGATGGAATAAAGGCCTTGAGAGATAATGAAAATAAGGCCCTTCACAGGGGAGTTCTATTCATTCATTCATCACGGGGATCAATGAAAACCTCTGCATGACCCCAGATTCTTTGCAACTGCAGTGTTTTAAACATTTTTGTCATCGACATGTTCTCAATTAAATAAGCCACTAAAGCAAGGGAACAAAATGCAAACTGTAATGAGACGACCGTGGTCTCAGAATAAAATAAATATTAGAGAGTGAGGAAGGAGCCCCTAAGTCTAAGAATGCCTTGTGAAGGAGCGGCTTCTCCCCTCCCGCCTTGCTTCATTCTAGTAAGCAACCGAGGCCCAGATGTTCTGCAGATCCCCTCCTGTTTCTAAGGATGCTGACTAAGGAGTGGCAACGCCACTCTCTGTTCCCATCTCCGTGAGGCTGTCAGCCACAGCCAACAAGAATCTGAGGAGTAGGCCCACATCATACAGGTGAGAAGAGATGGTGCAAAACAGTTCATTGTGCATGCCCTCAGAATTCTAAGCTTACATATTTGTGCTAATAGATCATGAGTATGCCAGTGTTTTTAATGGCCTGTTATACAGCAACCTCAGGAAGTTTCATTCCACTGGCTTCTTGGTTTTGCTTGTTGGCTCTGAGTGAACCTCCCATGAACCAACGCAGGACAAGATTCGAGGATGAAGAGCAAGAAGGTTGGCAAAAATGGAATACCATGTTCTCATACAGCGACATGAAGCTTCTTTACCTTCTTTAGAACTCTCATCAAAAACAAGTATTTGTCCACTGCCCATTCTGTGCACTGTGATGAGTGCTATGGGGGAATTTTTTAAGTTCTGGTTCTCCCTTAAAGAGTTTACAATTTAGTAGCTTGGCTGGTGTGGCGCAGTGACTGAGTGTTGACCTATGAACCAGGAGGCCATAGTTTGATTCCTGGTCAGGGCACATGCCCCAGTTGTGGGCTCAATCCCCAGTGTGGGGTGTGCAGGAGGCAGTCAATCAATGATTCTCTCTTATTATTAATGTTTCTCTCTCTCTCTCTCTCTCTCTCTCTCCCCGTCCCTCTTACTTCCTCCCTAAAATCAATAAAAAATATATTTTTAAAGCGTTTACAATTTAATTGTAGAAAAGGGATGAGCTCTAGAGAAGCTGGATGGAAATTACTGCATTACATTTCAAGACAATGAAGATGCTAACAGATTACACGTGGCAGTACACAGACAGACAGCCATGCCTGCTGCTCAAATGCAAAAGTGGAGACACATTGCTGCCGGAAGGGAAGAGGTGCACTGATGTGCAGCCACAGAGGTGGAAAGGATTTGAGCACAGCCTTGGAGAAGAAAACAAGTGTGTGCTCTCACTGACGACTCCTGCAGGGACAGAGGGGAGACAGGCCTGTGCCGGGCTGAAGTCTGATCGTAACCCTAAGGGAAGTGGAGCCAGCAAAGACTTCAGGAGGAGCTGCAAAGATTAAAGGGTTTGAGAAATATTAAGCAAACCCTGGTATGCAAGACACAGTACAGAAACCCTTGGCATGCAGCCCCATCGGGGACTATTAAAGTACTTCCAATTTGAGTTCAGCACTGATATAAGAAATGGAAATTCTGGGTCATCCGCATCTAACACGGAAAGGCTGGGGTGAGGGGTGAGTGAAGCACTGATAGCTGGCCCAGCACAGCGAGAGCTCCACCAGCATTGGCACCTAATGTGGCTTCAATTCTTATCAAGACATTGATAAACAGGCTCTGGCTACAGGTGAGAAACAGAGATCAAGGAAGAGGGGCAGGTCCCAGAGCCCAAGCCAATGACAGATCCTGAACGCGACAGGGAAAGAGGAAATGCTAGCACTGATTTCAGGCAGAGCTATGTGGCCTGAGGGAGAGTGCAGCACCAAGGACAGACCTCGACCAGAGTGAGATGACCTGCCTACAAATGCCCAACTCATCAGAAGTAGCCCCAGAGACACCCCTTCCCACCACCACCTACAGAGACAGCTCTGAGCCCTCTATCGCCTACCTCCCCATCACCCAGTCCCAAGTCACACGGCAGCTCATTTTGGTATTCTATTGTGTTTGGGATATAATTTTATGGCTACAAAAGGGTCCCCTGCTAATAAAGTTTGAAAACAAATGCTCTAGGAGTATCCCTCCCTGACTGCCAGAGGCTGGAGCTGAGCCCTCCCAGGTGAGCTGTGCCTCTCAAAGACACTGCCTGGTCTGCAGGGAGACTCCCTGCCTCCGAGACGCTCCTCAGCCAAAACTGAGGGAAACACATTTCTGAAAATAAGGAGCCACAGCTGCAAAAATGTCCAATTTGATAACATTACATCTTAAAAGGAAACCTTCTGGTGACCTCATATTCAGCTATAAAAAGGAAAATCAGAAAACTCTGGAAAAGGGCAAGTAAAGCTATTTAAGTTTCCTCATAAAAAAATTTTTTTAAAAACACAGTGAGCAGTTCAGAAGAGATTGTGGTCTGTGTAAAAATGAGAACTCCGTAGCTCATTTCACTCAGCGAGTCCACTATAGCTCCAGACACAGAAGGGCAGCGACCCAGAGAGTCACATCTCAGGAGGTTTGCTGCAGGGCTCAATTTCTATGCCACTGACCGCTGACCATCAGAGCGGTGGCTGCCACGAGTCTCTGTTGGGCCACAGTCAGGACAAGGCTTCGCCAACAAGTGTGGGTCAAGTTGGCTTTACCTGACAAGGGGGAACCACCAATGGTGCCACTGTCCCGGGGCCCAGCCTGGCTTCCTCGCCTCTAAACAATGCAGATTTGGCTCATTCTTTGGGGCTTTGCTTTCACTCCAAAATTCTCACCAAAAATATAACTGCCTGCTCTTTTTTAGAGCTGTTAAGAACTGACCTCACTGTTTACCATCTGTGTACTTAATACACTGGCATCTCATAAACAGAAATTCAAGAAAATTCAAAACTCAAAGCAGCTTGGCAAAAACATATCCTCAGTCCGTCAGGTACCACTCAGCGCTCACACCTACAGCAGCATTCCTAAATGTGTTTTTAAGTTTCAAAACATAAGTTCAAAAATAGATAATAAAAACTTGTACTACAGACATCTGGTATCTTAAAAAATATAAGCACATGGACAAACATATGTTATACTCTTCAACAGGATACAAGAACCAAACACAGACATTTGTAACACCTTCAGGAAGCTATGCTAAAAGCAATGCTTTTTATTTTCTTAGGGGAAAAAGTTGGCAGCCTTAGACCAATGTGTATTAACTGTACACATGCGCAGATATTTTAATGAGTTGCCCTGGACATCTTTGTACCTATAAGCATTTCTTATTTGGGATATACAAAGAATTCCAGACGGAGATAGGTATTTATCCACTCCCCGTATCCAACAAGGGCCTTCTGAGGGTCCAAGACTGTGCCAGGTGCCACAGGCGAAGCAGCAAAGAAAGATCCTTCCAGAAGCAGAGGCATGGGTAGCCCCATCCTGGTAGGGGAAAGAATTGGGCACTCAGATCAAAGGGCACCAGAGCCCTGGGAGTGCTGAGGGCTTTCTGTGGAGACCTGGCAGGAGTCAGACCCCATAATCAGTGTTTCCCAAAGTGTGGTGCGCGTACCCCAGGGGTATGGGAAGAGTTTGGTGGGGGTACACATTGCACCGGAGTTTGGTGGGGATATGCACTGCACCGTGCTTAGCTGCGCCTAATTCTACGTTCTCATGAGTCAAGTCAATTTCATCCTTCTCATTGATCCAAATAAATGTTATTTATAATAACTTTTATTTATATTTTATTATGAATAATTTTATTTTTCGTTTATTATTATTTTGTGTATGTACCAAAAAAAAGAAAAAGTAAATATATTTTGACGAGGCGTTATGAAAATTATAGAAGGTGTACACATATGTCAAAAGTTTGGGAAACACTGCATAGCTCAAGAAAATTGATTTAGATAAGCAATGGCAAGTGACTGGCATTGTTAACAGGGTTCAGTTTTGGTAAGGTCGATGGATCCATGTCACAGCCAGGCACATCCTTTCGAAAGAACTTATAAGAAGACAACAATCAGCAAGGCATAGCCACATCCAATTCACCAAGCTCCAAAACTTCCTCTCTGCCTGGCCATCAGCCATCCTGGTAAGGCTTGTTGGGGCCATGGGACAGCAGAGGCAGACCCTCTGTAAACTCTGAGGTCCCTGGCCATTTCCTAGAACACCTGTGCTGATGAGAAGCAGGCCCTGATTTGATGGGTACCAGCTGCTGAGAACAAGACACACAAGGTAATCTTGCTAAAGACCTGTTGCTTTAACAAAATACAACACATCTGATAGGCTAGGTCAGTGGTTGGCAAACCACGGCTCTCGAGCCACATGCGGCTCTTTGGCCCCTTGAGTGTGACTCTTCCACAAAAATGGCGCACAAGTACAGTGTCATTGAAACTTCGTGGCCCATGTGCAGAAGTTGGTTTTCGGCTCTCAAAAGAAATTTCAATCATTGTACTGTTGATATTTGGCTCTGTTGACTGATGAGTTTGCCAATCACTCATCTAGGTGCCCCACATGGAAACAAGAGATCTGGCTTTCTTTTTAAAGGACAATTATAGGATCTCTGGCATTCCCACTACCCCAGCCATCCTTCCTTCCATATCCACTTAATTAGCATTCTCGCACACCTACTAGAAGTTGAGGAGCTTAAGCAATGACAAGTGCCTCACCTTGCCAAGTTCAGGCAGAATCCACATGCCTAAAGCTACCTGGGGCTGCTTAAAAGAGCATCCTTCTTCCCAGCCCCTCCCACAATCCACACTTGGGAATTCAGCACAAATCTCGTTTCCTTCAACTCTGGGTTTCATTTATAGGGGTTGGAAACGAATGTACTTTTTGGCTCATGTAATGAAAAAAAATCCTTTGATTAAACACACACCAAAAAATTTTTCATTTTTTTGAGGCAAACAAAACTATTTTCCATGCTCTTTTAAAATAAAATTAAGAAGACAAAGTACAATCACTGAAGTATATCAAACTCTGCTAAAGGATGACAGAAAGTGGGAAGAAAAATTATAACGAGAAGATGGTGGAATCAAACTAAAAATCAAATGAAAGAGGAAATAGACCATTTTTTCTTAAAGAAGAATTCCAAAGAATTAGGGTTGCCAGATTTAACAAATTATAGGACAACCAGTTAAATTTGAAGTTCTGATATCTCAAAGGACAGACTTAAATTAAAAGTTTTCATTGCTTATCTGAAAATCAAAGAGATCTGGGTGTCCTACAAGCCTACAAATAATAAGCATGTAGGCACTTCTACCTCCAGGAGGTTGAACTTAATCTTCACTGAACCCCTTCCAGGGCTGTGCTTAGGGATTCACTTCCAAGAACAGAGTGAGGAAAAGGAAAAACAGTAACTCTTTGTGAAAAGACCTGCTCAACAAAACATTAACCAGGTGACTAAGGTGCCCATCTCCAAGAAGTCACATGGGTGTCAAATATCCCCTGAGATGATGAGAAAGAAAGGACACGTCACCTCTGTGTGCTCTTTCTAAAAAGTCATAATCCACGCTAGCCAGTTTGGCACAGTGGATAGAGCGTTGGCCTACGGACTGAAGGGTCCTGGGTTCATTTCCAGTCAAGGACACATGCTCAGGTTTTGAACTCAGTCTCCAGTTAGGGGGTGTGTAGGAGGCAACCAATAAATAATTCTCTCTCAACATTGATGTTTCTATCTCTCTCTCCATCTCCCTTCCTCTCTGAAATCAATAAAAATATTTTTTTTAACCCATAACTCCAGTCTAATCACAAAACAGATGAGACAAACCCATATTTGGGGATTCTACAGGGTACCTGGCCAGTACTCCTCAGGACTGTTAAGGTCATAAAAAATGCTTCTTTTTTTTCTCTGTTAACTGTGAAAGACTGAGAAACTGTCACAGATAATGAAATTCAATGTGCTGCCCTGGAGTGTATCCTGGAACAGAAAGAGGATATAAATGGAAAGCCTGTTGAAATCCAAATAAAGTTTGGAATTTGGTTAATGGTAATGTACTAATGTCAGTTTCTAATTTTGACCAAGGTGCCGTGGAAACGTTTAAGATGATAACAATAGGATGTGCTGGGTAGGGGTTATTCAGGAACTCTGTCCACTCTTGGCAACATTCTGTAAATCTAAAATTACTCCCAAATAAAAGTTTACTTTTAAAAAATAAAACGTAAAGAAATGAGAGGATATCAGGGAAGTGCCTCAAAATTCTCCAGCAAAATATAAGGAAAAGGTAGATAGAACAACAATAATAAAGTGTTGGTAATCATGATTTAAATCAAGATTTATTTTAAAAGAGACATGAACAAATGGCAAAAGATGAAGACTAGAAACTTCACACTGGGAATATTTGAGGTCTCGCCAACCCACACCACTTTCTGTCCCATGTAGGTCCTTCAGAGGCTGACTACCCATCCTAGTTTGCCTGGGCCTGGGCCTGGCCCAGTTTTAACAGCAAAAGTCCCACATCCCAGAGAATCCCTTAGTCCTAGGAAAAGCTGGTCCTCTCAATCTCTGTCTTTCCATGTGTATTTATATGTGACTATCTGCTTCATAAACACACACACACACACATACACACACACAGTGGGGTGTGTGTTTTTTTTGTGGGTTTTTTTCAGAGACGAAGGGAGAGGGAGAGACAGAAATATCAATGAAAATCATTGATTGCCTGCCTCCTACACACCCCCCACTGGAGATCAAGCCCACAAGCCAGGCATATGCCCTTGACCGGAATCAAACCGGGACCCTTCAGTCCACAGGTCGATGCTCTATCCACTGAGCCAAAGTACCATGTTTTCCCGAAAATAAGACATCCTCCGAAAATAAGACCTACTTCGTGGAAACATAATACATCCCCTGAAAATAAGACCTAGTGCATCTTTGGGAGCAAAAATTAATATAAGACACTGTCTTATTTTCGGGGAAACAGAGTAGCTAGAGCCACATTGGGATTCTTTTTTTTTAAATATATTTTATTGATTTTTTACAGAGAGGAAGGAAGAGTGGTAGAGAGTTAGAAACATTGATGAGAGAGAAACATCCATCAGTTGCCTCTTGCACATTCCCCACTGGGGATGTGCCCGAAACCAAGGTACATGCCCTTGACCGGAATCGAACCTGGGACCCTTGAGTCTGCAGGCCAGTGCTCTATTCACTGAGCAAAACCAGTTAGGGGCACAGTGGGATTCTTTGGTTAAATAAAAAGTTAGGTACAACTTCAGAGTCTGGGTAATTATCACTTTTACAAAAAAAAAAAATCTAAAATAAAACAACCTTCCCTCCTCTCTGCCATCCACCTACCACCATTATATATTTATGCCCAATATCAAGCCCAGAAGGAAAGAAATGACTTGCTATAGTCTGTAAACACCAAATGCCACCTTTGCACAGATCCTCCACAGCCTTTCATGTGTTTCGAGAGCACCCTGAGAGTTTTGGGAAGGTCACTCTATAAGCAGCCCAGCTACCCAGAGGAAGTGTGATTTAGTGTGCACAAACTTAAACAGTGAGATCTGGGCTTTTTCAGGCTTGACATGGATTTGCATGAGCACCAAGCATCTGTAAGAGAGAACGCCAGGCCAGCCCCTGCTACTGCAACAGACGTCCTGAGACTGGAAACAGCTGCTCCTGGCACTTTCCTCTCTCACACCTGCATTTAGAAATCTACATTTGAGTGAACTGAAAGCATTTCCCCACAGGTGCCATGTAAGGAGCCCAATGATGAGCTCTTCCGTGAGTAAGTGAAGATTACTGGTGGCATTACCGTTGACCGTGCCTCACTTATGATCGAAACCATAGCAGCTACCATTTACTGAGCAACTACTAAGTGCCAAGCACATGACTGGCTGTGACTCAGCAGAAGAAGCCAGGTCATAGCTGACGGCAACAGGGACTGAGAAGAAAACAAAATTATGTCCAAAGGATTTGTACACACTTAGATTTACACATTTTCGAATAGATAACATGAAGACCAAGGCATAGCGCCAGATTGGAGGGAACCAAAGAGACATGACAAGAGCAATGTGGGATCCTGGAATGGATCCTGGAAAAGAAAAGGCACATTTTTAGAAAAAGTGGGGAAAATTCAAATAAGGGTTGAAAATTAGTTAATGGTGGTTACCCAGGCTCATATCTTACTTTTGATAATTGTGCTATTCTCATGTGAGATGATAACATGAGGGTAAGCCAGATGAAGAGCATACGGATACTTGTTAGTACTATTTTTGTAATTTTCTCTGTCTAAAATTATTTCAAAATGAACATTTTAAAAAGATACATTTTTTAGTAACATGCAAAGGGTTATAAAAATAAAACCGGTAGACCAGATGCATCTTTTGTAAAGATATTTCAAAGTTATTGAAAAGACTATGAAAACTGACTTTTTAAAAAATTTCAGCCGAAACCGGTTTGGCTCGGTGGATAGAGTATTGGCCTGTGGAGTGAAGGGTCCCAGGTTGGATTCCGGGCAAGGGCATGTACGTGGTTGCGGGCACATCCCCGGTAGGAGGTGTGCAAGAGGCGGCTGGTCGATGCTTCTCTCTCACTGATGTTTCTAACTCTCTATCACTTTACCTTCCTCTCTGAAAAAATCAATAAAATATATTTTTTAAAAAAATTTCGGACTACAAAGTAACCCTTGCAAACAAAGGATGGGTACTTTAACGAATACTGGACTGCTGCCCTTCAGAAACAGGGGTCCCAAATGCTAAGGACATTTCACATTCTTATCAAACTCCTTGTCATGGTTTTAACTCAGGGGCATCATTCAAACAGAATATGTGTAACCAAGTTGGGTAAGCCAGGATCTACCTAAAATTCAATTTGTTATTGAGCGCCACCCCCTCCCCCAGGTAAGGGGATAATGGTAGCCCCCTGGAGTCCTCGCCTTGGACACTATCAGGGCAAAGTTAGTTTGTATTGACCCACTGTGTGAAAAATGGGGTACAGGAAGGCAAAAGAATATTGTGTGAGGCCCTTCCATTGAAGCACCCTGCACAGGAGGACCACTCTTGTTTTATAAACCAAGAGGTGCCCTCAGAGAAACTGAATGATCTACCCAGGGCAGAACCACAAGCACTTTCTGAGCCAGATGAGAATGCAGGTCTGGCTCCATGCAGTGTCGCTCACGACAGGCAATGCCTGAGAGTGTCTTCCCGAAAGCGATCTGGGTCAAGAGGGGCAGTCACTGGATGATGGCCGGGCAGCGCAGCCACCACCAGAGGGCTAAGCAGCCATCCTGCCAACACAGGTCTTCTGAGGACACTGCTGCAGGCAATGCCAGGGCCTCTATTAAAGTGACCAGTCATTGCCGAAACCGGTTTAGCTCAGTGGATAGAGCGTCAGCCTGCGGACTGAAAGGTCCCAGGTTCGATTCCGGTCAAGGGCAAGTACCTTAGTTGCAGGCACATCCCCAGTAGGGGGTGTGCAAGAAGCAGCTGATCAATGATTCTCATCAATGTTTCTAACTCTATCCTTCTCTCTTCCTCTCTGTAAAAAATCAATAAAATATATTTAAAAATAAAAAATAAAAAATAAAGTGACCAGTTATGGAAGGGACATTAGGCATAACTGCCCACTCCCCTCAACTCCGCCACCCCACCCCACATCACCAGCCTCTCACTTAGCAGCGGTTTCCAAACTCATTAATCATACATGCCATTGGTAAAAAGACACGGGGCATGTGCCCTAAATAATGAACATCACTTACTTATAAATTACATACATCTTCCATTGTATTCACCACCACACACTAATGACATGATAACACAGCCCTAAGAGTAGAAATGTTTAAAAATGAGATACATATAAATAAGAGTGGTAAGATTTACGTCCCATTTAGGCTTTTTTTTTTTTCTGGATACCACTGGTTTAATAAGTCTCTAGCCCCTCTAGCCTGTGTTCCCGAGGTCTGCCTTATGGAAGAAGAGGTAGGGGAAAGTGAAACTTGAGGCAACTGGGGACTCTAAATCAGTTCCAGGAGCCCTGGAAAGGGTAAGAGGCAGGACCCATAAACAGACCACCACTAGCAGCCCCAAAGCACACCACACCTCTACCAGAGTTGTAGATCGAAAAGACAAATTCCCCTCCTCAATATCCTTAAAGGGAAGACTTTGATGAAAAAATAGGAAGTGCTTAAAACAGTGTCCAAAGCCTGAATCAAGCTCCTCAGCCAAATCCACTCCCTGAGTCAACTGGCTCCCGTCATACAGACCAGCTTACAGATGCTGGGCCATACTATGGTAGCAATCTCCAATAGAGTCCCAATAATCCTTGCCTCCTGGTATTCATGCCTTTATGTAGCCCCCACCCCCTCACAGTGGATTGGGCTGGCCTGTGTGGCCAATAGGACACTGAAATGGAGCTTGTGAAGCCATGTCATAGATATTGCAGCTTCCACCCTGCCTTCTCTTGCATCACTTGCCCTGAGGAAGTTGGCAGCTTATTATGAGGACATGCAAGCAGCCCTAGGATAGCTGGTATCAACTTGCTGGCCACGTGAGTTAGATACTTGGGAAGCAGATCCTCCAGCCCCAGCTGAGCTTTCAGATGATGGTGGTGGCTGTGAGGTGAAACCTTGGTTGCAACCTCATGAGAGACCCCCAGCCAGAACCACTAAACTGCTCCTGATTTTTTTAAATTGAATTTATTGGGGGTGATATTGGTTAATAAAATTTTATAGGTTCTCAGGTGTTCAATTCCATAATATATCTACTGTATATTATATTGTGTGTTCATCACCCCAAGTCAAGTCTCCTTCCATGTGAGACAACTGTATTGTTACTAGAGGCCCAATGCACAAATTCATGCACAGGTGGCGTCCCGCTGACCCAGCCCCAATCGGGGCGAAGTGGGGCCAGGCCTGTAGGAAGGAGAATATGGCAGGAGGTTGGCCAGTAGGCCTGCCACAATCAGGGCCAGGCCACCTGGGCGGAGGGGCTGCAGGCAATTGGCTGGTGGAGCCCATCCCCATTGGGGTGGGGGGTCCAGCAACTGGGGGCAGGGCCAGCCATGGGGAGAGGCGGTGGGCAGTGGGACAATCAGCCCCACTCCTGAATGGGGTGGTGAGATCAGGGGTCAGTGGCTAGGGGAGGGGCCGTGATTGCCCCCCCCCCAATTGGTGCATGGGGGGGGCAATCAAGAGTGGAGCTGGCTAGGGGGAAGGGCTGCAGGCCGATTGGGGTGGTGAGAGCCCAAGGGGGTGCTACAGGAGGTTGGCCGGCTGGCCCCACCTCCTATTGGGATCAGGGGGCTATCAGAGGCAGGTCAGTTTGGGGGAAGGGCCATGGAGGAGGAAGATTGGCCAGCCAGCCCCACCCTCAATCAGGTGGTTTGCTGGCCACTGAGGGCATCACAGCAACCAGTCATTCTTGTTGTTAAACCATTCCAGCTGCTGGCTTTATATATATATATATATATATATTTTTTAAGCCACTAGTTTTGAGGTATTTTATCACCCAGCAATAAATACCTAATGTACTATGCTCTCTCTCTCCCTCCATGTCTTTGCAAAAGCTTGTACCTGAGCTAAGAATGTCCTGTCCTATATCCTTCTTCTCACTTACCAACACATATATCCTCTCTCCCTCTTTCTCTATCTCTCTCTCTGTCTTTGTCTTTCTCTGTGTGTCTCCACTGTGTGTCTGTCTCTTTCTCAAACATACACATATACATACACATACACAAACGTGTACTACCCTAGCACCCTTGATATTCCTCTCTTAGATAAACTCTTAAATGGGCTGGAATTACCTATTTCTCTCTCCTGGACACTGGAAGCAACTTGTGGGTAGAGGTGGTCTACACGAACATCTTCACCCAGACCAAGTTGCTTAGAGAAACACATGTTCACTCACCCTCTACACCTCTAGCTCCTGGGGTCAACTTGCAGTGCATCCATCACCCTGAGGCCTTCACCAGCAAGAACATACTGCTCACCCACATCCACCAAGCCCACACCAACCAGAAACATAAGTAGCCCATATGCCTGAGGAATTCTCCTTGGTGGAGGGCATCTATGGCCACCTAGACAGCCCCTGGCAGCCCGACTCCAACAACCAAAGCATCAGTCTCAACCCTGTGCTGGAAAGCATGGCCTCCATGAGCAGCACCATGCCAGACTCCAGCACCTCTGTGTAGCGTGGCTCTGCCCCAGACTCCACCTTGAAGCCATTGCAGGGCCACAAGATAGGCACGGCTGGTCTAAGGTAGTCTATAGCTACTTTTATGACTCTATGTAGGACTTCAGCCTCACCATGTCAAACACACAGCCATAGCACAGTAGATGCTCATAGAATATTGACTCAAGCCAAAACCGGTTTGGCTCAGTGGATAGAGCGTCAGCCTGCAGACTGAAAGGTCCCGGGTTCGATTCCGGTCAAGGGCATGTACCTTGGTTGCGGGCACATCCCCAGTAGGGGGTGTGCAAGAGGCAGCTGATTGATGATTCTCATCGATGTTTCTAACTCTCTATCCCTCTCTCATCCTCTCTGTAAAAAAAAAAAAAAAAAAAAAAAAAAAAAAAAAATCAATAAAATATATATTTTTTTTAAAAAAAGAATATTGACTCAAGGATGGGCTGCCAGGATGGCTGGATGGCTGGCTGGCTGGCTGGCTGGATGGATGGATGGATGGATGGACAGATGGGTGGGAAAACAGGGAAGCAAATAAGGAAACAGACCAGCTATGGTCTCCTGTACTGCAAATGAATTAAGAGCCTCACCAGCTCACCTAAGGGTACAAATATTGCAATAGTGTTAGCAGGAAAAGGGAACAGCTTCCTATAAACTAGAGGCCCAGTGCACAAAATTCCTGCACTAGGGGGGTATCCCTCAGCCCACCCTGCACTCTCTCCAATCTGGGATCCCTCAGGGGATATCCTAAACCGGCAGACAATCCTCTCATAATCTGGGACTGCTTGCTCCTAAGCACTCACCTGCCTGCCTGCCTGCCTGATTTCCCCTAACTGCTTTTGCCTGCCAGTGTGATCACCCCCTAACCACTTCCCTGCCAGCCTAATGGATTGCTGCCTAACTGCTTTCCTGCCAGCCCAATGGCCCCCAACTCTCCTCCCCTGCCATCCCAGTTGCCCCCCAACTGCCCTCCCCTGCCAGCCCAATGGCCCCCAACTCTCCTCCCCTGCCATCCCAGTTGCCCCTAACTGCCTTCCCCTGCAGGCCTGTTCCCTCCCAACTACCCTCCCCTACAGGCCTGGTCGCCCCCAACTGCCTTCCCCTGCTGGCCTATTCACCCCCAACTGCCATCCATCTTGTGGTGGCCATTTTGTGGTGGCCATCTTGTGGTGGCCATTTTGTGGTGGCCATCTTGTAATGACATGGGGGACAGCCATCTTGTGATAATGTGGAGGTGACCATTTGTGGCATCCATCTTGTGACAACATGGGTGTGGCCATCTTGTGATGACGTGAGGGTCCAAGGGCCACCTAGGCTTTTATTAGTATAGATGCTAAATTTCATCTACATAGAATTCAAAAAAAAAGCCATTTTCTCAGTCTAGTCTCTTTCCCAGTGTAGGACCCCAAGATGGAGGAAGTGACCTTCCCCACTGCCTGTTCCAGGATGTGACCTTTACGGTTAAAGATTAGACAGGGATGAGGTCAGTTCTTTATGGTTGAAGATTAGGTAAGAATGAAGTCAGTCCCCAGAAACTCCCTACCCTGAGGACTTGCCCAGAGGAATAGGGGAGAGATTAAGGGGCTTGCAAGATTAAAACATGTAATTAACGAGCCCAGCTGCCCTTCTTGGAATTTCCTTGTTTCCTTCTTCCCCCTCCATGTGTAACCCCACCTGCGTGTGGTGTTTATTTCCTTGTTCCCTTCTCCCCCCTCCATGTGTAACCCCACCTGCGTGTGGTCTTTATAAACTCATATTCTGCAGTTACTCGGGGCTTCCAGGAGACAGCGCTGTTGCTGTCTGCCTGAGAAGCCCCTGCGCTGCGCTTGTACTAAAACCTCATGCTTTTTGCATCAAGTTTCGGTCTCGGCGTTTGACATGGGGTCGTCGCCCCCTCCGTCGGACTCACCGGGGGTCTTGGGACCTTACACCAGCACTGAGCCTTGCTATAGATGTGAGCAAGCAGGGAACGCTACAAGAAATGGTAAACCATTGAATGCCAGGTACTAATATTAAATCACTAGCACAAGGGCATTAAAGCACTAGCACAGGAGCATTAAAATGGCCAGTCCTCCCTCACTGGCATATCATCAAGAAGCTGCAAGTGAAAAGAACACTTTCTTATGCTGGGAGGTAGATACACCAGTGCTGACTATCTTATTCCTTCTTATTTATTTGTCTTAAGTAATTCACAATAAAATGTTTTTAACTGGACAAGAACATACAGAAAATGAGCTCCGCTGTAATTTTCAAAAATATACTTTGATTTATTAAATATAATGAAGAATTCATTTTGATGTGAATATAATGGAACTTAATCAACTATTATATGAATACTTTTTATGAAACTCTTGTCCCAAACTGGATCATGAAAATAAGACTTCTTCAAATGCCAACCCTAGTAAAGGAAAAGCCATTCCTCAGAGGTTAGCAATGCCCTTCTAATCCAAATAAGATAACAAAAGGCCAGGGAACTGAGAGGACAGACCACTAGGCAGAGCCAGACACACTGTTCCTGCCTGAGGCATGACCCCTCCCCCAGTCCTGGACATTTACTCTCCATTCCTGGTACACAATGAGAGCAATAAAAATGACTTCAAGATAAGAGCCATAAAAAGAAAGTTAATTTATCAGTAACTTAGCATCTCTGAGCCATAAGAGAATTATCTGAAGCAGCTGTTCAGTTCAATAATGTGACAAGAAAGTCAGAGTTGACCAGATGGCTGTTTTATATCTGTTTAAAAGGAAAGTAGAACCAGAGGGGCGAGGGAGTATAATTGGACTCTCCTATTCTTATCTGATTTGAAATCTCAGCACATATAGGTCACCCTCATTCTTTTTAACTGGTGCTCAGTATTTTACATATGGATAAGACATAATTTGTCTAACCCTTTCTACTGATCAGCATTTTGGTTGTTTCCCCAAATGCAGTATTGAGTACCCTTATACCAATATCTTTGTGCATATGAGCACAGACTTTTGTATGAGAGATTCAAAGAATTGGAACTGTTCAGTCAAGTTATGTCCGGTTCTAAAGTTGATCAATATTGCTAAATGCCTTCAAAACAGGCTTTACCAGCTTACTCCCTCCATGTGTATCACAGTGTCCATTTCCTTGCACTCTCATTAATTGATAATATTGTCCATTTTTTATTTTGCCAATCTAAACAGGCAAAACCCTGGGATCTTATCATTTGAATTTCCTGCAATATCAGTGAGATTGAGCATCTTTTCAAACTTGAGTGGTCATTTGTATTTCTTTTTCCAGTTTTCTATGTGTTTTGGGGTCATTCTTGTTACTGATTTATAGATGCTGTTTATAGATTCCAAATATTAGTTCCTTATTTGCATGAAAAAATGTTTCATAAATGGAGATACATACCATATTTATGGATTACAACTGTGGTCAGTAAACTGCGGCTCGTGAGCCACATGCGGCTCTTTGACCAGTGAGTGTGGCCCTTTCACAAAATACCATGGCCTGAGCGAGTCTATTTTGAAGAAGTGGTGTTAGAAGAAGTTTAAGTTTAAAAAATTTGGCTCTCAAAAGAAATTTCAATCATTGTACTGTTGCTATTTGGCTCTGCTGACTGAGTTTGCCAACCACTGGATTAGAAGATTCAACATAGAAAAGAAGCAAATTCTCTGTAAACTGATGTATATAGGTTTATAATGTAATTCCTATCAAAATCCCAGCCTAGTTTTTTTTAAACATAGACAAGCTTATTCTAAAATTTATATGGAAAAGCACAGGCTCTTCTAATAACTAAAAGGAGTTTGACAAAAGAGAAAAAAGTGGAAGGAATCCCTGTAGCCAATACTAAGGCTTACTCTATAGAAACAGTAATAAAAACTGTGGTGATGGTGGGGGATAGGCACATAGGTCAATGGAACAAAATAAAGAACCCAGAAATAATGACATTTAATCAACTATTATATAGATACTATATAATATAATCAACTATTATATTATTATATGTCAAAAGCATAAAAATTGAGGAAAGACAAACCTTCCAACAAATTATGCTGGATCAATTCAACATCCATAGGCTAAAGAAATAAACCCTGACCTAAAGATAGTGGAACTGGGTCGTGTAAATGTCTTGGTTGTGATATTGTGCTATACTTTTACAAGAAGTTGCCATGAGGGGAAACAGCGTGAAGGGTACACAGTACCTCACTGCGTTATTTCTTACAACTAATTCCATATGAACTATAATTACCTCAATTAAAAATTCGATTAAAAAATGCTGAAAATATTTTCTCCTAGTCTATCTTTTATCTTCTGAATTTCTTTAAAGCTTGGGAAGGTTAATTTTATCTAGTTAAATTTACTTTTCTCTTTATGTCTCCTGGATTAAGTTTTCTTATACTCTGCAGTTTTCTTGAGGTTACTAACAAGAGCAGATAATACATCTTTTTAAAAAGGTTTTTATACTAAATAAATCTTTTTATAGTAAAATGTATTTTAATTAGCCATAAGAAACCTTATTAAAGATAACATAAGAAAATTAAATAAGCCTGGGCATAACCTTAAAAAGTGATTTATAAGTGCTTTTAATTTCAGGCTTAGATATAGCAAGAAGAGAAATTAAACAAAATGAATAGAATTTAAAAAGCACATATAATCGGAACCGGTTTGGCTCAGTGGATAGAGCGTCGGCCTGCAGACTGAAAGGTCCCGGGTTTGATTCCGGTCAAGGGCATGTACCTTGGTTGCGGGCACATCCCCAGTAGGGGGTGTGCAAGAGGCAGCTGATTGATGTTTCTCTCTCATCGATGTTTCTAACTCTCTATCCCTCTCTCTTCCTCTCTGCAAAAAAATCAATAAAATATAAAATCAAAAAAATAAAAAGCACATATATATGCAAGTGCTTATGAAGGGAGGCAGAAAAGATTCTGTAAAGCAGATAAATGTTAGAGCACCCCCATTCTGCCCACCTCCATGTCAGCCTGGACAGTCACTGTGGGAGCAACAGAGACAAAGGTGCAAACCAGCTTGTGACCAAGTTCTTTGCATCTAACTCAAATGACTCATCAGACTACATCCCAGAGTGATATCTGTTCTGCTTTTCTGAAATTTTCTTTCAGAATACTCAAAAAGACATTACATTAAGGTTGTAATTTCTCCTTAAGAGAGAGTCCATGCACATTTGGGAAAATGCGTATTCAGATCTTCTGTCCATTTAAAAAATTGGATTATTAGAGTTTTGGGGAGTTTTTTTGCTATTGAGTTGTATGAGTTCCTTATTTATTTTGGATATTAACACCCTTATCTAATATGTGGCTTGCAAATATTTTCTCCCATTTCATAGGTTGCCTCCCCCGACACCCTACACCCCCATCCAAGGGTGCCAGCAGCATTTGAGGAGCTTCACGGGTCACCGGCAATGTCCCTAGAGCGTTGTAGGGTGCTGCAGCGGAACATCATGAGGTGGTGGACATGACCCTGATGGCAGGCTAGGCCTAGGATATCCTACACACACACACACACACACACACACACACACACACACACACGATTTAATCATGCGCTGGGCCGATAGTTAAGTATAATAGAAGAAAGTCTGGCTACAGTCTGATATTTAGACCTATAGTTAAGTCCTTTAAGAAAATACACACTCAGCCCAGACCTTTATGCTCTTCCTGGAATGTTCTTCCCCAAGATATTTCTGGAAAGGTTTAACAAATAATAGTTTTGTGTATATAGACATAATACAAATGAAGAAACCTTATTTTAAAACACTGGGCACCAAATATTTATGATAATCAAGCTTTTCCTACCTATAATATGGATTTTCAGAAAAGTTTGCCTGACGCTGAGTTTACTTTCTAACCATTTTTCCGAGATCTGCTGTTCAGATCTCTGGGATTACACACCCACACATTCAGCCACAGACCTCACAAACCACAGTCAGGATAAGGCCTCTGAGTGAGTTCTCGCTTCTCCCCACAATGAAAGAGACAGAAGGGAACCCTTAATTTTGAAACACTGGTCTATGAACATAAGTCAGAAGCAAAAACTCATGACTTAACAAGTAGAGATGACAAACAGGGCAAAGGCCCGGCCTCAATGGAAAGGCTCAGAGGAAACTGCGGATGGAGGTGTCACCGGGATTTAAACTTCCTTACAGAACTGCGAAGACACCTCCTGCCACCCCATGGCTCTGACATCACAGCCCCTCTTAATAAAGGCACTTGTAGTCACCAGCATCTTCATCCAGCACAAAAAATATAACTCAGTCCTAAAATATTTGTTCTGAAAAATAAACTCAGTTGCTTCCAGGTTTAATTAAACAAATCTCACTGCATTTTAAAACTCTCCCTTAGGGTCGAAACCTGTTTGGCTCAGTGGACAGAGCATCAGCCTGCGGACTGAAAGGTCCCAGTTCGATTCCGGTCTGTGACTCAAAAATTTCTACTTCTGCCCACCAAACCTCCATGCAGATAAGGCCCACTTTCTTTTTATGTTTCTTGGTTTTGTTTTTCATTAAAATACAAAACACCAAAATGGCCACAAGAACCAAATCTCCAGTATTATGTCATTGTAATTAATGCTCTTTTCAATAAAGGACAAATTCAGTGCCACTTGTCACTTCTCTATCTCCCACTGTAGTAGCCAGCCTCCAAGGGGACCCCCAAGGACCCTCACCTGCTGGTATTCAGGCCCTGTGTACTCACCTCCCACGCTGAATAGAACTGACCTGATAACCAACAGGATATGATGGAAATGGCGGTGCGTGACTAGCTCCTAAAGGACATTATGGCCTCCACCTTGCTCTCTCTTGAACTGCTCACCATGGGGAAGCCAGTCACCATGTCATAAGCGATGCCAAGCAGTTCCATGAGGAGATCCATGAGGAGAGGAACTGAGGTCTCCTGCAAATAGCCAACTCCAAATTTCCTAGTGACTGCAGCCCTGGCTGATATGTTAACTACAACCGCACAGAAGAACCTATAAAAAGAGAAAGTTCCTGAGCCATACCCACCCAGCTCAGCTTCTCCTGAATTCCTGATTCACAGAAATGTGTATGAAATAACACATATCTTATTGTTGTTTCAAGCCACTGTTTTATACAGCATTAGATGACTAATAACCCTTATTTCTCCAAAACAGTGGTCGGCAAACTCATTAGTCAACAGAGCCAAATATCAATAGTACAACGATTGAAATTTATTTTGAGAGCCAAATTTTTTAAACTTAAACTATATAGGTAGGTACACTGTTATTAACTTAATTAAGGTACTCCTAAGCTGGCTTTTGCTAAAAACTCAAGGGACCAAAGAGCCTCATGTGTCTCGCGAGCCGCAGTTTGCCGACCACTGCTCTACAAGATTCCAGGCACTCAGTAAACTCCAATTAAGTCATTAGTGAGACTGATTTTCTGATTGACCTAAACTCCCTCACTCCGACCCTGTTGTGTCCAAGCCCATTCTTGGGTAACCCATTAAATAAGGTTGGGGGGCTATCTGAGGCCACAGGTACGATTATGAAAAATAAATTATGATCAGAGTAGAGTTTAAGGTCATATTTATCTTAAAAGTCTCCAAGACTATTAGAGATTCTTAACCTATTGCCTACTAAATAAGAAAGGCTTGCCTTCTCCTTGTTTCTTTCTGACATATTGCCAACAGAGCAGTACTGTGTTGTATTGTTGACAAAAGGCCAAATGCTAGGCTACATATTACTCCGCAGTGAGACCCAGACTGGAGTGCTTCTGGAGATTTTCAGTTCATCATGCTCATTTCTAAAGTAAGGGGTACCTGTGAGCAAAGAGAGACCACCCATGGATGATGCACATCCATGGGGGATGTGCAAACAGGAACCTGATGACAATTCCACTTTAAGAGTATTGCCTTTGCCGAAACCTGTTTGGCTCAGTGAATAGATCATTGGCCTGTGGACTGAAAGGTCCTAAGTTCGATTCCAGTGAAGGGCATGTACCTTTATTGCAGGCACATTCCCACTAGGAGGTGTGCAAGAGGCAGCTGATAGATGATTCTCTCTCATTGATGTTTCTAACTCTCTGTCCCTCTCTCTTCCTCTCTGTAAAAAATCAATAAAATATATTTTTAAACTATTAAAAAAAACTGAAATGATACTAAATCCATTCCTTAAAGGCTCTGATGCTAGTGTTCTAGAGCATGCTTAGAAAAGCCATTCTAAGATGGCCCTAGTTGAGGAGGGTACTAAGACACAAGGAGAGTCTAAGCTTGATAGAAAACTTCCTATCCCTTGGTGGGCAAAGACTTCAAGTGTTTTGGATGTGTGTTATGTGGGACTGGAGAGTGAGGGCAGTCAAATATACAATGGCCTCTTCCTTAACGACTGCAGGATAGGAGCAGACAGTGCTCACTCAGAATCCAAGTGCTCCCACAGCGTTCTCAGCCTGCCGTGAAGTGAGTGGTTAGATGGAAACATGAGCAGAGGGGATGCATAAGAGCTGGTGAGGTGCCTCCATCCCTCCCTTCCCCTGTCCAGGAGGTCAGTATTACAAGCTGGAGGGAGCCTAGATCCGCCGACCCAAAATGCACTTTGGTGAGAATAACTGTTATTGTGATAAGTTAGAGAGACTTCTAAGGGTTTGTTGTGGTAGCTAGCATTTCTTAAATAATCCTAATAAGGTTATTTCCATTGAGGATACTTAACCTGGAACTTCTAAGAAAAAACAAAAGGGCAATATCTTCATAAGGGGGAATGAAAATATCCAAGCCCCCTTCATATTGGGATGTTCCTTCCATTATCCTACAGAAATACACAAATGGACAAAGGTTGGAGGGGAGAAACCAAGATGGCAGCATAGGTAAACGCCTAACTGCAGCCTCACTCAACAATTTCAAAAACTACAACTAAAATATAAAGTGGACATTATCTAGAACTACAGGAAAGTTGACTGACTGGAATTTCTACAACTAGAAGGAAAGAGAAAACCAGAAGGAAAATCAGAGGAGCTGTAAAAGCCCAAGGTACGGAGACACGGTGCGCACATGGGGAGAGGACGGAGCCGGAGAGGAGGGGCAGCTGAGTGCTTGGCTGGCGTTCCCTAGAGGGAAGGAGACAAAAGCTCCGGATGTGCTGAGCCCCAGTTCCAACTGCACTGAACCCCAGTTCTGGGCGAGACCCTCGGGCCCCAGGCTCATGCAGAGGGAATCTGGGCTATAAGGCGGAAGCTCAGGGGAGCGGCGAAAGGCAGAGCCCCCGAGTCACGCACATTGCGCTCAGAGGACAGACTGTTGATTGAGCCACTGGATTGCCCTAGCAGGAAGGAGACATAAGCTCTGTACTGCTCTTAACCCCATTTCCAATTGCACTGAACCCCAGTTGCGGGCTCATTGGGGGAGAGACTAGACTGTCTGGTAGCGGGCGAAACTCTAGGGCAACTTTCAGAGGTGCTTGCAGCGAGTACCAAAGGACACTGAGGAACACTGAGACTCAGGAACCTCATAGGGTGGGGCTAATCAGAAGCCAAGGCTGTAGGCTCCACCCTGAAACTCTGCCCCATCCAAGCTGAGCACAGAAGCTTTTGCAGTTTTCCAAGTCTAATCGAATAAGGCTATCTCCTGGCATAGCTGTGCTATGCATTGGGACACCCAACATGTGCATTTTCTGAGATGGTTAATAGCACTGATACAGGATGATGGATACATGGTAGTTTTTTTTACTACCCTCTTTATGTTTGACATTCTCTCTAATACAAAGTTTTAAAAATGAATACTTCAGAAAAATTGCCATAATTAAAACTAAATAACCCTTGCTATAAACAGAAATGATTACACTCACTAAAAAAGGCAAGAAAACTAAACCCAGGTGGATAAAGCAATTGGTCTAGTATATTGGTTGTTAGAATGTGCTGCTAACTGATTAACTCATTAGTCTACTATAATCATTCGCATAAATCCAGTGGTAATCGAAGCTATTTTTGTCTAGATTAATTTTAAAAGGCCCATAGGATTGCTTAAAAAACAAAAATGTTGAATAAGAAGCATTTCCAGTGGATTCTCATTTCCTAGGCTTTGTTATTGACCCTAAAATTCAAGATTCTTATTTTGTTGTTACTGAAATTAACTTTAAATGGTATATCATAACATAGCGAAACATTATAATAATCAAAAACACTCTTGGAAATAACTTTATATTCTAAATTACAGATTAAAATAATGTAGAAATAAAATCCATAAATATTTATTCTATGTCTTATAAAAATATTACTTTTTAAAATAATAAAGTAATCTTATTGTTAATAGTAATGCTCAAAAAGGAGGTTCTCTTAACATTATAAGATACTTTATTTGCATATGTATAAAACTGAAATTTCTTTTATTAACCTAACCTCTTACTCAAAATTTCTTTTACAACTTTTTTTTTAATATATTTTATTTATATTTTACAGAGAGGAAGGGAGAGAGGTAGAGAGCCAGAAACATCGATGAGAGAGAAACATCGACCAGCCGCCTCCTGCACACCCCCCACTGGGGATGAGCCTACAACCAAGGTACATGCCCTTGACCGGAATCGAACCCAGGACCCTTCAGTCCGCAGACCGACGATCTACCACTGAGCCAAACTGGTTTCGGCTACAACTTTTTTTTTTTTTATCCTCACCCAAGGATATGTTTTATTGATTTGAGAGAGAGAAGGGGGGAAGAGAGAGAAAGAGAGAGAGAAAGAGAGAGAGAGAAACATCAATGTGAGAAACACAGATCAATTGCTTTCTGTATGTACCTCAACCAGGGATCAAACCCACAACCTAGGTATGTGTCCTGATCAAGATCAAACCTGCAACCTTTTTGGTGTATGGAACAATGCTTCAACTAACTGAGCCACCAGCCAGGGCTCAAAAATTTTTTTCAGCCTGTCAAACATAGACAATGCTTCTAACTGTAAGATACACAGGTTCTGGAGAGAGCACATAACCAAATGGGTAAACTTTGCAAGCAGGTGCTCTCATCAATAGCATCCAACCTTTAAGGAGAAAGGGCACACACAGACCCATAAATCTCAGTGCAACTCCAGAGTGAACTTCCAAGATCAACTGTGTGCTTCCAAGGTCTAATGGCAAGAACATGAATACATTTCTAGAACAGCTGACTCCCAGAGGACCACGTGCCAAATCTTATTTATTTCAACAAACCATATTACAAATCAGAAAGATGGTACTTAAGGAATTTCAATCAGGAGAAGTTTTGATCTGCAAGTCTGTCTTCTGTTGGAAATTAATTCTCTTACGAAGCCATGTCATGTGATCTTGAACAAGACCTTTAGGAGAGAACTGAGTTTCTCTAGTTTCAAGGGAGTTGTGAGGGTTACACCCATGAGTATGAAACTAAGAAAACTGCTAATTCTCAAATTTGTTTTTATTAACAATGGAAGTCTGCTATTATATAATCCTCATTCATGTACAGTCATTTCTTTTTCAAATGCAAGGTTTACTTTTAAAGTTATACTTTTCCAAACAGTTTTGCAACATTTCACATAAAAAATAAAACAATGTTTTAAAAAGATCACCAGACCTACTATATAAAGAGAGAAGGCAGATCAGAAGTTATGAATTAGCATCCGTCTAACTTTTTAAAAAGCAGGCTGTATAAATAAAAGTTAGATTTCATAAGTTGCTTTAATTTTTTAGAGTATTTTTATTTCACACTTAAAAACAAAATTCAACTAATATTTTCATATATTTGTGTGCTTTAGATCAATAATTAAGTTCAAACAAAGATACTTTATTAATCTATTCATTATTCTTTTTTAATATATTTTATTGATTTTTTTATTTTTTTACAGAGAGGAAGGGAGAGGGATAGAGAGATAGGAACATCGATGACAGAAACATCGATCAGCTGCCTCCTGCATACCTCCCACTGGGGAGGTGCCCACAACCATTGTACGTGCCCTTGACTGGAATTGAACCCGGAACCTCCAGTCCGCAGGCCGATGCTCTATCCACTGAGTCAAACCGGTTTTGGCAATTCATTATTCTTTAATTTTAGAGAACATGATATTTGACCATAATACACTTGTTGAAAGCCACATTCCCAACTATATGACACTTTTTTTTGCTTCAGGTAGCCTCACACACATCAGCAAAATTATACAAGGGTAGGCAAAAGTAGGTTAATAATAATAATACTATATAATGAAAGCATAATTTGCAAATCAATCAAACGGTGGAAATACCAGTCAGCACGGGGGGGGGGGGGGGGGGGGGGGCAGGGATGGTGAGCAGGCAGCACCAGGCCAGCCAAGGCTCGTGCCAATGGGCAGAGGGAAGGGATGGCAACTGTGGGGGAGGGAGCAGCGACCAACAGTGGAGAGGTGATGGGGGGGCAGGACATGCCAGCCGGTGCCATCCCCTGATTGCCCACCCAGTCACCTCCTGCAGAGGGAAGCCAAACTGGGGGCCTAAGCCATCAGTAGGACATCCCCTGAGAGCTCCTGGACTGTGAGAGGGCCCAGGCCGGGCAGAGGGAATGAATTTTTGTGCATCGGGCCTCTAGTAAAACAATAATTAATTAATAAATAATACAGGAATAAACTCTGTCTCGCATACTCACAACCATACTAGTAAACCTACTTTTGCCCACTCCTGTGTTTTTTAAAGTGAGTCAGCCAACACCTCTCCTGAGCACCTGTCCTCTGACCCCCAATGCCATTCTGTCCCTTACACCTGAGGGATGCCTACATAGGAAGGTGAGAGTGTTCTTTCGGAAGTGAGATACACGTCCCCACACAGGTTGGGCCTGGCAGGGATTCTTTTCACGGGCATCCCTGACCCATGTCCGTCAAGACTACACACAAGACAAGATAGCAGCACCGGGACACACGTTATAAAACTGGAACCAGGAGGTTACCACAGGTGTCCTTGGAAGGATGCTTCCCCTTGTCCCTCACCCTTGCCACCTGCTGATGCCTCCTGGCTGCACTTGGCTTGCTTCAAAAGCTGCATGGGCCTCGCTAGGCTCAGCCTACCATTCCCAAATCAGAGCTAAGTGTTGCCTAAGGATCTGGTTGACTTTCAATCCTCCTAAGAGCTACTCTACCAAACCAAAAACATAAAACAGAAATAGGACTTTTCTCTCACTGCTTCAAAGAATATTTTATTCTTACAACTATTATTTTTCAGGTAATATTTATTGGGAAGCCCCCAAAATGCCTAGAGTTGAACTTAACTTTAAAGATGGAGTGCATGAGGATATGCCAAGACTTAAATGCAGACCCTGTTGAGTGCCCGCAAGCCACCCCCTTGACTCATCTCTAATGTCAGCCTCAGCTTCTGCAGATAGTACCATGCACGCTTCCAACTCAGCTGACAACCTGGACCCCGCAAGAAAGCATTGAGGGTCTTTTTCCTCAGGGCCATCTCGGAAGCCATGGGAGCGTGCTTGCCTGCCTGCACAGCCAATGGAGGCAGGAACCAGGGGCTAAAAGCCCCACCTCCCATCCTCTAGACAGCAAACCCTGGAAGGCATTCTGAACACTTTAATAAATGGGCTGGTGCCAAAACCGGTTTGGCTCAGTGGATAGAGTGTCGGCCTGCAGACTGAAAGGTCCCAGGTTCGATTCCGGTCAAGGGCATGTACCTTGGTTGGTGGGCACATCCCCAGTGGGGGGTGTGCAAGAGGCAGCTGATCGATGATTCTCTCATCGATGATTCTCTCATCGATGTTTCTAACTCTCTATCCCTCTATTTCTCTCTGTAAAAAATCAATAAAATATATTTTTAAAAATAAATAAATAAATGGGCTGGTTAGAAATCCTACCAATGCATCTCCATCCCTATTCAACTGTGCCCAGGCCCTTTGGAGTGGCATTCTTAGCCGAGATCCTGTGTTATGCCCCAAATGAGGAATTCTTACCAGATCAAACTAGAACAGTTGGTTCTCAGCTAAATGTTGGAATCATCTGGGGAACTTGGAGAAGTCTCAATGCCCAGTTCACCCTTTAGAAAAAAAATTACACTGGCCTGTCTCAGAGTGGAGCTGGCTTCCCAGGGTTCTCCCTAAAACTGGGACCCAGGAGTTCCAGCACTGGCCAGGAGCACAGTCAGCTGAGCGCCACCAACAGGGCCAAAGACACAGTGCGACAACTCTCAAGGGGACCAGTCATGAGGGGTGTCTAAGATGAATCCTCTCTTTTCCGAAAGTTACTAGAGGCAGACCCAAATGAAGTGGTAAGCAGATAAACAAATTGCACATCAACAGATAGTCTTTGTTTTTCTATAACTGGAATCATACCACAGGTATGCTTTGGAGATTACTTATTTCATCTAATAATACACCTACTATGTTTTCCCACAGAAGTGCATATATCTCTATTGTATTCAATTTTTAAAACTAACTAACCAGTTATCATAACTCCTTTGTTGAAAATCTGCCTCTATCCCATTGATCTAAAATGCTATCTTTATTATATACAAAACTTCTTATAAATAATTGGGTTTTCTTTCAGGTCTCTCATCTAGTCTACCAATAGGTTTCTCTCTTGCTCTGCCAGCACCATCGGTTTTCATTACTGTCGTGTTGTAATGCACTTTGATTTCTAGGAAGGCCAGTCCCTCCAGGAGATTTTTTAGAATTACATTTATCTCTTTAATTCCATTGGAATTTACTTTAAGTGTGGTATAAAGTAAGGATCTAAAGTGATTAATTTTCTATAATTGACAACCAGTTACCCAATTACTGCTTACTGAGAAACCCTTTCATCTGGCATTAATTTGTAATGCCTACTTTATAACATGATATTCTTAGACAGCAAATATCACATATTCAATTCTGAACTGCTTACAGCCTTCTTTTCATTGGTCTAAGATCCCTGCCTTTGGGGAACTTATATCCTAGCAGGGAAATAGACAATTTTTAAGAGGAAATAACCAATACATACAGTTGTAATGTCTTACAAAAGTAGTAAAATGGGCAATGGACCTAAATAGAATATTTTCAAAAGAAGACAGAAGGAAAGCCAAGAGGCACATGAAAACATGCTCAAAGTCACTAATTATCCGAGAGATGCAAATCAAAACAACAATACAGTACCATCTCATACCTGTCAGAATGGCCAACATCAACAAATCAACAAATGACAAGTGTTGGCAAAGTTGCAGAGAAAAAGGAACCCTCGTGCACTGCTGGTGAGAATCCAGACTGGTGCAACCACTGTGGAGAACAGTATGGAGTTTCCTCCAAAAACTGAAAATGAAACTCCCATTTGACCCAGTAATCCCACTCCTAGGAATATATCCTAAGAAACCAGAAACACCAATCAGAAAGGATATATGCACCCTTATGTTCAGAGCAGCACAATTTACAATAGCTAGGATTTGGAAACAGCCTAGATGCCCATCAGCAGATTATTGGATCAAAAAACTATAGTACAGCCAAAACCGGTTTGGCTCAGTGGATAGAGCATCAGCCTGCGGACTAAAGGGTCCCGGGTTCGATTCCGGTCAAGGGCATGTACCTTGGTTGCGGGCACGACCCCAGTAGGGGTATGCAAGAGGCAGCTGATGGATGATTCTCTCTCATCGATGTTTCTAACTCTCTATCCCTCTCTCTTCCTCTCTGTAAAAAATCAATAAAATATATATTTAACAAAAAAAAACTATGGTACATCTACACAATGGAATACTACACTGCCATAAAAAAGAAGGAATTCTTATCATTTGCAGCAACCTGGATGGAATTGGAGAACATCATGCTGAGTGAAATAAGCCAGTCATTGAAAGAGAAACACCACATGACCTCACTCATTTATGGATAATAAAGAACATTATAAACTGATGAACAAAAAGATAGATACAAAGATAGTAAAGCAGCAAACAGACTGTCAAATTACAGTGGGAAAGATAGGGAGATATGGGGGAGATAAGAGATCAACCTAAGGACTTGTATACATGCATATAAGCAAAACCAATGGACGAAAAACTCTGGGGAGGAAGGGCATGTATGGGAGTGGGGTGGGGGGACAATGGAAAAATATGTATAATATATTTTTATATTATACCTTAATATGCCTTAATAATAAATAAATTAATACCTTAATAATAAATAAATTAATAAATAATAAAAAATTAGTAAGAAGTATAGCAAGGTAGGGGCCCAGAAGTACTGGTACACAGCAGAGATGGAGTGGTTTAGGGTGACCGGGATAGGAAGGTCAGAAGTACAGAGAGGGAGGACAGGCTCTATTATGAAGAAAGGTGGCCAGGATGGGCGGCTGGGAGTGTGGGATGTTGGGAGAAGGCAGAAGAGGAACAGGCTGCAATGTGACAGAGGATGGCAGGGCTGACTTCATGGGCAAATGACCTGAGCAGGTACACAAGGCCTCTGGATCAAAGGGTCTGCACTTGGTTTAATGTTCTGCTACCAATCACCTTGAAACTCTTAATAAGTTTATTTTGGAGTATGTGTTTTGTGGGTGAAGTCCTACAGTGAAGCATGCACATAGCAGAGGATACATATACACTATGTATGTTCATTGCCTTCCTTACTGCCCCATTCACAGACAGCATTCCTAGAGCACAATTCACAGACGGCCTTCTGAGAGCACAGACTTTACAGACGGCATGCTGAGAGCACTGAGGCCACAGACAGCATTCTCAGAGCACAGAATTCACACAGCATTCTGAGAACTCTGAATTCTGTGGACCACAGTGTGTGGGAGTTCAGAGCACTCAAAGGAAGCATAAAATAAGTGTGTTTATGTCTAGGACTGAGCAAGCAAGGATGCTGACAGCTCCAAGCGGTCACACTTTGCATTGAACCAGAACTTGCTTTGAATGCAGAAAGAGCAAAAACTATCTTTTTCCTTTCCTGTCAGTCCTTCTTTATTCATTTGTAAACCAAAGGTAGAGTGCTGCCAGAATGTACCTTTATCAATAAGCAAAACAAAAATAGGCAAATTAGTTTTGTTCAACATTTCCAGTGTCCTGGTACGAACAAAATATGCATGTACAAGCCACAAAATACAAATTGTGTAATTTTAGTGACTCTTCATATAAATTAAATATGTTAAAACTGACTCTGGACAATTTAAAGATAACCATAAATTTCATAATTAAAATTTTATTTTTGCCCTTGGTTAGAATGGCTTTAGTACACTATGGTCAATATGTGATTTAGCCTCTGGGTGGCAGTGTTTCTGGGTTGACTTCCAGGGCTCTGAAGCCTCTCTAGCTTTTTTCCCCTCTCTGTGTCCCTGATCTGTGGAGTGGGGGCGAGGGGGCAGGACCGAGCCGACTGCACTCTCTGTAATTCTTTGAATATACCTCAGAGTCAGATCCAAACGTGTTGCTCTTTAGCTATCTCCCCTATTAGAAGCCCTGTCCACAGTCAGGGGTGCCACTAGCCCAAAACCTGGGGTGCTTCTCCTTGTAAACCCGGGCCCAGTCCTCCAGTTTCTGTGCGCCTGGCACGAGCGGGCTTGTCTTCTGCTGCCACGGGAGACTCACCGAATCTCTGTTCTGGGGCTCACAGCTGCTTGGTGGTCACTGCGGCTGTGAATATTCAGGCCTCTGACACGAACCACTCTTCCCTTCAAGATGGCGAGATTTTCCCGTCCAAGCCGTAGGTAGCTCTGGGAAGGGACCCAGCTGTGGGTGCTTCCTTGTCAGGGCACCCTGATCAGCAGACCCCCAGTTTCCCCTGGTGTTCGCCTGTCTCTTGGCTTGCTGACAAGCACTCCCAGCGCGACCCTCAGCTGCTCTCTCTTTCTTCTTCGGGACAAGGCTCAGAACCCGCCTACCTATTCTTCCACCATTTTCCCTCAGAATGGCTTTAAATAGTAAATTAAAAAGTATCATCACCAGTCCAGAAACAGACCCAGAAGAAAGGAAATAATTTTACGTTGTAATACCTTTAAAGGTATTTTTCCCTTCTTTTTGAATAGGGTTTGGCATTTCATTTTGCATTGAGCCCTGAAAATTATCTAGCCAGACCTATAGATGCCTTAGGTAAAAGACTCCCACAATGGGCCAGGACAATGGCCTGTCCTCCTGGTCCATCCACCTGCAGTCCCAATCTTGGCTACAGACTGGAACAACCTCTGGTCCCACCCTCAGAGAATCTGGTGTCATGGGTCTAGGGTAGAACTAGGCATGGGGAGGTTTTTTTGTTTGTTTGTTTTGTTTCTTCATTTTATGGGGAGTTTTTATAAGTGATTCTAATGTGTATCCACGGTGGAGAAAGAGCAGCCTAGATTGAGGCTACAAGGTACAAGGCACACACACCAAAAGACAGTTACAGATCCTGCAGTTGGCACTTTCAGCAAAGCCTGACATGGTATCAGATGAGAAAACTGCACCACCTTCCTACAAACCCACTGGGCCCGAGGAAAATTAACAGCAACAGAGAGGTGAGATAAGATTACAAATAGAGCAACTTGTAAGACCCACAGTAATTCAATAAACAAAAAAGACCTTTTAAAAGCAATGTTTCTAATGTGGACTCCATCTAGGATAATGATACCACCAACCCTTAGTCCAGAGATTTTCAACCCGCATGCTGCAAGAATTTTTAAAACATGCGTACCTGACTATTTAGTCAGGGGCACTGACCTCTTTTCCCTTAGACTGTCAGATTTAAAAATAGCAACAGCCAACACAACAATAACCATGTGGTGTGACTGAATCAAAATTATACCTATTTTTGTCAGATTGGCAAAAAATATATTTTTGGGGGGTGTGCCTTGGAATTTTAGTAATTAGTTTGTGTGTGCCATGAGATGAAAATGGTTGAAAATCGCCATCCTGGTCCTCCACCAGAAATCCAAGCTACATTCTTGACCATCCTCATCCTCTACAATTGATCAATTCCTTCTCCCTGGCTCCTTGTCACCCCTTGCCCATCTGGTTCACTCTGCTCCCCTCTGCTCTGACCCAGTGCAGGGCTGACCTCTCAGGTCTGTCCCCTGCCTCTCTCGTCTTCCCCAGTCCACTCTATCTGCCATCCTGCCACAAGAGGGTCATGGCTAACGAGCAAACCTAACCTTCTCATCCTGCTGAACCCCCTATGGTGGCTGCCCATTGCCAAAGGACCACGCCCCAAGCTCCTTAACAGGACCCGAACACTGCCATCATCTGCATGCCTCTCCAGGCTCATCACCCTCTTCTCCACTGGCACCTTCTAGCCCCACCAGACTCAACTGCTTGTTATCCCACCTGGCAGGTTCAAGCCCCCCACCCCTTGTTTACACTCTTCCAGGAATGTGCCAGCTGCTGTCCTAAGCTTTCAGACTCAGTGATTTTTCCTCACTCACCCTTCAAGACTCAACCCAGATGTTTGGACACCTGTTCTGATGACCATCCCCCCGCCCAAGGCTCTATGCATTCCACTCGCTCCCTCAGCAGCAGGTCAATAATGTCCCTCCCAGTGCGATTTCCATATCACTGAAGTACAAGCCTTTTGAAGAAAACATGCCTTATTTCTCTTCTTGTATGCATGACTAACACAAAATCTGGCACATGAGAAGTGGTCAACAAATACTTGTGAAAAGGAAACAAAGGGAGGTAACTGATTCAATTTTTAAATATACAGTTATGGATCAAGTATAGAAATTAGCCTACTCAAAGCCAATAAAAACACCAATACATCTGGAAGATAAAGATTTTTAATACAAATGTTAAGTTATCTGCATTTGTTATTTCTGAAATACTTGGCCTTTGAGGCTTTTAAGTTGATTGATTAGAGGAGCAAAGGAATTCCTTTTCCCCACTCTTAGGGCTTTACTTTGTTCTGCAGAGCTGAAGCTAAAGCCAAATGTAACCGATTCGCGGCAGAAGGTCAGGACTGAAAAGCCTGAAGCACAACAGGCCCATATGGCTCATTAACATGCCCTCCTCTGCTGCCATCTGATTTCCATCAAGGTACACAAAGATGCCTGCACGGTTCCTAATAGTCTCCAGTGGAGCTTTAAAAACTACCTGGGGTTGTGGGTTTCTTCTGGAGAACAGGAAAAACGGTGTGAACAGAGAAAACCAATGAGGACAGATGAGAAAGGGGGTCCTACACATGGCCAACCAGCAACACTACAGAATCACAGATTTCTAGAGCTAGAAAGGCCCCAAAGGACCATCTGGCCCAACCCTCTAACACCAAAACCAAGGGGTTCTCAATGTGGCTAACGTCACCTAGTAGCAGGCAAGCCAGAGGTCCTAGGCAGCCAGCTCCCAGCCCTGCTCTGGACTCCTCCTCCTCTCCTTCCTTCACACTCCTCAATGGCTTTCAGGAAGGGAAATCAAGAAGGGAAAAGTGTCAGAACCGGTTTGGCTCAGTGGATAGAGCATCGGTCTGCGGACTGAAAGGTCCCAGGTTTGATTCTAGTCAAGGGCATGTACATTGGTTGCGGGCATATCCCCGGTGCGGGGTTTGCAGGAGGCAGCTGCTCGATGTTTCTCTCATCAATGTTTCTAGCTCTCTATCCCTCTCCCTTCCTCTCTATGAAAAACCAATAAAATATATATATATATTTTAAAGGGAAAAGCTATACTTTGCATTTTATGTATCCTGTAGCCTTTAATGAGGAGGCAGATGGGATGAATAGTAGACATAAGGCTCCAAGGAGGCCGGGGAACAACCCTGCCTCCTATGCTGAGATGCTGACCACAAGTTCACCAGTTGCACCTGTGCACAAGCTCATACAACATTCTTCTTCTACAATGGGTACTTAAACCTCTTGTAGAAAAAAATGCTGCCAGCTTATCACGGGTCTTGATGGCCATAAAAGCAGTACACGGTGAAGGTCTGATGTGGCTGTCCTGCTCTAACCCTTGTCCAGAGAGGGCTCATTTCTGCTTTGGGCTCTCTCAGAGCCTTGAAACTCATTACAGTGGCATCTACAGGCCTCCAAGACCTACAGCAACCATCTGAGGCCCAAGACAGCATCACATCCAATGCCAAATACCCTGCATCCTAGAAAGGCAGCAGAAAAAAACCCTCAGAATTACTATCTATACCAGAATCCTAAACTGATTACTGAAACAAGTTACATCCACTCTGCTGTATGCTAAAATACAGATATTCCATTTTTATAGCCACAAAATATATAGTACTTCAAACACTGTGGACAGTGCATCCATAAAAGACCCAAACTAGTTCCTGGGTGTGGTTACTGTTGTTGTTGTCTTTCAGGCGGGAGGCCACAGACTTTTTCTCCTTAGCCCTGATACAGGCAGCATAATTCAAACACTGAAAGATGCCGTATCAGCCAGGAACAGGATCCTAGTGCAGTGAATATTAAGAATCCTCTGTGGTTCCTTTTATTCAACTATCAATAGACAAGCCAAGAGGAATTCTCCTGAGGGTGCTATTAAGCATGAAAAGCAAAATCGATGAAACACCCAGCTTCAAGAGACTTCACTTCTAGATATTGAGACTATGTCTCCAAAGCTCAAAATAGATAACATTTCCTGGACTGGGGAGAAGACAAACTGGCCACATTCCTTTGCTTCTGGCAGAGACCTCCCAGCGGCTGAAGACCCTGTAATCCAGAGACACACTGAGCTCTGCCTGCAGGCATGTGAATTAGGATCCTCCTCTGTAGTTCCATTTCCTCAGGTTAAAAAATGAGCGGCTCCAATAAAATCCCTGATGCCACCTATTCCTATCATTTCTAAATCCTAAATGTATATATTTATTTATCTTTAGAGAATTCTGTTTCCCGTGGCTTGGTGAAACAAGCTGGGCTCTGACCTGTCTCCTTTCCTTCTTCTTCCCTTGATTGGCCTAACATCACATATGGGTACAGAACGGATCTATCGAAAGTCTCCCCTGGGGCCCAGTTGGTGTGGCTCAGTGGTTGAGCATCAATCTATGAACCAGAAGGTCAAAGTTCAATTCCAGGTGAGGGCACATGCCTAAGTTGTGGGCTCAATCCCAGAGTTCCAGGGGCATGCAGGAGGCAGCCAATTAATGATTCTCTTTCATCACTGATGTTCCTATCTCTCCCTCTCCCTTCTTCACTCCGAAGTCAATTTTTTTAAGTTGTTTTTTTTTTTTTTTAAATCTATCCTGGGTACTGAATAGTCTTGGAAGGAATTCCTGAACATACTTCTCATCTCACCGCACACCAGAGCCAAGGAAGGGATCCATGATGAGAAATGAGTCCACACCGGTTCTCTGAGCTGGGCTTCCAGGCCTATTATTCTTAACCTTTTGTGATTCCTCCCTGTCTCGTTTTATTAAATTGTATTAAGAAAAGCATGAGGAAAGACTAAAATATAAGTTGGCTGGGTCTACCTGGTATTTTATTCACTGTTCACATCTGAGTGATAAGCCTAATGTTTTCTGTCCTTTAAATCTGATGGTTTTCCCAAAATGTCTCTCTCTTGAATAAAGCTACATATTTTTTAGGCTATTTCATCAACAATAATTCTAACTCAGTAAGACACTAACTTTCAACAAGCCGCAGTAAAACTCCCATTTATTTTATGGGACAATTTACCAAATTAAAAAATTCTAGAGCCAATATTGACATTTAGTAAAGTTGGGTTTGTTATATTATTCTCTATACTTTTAGTACATTTGAAATATTTCACATTTTTAAAATAATAATAAAAGTGTATTGCCTAGAAAATCTACATTCACAGAAAGAAATATAAACAAGGGTGATTCTGGCACCATTGTTAGTAGCAGCAAAAAACTGACAACTCTATAAATTCATTTAAAAAAACAACTACTAAACAAAATATAGTATGTTCATAGGACAGAATCTTAATTTGCAGGTAAAATGAATAAACTAGCTATATATGGTACTAGCTAGCTTGGCTCAGTGGATAGAGTGCTGACCTGCGGGCTGAAAGGTCCCGGATTCGATTCTGCTCAAGGGCACATGCCCAGGTTGTGGGCTCAATCCCCCAGTGTGGAGAATGCAGGAGGCAGCCAATCAATGATTCTCTCTCATCATTGATCTTTCTATCTCTCTCTCCTTCTCCCTTCCTCTCTGAAATCAATAAAAGCATACTTTAAAAAAAAAAGAATGGCATAAGCAATACAGTGCCATTTAGGTCAAGAACATGTGCACATATACACATAAGTATGTGTACATACACATACACACACACACACACACACACACACACACACACACACAAACTCTCACTCAATCTAATGGCTAAGAAAATCCAAATTGGAGAACATTTTTCAAAATAACTGGCCTGTACCCTTTCATAGGGCCATGGTCATGAAAGTCAAGGAAAGTCTAAGGAACTTAGCTATAATGAAGGAAACTAAAGACAATTAAATGTAACAATTACAATTACAATTGATTACAATTACAATTAAATGTAACACGTGATTCTAACCCACTATAAAAGACTAGTTACTGGGGAAACTGCTAAAACATGAATAGGGCCTGAAGATTGGATGGCACTAAAATGCCAATGTTATTTTCTGCTTTTAATATATATTTTGTTTTTTTGTAAGAAATGCATTTGTGCCGAAACCGGTTTGGCTCAGTGGTAGAGCATCGGTCTGCGGACTGAAAGGTCCCGGGTTCGATTCCGGTCAAGGGCATGTACATTGGTTGCGGGCACATCCCCGGTAGGGGGTGTGCAAGAGGCAGCTGGTCGATGTTTCTCTCTCATTGACGTTTCTAGCTCTCTATCTCTCTCCCTTCCTCTCTGTAAAATATCAATAAAATATATATTTTAAAAAAAAAAAAAAAAAAAAAGAAATGCATTTGTACCCTAGCTAGTTTGGCTCAGCAGATAGAGCATCTGCCTGAGAACTAAAGGGTCCCAGGTTCGATTCCAGTCAAGGGCACATGCAGGGTTACAGGTTTAATCCCCAGTAGGGAGCTTGTAGGTGGCAGCCAATCAATCAATGATTCTCTCTCATCATTGATATTTCTATTTCTTTCTCCCCTCTCCTTCCTCTCTGAAATCAATAAAAATACATTTCAAGAAAAGAAATGCATTTGTTTGCAGGAAATATGAATTAATGTTTTTAGGGCTGGTGAGGCATCAGGTATGCAACTTTTTCTCAACTGGGTCAGGAAAAAAAGTCCATTGGGATAACTATTAGGAAAAACAGAAAAGTTAAGTGTTGACAAGGATGTTGGGAAATGAGAACCCTGTGCATTGATGGTAGGAATGCAAATGATGTAGCCATAGTGGAAAATAATAGGGCAATTAGTAGAAAATTTAAACAAAGAATTATGAATATGATCCAGCAATTCCACAAAATAACTGAAGGCAGGGACTTGGAGAGATATCGGTACACCAATGTTCACAGCAGCATTATTCACAACAGCCAAAACTGGAAATTACCCAAAGGTCCATCAACAACAGATGAACGGTTAAACAAAATGTGGTTTATAAATACAATGAAATATTATTCAGACTTAAAAATGAATGAAATTCTGATACATCCTACAACACAAATGAACTCTGAAGACATTATGCAAAGTGGAAAAAGCCTGATACAAAAGGACAAATAGTATATGAAACATTGAATGGCTGCCTCCTTTAGGTATTTGAGATACCTAAAGTAATCAAATTCACAGAGACAGGCTGGAAGGAGAGGAATAGGCAGTTAGTGTTTAATGAATAGAATATCATCTTAGAAAAATGACATGGATGGTGGTGATGGCTACACAACAGCATGTCCTTAATGCCACTGAATTATAAACTTAAAAATTGCAAAATGGTTAGCCTAGCTGGTGTGGCTCAGTGGTTGAGCATGAACTCATGATCCAAGAGGTCACTGACTTGATTCCCAGTCAGAGCACATGCCCAGGTTGCAGGCTTGATCACCAGTAGGGAGTGTGCAGGAGGCAGCAAATCTATGTTTCTCTGTCATCACCAATGTTTCTATCTATCTCCCTTCCTCTCTAAAAATCAATAAAAACATATTTCTAATGCTTAAAATGGTAAGTTTTATTTAATGTACATTTTACTACAATTTTTAAATTTTTATTATTTACATACTCCCAGAGATACCATGTATTTTCTATGAGTATGTGTAAATGTGGGTAAACTTTTTTTTTAATAAGTCTGGAAGATAATACATAGAACTTATTAATGGTATTGCCTCTGAGAATGAGAGATTATAATTAAAAGCATATTTAATATATCTTAAATTTCTAATTTTTAATGGATATTGATTTTACCTATTATATATAACCAAAAAACTGATATAAAACGTTATTTTATGGACTCATGAGAAAAATAAAAGACAGTAAAAGAACTGTCTCTATAAAAATAACTTTCTACCCAGGATTACTATAAAAAACTTACTGGACCCTGGGGGAAAACCAAGATGGCGGCTTAGGTGAGCAACTAATCTGCCACCTCGCACAACAATTTCAAAACTACAACTAAAAGACAAAACGTCTATCACCCAAAACCATGGGAAAGCTGGCTGAAAACTTACGAATAAAAAAGATTTCTAAACTAACACTTCCAAGTTAACACATTATTTGCATGGCTCTTCCCAGGAGAAAGTGAAGGAGACAAAGGAACAACATGAAACAGACAAACAAAAAAGAATACACAGAGCATAAAGCCAGATCTAGTCTGGATTTTGAAATGAAATTTATAGAAAATGTACTTATCTGCTCAAGATTCCATAACCCAACAGTGACACCAGGCGTTAATAACAGCCTGTGCCTCCCTCTGCATCCAACTGTGCAGCGACTCCGAGCAGAGCCACTGCTGGGCATTTTCTGTGGGCAGCATGTTCCCAACTGAGCAGGAGGAGGGGAAAATGGAATAAGGCCACAAACTCAAATCTTTCCATTCCACAGAAATTGAGGCTTCCGGGATTTGCTTTCACGGTTAAAAATAGAAAAAGAAATTACCGCCGAAACCGGTTTGGTTCAGTGAATAGAGCGTCGGCCTGCGGACTGAAAGGTCCCAGGTTCGACTCTGGTCAGGGGCATGTACCTTGGTTGCGGGCACATCCCCGGTGGGGGGTGTGCAGGAGGCAGCTGGTCGATGTTTCTCTCTCATCAATGTTTCTAGCTCTCTATCCCTCTCCTTTCCTCTCTGTAAAAAATCAATAAAATAGCCGAAACCGGTTTGGCTCAGTGGTAGAGCGTCAGTCTGCGGACTGAAAGGCCCCGGGTTTGATTCCAGCCAAGGGCATGTACATTGGTTGCGGGCACATCCCCGGTAGGGGGTGTGCAAGAGGCAGCTGGTTGATGTTTCTCTCTCATCGACGTTTCTAGCTCTCTATCTCTCTCCTTTCCTCTCTGTAAAATATCAATAAAATATATTTTTAAATCATTAAAAAAATCAATAATATATATATATTTTTTAAAAAAGAAATTACCTTCACATTTTATGGAAAATAGTCAAAGTAAAACACTCTAAGTAAAGAATCATCATGGGAGTGCTAGTCTGCATTTCAGATTGACAAAAATGACTAAGTGATGGAATAAGGCAGGTAGCAATTGTGAGACCCTTGGCCTGCCACCGGCCAAAGGCACACGGCGTCCAGGCACAAGCACCTCCTCCAGCCCTGGATTTCTGCTCTGCTCAGGAGCTGCTACCGCCCTTCTGACAATTACTTCCCAAAATTTCCAAGTTCAGTGAGCACCAGGAAACATATTCTTCCAAAAAGAAATCCATTTTTCCCTCTTACAAGCTCCAAACACTTAGATTTAGAAACCAACAATAAAATATGAACCTTTAACAATGTCTCGTGTGTGTTTAAATATAAATGCTTAGCCAGCTGCCCATAGAGCCTTGACATTTATACATTTCAATAAACTGCAATTCTCCAAACAAAACGTAAGTGTGGATCATCCTGAGCTTTTATTCTAGTCCCATCAATAAGTGGACCGATGAGCAGGGTATTCCATCCATGTCTGGTACCAAAAAAACTAAGAGATTTATAAATAGCTTTTCAACTAAAAATCTTAAAAGGCTATGCCACTGCAATCTCACCCTGCCGCTGGGGAACCCACTCAGTGGGTTCATCTCTCTTAAGAAACAAGTTATTCCACTGGCACATGCCTCACTGTCACTCAGCACAGAGACTCGTCATCAGTCACTAACGTATTGAGCTGTTGTTGCTCTACCAGCTTTTTCCTGACACATCTGCAATTGTATCAGGAAGGCTTTGGGAATACTTTCATCGCTGCTGTGTGTACAGGGGGTGGGGTGGTTAAGGGGCCAAGAAGTATTGATGAATAAGAATAGCCTCACATATGACCTCAATAATCGAGCCTCGACATCTTGCTTCCTGGCAGCTGCAGTTAATACAAATTATAAAGTATAAAGTATGTTTAGACATTTCAGCTGAGGGTGGGGGAACAGAGGACAGGGTGGTCCAGAGGAGACCAACACCTAGAGAAGATAAAGATGGCGATCTCCAATCTCCTCAGGTCCAATGGTTCTCAAACATCCGTGTACTTAACGAGCTCGGGAAGAACCGGTTAAAAACGTAAATCGGCTAGCCTTCTGCCTTCCACAACCAGATATGCCAGGATATGTTCAGAAAACCTGGGGGTAGGGGACTAGTGCCAACACTCTACATTTTAATATGCACCCTCAGTGGCTTGAAGCCAGTGGTTGTCAAACAGCCCTCTGAGGACCACAAACACTTCCTGAGTGAATCTGGTGGAGAGTGAGTACGAAATCCCTGCACACAACAGTCCCACACCACCAGCACCTTCACTTTTGGGGGCCTTCTAAGAATCAGATGCAAGTCCTAGACTCTCCCAGAAAAGGGTACTCACACCCAGATACACACACACACACACACACACAAAAAAAAAAAAAAAAAAAACCAACTAGGAAGACAAGCCCAGAGCTGTTCGTGATCCCCTAAAAGTCCACTTGACCGAATTCACACCCCACTTACCTATCCTTCCCTTCTCTTAGATAACAACTTATTAAAAAGGATAAATCTGCTGAAACTGGTTTGGCTCAGTGGATAGAGCGTCGGACTGCGAACTGAAGGGTCCCAGGTTCGATTCCGGTCAAGGGCATGCACCTTGGTTGTGGGCACATCCCCAGTGGGGGGTGTGTAAGAGGCAGCTGATGATGATTCTCTCTTATCCATGTTTCTAACTCTCTATCCCTCTCTCTTCCTCTCTGTAAAAAAATCAATAAAATATATTTTTTTAAAAAAGATAAATCCCTTTCAGTCAGACTACACCTAAACTAGGGTATGTTGGCAAAATACTTCTGTGCGGTTGAGTGTTTTATCTATTGGCAGTCCTTTTTGAAAAAAATATTTTTTTTATTTCTATCACTTCGGATCATTCTTCCCTGTCCATGTTAGTAAAGCAAATGTTTGGACAAGGCTTCCTACAAAACACCACTGACCTACCCAACATTTTTTTACATTTGCCTGAAGCTAGAAAGTGTCTACCAAATTAGCTAAAAAGCTGAGAATCCCAAATTTAAACCTTTAGTCTGTCTAATTAAATCATTGCTGTGTTCAATGTACAAATCGAGGATAAACTTTACCTCCTTCCTCTGGGAATAAAATATGAGGTTAATTAATCTTCAGCAGGAAAATCAGTAAGGTAAGAAGTTTCCTTCTCTTAGAGACCAACTTTTTTAACATAACCACCAATGAGATTAGAAGATTAAAGTAATTTAGAATCTTCCCAAAACACATACACAGGAACAAATAAATAAAGTCCTTTAAATGCATTGACCCATTAGTGCCCTGGGAGGTATGTTAAAAGCAAAACGGGTGTTTCCTCTAGTTGGAGATTAGAAATGCTTTAGGTGCCAAAGGTAGAAGAGGAGATCATAGTTTTTAATTTATCAGGCATATTCCAATAGCAGGGAACAAACTTCAGCATTTGTAAGTTTGGTAACATATGCTATGAATTTAAGGTCAGATGAAGGTCAATCGAGCGGTCCATCCATCAGTGGGTCCCCAGGCAGAGAAGCACAGGCACGGATCTCCTGGGAAGGCTTCTTTTTAATTCTATGGTGTACCCGCTGGGACAACTGTTTATATGGAAAAAAATTAAAATGCTGAAATAAAAGCGATCACCTCCCCACCTAGAAAAAGCCAGCCTGCTCAGAAACATCTACATACATCTACAAGGATCCCAGTTTTCCTGCCAGCCAGATATGCATGCCCCGGGCAGGGTCCCCCCACCAGCAGGATACACATTCTGGCTGCTAGTGGGCAGAGGGCAGGGCTGAGGCAGGTCAGGAGCCAACCCGCCTGCACACCCAATCCTCTCTGCAGAGGGCTACGCTGTTTCCTAACTCGGGAAAGTGGATGTTCACACTGAAGAAAAGCCAGGGGTGATTCCCACAGCTCGAGAGTTCTGGCACGTGCCAGCCCTGACATGCGGGGAAGCCCTCTGTGCAGCAGGTGAGGACCCAGGACTCAAGTCACCGCCATGCCCAGCATGACACTGTGACAAAGATGAACAAGAGCAATAACAAAAACTCTGCCACGAAGACACCCTTGCTAAGTGTCCACTTTTGTTTTAGTGACACTTGAGTACAAACAAACTGGACCTTCAATCAATGTGTGTTCAATAAATCAATGCAACACAATGAACTAATCATCGGAGTCAAGGACAGGATCTCAGTATCATCTTGGCAGCCACTCAGAAGCACACACTCGTGGCAAGTTGGCTCAGGCCATGCAAAAACTGAGTTGAAACCAACAGAAACTGAGGAACTAGCATCTGGAGTGCAATTCTAAAAACAAAAATAAAAAAGGGAAAACCTACATTAAATAAAGGTTCGTCTATGAAGAAACGTAGCCCGGCGGCATGACTCAGTAGCTGAGCCTCAACCTATGAAGTAGGAGGTCATAGCATATGCCTGGGGTTGTGAGCTTGATCCCCAGCAGATCAGTGATCCTCTCTCATCACTGATGCTTCTCTCTCTCTCCTTCTCCTTTCCTCTCTGAAATCAATAAAAATATATTTTAAAGGTTTTTTTTAAGAAATGCAAACTTATGGGCATCAACATAATTCTTACTTATATGAGAATACTGCTCATTAGATTTGTTCCTCAAACTGAAATGTATAGGAATTGTGAGCCCATCTGCACCTGCGATAGAGCTGCATGCAACCTGTGTCCTAGTCTGGGATCCACAGCAAATATCCGTGAAAAGGCTGCCCCTGTCACCAGAAGAACAAATAAATGAAATCAAAAGGAGTTCTTTTCCCACTTCACTATCCACCCTACTTCTTTCTTCCCAATCCTACAGAAATCATGAATGTCTCAATCTGGACATTCCCCAGTTTCCAGGCACAGTGATGAATGCTGATGATAAGACAAGTGAACAGAGAGGAGTATAAGAGTGATGGCGACATTGAGAGAATCATAAAATTAGAAACCAGGTACCATTTTTCACTGGTCAGCTTACCCCAGTGATTTATCAACAACCACATGAGCTAATTCAAAGAGTATCTGGAAGTTTATTTTCTCATCTCCTTCCAGCATTTCAATTTACGGAGTCTTTCAATTCCATTAAATAAATGATAATATAAATTATTAACAGCAATACTATAAACCAGGTGGGGCCTGGGCTCCACGAAGAGCCCTTCACTTATAAATGCCCCTCCTGCCCAGGAAAAACCCGTCTGCTCTCCTACACATGCAACCTCACCCATGTGAGACCCAGGCAACTCCCCGCCCCCAACTAAAGAGAAAGCATTTAAGATTAACACAAGAGCAAAAAAAGCTTCTACTGTCAGGAATGGCGGACCAGGGTATTGAAATCTCCCAATGTCTAGTCACCCACAAAAGAATTCACATTCAGCAATCTTTTCTAAGTAATAATCAGGATGTGCCTACCAGGATCACGTTCTTCCATAAAAATGCAGCTGGGGGGGGGGGGTTGCGAAATGGTAAGCTATGTACACATATAATACCTTAATAAATTTTTTAAAAATTAATTTAGAATTTTTTTTAAAATGCAGCTCTCGCTGGGTTGGCTCAGTGAATAGAGTATCAATCAACCTGCGGACTGAAGGGTCCTGGTTTCGATTCCAGTCAAGAGCACATGCCAGGGTTATGGGCTCGATGCCCAGTAGGGAACAAGCAGGAGGCAACCAATCAATGATTCTCTCTCTCATCGTTGATGTTTCTCTCTCTCTCTCTCTTCCTCTCTGAAATCAATAAAAACTTTTTTTTTAATGCAACAGGGAGAACAGCTTCTGTCTGGTGGTTCTGCTACCACTTCTACTCCCTATTCCCTTCAGAAGTACATCCTTCAGAACAAAAATGTAATCTCTTTCTCCGACTTCTCACTGTCAGGGCACATGATGGGACCACTCAGCAGCCTCTAAGTGCTCTGGACAGTGGGATGCAGCCATGGCAAAATGGCAGAGGCATTAGCGGCCAGCTCTGAAAGCAGATCTGGCTAAGGCACGCGAACAACGAGTCACCTTCACCAGTCCGGTCTCCACAGCAGTAGCTGCCTCACCCAGCACAGAGCTCTGGGACTCTTACAAACAAGGACCTACCCCTGTGTGCAGCACAAGCTCGGAAACAGCAACTGAGATGCCTCCTCTCCTCTGCATCCTTCAAGATCAGCTAACACCTCCAGTCCCCAGGGGGGCCCCTCCAGCTCCGTGGTGACAGCAGTGGCAGCAGCCTTCTCAGAACTCAGGGCATTCACAGATGTCACAGTTCACAGGCCCATGACACATGATTCCAAAACCAACTACACCTGGGCTCACCTCCTGGGGCAGGCACAGCAGCGGACAAGACTCAGGAAGCTTAAATGTTAGGAGGGTGCGGACAGACGAGGAGCGTGAAAACAAGCAGATAACAGATGGTGCTAAGTGCCGTGACATAAATCATCAGAGCAGCGTGACAGCGTAGCCGGCAGGGGCTCGCTGGAATCAGGGGGGTCAGAGGACCTCCTCTAAAGAGGAGACAATGACATTGAGCCCAGAGCCCAGAGGTAGGAAAGAGCTCAACCTGTTCTTAGAACAGACGGAGCCAAGTTTAGGTAAAGCGTAAGAGAGTGAGGAACTGCTGGCTGTAAAGCAGGTAACGGAGAACCCCAGAAGGCTGGGCACTCAGGCCTCAGCTTTAAGAAAAGCATGTCCTAAGTTGGCATATACCATTCTTTACCTCTTTCACTGTTACTAACCTTCCAAGTTTATGTTGCCAAACCCACCCCTGAGAGCAGGGACTATGTGGCCTCACAGTGCCCACCACACCGTTGTATACAAAAAAGACACTCGATGTATACGTATACACACACACACACACACACTGTTCATTTGTTCAGATGGTTAAAGAACCTACATTTAAAAACTTGCCAAATGCCGAAACCAGTTTGGCTCAGTGGATGGAGCGTCAGCCTGCGGACTCAAAGGTCCCAGGTTCGATTCCAGTCAAGGGCATGTACCTTGGTTGCAGGCACATCCCCAGTAAGGGATGTACAAGGGCAGCTGATTGATGATTCTCTCTCATCGATGTTTCTAACTCTCTATCCCTTTCTCTTCCTCTCTGTAAAAAATCAATAAAATATCTTTTTTTAAAAATAATAAAATAAAATAAAAACTTGCCAAAGGAATCATTCCTTTGTAATAGGTGCAGTTTTCACTACTACAGTGGCTGAATCATAATGGGAAAATAAAACAGAATTAAAAGCTCAGTGGATATAGATGCTTGTCTACCTATCACTAAAAAGAATTTGGCTGCAGTCTTCCTACCAACATAGAAATAAACAAATTAGCTATCTGCCGTCTTCTTGAGAATGGAAAGGCAGGGAAAGGCAATAGGTAAGGCCAGCAGCCATCACATGGCCCCTTCCATGCCTACCCGTCGCCACCTACTGGACAGCAGGAGGACAGAAATCTGCGTAGTTTTCCAGGGTCTGAGCCTTCAGGGTCAGGTCAGCTAACTTGTATAAATAACTGAAACAGACACAGGACAATTAAGAAAAAGGCTTCTAAAAGATCTAGAAATAACTAATAAAAGTCTTTCTTGCCGAAACCGGTTTGGCTCAGTGGATAGAGCATTGGCCTGCAGACTGAAAGGTCCCGGGTTCGATTCTGGTCAAGGTCTGGGTTGTGGCTTGATCCCCAGTGTGGGGCTAGCAGGAGACAGCCGATCAGTGATTCTCCCATGAACCAGGAGGTCATGGTTCGATTCCCAGTCAGGGCACATACCTGGGATATAGACTCGATCCCTGGGGGGCATGAAGGAGGCAGCCGATCAATGATTCTCTCTCATCATTTATGTTTCTCCCTCTCTCCTTCTCCCTTTCTCTCTGAAATCAATAAAAGCATATTTTTTTAAAAAACACACAAATGAATGAAAGAGACCAATTGACTTGACAAGAGGACAAAGGGCTTGGTGGAGTCTTCTGAGAAGGTAGAGGGGAGGGGAGGAAGGGTGAGAAGAGCTCTGTGGCCCTCGTTAACCCGGCTCCAACGGTGCACAACCTGCGCAATCACACGGGCAGGGCCCCCATTCAGAAGGGCACCACCCTCACTGTGGGATCAAAAGGCCAGTTTACCATCTTCAGATTCCTTAAAATTTTTTTAAAAGGGGCTACCTCAGTTCATTTTGCCCTGAGCCTCACAAATTATGTACCAGTCTGGGGTGGGGGAGGGGGGTGCGGCCTCAGCACCAGGAAAGACAGCTCAGCTGCCAGAGTAGGAAGAGGGAATGGAGAGGCAGGGTCAGTGACAGCCCTAGCTTCTTTCTCCATGAAACAGAGTCAACTGCCATGAATGAGCAAGAGGGCAGACAAGGGAGAGAGGTTGAAATTCATTGTAGAGTGGAAAAATCTGGCAGAGTCCACCTTAACCAAGGAATCAAGGTTCACATCACCAAGACAATCCAATATCATGCACCTCCTATTTTACACTAAAAAGGGCACAAGTTCACTTCTGTGCTATTTGCTGTTCCTGTCAAAGTACAACATCTCAATGCAATCGCAGAAAACCCGAACTGAGGAACATGCCTCAAAACAGCAGACCAGTAGTCTTGAAAAGTGTCAAGGCCATGAAAGAAAAGGAAAGACAGAGGGACTGTCACAGACTGGAGAAGAGTACTTGGATACAATGTGGGGTTATCCTGAAACAGAAAAAGGACTTTGGGGAAAACTAGTGAAATTTCTTTTTTTTTTTTTTTTAAATATATTTTTATTGATATTTTACAGAGAGGAAGGGAGAGAGATAGAGAGCTAGAAACGTCGATGAGAGAGAAACATCGACCAGCTGCCTCCTGCACACCCCCTACTGGGGATGTGCCCGCAACCAATGTACATGCCCTTGACCGGAATCGAACCTGGGACCTTTCAGTCCGCAGACCGACGCTCTACCACTGAGCCAAACCGGCTTCGGCGAAACTAGTGAAATTTCGATAAGGTTTGTTGTATAGTTAAAATATTGTATTAATTTCAATGTTTTGATCAGTGTACTATGACTATGAAAGACAGCAAAATTCAGGGAATCTGGGCAAAGGGTTTATGAGAACTCTGACTCCCTTTTCAGTTTTCTGTCTCAAATTATTTCATATAAAAAGTTTAAATTTTCATGTGGATGTTTTGCGATTTCTTTAATGTTATTGGTAATTCCAGTGACCTCAATTATCACCTCTGAAGTCTAGCACTGCTGCATCAAACACGTTCCTGATTCTCTGTCAAGCCAAGAATCAGTAACAAAAGAGAAAGGTGATGTTCCCTGAGAAAATTATAACTTTGAACCAGTCATAGAGCTTTAAGTTTATATAATGCTTCCCCGCATCTATTGCATCATTCTGTTTCCCAGCCTCTTAGCGAGGAGGGAGGCAAGAACAGGAATGTCCCTTCAGTCCTCACTCCTCTTCCTGCCCACTCCCCTCTCTGGAAGGCTATTAAGTGTTTGTGTTAATTAAAGCCTTTAGAAGTGTTGAGCATCTATGAGAGAACCACAAATTACAAGGACGATCAACAGAGCTCCTTTCTCAAGTTTAATTTTAATATTTTCTGAAAGCTTTCAGAGTTGGCAGCAAATCCAGGTCAGATATTGCTTTAGAAAAATTAGGTCTTAAAAGAACCTCAGCTGACACATCTGCTTACACCTGGGATAAAACCCACTCCAGGTAGCCATTCTGAATGGGCGAACCTGCCAATCCAGAGCCAAGGTGAGTTGTGCCGCTACTCTGCTGCCACCCAGTGGCGTGTGGGTGAAAAAGCACCTCGCCAGAGAACAGAAAGAACTAGGCTCTCTGTAAAGGGCATTTTCTCTGGATTCCAAAGTCAGGCAGAGGCAACACAGAAGTGCTGTCCCTACCTGCCACAGCACTATGGGGGCAGGTGTGAGCAGATGAGAAGGGATGTATTAAATTCTGCAATGAAGTATTGGGTCCACCAGACTGAGAACTGCTCCAGGGACTAAGTTGAAGCTAAAAGATGTTACAGGCACCCAGGGAACAAGTCCCAATGCCAGATTTACCTGCTTTGGGTCCGAGGTAGAAGCGCCAGGAGCGGGAGATTCCAGTTCTATGGTCACAGGCCCATCATTCTGAATATGGACTTGCATGTAGGCACCAAACTTGCCATCTGAAAGAGCAATTCAAATAGTTATAAGAGATGGAGACCCCAGATTACCCATCAATAAAGCACACCTGTCTCAGTAAAATCAGAAGCCTAGGGTGTAGGAATGGTCCACCCCCCCACCCCCCCCAGTGGTGAGGTAAATACAGAATTAAACAGCAGAGGTACCACACACCTTACAGATTTGGCAAGAATGAAAAGACCTGGTAGCATGAAGGGTGGGGAAATGTGGGTGAGAGGACTGAAGAATGGCAGGAGAGTAAACCGGTATAAGTACTTGGAGGGTGTTTTGGTGCTGCACCCAGGAAAGTTCAAGTTGAATGAAGCCTACAACCTTGGAATTCTTTGGTGAGACTACCCCAGAAACTCTTAAACAAATGGAAACACTCAAAGGTTCGTTTTGGCAGTGCTTACAAAAGAAAGAAGTGGACCAATCTGACTGTCCCCTCAGTGGGGGAATGAATGCATAAACACTCCTCAGTTCCTCAGTGGAATACAGTAAAGCAGCCACATCTGTCAACATGGCAAATCTCAAAAACAAAATGCAATCTTTATAAAGGAACTTGTAAAAAGGACACATCATTATATCATTTATGATATTTTTAAACATCAAAATAAGTTCTATTATTTATGGATGTATATATCTGTGTGTGTGTGTGTGTGTGTGTGTGTGTGTCAGTCAAAAAAACATAAGCAGGAAAGATAAATGCAAATTCAGGATAGCAACAGCATTCATACTGAATAGAAGGTAGAAGGTGGTGGGATTTGAGAGAGATCTGAAATAAGTATGACCAACTGGGTAGTGAGTACACAGGTATCCATTTTCTGTATGTTTGATAATTTTTTAATATATTGTATTGATTTTTCACAGAGAGGAAAGGAGAGAGATAGAGAGTTAGAAGCATCGATGATCAGCTGCCTCCTGCACACCCTCACTGGGGATGTGCCCGCAACCAAGGTACATGCCCCTGACCAGAATTGAACCTGGGACCCTTCAGTCCATCGGCTGACGCTTTATCCACTGAGCCAAACCAGTTTGGGCATAATTTTTAAACAATTTAAATGTAAAGGAAAAGAAAGCTTAGGATGGTCCCTAAAAATAATCTCATAAACATCCTGTAACTGGCCCACAGATCCACATGGTATAAGGTAGAAAGAAGGTCTTGCTTCCTCACTGTGGGATCAAAAGGCCAGTAAACCTGCAGATGGTTCCTCAGGGCAGAGAACTGAGGAGACACCTCACTCCTCACAGGATGGGACTGCCCAGAGCTGGGGGCCACCCATCTCCCCCTGCCCTATGTCCCCTCCTTACCAGATAATTCTAAGGCAGCAGAATTAGCCTGTTTCCAGAAAATGCAGTCAAACTGGCCACAGGATGCCCCCAAAAGAGCACCTCTGTGTGTCCTATTCCCAATTTTCTGTTTTAACACCCAAACCCACTCAACTGTGTCTGATTAATCCCCAAAGGCTGACTTACATTTATAAAGAAAACCAAGAATATGCTTTGAGAGATGTTGTCATAGATTAATCAGAACATCAACTCCATCCATCCAAGGACCTCTGTTAAGCGCCGGGCCTAAACACTGCTGATGATTCTTAGAGTAGGGAACACACTGTTTTTGACATGTAGGGAGGGTTACTTGCATACCACCTTTGATAAATAGAAAATTAAGGAAAAAGTTAGGTCCACAGAGTAAAGTTAGTGAGTCCTCAGAAACCGAGAACCGCCAAGAACTCTTGCTCCCACCACCATTACGGCGCAAAGAGAGCCCAAGTCCACGTATGAGATCAAGTCCACGTTTAAGAATCACTCACCACTTTTCACTCATAGCAACTGTGCCAGCCCCTGTGGTAGATATCGAAGACCCAGCTCAAAGACACTCATGAACCCTGTGGTCTAATGTGAAGAAGGAACGGGCACACATGATGGTGACGTAGTACTGCACGTAAACCATGAGAGGTTCTGGCCCTGAGACCAGGGAAGGGTCAGAGTCCCTGTCTTGGGAGATAGAAAGGGAATCATAGAGGCTTCTCAGATGAGCCTATACAAGGTCCAACGCTTAAAGGTCAACCAAGCCGAAACTGGTTTGGCTCAGTGGATAGAGCGTGGGCCTGCGGACTGAAAGGTCCCAGGTTTGATTCCGGTCAAGGGCATGTACCTTGGTTGTGGGCACATCCCCAGGAGGGGTGTGCAAGAGGCAGCTGATCAATGATTCTCTCTCATCGATGTTTCTAACTCTCTATCCCTCTCTCTTCCTCTCTGTAAAAAGTCAATAAAATATATTAAAAAAATAAAATAAAAAATAAAGGTCAACCAAGACTCAGGCTGGAAAATAGAACAGGCCCAGCCCCTTGAGCAAGGTGCTAGCCTCTCAACAGATAAGTTTCTCGCATGCATCACAGGGATAGTAACAAGGGGAAATGTCAGAGAGACCATGCATGGAAGTGCTTGGGACTGAGGCTAGGACAGGAAGTGGGGAAAATCAGTGTTTGCCGTTATTATGAAAAGTCGCGCTCAAGAGGCTCCATACAACCAGAGTGACGCTTTCCCAACTGTGGCTTGCCAGGTGTTCCTTGAACAAAAAAATGCCATGGTCATGCCCTGGCTGGTTTGGCTTAGTGGACAGAGCATTCAGCCTGTGAACTTAAGGGTCCCAACTTCGATTCCAGTCAAGGGCATATGCCTGGGTTGGGGGATCGATCCCCAGTGGAGGGCATGCAGGAGGCAGCCAATCAATGATTCTCTCTCATCAATGATATTTCTATCGCTCTCTCCCTCTCGCTTCCTCTCTTAAATAAATAAATAAATAAATAAATAAATAAATAAATAAAGCAAGCCATGGTCAACCACGCTGTTGAACTCTTCCTTCTAGGCACAGCAGGATGTGACAGGCTCTTAAGACACCCTTAAGTAGAAAAACCTATTTAGTCACTTTGCTGTTAGTTACCAAACTCTCCGTGCAGGGAGCCCTTGTTTCACAGGGAGCATCCTTTACACACCAATGACCCTCTTGGAGAGGCCAAGGCAGAGAAAAGCAGTGAATGATGCACCAGCCCAGGGCAGGTCAGCCTGAGCCTGGCGTGGCTCTGCTCTCGGGTCCTAGGGTCCCTCAGACACCAGACCCGCCTCTGAGCCTCGGCTACCACCACCACAACCGCAGTGGCTCTGCTCTCGGGTCCTAGGGTCCCTCAGACACCAGACCCGCCTCTGAGCCTCGGCTACCACCACCACAACCGCAGTGGCTCTGCTCTCGGGTCCTAGGGTCCCTCAGACACCAGACCCGCCTCTGAGCCTCGGCTACCACCACCACAACCGCAGTGGCTCTGCTCTCGGGTCCTAGGGTCCCTCAGACACCAGACCCGCCTCTGAGCCTCGGCTACCACCACCACAACCACAGTCTCCACCTCTGATTCCTCCCCACCTCGTTTCACTCCCTCAAACAATCCCTAACCTCATGAGGGCCTTAGGAAAATGGACATGGCAACTGCTGGCTTCTTCAGAAACACTGAAAACTGTATTAAAAGCACCCATGCTGTTCTCCATTGCTATAAGGCAGGATTACTCTACTTCCTACCTCCTAGCGGGTTAAAATGGCCGTTCAAATCTACGGAGCTTTTGTTTTATCCATGTCAGAGAGCTAAAAAGACATCAGCTGGGAAGGAAACATGTGTTTAATTGCATGCTAAAATTATGGCTACAATTAGTAGCAAATTTCAGCCTCTGCACTCCTCAGGGAAGCTGACGCAGACTCAGGAGGAAAGGAATTATTTCCGACCTTGAATTCCTGTTGCCAGGATATACGGCATATGCTTCACTGTGTTTATCATTTCAAAGCAAGAAATTTATTTTCTTTTCCTGTTTCTCTCCCGTTAAGAACAGAACTATTATCTGAATCTCCATTTGTACAGACAATAAATCTAACGACAGGTTTTAAGAGGTCTTAAAATGGTAACATTTTTTCCAGTCCAGATCAAAGAGTAAAGCCCCAAGAAAAACTATATTGGCAAGAGAAAATGAAAATATTTGTTTAAAATAATCTTAGGAGACATTCATAGCTACAAAACTACGTCTGGGCTCCCATGTGACACAATCAAGTTGTCCTACAACTACAAGCGCCGGGGTTGAGCGCAGAGCTGGGGAGGAGCCCGGCAGAGAGCCTGTGCCAGCTGCCGCCGAGCAGGAGCGCCTACTGGAGCCAACCTGCTGCGTCCTGCTCTCCAGCACGCTGTCCCAGACCCGGCCTCAAGCCAGGGCCCCCCTTTCACTTAAAAAGGCTGACACCATAAAACAAGCAGATAGTCAAATGACAGCGGGGAGGGGAAGGAGACCTGGGGGGAGATAGGAGAACAACCGAGGGACTGGTATGCATGAATATAAGTACAACCAATGAACACAGAACTCTGGGGAGGGAGGGCATGAATGGGAGGGGGGGGCAAGGGTAAGCTATGTACACAGATAATACCTTAATAAAATTAAAAAATAAATTAAAAATAAATTAAAAAATAAAAGCTATCAAGATTACACTAAAAAAAATTTTTAAAAATAAAAAAATAAAAAAGCTTGTTTTGCAAAAAAAAAAAAAAAAAAAAGGCTGACACCCCATCAGTGTGAACAATGCCTTGATCAGTGACCACCCCAGAAGCCCTGCCCTGCCTCTCATGCCCGGTTTGATCTGGGATGGCAGGGCAGTTATGCTGTCCGTGGTAGTAGATGGGCAAATAAGAGAAGCGGGGGACAAAAAGCGCACTGAAAAAGCACGCCGCTGGAGAAAACTTGGGAGGAAAAAGGGCCATGTTCCCGATCTCCAGAGCCTGCCCTGCACGGCTGTGACCAGTCTGGGGCTCACCTAGCTTTGGGGATCATACCTGGACATAGTACTGGACACTGAGCCTCAGGCCAGCCCATCTGAGCACACCCCACAGTGGCTCCCTCTGCCACCCAGGCTTCCCCTTTGTTCTACTTTCAACCTATCCAGAGCCTGGGCAGGCGAGAAGACAGGTTACTAATAGACCCCAGCAACTGTGCAGGCTGGTAACCAAGAAATCAAGCAAATGTGTGGAACGTGGGGCCTCAAAATAAGCATATGGTGAGGTGAGGGCCATCCATGGAGGAGTTTGGTCTAGACACAGGCCTGCATCATGAAGTCTGATAAGCACAGAGCTGCCTCAACAGAGGCAGAGTGCTCCTTGAGAGCTGAGCCAATGCAGGGTGCCACCACTGGGATAAGGAGTCCAAGACAGCAGCCCACACAGCTCCAGGGGGCCTTAGGAGCAGGGGCAAGGACTCTGGGAATCGCCAAAACCGGTTTAGCTCAGTGGATATAGCGGCAGCCTGCGGACTGAAGGGTCCCGGGTTCAATTCCGGTCAAGGGCATGTACCTTGGTTGCGGGCACATCCCCAGTAGGGGCCGTGCAAGAGGCAGTTAATGGATGACTCTCTCATCGATGTTTCTAACTCTCTATCTCTCTCCCTTCCTCTCTGTAAAAAATCAATGAAATACATATTTTTTTAAAAAAAAACTCTGGGAATCAGCAGAGACCAGCAGCCCAAGGAATGGCACTTTCTAAGTGACGGGGCTGGGGAAATATTCGGTCATTGGATAAAAGGTATACTTTAAGGCCTTTAGACCCCTGACAGCCAAATTCCTCAGAGAGCGAGGGCCAGGCCCAGGTGGGCAGCATTAGAACCACTGTCCAATTCCACCCACATTCAGGGCCATGGAGGGAACTGGAAAGGTGGCCCCAGGACCCTTGTGGCTTTGTCCCAAGATTGTCACTCTTAAGGGTGGTCTCTGCAGCGGCCCAGTTCAGTCCACTCAAGGGAGATGTCTCCTCTGGGCAGCCAGCATCTCAGGCATGGGACTCTGTGGCCAGAAGCACCAGGGGATAAGCTGAGGACAGAGAGTGCCTACTCACAGGAGAGTGAGGACACCTGTCACCAAATGAGGCCACCTACTTCCCAACCAGAGAGGGAAAATGAACATTAACATGGTAATGAAGCTAAATTCTCATCTGAGCTAAAATTCTGACAATGGATTTGGTGCATCCCTTTATGCCCAACAAAGAGGCTCAAGGCATGGTTTTCTGACTGTCAGCTTTGCTCAGATGTCTCGGCTCTGTCCTTGCCATCGTTCTGCCTTAGATAACTGCATCAGAGGCTACCTGGTCCCCTCACTGAGGTGCAAGTGAGCATGTGAGGGACAATATAGTGTCTGATATGGCTCCTGTGTGAAACAGCCGGGACACAGCTAACTCCATGGGCATGGACACTCCTTCCCCAAGAGCAGCAGAATAAGAAACCAAGGAGGGCAATTTCTGAACTCATCAAGATTTTTTTTTAATATTTTTTATTGATATTTTACAGAGAGGAAGGGAGAGAGATAGAGAGCTAGAAACGTCGATGAGAGAGAAACATCGACCAGCTGCCTCTTGCACACCCCCTACCGGGGATGTGCCCGTAGCCAAGGTACATGCCCTTGACCGGAATCGAACCTGGGACCTTTCAGTCCGTAGACCGACGCTATACCACTGAGCCAAACCGGTTCTGGCTGAACTCATCAAGATTTGATTTCAGCCAAAACTGGTTTGGCTCAGTGAATAGAGGGTCGGCCTATGGACTGAGGGGTCTGAGTGAGGTTTAGTTACGGTCAAGGGCATGTACATTGGTTGTGGGCACATCCCCAGTAGGGGGTGTGCAAGAGGCAGCTGGTCGGTGTTTCTTTCTCATCAATGTTTCTGGCTCTCTATCCCTCTCCTTTCCTCTCTGTAAAAAATCAATAAAATATATTTTGGAAAAAAAAGATTTTATTTCAGACTTTAATTCTTTGGACTTAAACGCCTCTGTACTTGAATATGATACAGAATTTAAACTTGACCTATAATTTTTCCCTGGGACTGTGCTAATAGAAGAGGGTTTACATTCAAATTCCATGCATCCCTAACCTGATGGCATTTTATTGACTTTCTTATGTCGACTGTAAGGCTGCAGTGGGCACAGAGGCAGGTCTCAGCCCATCCTCTGTGCCCAGGCCCTACCCCTCCCATCATGTTCCCCGGTCCCCTGAGCAAGTGGTGGCTACTGCCCCAATCCCCCCTCAGGAGCAGAGGGAGGTGGAGAAGCCCTGAGGGGCGTTAGGGGTGTGAGCACCCAGCAGGATCACAGTGCATAGGAGCAAAGAATTTTCAGTAACCACCAGAGGCTAGCCCCAAAGACAGCAACTAGCACCCCGCCTTGGTCTGGCACCCCTGCTCACCTGCTCCACCAATCCCACTGAAGCCAACACCCACCATGTTCCATGCTCTGCCACTTGCTACCGATGCCTGCCATGGTCCGCGCACGCCCCCTGGTGGTCAGCGCACATCATAGCAACCAGTTGTTTGGTTATCCAGTTGTTCCACTGTTCGGTCTATTTGCATATTAAGGTGTTATATATATATCGATTAGTGGAGTATATTGACGTCATCACTAAACCTTGCAGAGCCTCTGGTGTGCTGAGCTGGGCAATGTTCTTGGACACAATTTGGGAGATAGACTAGGGAATAAGTCTTCACTTTGAGAGTACAGTGACCTTGGAGGTGCTTCTCCAGCAGGGTTATGACCTAGTTCAAAGCCTCTGGGAACAAAAGACAGACAGCAGGAGCAACTTCAAAGGTGGGGTGATAGAAGATAGTGACAGGAGAAACCAAGATGGCGGCATAGGGTAGACACCCAAATGCAGCCTACCACAACAAATTTGAATTTAGAACTGGAAAACAGGGAAGGCATTGCCCTGAAGCACTGGACTGCTAGCTGAGAGGAGGCTCTGCCATCTGGGAAGGAGAGAGAAGGTGCGCTGACCCTCAGAAACTGTGAAGGTACGGAAACTGTGTGCGCGAAAAGGTGCTGGCTTAATCCTGGCGCGCAGAGAGGGAAGGCCGGCTGAGATTGCTGCTGGCAGACTCCCGGTGTGTGAAGAGGGCAGGCCGGACTGAATTCACTGCTGGCTTACTCCCAGAACGCGCGAGGAGAGGGCGGACAGCTGGCTTTCTTGTTCAAGAGGAAAAAAGAATCACCCTATTGCTCAGATAGACGGCCCCAGTTAGGGAGAGCCCAGAGTGTCAGGCAGCTGGCAGAGATCTCTTGGAGGTGTGCAAAGCCAGAGGCCATTACTGCGGAACTTAGGGAGGAGCCCACGGGAAAACAAAGCTTGTCTGCACCAACCAGAGACTCTGCCCCATCCAAGCTGAGCACAAAAGCTCTCCCAGAGGCTGGCTTTCTCTAAGGAGGGACTGGCTGGGATCCAAAGGTTGTCTGCACCTTTACCAAAGAGGTGTGCGCACCTGTAACCAATCTTACGAGACCCACAGTGAACAGGACTTTTCTAAGGCAAGACTGACAGGAAACCAAAGATTGTCTGTGCCACCCCGAAACTCCGCCCCATCCAAGTGGAGTACAGAAGCCCTCCTAGCTGAGACACTGCTGATCCTCACAGTCAATTGGCTTGGAGATCAACACTTCCCAGTGATACCAACAATAAGCAAGGCTTAACAACAAGACTGCACACACAGCCCACAAAGGACTACACCAAGACTGTCCACTGGGAAGGCTATGCTACTGGGCTCTATCAGAACACCTAGCACACAAAACTATTCCATCAAATCAGGAAAACAACTAAAATGCAGACAAGAGGCAGGACACAAAGGAAGGAGATGGAGGAAAAGAAAAGAATGGACATTGAGTTCAAAACTACAGTTATAAGGCTTTTAAAGAATATCAAAAAAAAGGCCAATAAAATAAATGAGACATATGAGGATATGAAAAGGGATCAACAAGAAATAATAAGGGATCAATTAGAAATAAAAAGGGATCAACTAGAAATAAAGAATACATTGTCTGAAATTAAAAAAATATTACACAGAGGCCTAAAAACAGACTGGAAGATCACAAGAATCAAGACAAAGATTTAGAACACAAAGAGACAGAAGACACTCCTCTACAGAAGCAAGAAGATAAGAGAATCCAGAAAGTTGAAGATAATGTAAGAAACCTCTGGGACAATTTCAAGCGAACCAACATCAGAATTATGGGGATCTCAGAAGAAGAGAGAGAGCAAGATACCGAAAGAATACTGGAAGAAATAGTGACAGAAAACTTCCCCCACCTGGAGAAAGAAATAGATTTACAAGTCCAGGAAGCCCACAGAACCCCAAACAAAAGGAATTCAAAGAGTACCAAACCAAGACACATCATAATTTAAATCCCAAGAGCAAAAGACAAAGAGAGAATATTAAAAGTAGCAAGACAAAAGCAGGTAGTTACCTATAAAGGAGCACCCATACGACTGTCAGCTGATTTCTCAACAGAAGCCATGCAGGCCAGACGGGAATGGCAAGAAATATTCATGGTGATGAATAACAAGAACCTACAGCCAAAAATACTCTACCCAGCAAAGCTGTAACTCAGAATTGAAGGCCAGATAAAGAGCTTCACAAATAAATTTAAGCTAAAGGAGTTCATCACTGCCAAACCAGAATTATATGAATTGCTGAAGGGGGTTCTTTAGGAAGAGGAAGAAGATAAAGATAAAAAATATGAACAACAAATACGTAACTATCAACAATTGAAACTAAAAACCAAGGGAATTAAAAAACCTGATGAACAATATTAACTGGTGAATATACTGGAATAAGAGGTATGGAAGGGGAGTAGACTGACGATTCTCGGGGAAAAGGGAGTGAGGGGGTGCGGGAAGAGACTGAACAAGAACTGTGCACCTATGGATGAGGATGTTGGGGGATGGGGAAAGAACAAAGGGTGGGGTGGGAATCTGGTGGAGGGAAGCAATTGAGGTGGGGGAGGGGGGAGGAACACATTTGTAATAATCTGAACAATAAAGATTCTTTTTTTTTTTTTAAAGAAGATGGTGGAAACCGGTTTGGCTCAGTGGATAGAGCGTCGGCCTGCAGACTGGAAGGTCCCAGGTTCGATTCCGGTCAAGGGCACATACCTTGGTTGCGGGCACATCCCCAGTAGGGGGTGTGCAGGAGGCAGCTGTTCGATGTTTCTCTCTCATCGATGTTTCTAACTCTATCCCTCTCTCTTCCTTTCTGTAAAAACTCAATAAAATATTTTTTAAATAAAAAAAAGATGATGGTGGCAGAGCAGATGGAATTTTTACTCACCTCCTCCCAGCCTCGAACTGTAATTACAACTAAAATGTTGAACAATCAACAGCCGTGGTAGGCCCTCTGAGAACCAGCCTGGAGCACTCTGCACCTGACAGCGCCTCCAAGAACCAGCCCAGAGAGCCCACTGGAGCAGCCATAGTAGCCCTTGTGAGAACCAGCCCAGAGTGCCCACTGGAGCAGCCATAGTAGCCCTTGTGAGAACCAGCCCAGAGTGCCCATTGGAACAGCCTTAACAGCCCCTCCAAGTGCCACCCAGAGCACCCCTGCAGACTCCTGATGGTTCTTGAAAACCTGACCAACACCATGACCAAAAAAGGCCACCCAAAGAGCTGTACTGATATGTTCTTTTTTTTTTTAATATATTTTATTGATATTTTACAGAGAGGAAGGGAGAGAGACAGAGAGCCAGAAACGTCGATGAGAGAGAAACATCAACCAGCTGCCTCCTGCACACCCCCTGCCGGGGACGCGCCCACAACCAAGGCACATGCCCCCGACCAGAACCGAACCCGGGACCCTTCAGTCCGCAGACCGACGCTCTACCACTGAGCCAAACCGGCTTCGGCTGTACTGATATGTTTTACTGAAACAGATAACTAGTGTATTTAAATTAATCCAGACCATAGAAACCAATTAAAAGTTTTCTACTTTATTCTGTAAAGCTATTATTACTCTACTAGAGTGCACAAAATTCCTTGCAAACAGAAACCCTCAGCCCAGTCTGCACCCTCTCTAATCTGGAACCCCTCAAGGGATGTCTGACTGTCGGTTTAGGCCCAATCCCAGCCACAGTCAACATGGTGGATGTTCCCTCCAGCCACATTCAGCTACACAGGCACATGGTAGTCTAAGGGCTGGCTTTAACCAGAGCTGGACTTTTGCCAAGCAACATCAACACACCAAAAACTGGTCAAGGGATGTGAGGGAGTGAAAGAATATGCTAGAGGGTGATTATCTTCATGGACCACAGCATTTAGGATTTATAAATTTCATGCAATGCAAATAAAAGTAACAGATTATTTTCTGGAATTAGACAAGCTGATTCTAAAATTCATATAAAAATAATAATTAATAGAGCCTTGACCTGTGGACTGAAAGGTCCCAAGTTCAATTCGGGTCAGGGGCATGTACCTTGGTTGCAAGCATATCCCCAGTGGGGGGTGTGCAAGAGGCAGCTGATCTATGTTTCCAACTCTCTATCCCTCTCCCTTCCTCTCTGTTAAAAAATCAACAAAATGCCGAAACCGGTTTGGTTCAGTGGTAGAGCATCGGTCTGCGGACTGAAAGGTCCTGGGTTCGATTCCGGTCAAAGGCATGTACATTGGTTGCAGGCACATCTCCGGTGGAGGTGTGCAGGAAGCAGCTAGTCGATGTTTCTCTCTCATCGACATTTCTAGCTCTCTATCTTTCTCCCTTCCTCTCTGTAAAATATCAATAAAATATATTAAAAAATATTTTATTGATTTTTTAAAAAGTGTTTGAGTTATGCTTGTCCTGTGAATGAATATGTCAGTGATTATAAGAATCTTTAAAAAAAATATATTTTATTGATATTTTACAGTGAGGAAGGGAGAGAGATAGAGAGCTAGAAACGTCAATGAGAGAGAAACATCGACCAGCTGCCTCTTGCACACCCCCTACCGGGGATGTGCCCGCAACCAATGTACATGCTCTTGGCCGGAATCGAACCTGGGACCCTTCAGTCCGCAGACCGACGCTCTACCACTGAGCCAAACCGGTTTCAGCCAATAAAATATTTTAAATAAATAAATAATAATAATTAAGCCCTATCCAGTTTGGCTCAGTGGATAGAGTACTGGCCTGCAGACCAAAGGGTCCCAGGTTCAATTCTGGTCAAGGGCATATGCCCCCGTTACAGGCTCAATCCCCAGTAGGGGGTGTGCAAGAGGCAGCCAACCAATGATTCTCTCATCATTGATGTTTCTATCTCTATCTCCCTTTCCCTTCCTCTCTGAAATCAATAAAAACATATTTTAAAAATAGTAATTAACAAAAGCTAGAAGGATGCCTGGCTGGCATGGTTCAGTGGTTGAGCATCAACCTATGAACCAAAAGGTCACAGTTGGATTCCGTCAGGGCACATGCCTGGGTTGCAAGCTTGATCACTAGTATGGGGCATACAGGAGACAGCCAACCAATGATTCTCTCTTGTTGTTGATATTTCTATCTCTCTCTCTTTCCCTCTCCCTTCCTCTCTGAAATAAATAAAATTATATTTTTTTAATAGAATAGCTAGGAGGAGATTCCAAGATTGTGGTGGATTAAGTGGAAAGAAGCTACACTGACATTCTCCCAGGACCAAACTAGAATTACAACTAAAATATAGAAAAATCATCCTGAATAACCAACTGAAGACTAATTGGAGAAACTCTTTTTTTTTTTTTAATATGGAACGCTTCACGAATTTGCGTGTCATCCTTGCGCAGGGGCCATGCTAATCTTCTCTGTATCGTTCCAATTTTAGTATATGTGCTGCCGAAGCGAGCACTGGAGAAACTCTTATAAGCAAGAACATAAAGAGGATGCCACATCAAGACTGACAGGAAATGCAGAAGCATGAGAGGGCCTGCTGGACTCCCACAGGCAGCAGCTGAAGTTCCAGAGGTATATCTCAGCTGCAGGGCAGTTCCCACCGAGAAGTCTGGGGTCTAAACCTCAAACCAGGCTCCCCAGGCCAGAGCACCAGACCTGGGAAAGGTGGCCACATAACATCTGGCTGTGAAAAGCAGTGGGGTTTCTGTCTGCAAGGAGAGATAGAAATGCAGGCATCCTTTTAAAGGGGCCAACACACAAAATTTCGTGTGCAGCCACTCACCTTGGGCTCCAGCAGAGGGAGGCAGAGTGGATGAGAGCTACGTGAGGAGAATCTGAGGTTGAATCTGGTGGCTCTGGGGAGAGAGCTGAGAGGAGAGAAGCCTAGACTCCTGTGATGAGACATTCCCCCAGAGGATAGGGGCCATCTTCCACACGCAGATGTTTACCATCCAGACAGCACTGGGTTGGGGGGAAGGGGAGATTGCCCCGCCCACTGGAAATCCTCTCACCCCACCCTGCAGTGTTTTTGCCCTGCAGAGGTCTACAGCCTGAGGCTCATTAAGTGACTGAGACTAACAAACAGCCTGCAAGCAGAGGTGGAACTCTGGGTGCTTTGAGTTTGTCTGATCTGCTTCCTACCCCGGGCTAGGAAAAAAAAGACATTGGTGTGCTGCTTGGTCCTTTCCAAACACACACAGCTCCAGCAGAGGGAGCCACAAGCTGTGGATTGCTCATAGCTCCAAACAGAGAGCCAGTCAAAAGCAGCATCTGGCCCAAAACCGGTTTGGCACAGTGGATAGAGCGTAGGCCTGCGGACTGAAAGGTCCCAGATTCAAATCCAGTCTAGGGCATGTACCTTGGTTGCGGGCACATCCCCAATGGGGGGGCGTGCAAGAGGCAGCTAATCGATGTTTCTAACTCTATCCCTCTCTCTTCCTTTCTGTAAAAAATCAATTTAAAAAATTTTTTTAAAAAGCAGCATTTGACATTGGCCTGCACCAGCAACCCCCTGAAGGGGCCCAAATAAACCCAGTGGCCACCAACAGAAAACAACGGAGCACTATCAAAAATATCACAAGCAGCATATCCACGGGAGATACTGGCAGGCTCCAAGCCCTGCTGGGATGAATTCTGCTTCCTGGGAGAAGCACAGAAGCCTGCCCACTGTTGGGGGTTGAGCCTCACTATGAGCCAGCCTGAGGATCGAGTCCACGCACAAGTGAACCAATTGCAAATAAACTCAAACTGTTTCTAAAGTGACCATAGCACCTGTTTAGGTGGGAAAGGAGAACTGGTAAAATTCGGTTTATTTTGAATAATCAACCATAGAAATCATGAAAAGCTGGAATTTAAAAACAGAAATGGATACTTTGCCATGTAGGCAGAGGGAAGGCATAAATTGTAGCCACGGAGATAATGTAGTTTAAGTGAAAGACCAAAAACACATATGTAGAAGTAGAAAAGGACGTTGGTAAGCAAATTACTGAAGAGACTAAAAGGACAGAAAATATTCATTGATTTCACCAAAAGCAGTCGCATATGTGCATCAAACTTGTGCACGGCAATCAGCATGTGCCGCGGTCTGCCAGCCCTGCCATCTATCAGCAATGCAGATGTGATCCCACACTGTGATTTCCTAAATTTACATTAACCACAGCCCTCGCCGAAGCATATAAAACAGGCTTCCTCGGGAAGCTCACTCACACTGCTAAAATGTTTTAAGTAATGAAAAGAGTAAAAATTAAACAAATCCACAAAAATTAAAACTAACCATGAAGCAAACACTAGGTATTGTCTCCCCGCTTCTGGCGCCTCCTCTCCGCATTAGGAACCTGCAGGGGATGTGGACATAATGGACACCCCACGAAGTGAACAGAGCTGAGCAACCAAAAAGCTGCCGCGCTCCTTAAATGTCTGCACATTTCTTAAGCTCATGATAGATCAGAACCCACAGAGAATACACAGGCAGCGCTTTTTAATCCCATGACAGCTTCGGATTTGCTGAACAAAGCCGACAGGTGAATGCTTCCGAGCGCACTACAAATAGCTCAGGGCTGGAACAAGCAGCTTGGGAGCAGAAACCCTTCCTTTTCACTATCCCATTTTGGTATAATATTTTTTCTAGCTTTAAAAGCAAAGCATGCTCGCCGATCAGATTTGAGAGTGTTTAAGGCCTCCCACTGAACATGGCATTGTCAGCATTTTCCTGAAGGATGAAGATTCCTCGGGGGCTGCAAAGGCCCACATCTGAACCCAGTTTCCTGGACCCACTCAGTCAGTCTGGGGGTCCAATAAAGCACCCTCAACCTCTGGCTCATTCTGCAGTAGAGGGGGGGAAACTGATGACTTTGTACACCTGATTATTTTCCCCCTAGAGCAATTATTTGAAGAAGAGCCCGAGAATGAGAACAATCCTTTGACAGCACCAGAGTTATGAACTGTAGAGGATTAAAGATGGCCCCACATTCTTTCATCTCAATGTGGCTCTGAGTTTCTCTCATCTCAATGTGGCTCTGTATCCCTCCCTTTGAACCTGGGGCAGCTGGAGACTGCTCTGCCCAACTGCCTGTGGTGGGAGATGCTGCACTACTTCCCAGGCCCACCCAAGGGCTTGCACTTCCTTCTCTGGTCTCTTGGAACACCCGCACTTGGGATGCTCATTCTGGAAGAAGCCATTCACCATGTTAGAGATCCCACTACCCTGGGGCCACCAGGCTGTGAGACAGCCGTGAGGCCTGGAGGATAAGATGAGGAGGAGAGAGGAGAAATAAAGATACGCAGACAGCAACCTAGAAGCAGATCCTCCAGCGCAGCCAGCATCACGTGGATCAGAGACAAGCCCTTCCTAGTTTCCTGACCCACAAAATTGTGAGGAAGACACAAGAGTTATTTGTAAGCCACTAAGTTCTGCGGTAGTGTGTTACATAGCAATACATAACCAGAACACAAGGCAAGGGAGGCAAGTTCTCACAAAGAGGAGATGCCGTGGCAAAGCCCAAGGGTTGGGGGCTGGCGGAACCAGACTAGAGTGGGGAGGGGTGCAAGGGCAGACACAGAAGCAGGAGATTCCCAACAATCAGGCAGGCAAAGGGCGCTGAGATTCCTGGTCATGGGGATGTAGTGGGCCGGCTTGGTTTAAAGTATTAAGTCAAGGCTAATTGGGGCAGAATAGGACCCGTGTGCCTCTCGGGGTAATTATGCCATTTGTCTCTGCTGAAAAGAGACACGAGTAAAAGTAACACCCTCATTAATTACACATACGTCTAGGACAGTCCCCTCCCCACCTCTGTCCCAGGAAGGCACAGTACCCAGGACTGTCTACTGTCTTTGCCCACCTTCCGGCAGCCAACCAATAAAGCAAGTAAAGGTCACAGAGTGGCACTTTCTAGTAGGCCTCCCAGCATGCATTTACCCCGTCCTCCTCCCCAACAGACACAGACCCCTCCCCACCCCCTGTGGCTCCAGGTGGTCCCAGGAGGCTGACTCCACACGCAATGATGCACATGACCTCGGCCGAGCCAGACAGTCCATCCCACATAAGTTCAAGTGGGGACATGTGACCCAGGCTATCAAGTGACCTTGAGGACCACTGCTTAGAATGCAGAGACAAAGGCTTGTTCTTTTTATTGAGATGGTGACTGGTGAAGAGAGCAACCACAGTTACCATCCTGAGGAAGGCCAGCCTGCTGACAAAGCTGGTCCCTGCAAGGGAAAGCAGGGCTCAGGGAATCCCAAGGAAACAGTGACAGCAGTTATGACAGAGGAATTTCCAGCTCTAGCTGAATCTGAACTCCCCGCACCTCTGCATGTTTCAGTCAGACAGCAGTAAACCCTCTATTATTTAGGACGCCTGGATGGAGCTGTCTGTTTCTTATACTCAGAAGCATTCTACCCATTTGAGAAGCTTCAGCTACTTTTGCAGTAAGCAGCTGGGACCCCCTCTCACTTCAGTTCCATCCCAGTTCTGACCCCTTAACTCTGTGGCCCAGCACAGGCCCCCCAGTTACTTTGTAGACTCCCCACAGGGACACAATGCTCCCTGCTCCATCGGGGACTGGCTCACGCTCACCGCTAATCTGTTCTGCTCCTGGCTGCCTAAGTGACCTAGATGGGTGTCCTCCTTCTCTAGAAAGATCTGAGGTTCCTCCCTTCAAAACTGCATGTGCCTTAGATGTTCATTTTTAACCCATTGTCACCTGTATAAAAATGCTGATGGATGTGCATTCAAGAGACTCTGTCTATGCAGTTTATCCTCCAGGAGGGTGACTGGCCACCCTGAAAACCCCTGCTCTACCCTTGATCCAAAAGTGTGCAGCACTTTATAGACACAGAAAACAGATCAGTAGGTGCCAGGGGCTGGAGAGTAGGGAAAAGATGACTACAAAAGGCAGCAAGTATAGGGGGATGTTGGGGCTGTTCTGTGCCTTTGATTGTGATGGTGATTACAGAACTGTAGGTATCTGTCTAGTAGCCACAGGGTTTATTAACCAGGCGGAGAGCACAGGCCAAGTACATGCATAAATATTAAAAACCTTTTACGTAGGTATCGGTGTGATGAATCAAGAAGGTCCTGCTCTAACCATTTTTCTCAGTGGTTAGAGCACCAGCCCATGGACTGAAGGGTCATGGATTTGATTCTGATCAAGGCCACATACCTCCATTGCAGGCTTGATCCCCAGTGCTGGTCAGCATGTATATGGGAAGCAACCAATTGATGTGTCTCTCTCACATCAATGTTTCTCTCTCTCTGTTTTTCCCCCTTCCTTCTACTCCTTCTAAAAATCAATGAAGAAAACATCCTTGGATAAGGATTAACAACAACAACAAAAAACTTTTTAAGGTCCAACACGTGACTCATATACAGAACAGACAGAAATGAGCCCAACCCAACAGCCACCTTAGACCTACTCCTGTTATTCATCCCCAAATATTTCCTCAAGGCATACATCACACTGGTAATCACAGAAGGTTCTGGCCCAATACTTGTTCTGTAATGAGAATTTACTCATACACAACTGGCAAATAAGAAAATGAGTGTATAACACAGAGGCTGCATGGGGTCCAAACTGGGTTTGGATAAGGTAAAGGATAAGAACAGTCAGAACAGCAGAATAAAAGGACACTTTCAGCAGAGAAAGGAAAAGCCCTTGGCACTGGAATCAGAAGCCCTTGGACTATCCTATATAATAAAGAGGTGATATGCAAATTGACCCTACACCCTCGTGTCATAAGATAGCTGCTCCGACATTGTCACAAGATGGCCACTCCCATGTCATCACAAGATGGCCACCCCATGTTGTCACAAGATGGTTGCAGGGATCGGGCCTAAACCGGCAGTGTCAGACATCCCCCAAGGGGTCCCAGATTGGAGATGGTGCAGGCTAGGCTGAGGGGCAGCTCCTCAGTGCACAAATTGCATGCACTGGGCCTCTGGTATTTTATAAAAGTGGAAAACAAGTGCCTTCTTCCTTTTGGCCCAACCACAGTTCTTGAGGGTTTTCCCATGAGCCTGATAGTTTTAGTTGTGGTTTTGCAGAATGTGAGCTCTTCAGGAACATGTTTCTTTTTTCTTTTTTTCTTTTTTAATATATATTTTATTAACTTTTTACAGAGAGGAAGAGAGAGGGATAGAGAGTTAGAAACATCGATGAGAGAGAATCATGGATCAGCTGCCCTTGCACAGCCCCTACTGGGTGTGTGCCCACAACCAAGGTGCATGCCCTTGACCGGAATCGAACCTGGGACCCTCCAGTCTGCAGGCCGACGCTCTATCCACTGAGGCAAACCGGTTTTGGCAGGAACATGTTTCTTGCTATAGCAACTATATTTGCTCACTCTCTTCCACACTAGACAGTGAACTTTACAGCAGGGACATCTCTCCTGCTCAACACTATATACCCAGAGCCTAGTACAAGGGCCAACAGATAAACAGTGACTTATTGATTCAGGAGACACAATTATGAGTAGAAAAATAATATCTCCCCCAACAGAAAAAGGACTAAAATTCCAGGTTAACATCCCCATTCTGAGATAAAGGACCCCAGGCCTCAGGCTATACTGCTCCCCTCTTACTAGACCTACTTGAGGTCCAAAAACCTGTTCATTGATTTCCCTGAGCACAGCAGAGAAGACATATAAGTTCCAAAAGACATTCTGAATTCAGAAGGATAAGGAAAGGCCAACAAGTCAACAGACTGTGACTTTTACAGTGAAGCGACCACTGCTCTACACATTGTGTTCCACTGAAGACCATAAAAGAGATAAAAAGCTGAAAGAGCAAGGTGATGTCACTGTAGTGTTTCTGAAAGTCTAAAGGGTTTTGAAATAAATTATAATTAAAATAATTTGTATAATGCATGTTGACTTTTTATCAAAACTATCAGATGTATCACATCCCATGAGCTTAACTTCTGATCCATTATAAAATTATATTGTCTACAGTACATTGTTTCAGGTACTTCATATAACTACCTGGATAAAAGACACATCATTTCAAGCAATAAAAGGCATTATTAGGAACACAAAGCACCCAATAATGCACACGACATTCTACTTTAAGGACTTAAATGAATGCTATTTTGTTTTCACTGCATCATTTCTTACAATCATCAATGTTCTCCCGTCTAAAGTGCCTTCATTCCTGAAACCAGTTTCGGTAAGAAGGAACACTTATTATTTGCAACAGCATGGATGGACCTGAACAGCATTATGCTAAGCAAAATAAGCCAGTTGGAGAAAAATAAATACCACACAATCTCACTCATTTATGGAATATAATGAACAACATAAGCTGATTAACAAAAATAGATCCAGACACATAGAAGCATGGAACAGACCATACAACCTCAGAGGGAAGGCAGGGACAGGGGTAAGAAATCAACCAAAAGACTTGTATGCATGCATATAAGCATAATCCATGGACACAAACAGTAGTGGGGTGAGGGCATATGCTGGGGAGTGGGAACGGCCAGGGAGAGGTCAATGGGGGAAAAGGAGACATATGCAATACTTCAAACAATAAAGAATTTAATTTTTTTTAAAAAAAACAAAACATGATGATCTTAAATGCAATTTAACCCATGAAAACAGACTAGAAATGAATGGTCTTCTTAAAAAGATTCATAATTCACCCTAGTCAGTTTGGCTAAGTGGATAAATCGTCAGCCTGTGGACTGAAGGGGTCCAGGTTCGATTCCAGTCAAGGACACATGCCCAGGTTGTGGGCACAATCCCCAATAGGGGCATGCAGGAGGGCATCCAATCAATGATTCTCTTTCATCATTGATGTTTCTATTTCTCTTTCCTTCTACCTTCCTCTCTGAAATCAATAAAAATATATATTTTTTAAAAAGACTCCCACAAACCAGTACCACTATTCCACCAAGCCATTTTCTAGACTAAATCTTGGTTAGTCTAATGAGGTTCGCATTCCTGACAAAAACAGGTAGGCAAAAACCTAAACCTGTATGTCCAATATTACAAACATTGGACTCTCACCGCTTTTGGGCACTTGACATGTGGCTGGTCCATACTGAGATGTGCTCTAAGTATAAACTACATATCAGATTTAGAAGACTTGAGTACAGAAAATATATGTTATCTCATTTTAACTTTTTATATTAATTACTCAGTGAAAGCATAATATTTTAGACATAGTAAGCTAAATAACATACAGTTTTAAAATTAATTTCACTTGTTTCTTTTTATTTTTTAAAATCAGAAATTTAAAATGACACATAGCTCACATTTGTAGCTTGTACTGTATTTCTGTCAGGTAGAGTAAGTGACCAAAATAAAACACCCCTACATCAAACACACTTCTGGGTTGCTAAGCATTTTCAAATGTGACTAAAAGAATGAAGAAGGCCCTCACCGGTTTGGCTCAGTGGTTATAGCATCGGCCTGTGGACTCAAGGGTCCGGGGTTCGATTCTGGTCAAGGGCATGTACATTGGTTGCGGGCATATCCCCAGTAGGGAGTATGCAGGAGACAACTAATTGATGTTTCTCTATCACCAATGTTTTTAACTCTCTATCCCTCTCCTTTTATCTCTGTAATACATCAATAAAATATATATTTTTTAAAAAGAATGAAGAAGGGTAAACGGTACCCGGGGCATGCAGAGTACATGTATAGCAACAAGCGGTGGCAGCAGCCATCGTGTTGTTTTAAGTCAGTAATAAACATAACAACAAACTTTGTGACCAAGGAAAGATTGCAGTTGCAGATTCTCTTTCCCCTGTTCCAAAGTGCCCCAGGGCTCCTCTGCCTACCTTTGATGAGCTCCGGCCGGTACGTCTTGCGTAGCTGCTCCAGGAAGCTGTTATAGAAGCTCTCTGCCTGCTCCGAGGGCATTGCCAGGTGGAAGTCGGGCTTGTTGCCCTTGAGGACACACTGGAGGGTGAACTGGCTGACACAGAGCACCTCGTACTGTTTGTCCATCACACTCTTCGACCAGTGCTTCCCACTGTCATCCTCAAACACACGGAGGTTTAAAATCTTCCGGACCCTAAGGGGAAAAATAGCAGTGAGAGCTAGCTAAAGAATCACAAGCCCCCCAATACATTTCATACCCCCAAATGTCACCAGCATCCTGCCAAACAAGAACATCATGCTGATCCCATCACTTACAGAAAGTGTGACCTTGAGCAAGTTACTTTTCTTCTCTGTGCCTCAGTTTCCTCATCTATAATAAGGGTAATAGTGGTCCTATCTCACAGGGTACTTTGGAGATTTCCTTTCTTTTTTTTTTTTTTTTTTTTTTTGTGTGTGTGTGTGTGTGTGTGTATGTGTGTGTGTGTGAGTCCCTCTAGCAGCCGGTGCCAGTTAGAACTGGAGCCAAGATGACAACCACCCATAATCAAAACATGGGTCTAATTCTAATTATTTATAGGAGAATTCAATCTTTACACTGGAGTAAATGGTACCCCATTTGTACATCCCTTCTTGGAGCTACTCAAAATGGAAAATTCAGCAAATACCCAGGAGAGAACTTAGTGTTACTACAAATACATAAAAATATCTGAAAGAAAAGAAAGAAACAAAAAGATCTGGAGAAAAATACTTTAATAACTATGTCACATGCTCCTTAAGTCCTATACGTGTGGATGACAAAGGACAGTCACCTTGGCAAGGAAGGCAGCTAGGTAACATGTATAAGATCAGATTTCAAGCATGACAAAGAACATTCTGCATGGAAGCTGAAATTCCACCAATGGAAAGCCGCCTTTTTGGATGTCGCTGAAGATATGTTCAAGGGCTCTACAAATAGTAATTCCCTGTCTCTTCAGATGGGTCCTCTCTGTAGTGGGCACTTTTCACCTCCTCCTCTCCTCAGTCTAGGTTTGTCTTCTGCTGAGTTAAATCTCTTAACCACCAAGGTTAACTCTCTAGAATGTCAGAGACATAAAAAGTTCAGACCCAGCCGAAACCGGTTTGGCTCAGTGGATAGAGCGTCAGCTTGCTGACCGAAAGGTCCCAGGTGGGTTCGATTCCGGTCAAGTGCATGTGCCTTGGTTGCAGGCACATCCCCAGGCGGGCGGGGGGTGCAAGAGGCAGCTGATTGATGTTTCTAACTCTCTATCCCTCTCTCTTCCTCGCTGTAAAAAAACAATAAAATATATTTTTAAAATAAATAAATAAATAAAAATAAAAATGCATTAACAGGGCCACATCATATTTCTTAAATTATAAAACAGAAACCATTCATAAGAAAAGAGGCTCAGCCCTAGCCGATTTGGCTCAGTGGATAGAGCGATGGCCTGTGGACTAAAGGGTCCCGGGTTTGATTCCGGTCAAGGGCACATGCCTGGTTTGTGGGCTCGATCACCAATGGGGGGTGTGCAGGAGGCAGCTGATCAGTGATTCTCTCTCATCATTGATGTTTCTATCTTTCTCTGAAATCAATAAAAATATATTTTTAAAAAAAGAAAAGAGATTCCGTGTTTAATGAAGAGACTAGTTCACAGAAGCAGCAGCAAATAGGGATGGAAGCTAAGTGGTACTCCTGCTCCGCTGCTCACTTAGTGGGTGACATTGACAGGTCACTCTTCCTCGTCTCCTCCTCTGAAACATGAAGATAACCATACTACATCGAATGTCAAACTGATAAAAGAACAAACTACTATAGAAGTTCCTAGTATGTGTATGTGTGTGCACATATATCCTATCTATAACCCTATATAATAAAAGTGTAATATGCTAAGTGTCTGACCGATGGGTCACCATTCAGTCGACCACCCTGGAGCCCTCCTGCAGTCCCCCCCTGGCTGGCCAGCCCCCATCTGCCCCAACTGGGACTGGGCAAGTGGGTCCCGATTGGCCCCCTGATTGCCGGCCAGACAGAGGGACCCCACCCATGCGTGACTTTGTGCACTGGGCCTCTAGTATGACACAACTGCCACATATTCAATTCGAAGAGCAATGACTTGCCCTAACCAGTTTGGCTCAGTGGATAGAGCATCGACCTGTGGACAGACTGAAGAGTCCTGGGTTTGATTCCAGTCAAGAGCATGTACCTCTGTTGCAGGCTCCTTCCCCCAGGCCCTGGTCAGGGCTGGTGCAGGAGTCAACCAATAGATGTGTTTCTCTCACATAGATATTTCTCTCTGTCTTTCCCTCTGTCAACCACTCTCTCTAAAAATCCTCAAGTGAGGATTTAAAAAAAAAAAAAAACAAAGAGCAATGACTTTGCTCTTTTGTTTGCAAAAAAGCAAACAAAGAGAAATTCATATCTTACATGTGCTCCAGTTCCTTCTGTGTATCTTCCAGAGAAATACCCAGCAACACACAGATGCCCCGTCCAATGGCACTTATCTGCTCTTCTCCAACTAGAAAGGAAACAAAAGATAAAAAAAGACTCAGAACCCTATAGGTGGCATGGAAGACTTTTAAATAACCACAGGAATGTTCAAATATCATACATACTTCTTATAACTTCTTTGGCAAAGTCAGCAGCTATTCAAAAATGAAAGGAGTTATGTAAATGCAGTAAGACAATCCTAATTTATGGCCATTCTGATTTTATATCTAGAATGAATGTGTCCTAAAGTAAACAACCACTAAGCAAGGTTTGAGGGCCACATTTTCATCTATGTGACCTTGGGATAAGACACCTGAAACTTTCTACGATGGAGTTTGTCAATCTATGAAAACAGGAATTTTCCTGCTCAGAGAATCTAGCTCAGCTATATTAATTCTCAGGAGATGCCTGCTTGTCTTGGAATCAGCAAATCTGGTAACACAATACATAGCACAAAATGGAAAACACATGTCATAAAATAAAGATATAATTTTTCTACTTACTCCAGAAAGGAGAAATATATTATACACAAAACCATGCTTTAAAAGTTTTAAGTCAGCAAACTATTATTTCCCAGTTTAGTACTAAAGTTGCATTCTAAGCCAATGATTTCCAGATCTTTTTAAATCATGCAACTCATTCATAAAAATAATCTCTGGCCGAAACCGGTTTAGCTCAGTGGATAGAGTGTTGGCCTTCGAACTGAAAGGTCCCAGGTTCAATTCCAGTCAAGGGCATGTACCTTGGTTGCGGGCACATCCCCAGTAGGGGGCGTGCAAGAGGCAGCTGATGGATGACACTCATCCATGTTTCTAACTCTATCCCTCTCTCTTCCTCTCTGTAAAAAATCAATAAAATATATTTTTAAAATAATAATAATAATAAAAAATAATAATAATAATAAAGACAATCTTTGAACATATATTCCAAGTCCAAACATTTGTGTATTTATTTATAGTTAAATGTACTCTCTACTACCAATAGTGTTGGCACAGGACTTAGGCCAAGATGCATCATTATGATGGAAAATTGAATCCTTCGTTCAAATACTGATCTTCATAATTTTCTAATCTTTTTGGTCAACTTTTGCCAAATCTCATTAGATTATTGCTGTTTTTTTACTTTATTGTGTACTGACCTAATGTTCCAGTTAGAAGAGGGGCAACTCTGCCATTTTCTTGCTTGCTTCTATTGGATAATAATATCTATAAATATACCTGACAAAGCCAGGCCAGCATAGCTCAGTGGTTAAGCATCGACCTATGAACCAGAAAGTCACGCAGTTCAATTTCTTGACAGGGCATATGCCTTGTTTCAGATTCGATCCCTAGTAGTGGACATGCAGGAGGCAGCCGATCAATGATTCTCTCTGATCATTGACCTTTCTATCTCTCTCTCCCTCTCCTTTCCTCTCTGAAATCAATAAAAATATATTTAAATAAATAAATAAATAGTATTTTCTTTTTTTCTATTTCAATAATTTTTTTTATTTTTCAATTACAGTTGACATACAATATTACATTAGTTTCAGGTGTATAACCTTGTGATTAAACATTCATAGTTAAACTTACAAAGTGACCACCCTGATAAATCTAGTACCTATCTGACATCACACATAGTTATTACAATATTATTGACTATATTCCTTACATTGTACTTTTCATCCCTATGATTATTTTGTAACTACAATTTTGTACCTCTTAATCCCTTCACCTTTTTCATCCATTCCTCCAACCCCTCTGGCAACCATCAAAATGTTCTTTATAGCCGAAACCGGTTTGACTCAGAGGATAGAGTGTCTGCCTACGGACTTACGGGTCCCGGGTTCGATTCCAGTTAAGGGCATGTGCCTTGGTTGCGGGCACATCCCCAGTGGAGGGTGTGCAGGAGACAACTGATCGATGTTTCTAACTCTCTATCTCCCTCCCTTCCTCTCTGTAAAAAAATCAATAAAATATATAAAGAAAATTTTCTTTATATCTACTGTATGAGACTGTTTCTGGTCTGTTTTGTTTTTTGATGTAAGTGAAATCATATGGCATTGATTTTCTCTATCTGACTTATTTTACTCAGCACAGTACCCTAGGTCCATCCATGATGTTGCAGATAGCAAGATCTCATTCAGTGGAGCCAGTCACATTTTTAAGGAATCAAAAAATCTCTTTCCATTACAATTCAACCAGAAGGCCTGGCTAACCCCAATGTCCCTCTAGCACTGACAGAATTCCATTTTATTAACACCGTCCCACAACTAACACTTATCTTTTTAATAGCAGGTAGGTTTATTTGCTTGTTGTTAACTAAAAACATATAATTTAAATAGTCAACTAAAATTAATCAAATTATTCAGCAAATTTCACAGAATACATGTTTTCAATATTCCAGAATGGAGAATTCGGAGAGAAAATATCAAAACTGAAATTCTCCAGCCGAAATCGGTTTGGCTCAGTGGTAGAGCGTAGGTCTGCGGACTGAAAGATCCCAGGTTCAATTCCGGTCAAGGGCATGAACATTGGTTGCGGGTTTGCGGGTAGGGGGTGTGCAGGAGGCGGCTGGTGGATGTTTCTTTCTCATCGACGTTTCTAGCTCTCTATCTCTCTCCCTTCCTCTCTGTAAAATATCAATAAAATATATATTTTTTAAAAAAACTGAAATTCTCCAAAGTTTAGTCATTGTTGATGATGACCACATAAAGCAAAAAATCTTCTCTTCTACGAATTATCCTAGTTTAGTGACTTTGAATATTAACTGAAATCTTTAAAAACTCTTTTAAAATTCCATAAATCCCTGTGTTGTTCTATTCCCTATTACTCCAGGGCCATATCCAAAACCAGTTACCAGAAGAGCTTAAACATCATTAGGCAGAGTTGAAAAATTGAATCTCAGATCTAAACACCTGTATGTAGCTTTGCTGGATCCGGTTGTTTCTTTAGGGAATGTTGTTGTTTTGTTCTGAGATTTATATTTTTTGCAGACACTAGAACACCTATTTGGTACACAGACTGGCTTGAAGACTACCTGGACTTACACTGGACTGAAATAATATCATAATCCTGCCAATAAAAGTAGAAAAGGCTATTTTTTTTAAAATCTAAAATTATTCATTCCATTTTTTAAAAAATACCTGTATTATCTTGGTTTGAGTTTTCAGAACACCTACGCTACCTACATGAGTCACCTGGAGCCGGTTAACGGTGATGAACATTAATCGCTGTACAAATCAGACTTCAGTGATCACGGGACGACTAATGGCTGGGTGACGAGCCCCACAAGAAATCGGAGGGGAAGAGAAACATTTCACCCTGAACTCCTGAGATTCCGACCCCTTCCTTGCCCGCAGGGTCCTGGGAGGGAGGAGGAGGAGGTCCTGCGGCAGGAAACGCTCCGGAGCTAGCCGGGGCTGTCAGGTGGGTCCGCGCGGCTGTCAGGACTCCGCCGGAACCCACGGCTCCCCGCCTCGGGGCGAGTCCGCCCCACGGAGACCAGGCCGTGTGGGAACTGGGGGGGGGGGTGAGGAACTTAAAACAGCTTGTGGGAAAGGAGGGGTCCTTGCTCCGGAAGTGCTCCCCACGCGTCTGGGCACTGCTCCACGGAAGAACGGGCCGCGGGGATTCCCGGAGGCTCGGCCCCTCCCTCCGCACGCAGGACCAAAATAAAGAGCATAAGGCGCGTCTGCCCTGAACCCAACGAGGAGATCCTGCAGCCAGGGGCGCGCGGGGCCCCCGCAGGCACAGGGCCAGCCACCTGGGACCCGAGCCCGGCCGGGGTGCGAGCTCGCGGGCACAGGGTGTGACGGGTCGCCCCGGGGACCGCGCGGGGGAACCGGCGGCGGGGCGGCCGGGACTGCCGGCGCGGGGTCAGGGGCGGCTCCTCCCGGCCCGGCCCCGCCCGACTGACCTGTGACGCTGGCCCGGGTGACGCGCTGCACCACGGCTCTCATGGCGGCGGCGGCGGCGGCAGGGGCGAGTCGGGTCGCAGCCGCTCCTCCCGGCTTCACCACTCTGCGAGCCGCTCCGCGGCCTGCGCCCTCTACCGGTGACACTGGGAAGTGCGCCCGCGGCCCTGGAAGGCCAGGTCGGGGCCGGCCGGCGGGGGTCGGCCACGCCCTCCACCGATTGGTCCCGCCCATGCCGGCCACGCCCACCCGCGGCCTCCCTGTGACCCGGCCGATCCGGGGGCAGGACCCGCCCCCTGCTCGGTGGGGCTCCGCTCTCAGCTGGGCCCCGCCCCGCCCACCTCGGGTCCCCAACCAAAACCCAGACGCAGCTCTGCCCGGACCGGTTTCTGCCCGTTTCCTCTCACTTCCCCAGGCCTAAGAGACCTCATTCCTAAATCCCAGCTGTGTCCAGGATCCCAATTCTAATTGTATTCCCTTTTCCTCTTTGCCATCCCTCCGCGCAAGTGTCCTCCCAAATTGTTTCTCCCCGTCTTCCTGACTCAGTGGCTTCTCAGAAAGCAGACAGGAGCTGCTGCCCAAAATAGCCATTTAACTATTTAAGTAGTCTTTTGACTTAACCCTATCCTGGCAGCACAGAGATGTATACTGTAATTTTGTGATAATAATTCGTCCTCTAATTCAAATACTAGCCCACCCCACCCCCAGATGCAAAAGTGCTTAGAAATTATCTAATAATCACCCTAACAAATTATTATCACTGATGAAAATAAGTGCCTCTAAATGTGTCTTCTTACAGTCCTCTAATAAATAGCATTGGTGGGTGTAGACTATGAGCTTCAGGACAAGCTACCCCAAAACATCGCACCTTGGCATATTGAGCATTTAAAGCTGGAATCTGAGAAAACAAGCGGGAAAGTCACTCAGACCTCCCCCTGAACTTTCTCTCCTGGAACAGATCATAAACACCTCATGTGAGAGGCGCCACCCTATATTTGGAGGAAGAACAAACAGGCCTTGCTGGGTCTCCCCCGATTTATGACAGTTCTCTCATATTACTTATTCCCCACAACTGCCCACTCTTCATCAAACTTAGCATAAAAATACTCAGGTCTAACTGTCTCTTCAGCTCACCGTTTCCTTATGAAGACTCCCATGTCCTGTATTGATCAATTCAGTCACATGTAAAACAAATAAATGTATATTATATGCTTTTCTCCTTTTCATCTGTCTTTATCAGTTTAATTTTCAGACCCACCCAGGGACCTTATGAATGTTGAGGGAAACTTTTTCTCCTCCTATAAGGTAATGCATTCAAATAAAGAACAAGGCAAGTCATTTGGCCAGAAAAGAATACAAACTAGTATTCTTGAATGTTTACATATACACTAAATTATCTTAATGAAGTGGCCAAAGTTAATCTCATCAGTAATGAGAAACACATCATATGCTCCCTGATATTGCACTGAGAAAGACACGACATCAGTTTTGTGGCATTTCTGCCAAAAATTTGTAATCTGTGTGGGAAGGGAAAAACTTTCCTTTACCCTCAAGGTTCTTTCAGCTGGTCCCGTGGTGGGCAAACTGCAGCTCACGAGCCACATGTGGCTCTTTGGCCCCTTGAGTGTGGCTCTTCCACAAAATACCATGGCCTAGGCAAGTCTATTTTGAAGAAGTGGCGTTAGAAGAAGTTTAAATATATTTTTATTCATATTTTAACAAAGAGGAAGGGAGAGAGATAGAGAGCTAGAAACGTCGATGAGAGAGAAACACCGACCAGCTGCCTCTTGCACACCCCCCACCGGGGATGTGCCCGCAACCAATGTACATGCCCTTGAAATTTGGCTCTCTCGCCGAAACTGGTTTGGCTCAGTGGATAGAGCGTCGGACTGCAGAGTGAAGGGTCCCGGGTTCGATTCTGGTCAAGGGCATGTACCTTGGTTGCAGGCACATCTCCGGGGGTGGGGGGTGCAGGAGGCAGATGGTCAATGTTTCTCTCTCATGGATGTTTCTAACTCTCTATCCCTCTTCCTTCCTCTCTGTAAAAAAATCAATAAAAATTTAAAAAGCAGACTATAATCTGTTTCTGACTTCTGAAGGCAGGCAATTGAGAAGACGTCTAAATATGCCTGGAATCTTCTTCAGACTGAGTGAGGACAGGTAGTTCCAGCCTGATAGCCTCTCCTGGTCTGCAGTATGAATGTCTCTGGTGATCTTTCCGTGATAGGGAGAATGCCTGTCTATGTATGAGCTGTGGTGATTTCTCTGAACTCTATTACCAAGTTCTCCATCTTCAGCTTACATGGCCCCAGAAAAGGACAGTTTCAGTCCTCAATGATTCCAAGTCAAAGGATGAAAGAAAAATTGGAAACGTTCGTTTGGAGAGTCTTAGGCAGATGTTGGAGGGATCTAGGAAAATTGAAGATCCAGTCCATTTACAAGAAGGAAACAAAAAACTCAAAAAATAATGAACAGCATCAGAATGTAATATCCACAAATGTATATCATAGTTTCTATTGAAACATGATTTTTATTCTAAGATCATTATTTTTACCAAAGATAGCCAAGCTAAGTTTAATTTATTTGCAAAATAAGTCATTTCAATAAACTTGGCCTGATTTATAAGTCCAGCAAGAATAGTAATTAAGCCAAAACCGGTTTGGCTCAGTGGTAGAGCTTCGGTCTGCGGACTGAAAGGTCCCGGGTTTGATCCTGGTCAAGGGCATGTACCTTGGTTGCGGGCACATCCCCAGTAGGGGGTGTGCAAGAGGCAGCTGGTCGATGTTTCTCTCTCTCTCTTTTTTTTATTTTTTTTTATTTTGCCAGGAAATATTTTATTGACAACCAGGGACACAGCCATGAGAGAGGGAAGTACACAGGACTGCAAACTAAAACCCAACGGCCAGCGGGGGCCATTGGGGACAGGAACACTGCATCCTGGGGTCCTCACAGTCTCCTACCCTTAGACACACAAGACTGGACATCCAGGAGAGGGGGCAGTGACTCTGGTGTCCCAGAAAGTGATGGGACATATGATGCCTCATTACAAGAGACAGGGCAAGGAGGTAAAATGGAAAGAGGGTCCATCACTGCCTAAAACCACCTCCTCCTTTTAGAGCCAACACCAGGTGGAGGACTGAGCCACCTAGGATTTTATAATCAGCTGCTGTCTTCTCATCATTCATCTGTTTGCCGCTGTAGATGAGCCGCTGCTGCTGTGGGGGGATTCCCTCTTTCTCTTCCACACGTTCCTTGATTCTTTCCACCTTATCTGTGGGTTCAATGTCAATCTCAATCTCCTTTCCGGTCAGCGTCTTCACTTTAATTAGCATCTTCTTCCAATATTGGGTCTGCACACAGATAAGTTGCTGCTTCTACCGCTGCGGTGGCTGCCGCCGCTCCCCGGCACTCTGTCGGTGGGAGTCACTTCCGATGTTTCTCTCTCATCGACATTTCTAGCTCTCTATCTCTCTCCCTTCCTCTCTGTAAAATATCAATAAAATATATTTTTTTTAAAAAAGAGAATAGTAATTAAGCCGAAACCGGTTTGGCTCAGTGGATAGAGCGTCAGTCTGCAGACTGAAAAGTCCCAGGTTTGATTCCGGTCAAGGGCATGTACATTGGTTGCGGGCACATCCCTAGTGGGGGGTGTGCAAGAGGCAGCTGGTCGATGTTTCTTTCTCATCGATGTTTCTAGCTCTCTATTCCTCTCCCTTCCTCTCTGTGAAAAATCAATTATATATATATATATATATATATATATATATATATATATATAGAATAGTAATTAAGCAGAAAGTCTTTCTTAAATCTGCTGTGCTGGAATTTTCCATAAGAAATCTTCAGATTGAACTTAAAAAGGCCTCTTAAGGCCCGAAAAGCCATGTCAAGAACTTGCCATCAGACCTTGCCTGCAATACGTATAGATTTGGGTGCGTTCCTTTTCTCAAACTCCTCAAAATATCCTGAAGCTTCTGTAGCTGCTAAGAAATGACATTCTTACCAAAACCAGTTTGGCTCAGTGGATGGAGCATCGGCCTGCAGACTCGGGGGTCCCGGGTTCGATTCTGGTCAGGGGCATGTGCCTTGGTTGCGGGTGCATCTCCAGTGTGGGGTGTGCAGGAGGCAGCTGGTCAATGATTCTCTCTCATCGATGTTTCTAACTCTCTATCCCTCTCTCTTCCTTTCTGTAAAAAATCAATAAAATATATTTAAAAAGAGAAAAGAAATGACATTCTTTACTCACTTCCTAAGGTTGCTGATGAACTATGCCAATATTTCAAAGGGCTTTTATTGGCTTCTGTCAGTCAATATTAAAGCTGTCTGGTCATATCTGAGTCTATGCATGTCTCTCTCAAATACGACATTCCAGTCAAATCCTTCATATATAACTGTCTTCTGTTATAAGAACAGATTTTTATTGAACTTGTGCAAATAACAATATTGCCATGAAAATGAGAACACTCCCTGAGAATTTCCGAATTCTGGGGGAATCAAGTAAAGAGAAAAGGACACATATTTCTATTCTGTTTATAAAGGTATAGTTTACCATATTGCTCTAAGTCATGGCTAGCTTTAGAAAATTGGTTTCTTATACCTGAAAAAATAATCCAGCAATATTTCTAACAAAAAGTTATAAATATTGTAACCATTCTCATCAGTTAATTTAGCCCCATGTAATTAAAATTTCTGCTTGATTCAGTTTTTCCATTAGTTCTCTCAATCTTGCCTGATAACTAAGTAATAGGGTCAGTAATAATCCCAAGTGTTCAGGTCTGTCCATCAAAGTTCATTATGATTTATGCTCGGCTGGTGCCCACCCATGAAGGAAGGGGTCCCGGGTTTGTTTTGGGTCAGAGCACATGCCTGAGTTGTGAGCTCAATCCCCCATAAGGGGATTGCAGGGGACAGCTGATCCATGTCTCTTTCTCATCATTGATACTTCTATCTCTCTCCCTTTCTCTCTCTCTAAAATCAATAATTTTAAAAAAAATTCATGTGATTTGCTCAGAGATTGTTGAAGGCATACACTAAGTGGGAAATACATTTTCAAACACTGTCTTTCCTACTGTGAGGGTGTCAGCCTTTCGGTAGGGGAAGGCTTTAACCCATCTGGGAAACACACACCAGGAGCATATCGGTAACCCATACTGAATAGCAGCTGAATAAAGTCCAGTTTAAAAGTACTACGGTGGTCCCAGCGGGTTTGGCTCAGTGGACGGAACGTCAGCCGGTGGACTGTCAGCCTGATTCCAGTCAAGGGCAGTTCCTCGGTGGGTAGGGCGAGTGCAGGAGGCAACCAATGTGTGCCTTCACATCCATGTGTCTCTGTCATATAGATGTTTCTCTCTCTGTCTCTCCCCTCCCTCCCACTCTGTCTAACAATCGATGGGAAAGTATCCTTGAGTGAGGGCTAACAACAACAGAAAAGTACTATGGTAAAGAAGAAATGCAATAAGAGAAAAGGGGGGGGAAATGGGATTTGACAGAAACCTGAAAAAAATCAAGCAGCCCATCTTGGGTTTTCCATAGACTGTCCACTTAATTCACAGCCATTGTTTACCTTTATAATATACCCTGAAAGTTTATCTAAGGTGACCAGATTTTAACATTGGTAAAGCAGGTGGGGGGGGGTTCTTGATTAAAAATTTGGTCTATATGGAGCAACAAAAATTTTCATAGAATGCAAAAATAGTATTGTAATATATTTTTTAAAATTTCAACATAAGTACAATTTGCAAATATAATAAATAAATAAAAATTATATGTCACTTTCAAGGCCGGCGCTAGAATTTTTGCCGCCACTATAAATAATACGAATACTGTCTGCTAAATTCAAGAAAATTTATGTATTTATGAAATAAATAAATAAATTACTTACCTAAATTATCTGAATAGCTGATTTGTAACGACATCACTTGTTTAACTAGCTTACTAGCACACAGTACAATGTGTATCGTCTGAGAGACAGTTACAAAATGTTTTCGTCGTTGTCAATCCCCAAAAATGCCATTGTTCTGGAGAGCATTATGCTGAGTGAAATAGGCCAGTCAGAGAAAGATAAATATCACACGATCTCACTCATTTGTGGAATATAATGAACAAGATAAACTGATGAACAAAAATAGACCTAGAAACATAGAGATATCGAACAGACTGTCCAACCTCAGAGGGAAGATGGGGGGCTGGGGGTGGATAAGAGATCAACCAAAGGACTTTTATGCATGCATATAAGCATAACCCATGGACACAGACAGTAGGGGAGTGAGGGCATGTCCTAGGGGATGGGAATTGCTGGGGGTAGATATAAGGGGGTGGGGGGAGAGACATATGTAATACTTTAAACAATAAAGAATTAAAAAATAAAACACTCATAAAAAAATGCCATTGTTCATTAAGTCTAAGGTGACCAGACATCCCGCTTTTGGCGGGACAGTCCCGATTTTAAACAATTTGTCCCAAGTCCCAAGGCATTTTAAAACAGTCCCGTTTTGCTGAAACCGGTTTGGCTCAGTGGATAGAGCGTTGGCCTGCGGGCTAAAGGGTCCCAGGTTCGACTCCAGTCGGGGGCATGTACCTTGGTTGCGGGCACATCCCCAGTGAGGGGTGTGCAGGAGGCAGCTGATCAATGATTCTCTCTCATTGATGTTTCTAACGCTCTGTCCCTCTCTCTTTCTCTCTGTAAAAAATCAATAAAATATATTTTAAAAAAATAAAACAGTCCCGATTTTAAGTTTTAAATTTTAGCCGAAACCGGTTTGGCTCAGTGGATAGAGAATCAGCCTGCAGACTGAAAGGTCCCAGGTTCCATTCCGGTCAAGGGCAGGTACCTTGGTTGCAGGCACATCCCCAGTAGGGGGCGTGCAAGAGCCAGCTGATCCATGATTCTCTCATCAATCCCTATCCCTCTATCCCTCTCTCTTCCTCTCTGTAAGAAATCAATTAAATATATATATTTAAAAAGAAATTAGTAAAATGATATTTTTTAAATTAAATTTTAAATCGGGACTGTTTTAAAACTCGCGGGATGCGGGACAAATTGTTAAAAATCGGGACTGTCCCGCCAAAAGCGGGACGTCTGGTCACCTTAAGTCCAAACAATGGTGGTCGAATTCTAACAACTGATCAAAACTGCGAACTTTGATAAGCAGTTTTCGATAATCAGTTCTCAACAATTATTTATTATTATTAAAGTTTAGCATTATAAAATGAACAAAAATAATATAAAACTCATATCCTCGCTAAATACCCACATGGCCGCTGAAACCCGTATATTCCCTTCCCGTTCTCCCGCCGCTCCCTAGCCTGTCGTGCATTCTTTCCAAAAACCGGGACTTTTTTAAAACGCAGGGGGACGAGGGACAAATTGTTAAAAATCAGGACTGCCCCACCCAAAGCGGGACGTCTGGTCACCTTAAGCTTATCGCCACTTTAAAACCAGTAAAAACGCCACGGGAAAATTTGCATATATGTAGATGACGCAAGACGGAAAAAATGATACTCAAGAGTAAATTCAAGCTGAAAAGGAGTAACTTGAAATTTTTCTTCCACTTATATGTTCTGAAAATGAGATGACTGTTTGCAGAATAAGCTTTGACGATTTTTATTCAAACACCGAAACTAGCCACCGTCAGTGAAATAGGAGTGGCTTTTACCCGAGGTCTGTGCTACGAGGTTGCTGGCTAACTCTCTCTCACCCGATTTGGGTATCTCTCTCTCTTCCCAATTTTTTTTTGGGAGGCAACCAAAATTTTTGGTGGCCTTGCCTCGGCAAGGCTTACTCGTAAACTGGTTAAAGAAAAGAAAGGAAAAAAGAAGAAATGACTGCTTAGCAGTGTTTTATAAAGTGTTAGGTCTTGTGCTGTGTGCTAGTGACTTACAATGCGCTTAACTGACCTATCAGTTACACTAGTGGTGGTCAACAGTTATTTCACCATTATTGTTCCTTCTTTCTCCTCCTTAATCTCTGGGTTATAGTGTGTTTTTTTTCTGTTTTCTTTAACAAGAGTATTCCTTATAATATACTTACATGCATAGTTCATGGACAGTGCCAGTAGGTTAGTGAAGACCTGAAGGAGGGGCTGGGAAGAGGAGACTGGAGGGGTGTAAAAGAGGCGGGGGCGGGGGCGGGGGCGGGGGCGGGGGCGGGGGGGGGGAGAGTAAGTGGGAGATATATGTGATGCCATCAACAATAAAAATACCCGAAACCGGTTTGGCTCAGTGGATAGAGCTTTGGCCTGCTGACTGAAAGGTCCCGATTTCGATTCCGGTCAAGGGCATGTACCTTGGTTGCCGGCACATCCCCAGTAGGGGGTGTGCAAGAGGCAGCTGATCAATGTTTTTCCCTCATTGATGTTTCTAACTCTCTCTCTCTTCCTCTCTGTAAAAAAAAAAAAAAAAATATATATATATATATATATATATATATATATATATATATATATATTTAAAACAAAACTAGAGAACATAAACTAATGAACAAAAACAGATGCAGAGACAGAGAATCATCTTTCAGACAGTCAAACCTCAGAGGGAAGGTAGGGGAGGGTTGGGGGTAAGAGGGAGAAATCAACCAAAGGACTTGTATGCATGCATGTAAGCCTAACCAATAGACGCAGACACCAGGAGGGTTGAGGGCATGAGTTGGGGGTGGGGGTGGGGTGGATAAGGACACCTATGTAATACCTTAATCATAAAGAAAAAGAATATGTATTTTTATTTTTCAAATTCATGCACCAGAAGGGTCCCTCGGCCTGGCCTATGGGATCTGGTAAAAACTGGCTCTCAGACACCCCAAGGGGTCCTGGATTGCTAGAAGGCGCAGGCCAGGCAGAGCCCCACTGGTGCATGATTTGGGTGGGGAGGGATGCGGGAGATTGGCTAGCCAGGGAGGGACCTTGATAGGGCTTCAGGGTATGTCCTGCCCTTCTAACTCAGTCTTGATAGGCTTACCTCAGCATCAAGCTAACCTACTAGTCTGAGCTTCTGCTCCCTAGTGGTCAGTGCATGTCATAGCGGTTGAGCTGCCTTAGCATATCATTAGCATAGTATGCTTTGATTGGTTGAACAGATGACTAGATGACTGACATTTAGCATATTAAGCTTTTATTATATAGGTTGCTTCCCATGCAACTTATACCAAACTAGAGGCCCAGTGCATGAAATTTGTGCATGGGTAAGGTCCCTGGGCCTGACTGGCGATCAGAGCTGACCTGTGGGGCAATCATCAGGACAATTAAGAGTACCCCCTTCCTGCACCTTTTCTCTCTCCCCCCCTCCCCCCCCCGCCTTGGTTGGCATGGGGCCTGCCTGCAGGCAGCTCCTGCATTGAGCATCTGCCCCCTGGTGGTCAGTAAACGTCATAGTGATCAGTCATTCCACTGGTTGTTCCACCATTTGATTTGCATATTAGGCTTTTATTATATAGGATAAGCCAAATTTGTTTCAATTTCTTTTTGTAAAAAGAGAAAACAAACCTTTTGAGGTGTCCGAAGGCCCTTCCAGGTCAAGACTCTGTATTTTGAATGTGGGAGGATGTCAAAATATCTCAAAAAGTTTGAACATTTGATTAAATAGGATCAATAAGTTATTATGAAGCAATACTTAATTATCCATTTAACCTAAGTGACGATAAAAAATTTCAAAGACAGCCGAAACCGGTTTGGCTCAGTGGATAGGGCATTGGCCTGTGGACTGAAAGGTCCCAGGTTGGATTCTGGTCAAGGGCATGTACCTTGGTTCCAGACACATCCCCAGTAGGGGGTGTGCAAGAGGCAGCTGATTGATGATTCTCTCTCATCGATGTTTCTAACTATCCCTCTCTCTTCCTCTCTGTAAAAAATCAATAAAATATATATTTTTAAAAGAATTTCAAAGACAAATTTAGTACCTTACATAATTTTTAGCAAAACTTGGTTCTTTCACATGGACCACAGTGTGGTGACTCGGGGGTGGGGAGATGGGGAACACAAGAGGGTATAGTGGGGTAAATGGTGATGGACGGAGACTTGACTTGGGGTGGTGCACATATAATAGAGTACAGATGATGTGCTGTAGAACTGTGCACCTGAAGCCTGTATAGTTGTGTTAACCTGTGTCACCCCAATTATTCCAATTTTTTTTTTAAGCGTAGCTCCTGCCTGACTGATGTGGCTCAGTGGTTGAGCTTCAACCTATGCACAAAAGGTCATAGTTCAATTCTCCATTCCCAGTCAGAGCACATGCCCAGGTTGTGGGCTCAATGCCCAAAAGGGGACATGCAGGAGGCAGATGATCAGGGATTCTCTCTCATCATTGATGTTTCTGTCTCCTTCCTCTCTGAAATCAACCAAAATATATATTTTTTAAAAGCAAAAAGTAGGCAAACCTACATTCAGTAAGAAACGTTTCAGTACTTTATATTATTTGGAAATGATCTAGACATTGAATGAATATCCGTAATTTAATTTAGCTAGCAAATCTTTACAGTTACCAAATTACCAGACTTGGGAAACCACTTTTAAGTACACCTCTGTTGACATAAAAATGTCCAAATTTGTAGAAAACATTAATTTTATTAGATGCCCTGTACAGGTTGCTCAGCTGTTTAGAGCATCATCCCGATACACAGAAGTTGTAGGTTTAATCCTCAGTCAGGGAATATACAAGAGTCAACCAATGAGTGCATGAAGAAGTGACACAAATCAATGTGTTTTTTCTCTCCCTTCCTCTCTCTAAAATCAAAACAAAACGAATATATTAGAATTTATTTTATCCAGAGGCAGGCAGGTTCAATGAGTGGCTGGCTGCATTCCAGTTCGTGGTGGCAGGCCTTCCTAGGCCTACAACATGACTTGCTTTAATTCTGAGGTATCCAAACACAATTTTTGATAAATATTCCTTAAGTTAAGCCCACTAGTTACTTGCAACCAAAAGACCAGTGCAGCACTCCGGGACAGGAACCATGTTGTCCCAACTTTGTACTTACTCCGTGTCTAGAATATTGGTAGTCATAGTTAGGATTTAATCCATACCTGCTTTGGTCCTAAAGAACAGATGGAGCCTATTTAATTCATAACATCCTTACCAAGTACCCAACAGTATCCAAAGCGTGGCTATAAATTCCATATTGAATATGGAGATTTGCTGAACCTAACCTTAAATGGATCACTAAAACTGTGTCTGACAGCAACCTATATAATGAAGAGGTAATATAATATGCAAATTGGCGCTCATGCCATCACAAGATGGCTACCTACAACCAAGCCAGCAGGGGGGTTAGTGAGAGATGACCAAATGACTGAACAGTAGTCTGCGTGGGGTGACCAGGCCAGCAGGGGGGGCAGTTAGGGATGACCAGGCTGGCAGAAGGGAGCAGTTGGAGGCGACCAGGCCAGCAAGAGTGCAGTAAGGGGTGACCAGGGAGGCAGGCAGGTGAGCAATTAGGAGCCAGTAGTTCAGGATTGTGAGAGGGATATCCAACTGCAGGTTTGGGCCCAATCCCCGGGATCCTGGATTGGAGAGAGTGCATGCTGGGCTGAAGGGAACCTGCCCCATGCACGAATTTCATGCACCAGGCCTCTAGTAAAATAAATATAAAGGTCATGAACTAGTTTCAGAAAGCAAGCACATGGAAGCTCTATGTAAAATTTCACTTCAACCCTTCACTCATGTTAAGTATAGAGGAACACTTCTTGAATAGTCCAGTTTACTTTTCCTCAAGGAAATATTTACTGCATATTACTAGTGATCATATTTTACATAAAAGATTAAAGGTATACACTTTCCAAAAACATAAAATTGAAATCAAGGCATCTATCACATTTACATGCTGAAACAAAGTCCTGGTTTTCGGAATCCAGCAGTCAGTCATGATTCTGGCCCTGGGCCACCAGTCCATGATTTCCAATAGTTGATGATCTTGTCAGTGATTGGAACAAAATCTTCTTTATATGTGACAATCGTTTCCACGTAAAACCCTTTTGGGGCCTCAGTTACTTCATTCCTTAGGTCTAATTCATCACCTTTGAAAAATATGGAACACATGAATTATTAACTTTTAACTTAAGGAACAGTCACTAAAATTATTTAGTCAAGGTTTAGAAATAAAACAAAATAAGAATTACTTGACTCAGGGCTTTCATATGTTGAGACATCTTTTTGTTCTACTTCATCACCTTAAAAAAAAAAACAGCTGAATTATTAACTCTAATTTAAATAGCAGTCATGTAAACTATCAGTAAAGTCTTATAAATAAAATAATTACCCCCACCCCCCATCAGATTCCTGACACCATTTTCTTTCTGTAAAAAAGAAAAATAAATAAAACATGACCACTATAGACAATGAAATGGTTACACTTTATATTTGGTTGGACATGTATAATCTAGCCACTGATAATCTTCATCACCAAATATAATTTTCAGCAGTTTACACATCTCAGCTTTACCAAGATGTACTTAACGTATCATACAATTATTCCTTTAAAATGTAACACGGCCCTAGCTGGTGTTGTTAAGTGGTTAGAGCCTCTGCCCAGCACTGAAGGGTCTGTCAAGGGCATCTACTTAGGTTGTAGGTTTGACCCAGCCCTGGTGGCCCGGGGAGGCAACCAATTGATGTGTTTTTCTCTCTCTCTGCCCTCCCTTCCACTCTAAAAATCAATGGAAAAAATATCCTCAGGTTAATATTAAAAAAGAATAAGTAATCCTAGCCAGTTTGGGTCAGTGGTTAGAGTGTCAGCCTGTGGACTGAAGGGTCCCAGTCAAGGACACATACCTTGCTTGCAGGCTCCCTGGCCACAGGGGGCAACCAATGAAGGTGGATCACTGAGCATTGACCAATGAACCAGGAGGTCACAATTGGATTCCCAGTCAGGGCACGCGCTCTGGTTGCAGCCTCCATCCTCAGTGGAGGGTGTAAAGGGAGGCAGCCAATCAATGATTCTTATCACTAAATGTTTCTCTCCCTCTCCCTTCCTCTCTGAAATCAATAAAATATACTTTTAAATAAATTAAAAACCAGTGGGAAAATATCCTTGGGTGAGGATTAACAAAAAATTAAAATAGTAATACAGTAAAATAAAATGTAACATTAGTTTTCAGTACATTCAGATATGTGGAACCTACACTACGGTTAAATTTACAATATTTTCACCCACAAAAATAAACCCCATACTCTTTGCTATCACTCCTCCCATTCAACCACACGCAAGCAACCCGATATCTATTAGCAGTACAGATTTCCAAGACGTTTTTAAAGCTAAGGGATCTCCTTTCTGATAAGAGTTTTTAAAAATTTCTTGATTTCAGAAAGGGAGAGATAGAGACAGCAATGATGAGAATCATTGATAGGCTGCCCCCTACTGGGGATCGAGCCTGCAAACCCTGCACGAATCCTCGACGAGAATCCGAAACGGACCTTTCAGTCCGCAGGCCTTTGTTCTGTCCACGGAGCCAAACCAGCCAGGGCTCTGGTAAGGCTTTCATATTGCTTGGCTGGTGTAAGGGCTGGAATTGTCTGCTCGCCAAATGCGACAAAGGGCTAATGTGTCAGAAGCAACAGTGTCCAGCGCCTGAAAACTCCCTCTTTAACACTGATCCTTCAAATTCTTAGTATTAAGGCACGGCCTCATTCAAAAACATAAGATTTGATCATTTAAAATGCAGCTCCCAGCACACTCCATTAAGCCGAATGGCGCTAAACCACCGTTCCCAAGGTTTTTTTTGTTTTTTAAAAACATATATTTTATTGATTTTTTTACAGAGAGGAAGAGAGAGGGACAGAGAGCCAAAAACATCGACCCGCACAATCCCCACCAGGGATGCGCCCGCAGCCAATGTGCATGCCCTTGACCGGAATCGAACCTGGGACCCTTCAGTCCGCAGACCGACGCTCTACCACTGAGCCAAACCGGTTCCGGCCGTTCCCAAGATTTGTAGAAGCTATTTAGGTGCAGGCGCACAGCGAAGCTGCTCCCATGACCCCTGCGCGAGCCCCACGGAAGGCTGCGCCTCCGGCGGAAGGTCTTGCGGGAGAGCCGTACCTAATGCCTTGCTCTTTTTGCGGCCGGAGAAAATCAAGGCGCCCAACACGGTCCAGGTGCCCAAAGCGTACACAGTGGACATGCGCCGGTACCAAGCCGAGGCCTGGTCCGGACGCATGGCGCCGCCAGAGGAAGGAAAGTCCTGTTCAAGGCTCGGGGGCGTAGGCGGGACTTCCGGTCAGCGCGTTGTCGCAGCCGCCGCTTCCTCCAATGGGGAGCGGGCCCCGATGCATCCTGGGGCGTGTAGTCCGGCGAGCCGCGCCCGGGATTGGGCTCCGGTCGGTGGAGGAGCTTTGGTTCCGGTGCCTCGCTGCGAACGCACGACCTTGCAGGCCAAGTGACCTACTAAAATGAGCATGTCTGAGCAAACTTCTCACTTGCAAATGGGTAACGTTTGCTTTAACAGGCCTCAGAAGGTATTTTCAAAAGGTTAGTTCCATTCCTCCTCCAGCTCGGATTTGCGAGGATAGCGCCAGCCCCCCCTGACCCCCTCCCCCAACTCATCTTCCCTGTTTTCCTTTCTGAAACCCCCAGTGGGTGAGCGTTGAGTTCCCCTACGTCCAAGCTAATCCCTCCACTAGACCCTGGGCCTATTCTTTACTCCCTCCTCTGGAGCCTTTCCCATAAATTACACCCTAATGCTCCACCACCTCCCACAATTTTCATTTAGTTTTTGCTCTTCCTCATACAAATCAGCCCGTGTCTGAAAAACAAACCATCTGCCCAGGCTGGGGTGGCTCGGTGGGGCGGCATCTCGTGCGCAGAAGGAAAGGCTGCCAGCTCCGTTCCCTGTGGGTTCCCGGCGGACTCCTGCCTGGTTTGTGGGGGTTCCCCGGTGGGGAGAGTGTAGGGGGCAGTGGATGGATGTTTCCCCCTCTCCCCCTCCCTCTAAAAAAAAAATCTTTTAAAAAATCCCCTTTAACTGTTCATCTTCGGCTTTTCTCTCACCCATGCATTTCCTCAAAGCATCCCCTACCCCTGCTCGAACAGACCGAACAACTTGAGAGCCAAAGCGCTGTGCTCGCCGGAGTGGACCCGCTAAACAGCCTTGCTCCTTTGCAGCCCCATCAGTAGTCCATTTCCAAAGCATCTGGCCCACTGACCCCACCTGCTCCTTCCTCTTGGGGCTTCAAAGCCTTTTCTTCGGTACCTCCGAGGCCTCCGGGGCTCTCTCTACTTTGCCCATCCTAGAAACTGATGTTTGGACACCCCCCAAGTTTAACTGAATGGATCATAGGCTAAAATTTGAAGCTAAAACTATAAACGGGGGAGAAAAAAAAACTTAGAGAAAAAAAATCGTTGCCACCTTGGGATAGTTTTTACGTTTCTTAGCACAAGATATAAAAACAAGGGGAGGAGGGAGGAAGCTGGCGGCCGGCGGGTCTGGAATGAGAATGAGAATGAGAGGGAGGGAGCGGGAGGGCCGTGGGGGGGACAGTTCGAAGGCGAGGGAGCCGGGGGGGGGGGGGGGGGGCAGGCGTTGGGGCTCTCGGGGCCAAAAAACCTAAGGCACCCCCGACCCCCGCCCGCCTGCCCGCCTTGGCTCGCAGGCCGCCGCCATCTTCAAGGGCTTGCAAGGTCCTCCTTGGGAGGAGCCTGCCCAGCCCCGCCGCCTACCGGACCCACCGAGGCCTGAGCCCATGGCGCACACACGCACACCCGGAATCCGGACACCCCCGCCACGAAATCCGCTGGCCCCAAGGACAAAATATACCAAATATATATATTTCCTAGACAGAATTTTATGAGCAACTTGTTCCAGCAAAAGCCACAGTAAAATTTGCATATACGTAAGTACAAGTGCAGGACGGGAAAAACATGATATTCAAGAAAAAAAATCCAAGCCGAAAAAAGGAGTAACTTAAATTTTGCTTCCAATTTATATGTTGTGAATATGAGCCTTCTGTTTACAGAATATGCTGGAAATTTTTTGATTCAAGCGCTGAATCTAGCCACTGTCAGCGAAATAGGGGTTGCTTTTCTCCAAGGGGTGCTTTACAAGGTAGACAGCTATCTCTCTCCCAATGTTTTTTGTGGGGGGAGGCAGCCAAAGTTTTTAGTGGCCTTTTTTTACAGGCTTTTTCATACCTGGTTGGAGACAGGAGAAGGTCCCATTGGGTTTGTTGGGCGGGCAGGTTATCATCTTGCACACTGAAGGGTCTTGTTTTCCTTGTGGCCTTAGCCCCCCAATAAAAGTATGTGTAGGAAGCTGAGCCAATCTGTGTTAATTGGTTTTCGTTGCACTTTTGATGATGTCCTAGCTGTCTTTAGTCACAAGTTGTGGGAGTAGGAAATTCTGGAGGCTCATTGTACATTCAAAAGCTAAGAATATTTGTTGAGCCGAAACCGGTTTGGCTCGGTGGATAGAGCGTCGGCCTGCAAACTCAAGGGTCCCAGGTTCGATTCCGGTCAAGGGCATGTACCTTGGTTGCGGGCACATCCCCAGTAGGGGGTGTGCAAGAGGCAGCTGGTTGATGATTCTCTCTCATCAATGTTTCTAACTATCCCTCTCCCTCTCTGTAAAAAAAAAAAAAAAAAAGATATTTGTTGAAATATGTTGCTTGCCTTTTTTATATAGTTGGATTGTCTCTAATTGGAGTTGTAAGGCTTCTTAAATATCGTACATACAGATTATTCGTCACCTAGAATATTGTTTCATGTTTTCTTAAAGGTCACTTGATTCTGCAAATGTCTGATTTCCCAATGCTCTTTTTCAAAATATGTATCTTTTTTTTTCTTGATTAAGGTATTAAGGTATTATCCCTCCATTTCTCCCCACACCCCCCCCCCTTCCTCCCACTCATGCTCCCATCCCCCTGGTGTCCGCGTCTATTGGTTAGGCTTATATACGTGCAAACAAGTCCTTTGGTTGATCTCTCCCCCTTTCCCCCACCCTCCCATACCTTCCCTCTGAGGTGTGATGGTCTGATCGATGATTTTCTGTCTCTAGATCTGTTTTTGTTTACCAGTTTATGTTGTTCTGTGTTTTCCTAGTTGATAGCATCACATATATCTACCCCACCTTTTTCACCCCTCTATTCTCCTCTTCCCAGCTCCTCCCCACTCCCTCCTTTAGGTCTTCACTAACCTACTGGCCCTGTCCATGAACTGTGCATATATGATAAGGAATAGTTGTTATAAAAATATATAGAAAAATACATATACTATAATCTGGAGAATGAAGAATCATCAATTGTGAGATTGTCATTGATTGCATAGCAGTTGAGCCCACAGTCCCCACCTCTACTCCAACACTCTCTCCACTACTGAAAGGGGCTGAGGTTGAGGTTAGGAAATACTTCCTCGAATGTACAATAGGAAGCTTTCCAACTCCTGCTACCAACTTCTAGAACCAAGAGAATTAAAACTTGCCTCAGGATCTGTTCAGGGAACTTGTCCTCCCTCTTAAGGATTGTTACAAATGAGCCTTATCAAAACAAGGCCACTAAAAATTATGGTTGCCTCCCAAAAGAGATTGGGAAAAGAGATACCCAAATCAGGTGAGTTAACCAACAAACATCCTTGTAGCACAAACCTCGGGTAACAGCAACTCCTATTGCACCAATGGGGGACTAGTTTCAGTGCTTGAATAAAAAAATTCAATTTATTCAAGAAAATAGTATCATTTTAAGAACAAAGTTAGAAACATCACTGAAAAAAACACAAGGATCAGCTGCCTTTTGCACACTCTCTACTGGGAATGTGCCAGAAACCAATGACCGGAAGTTGACCCTGTAACATTCCAGCCCACAACCTAACATTTTCCCCACTGACCCAATCCCATTGAGGCTTATTCTTCCTTTTAACCATTATTATCATGAAGCCTTGTTAAAACAAGGCCACCAAAAATTTGGCTGCCTCCCAAAAAAAATTGGGAAGAGAGAGAGATACCCAAATCGGGTGAGAGAGAGTTAACTAGCAACTTTGTAGCACATACCTCTGGTAACAACAACTCCTATTACACTAACGGTGAGTAGTTTCAGTGCTTGAATAAAAGTTTTCAACTTATTTAGTAAATAGTTTCATTTTCAGAACATAGACTTGGAAAAAATTTTAAACTACTTTTTCAGCTTGAATTTACTCTTGAATATCCCTTTTTCCACCTAGTGTATTTACATATATGCAAATTTACTGTGGATTTTACTTGTTCATATATACGGTGTGTGTGTGTGTGTGTGTGTGTGTGTGTGTAAAAAAGAATATCTCCTACACAAGATTTTATGAGCGTCGAAACCAGTTTAGCTCAATGGATAGAGAGGCGGCTGGTTGATGTTTCTCTCTCATCGATGTTTCTAACTCTCTATCCATCTCCCTTCCTCTCTGTAAAAAAATCAATAAAATACCATAATCAATAAAAATTAAATAAATAAATAAATAAATAAATATATTTAAAAAAGATTTTATGAGCAACTTGTTCTCACAAATACATACATATATGTATGTATGTGGCTGAGAGCCTTCTAGAACCATCTGCCCCCAAGGCTCCCAGCAATCCCACTCTGGCCCTCGCACTCCCTTCGCTCACACACCCTCACGCCAGACCTGTGGGCGGTCATTCCTATAGATGGCCAACAAGCACAGGGACCACCACAGAAATGTAAGTTAAAACCACAACTAGACACCATTACACACACATCAGAATCACTGAAAATTAGAGAGAGAACTCCCAGAGTTGTAAGGATTTGGAGCATTCAGACCTCTTAGTGGTGGGAACATAAAATGTCACAATCTCTTGGCAGTACTGTCAGTTTTTCTTTTTTAATTCATCTTAGAGAAACATCAATGTGAGAGTGAAAATCCCGGTGCCCCGACGTGTGTGCCTGAACAAGAGTGTGTGCCCTTTCAGTGTAAGGGACACCGCTCTGGGCTTGCCTTTTTTTTTTTTTTTTTAATCTTTTATAATTGTGTTTGTTTTAGAATTTTAATGGACTTTTAGAGAGGGAGAGGAAGAAACACCTATTGCCTGCCTAGTACACACCCCTACCCAGATCTGAGTCCACAACCCAGGCTGTGCCCTGACCAGGAATCGAACCGGCAACCTTTTGGTGAACGTGAATTTGCCCAACCAACTTGGCGGCACAGGTCAGGATAATAATGGCCATTTCTTTAAAAGTTGAACTACATCTACCCTACACAACTCATTCATTCCATTTCTATTTACCCCCGCACTGCCTCTCCTGCCCCGCCCCCCGCCGTAAAGAAAACAGCACATTCACACAGCACATAGACACAGAGCTTTAGTAATAAGAGACAAAAAGGAGAACTCAACTGTCCATCAAATAGTGAATGGATAAATGAAATGTAGTATACCACTCACCAATGAAAAGGGACTACTGCCCTAGCCAGTTGGCTCAGTGGATAGAGCACGCCCTGGGACTGAAGGGTCCAGATTCCATGCCCAGGTTACGGGTTCGTTCCCCAGTAGGGGGAGGCAGCCAATCAGTGATTCTCTCACCATTGATGTCCTATCTCTCCCTCTCCCTCTCTGAAATCAATGTATTTAAAAAAGGAATTGCTGTTACATGAAAAACCTGGATGACTTTAAAATGGATTATGCCATGTGAAAGCCAGACACTAGAAAAACCAGACATAATTCTGGGAGCAAATTAATCTGTAGTGAGAGAAAGCTGACCTATGGCTGAATGTGAAGAAAGTACTAAAAATGGGGCCTGAGAAAACATGGAGACAATGGAAATGTTCTTTTATTTTCATGAGTGTACATAGTATTGTCAAAACTTACCGAATTGTACATGAATTGTACATTTTACATGGGTGCAGAAACACCCGCGGGGGGTTGAAACCGGAGGCTTTCGGAGCACAGGAGCCGCCAGGCACTGCAACCTCACATATCTAGGTTACGTTTTTTTGCTTTTGTTTTTTTTCCCCTTTTACCATGCATATATTACACTTTGATTTAACCCTTTTTTAAAAAAATATATTTTATTGATATTTTACAGAGAAGAAGGGAGAGAGATAGAGAGCTAGAAACGTCGACCAGCTGCGTCTTGCACACCCCCTACTGGGGATGTGCCCGCAACCAATGTACATGCTCTTGACCAGAATCGAACCCGGGACCTTTCAGTCCGCAGACCGACGCTCTACCACTGAGCCAAACCGGTTTCGGCTTGACTTAACCCTTTGTATGCCATAAGTGTCTAGTCTAGACTCAAGAGTTGGACCTTCCTCACATGCTATGTGCGTCTAGAGTGGCAAACCTCTTATATCAACTCTGGTCGCCCAATTTTAAATCAGACTTGTTAGTGACATCTCTGAGTTTGTAAAGAAAATTATAGTAACTTAAATTTGTAAATATTCCAGCATATATGAAATTCCAATTCCATATATAGGGCTAGTACTCAGAAGCACTAGAGATAAACACTGCAACACTCACTATTTTTTGTTCATTGTGACACTTGATTTGTGTTATCATGAATTTCATGCCTAAAATGGTAAACATGGTGCGCATTCTAAATTTTTTTTTTTTTTACAGATTTTGTCTGTGGAGCATCAACAAAATTTAATGTTTTTGAGGTTCTTTGTGTCAATGGTTTATTTTTATTTCATGCTGGCTTTTGTTGATATTTCTGAAGAATTGAAAATTATTGTTTTATCACTGTAATATGTTACATTGTGCAAATAAAACTCATTCCTCATAAATGGCATCAGATGAAGAATCGAACCAAGCACCTTGCAAGATGACATCCTTTATTCAACTTGTCAGATGATTTAAATATATATATATATATATATATATATATATATACATATATATAATTTTTTTAATTGATTTTTTTACAGAGAGGAAGGGAGAGAGAGGGATATAGAGCTAGAAACATAAACCAGCTGCCTCCTGCACAACCCCCACTGGGGATGTGCCTGCAACCAAGGTACATGTCCTTGACTGGAATTGAACCCGGGACCTTCCTATCCACTGAGCCAATCCGGTTCCGGTGAGTCAGGTGATTTTTTTTTTTTAATATATTTTATTGATATTTTACAGAGAGGAAGGGAGAGGGATAGAGAGCTAGAAACGTCAATGAGAGAGAAACATCAACCAGCTGCCTCTTGCACACCCCCTACCGGGGATGTGCCCGCAACCAAGGTACATGCCCTTGACTGGAATCGAACCCGGGACCTTTCAGTCCACAGACCGACGTTCTATCCACTGAGCCAAACCGGTTTCGGCGAGTCAGGTGATTTTTAAAATTAAAATTAAAAATATTGTGGCATGTGGGGATGGCTTCTGTTTTGGATGTGTGGCAGGTAGCTGGTTAAAAGCAGAACCTGTTCAGGTTATTTTACTTGTGCCCAAGATAAAGTGTTGTCACTCTACTAGAGCCACTCCTGATGTCTACCTAGGCTGGACTGTTTACATGGAATGTTGTGAGTTAGGGACAATCTACCTCAACAAAGTTTCTCTTATTTCAAACTTTGTCTTTGTCTGTTAACAGACAGTAAATGAGGATTAAGTATAGGAAATACCATTTGGGCCTGTCACTTGAAAAAATACACACAGAGACATCAGGAAATCAAATCTGTATTAGCATTATTTTAGCCAGTGCTTTCTTCATTCAAATGTATTTCCCTTTCTGACCATTATGGTTTTCACCAAAACAGGTTGCCAAAATACATTACCTTTGATTTTATATAGACTGTAAAGTTAGAATACAAAAAGCATATAAACATTTATAAGTACCAAAACATGTATGAAGTTATAATTTTTTTAATGCAAGAGGCACAGATAAGAAATACAAATAAATTATAAAGAGTTACATACAACACTTCCTTTGATTATTTATTTAAATCCACAAGAAAAGTAAAAGGAATGCTATTAAGCTTTTATAAACAACAATTAACACAACTGACAGTGTTTTCTTTAATTTCCAGCTCATGTGCTCAGCTTAAGAGGCACTAGAGACAGCCAGCTTCTTCAAATGGTCCATGAATACCTGCAAACTAACGTCGTCAGTTAGGATGGGTGCTCCCGTTTCCTGAAATTTAATGATAAAGGTTAATTGTTAGGTATCTTGAAAACTATTTAGAATTCATGAATTAAGGACTCAGAACATTCACAAAAGTTGTCCAACTCTGAACATTAATAAGTGCTGTCCCCTTTGTTATGTGAACTCCTGTCAAACCCCATCCTTTGCCTTAATGCATTCAAATGAAGCATCAATTCCTCACAAAACCCTCCCCTGACCCACTAAGCTCGAGCCACCCTGCTAGTACAGTTCTGAGCTCTTCTACTTCCCCCCTCTCCCCAGTCCTAATGACTCTGACCCCCCACCACGCACAGACTCCTGGAGGCCTGCACACCCTGCCTCTTACCTTCCCTACTACTCTCTGCCACAGCACCTAGCCCAATGCTCCTACAACAGAAGCTTGTTAATGGTATATTCACAAATCAGTGAATCCGTATCTCCACTAAAAAGATGGATATTGTACTATCAGAAAATGCTTACAATTTATTTAATGTTAAGGGAAAGAACTGAATAGAAATACCGATTTCTAGTAAGACCCCCAATTTTTTTTTTTCTTTTAAAGTAATAAAGAGCCTGGCTGGCGTGGCTCAATGGTTGAGCGTTGGTCTATGAACCAGGAGGTCACTGGTTCAATTCCCAGTCAGGGTGCATGACCAGGTTTGGGCTCAATTCCCAGTGGAGGGGCGTGCAGGAAGCAGGCGATCAGTGATTTCAGGAGAAGAGGAAAGTCTCAAGTCAATAATCTAAGCTCCAGCACTGACTGGTTTTGCTCAGTGGGTAGAGCGCCCACCTGTGAACTGAAGGGTCCCAGGTTTGATTTCGGTAAAGGGCACGGACCTTGGTTGTGGGCACATCCCCAGTAGGGGGTGTGCAGGAGGCAGATGATCGATGTTTCTCTCTATTGATGTTTCTAACTCTATTCGTCTCCCTTCCTCTCTGTAAAAATCAATTAAAAAAAAAAATATATATATAAAAAATCTAAGAACTTAGAAAATGAATAAAATAAATAGAAAGCAAGCAGAAGGAAGGACATAAAGATTAAAGTAGAAATCAATGAAATTGAAAATAGGCAAAATAGAAAAGATATTCTCCCCACTTGCAAATGGCATGATTGTCTATGCAGAAAATCCCAGAAAATTGCCCAACCAGTGTCGCTCAGGGGTTGAGCGTTGGCCAATGAACCAGGAGGTCAAGGTCCAATTCCCAATTAGGGCACATGCCTGGGGTACAGGCTCAATCCCCAGCAGATGTCATGAAGGAGGCATTCAACTGATGATTCTTTCTCATCGTTGATGTTTCTATATCTCTCCCCCTCTCCCTTCCTCTCTGAAATCAATAAAAATACATTTAAAAAAAGATTTAATAAGTGGAGAGACACACTGATTTCATAGATTAGAAGGCTCAATATAGAAAATATGTCAATTCGTTCCAATTGATGTAGAAATTTAATGAAATTATATCAAAACCCCAACAAGATTTTTTTTCTTCTTTTTCTTCTTTCCATATTTGAATTTCAAGTGGGACACTCTCTCCCATTTGTTTTTGTAGGGAAATACAACAAAGTGTCCTGTAGCAAATGGCTGCAGACTGTCCACATTTCTCAGGACCACACAAATAGAATCCGCCCCTCCTCCAGTTCACACCGCCCCTCTGGGTCACACGGCTCCTCCGGGTCTCACAGCTCCCCCGGGACAAGATTTTAAAAAAATATATTTTATTGATTTTTTACAGAGAGGAAGGGAGAGGAACAGAGAGCCAGAAACATCGATGAGAGAGAGACATCGACCAGCTGCCTCCTGCACACCCCATACCAGGGATGTGCCCGCAACCAATGTACATGCCCTTGACCGGAATCGAACCCGGGACCTCCCAGTCCGCAGACCGATACTCCACCACTGAGCCAAACACCGGTTTCAGCTGACAAAGTGCATTTCTTAAAAATTAAACTGTGCTCTGTGAAAGAACCAGTGAAGAGGATGTACAGACAAGCCACAAGTGAGAGAAATATACAGACACATATTCCAACAAAAGACTAGCACCTTTTTAAAAAAATCTTCACCTGAGGATATGCTTGCTTTTTTAAAAACAAACAAGCAAACAAACATATTTTATTGATTTTTTTACAGAGAGGAAAAGAGAGGGAAAGAGAGTCAGAAACATCGATGAGAGAGAAACATCAATCAGCTGCCTTCTGCATGCCCCCTAATGGGGACATGCCCACAAACCAAGGCACATGCCCTTAACTAGAATCGAACCTGGGACCCTTGAGTCCGCAGGCTGACACTTTATTTTATTTTATTTTTTTAAAATATATTTTTATTGATTTTTTACAGAGAGGAAGGGAGAGGGATAGAGAGTTAGAAACATCGATCAGCTGCCTCCTGCACAACCCCTACTGGGGATGTGCCCGTAATCAAGGTACATGCCCTTGACCGGAACCGAACCGGGGACCCTTCAGTCCGCAGACCGACGCTCTATCCACTGAGCCAAAATGGTCTTGGCCGCAGGCTGACACTTTATCCACTGAGCCAAACCAGTCAGGGCTGAGGACATGCTTTTATTGATTTCAGTGAGAGGAAGAGAGAGGTAGAGGAAGAGATGTTACCATTGGGGGAAAATGGGTAAAGGGTATAGAGAATCTCTGTATTATTTCTTACAAATGCATATAAATTTACAATTACCTCAAAAAAAGTTTAGTTTAAAAAATGTTATAAGAAAACAGAATGAAAGAAAAGGCATAAATGGCTGGAATAATTAGATAAAGAAGGAACCAGAGGCCGAAAAGTAAAGAGGACAAAGAAGTAATAGTGAGCATTTGTAGGTGCTTTTGCCCTGACCTCTTAGAAAAGAGAAAGGGAGAGGGAGGACTTGGGGCAATTGCTGGTCTATGAGAGCCAAATGGAGGCCACACTATGGTGTTCTGTCTTGGGCCTGAACCTTTCATATTATACTGTGTAATGCAGAAAGGGATCCACACTGGGTGCCACCCCCAAACCCCAATCTATGTTCAAAGTCCCCCCCTCCCCCAGCAAATTACCCGTTATTCTGTCTCTGTGTCAAAAAGAATCCAATTTGTAACTAGTGTGTGTGTGTGTGTGTGTGTGTGTGTGTGTGTGTGTGTGTTAAGTAGCCAGGCCACTTCCCCAAATACCTGATAATTTCTTCTTACCTGTCCCCAAGCATACAGGTTATTGTGTGTCTGAGATGGGTTCACTTTGGACAAAAGGAAGCGGGCCTTAAAAAAAAAAGATTTAAAGATTAAAGGGGCATTAATATTAGTATACTAGGGGGAAAAAGTTTTACATTTCTTTTGTTAGGTATTTTTTTATTGCACAGGAATCCATTTCTTTAGCTTAAGGTCAGTAGCTGCTGATTTATTAGGGTTCCAGAAACACAAAATGTATTTTATTTTGGCAATCCTCTACTTTTACACTAACATATTCTGACCACTCCTTTAAAAAGAAGTCATTATTGGAAGTTTATCTGCATGTCAACTTATGTCACCACATAAAATATTAACCATGCTACTATTTGGATTTGCCATAAAAATCCAAATAGTAAAATAACTAAATACCAAAACCAAATATAAAAATAAACGAATACCAAAACCAACCTGACTGCCTCCATGCTCTGTGTTAATGTAACGTGGCATTGGGAAGCGTGCTTGCAGAATTTCTTGAGCGTCATCCACTGGTGCCTGCAGAAGGTGCTTGAAGTTTTCATATTCAGGCATGTCCTGGTACCCAGCTTTACGCCACTGGGCTACAGTCTACACCAAAACAAACAAACCAAAACTACTGTGGAAACACTGAAACAACAGCCTTCTTTGACACTTCTGACATTTTAATACCACCTCTCCACCCCCAAACTTGCTTCCAGTGAAGAAGCCTTACATCAAGAATGTCAAGTTTTGCCCAGCCAGCATAGCTCAGTGGTTAAGCGTTGACCTATGAACCAGGAGGTCATGGTTTGATCCCCGGTCAGGGCACATGCCCGGGTTGCAGTCTTGATCCCCAGTATGGGGTGTTCAGGAGGCAGCCAATCAATGATTCTCTCATCATTAATGCTTCTCTCTCTCCCTCTCCCTTCCCCTCTGAAATCATCATACCTAATAATAGATAAACATGTAAATTGACTGTACCTCTGCCACGCCCACAGCCAATCAGAGTGACTATGCAAATTAACCCAACAAAGATGGAGGTTAATTTGCATAAGCAGGTGCCCACTAGCCTGGGTCCCTGCCATTTTCTCAGCACCAAGGTCACTCTGAGGTAGGCCCCTGTGGGTCCTGAGCAACCTGGGAAGGGCCCGAGCCAAGGGGCTCCTGGGCATGGGCAGAGCCAGATGATTGGTGATCTGAAGGAGCTGGGGGTTCCCTATCCAGGCCCCAAGTCTCAGCCAGAGGCCTGGGGTCTGGGTAGGAGCAGAGTCTGGCGATCAGAGGGAATTGGGGGGTCCTTGCCTAGGCCCCAAGGCTATGGGCCTAGCAGGGGTGTAGCTGGCGATTGGAAAGAGCTGGGGGTCCCCTGTTCAGGCCCAAAGCCCGGGCCAGAGGCTTGGGCCCTGGGCAGGGGCAGAGCCGGGTGATCAGAGGGAGCTGGGAGTCCCTTGCCCAGACCCAAGCCTGGGCCAGAGGCTCAGGGCCTGGGCAGGGGCGGCCAGGCAGTCAGGCAATCGGAGGGTCTGGGGGGGCCCTGCCCAGGCCCTGAGGCTTTAGGCCTTGGCAAGGGTGGAGCTGGTGATCACAGGGGGCTGGGGGACTCCGGCCCAGTTCCCGAGGTTTTAGGCCTTGGCAGGGGTGAAGCTGGCGATGGGAGGGAGCTGGGGAGGCCCCTGCCCAGGCCAGGAGGCTTTAGGCTTTGGCAGGGGCAGAGCCAGAGATCGGAGGCAATTGGTGTGAACTACAGAGGAAATACCTTTTCTGACCGCTCACTGGCTAAGCTCCCTGTTTGTCACTGGTAATATTCTTAGTAACTTGGGTATAAGAATCCAAAGAGTTGATCTAGGGTTTTTCCACCACATTCCTGGAGAAAAAAAGGAAGGTCCGTTGCTAGAGAGCTAAGAAATGTCATATCCTGCCCTAGCCAGTTTGGCTCAGTGGATAATGCCTAGCCTTGCCGACTGCAGGGTCTGGTTCAATTCTGATCAAGGGCAGGCTCCTCTCTGGCTGGGGCCCAGGTCAGGGCTCATGCAGGAGGCAACCAATCAAAGTGTTCCTCTCACTTTGATGTTTGTCTTCCCCTTTCTCTTCCACATTCTCTAAAAATCAATGGAAACATATCATCAGGTGAGGATTAAAAAAAAAAAAGAAAGAAAGAAAGAAAGAAAGGTCATATCCTATGAAATACACATCTTGAAAATACCTAAAGAAAGTTGTCATTTTTTCATGGTGAAGGGACTGGAGTCCTTGCTGCTGAAAACACCTGGATGGCTGAGGTGACTGGCAGTGGCTGCAGCAACAGGATGATGGGGTTGGTGCCTTTCCCTGATCAGCCCGGTTGCCTCAGTAGGACTTCCCCTCAGGGCTCCAAGTATGTGAGAGGGAGCAGGCTGGGCTGAGGGTCTCACCCCCCCCGCCCTGGGCATGAATTTCGTGCACCAGGCCCCTAGTTTACACTAATAAAAGAGGAAAATGCTAATTGACTGTACCTTCCCTATGCCCACAGCCAATCAGAGCGAACATGCAAATTAACCCAACAAAGATGGTTAATTTACATACTCCCAGGGAGGGAGGAGTGAAGACTGAAGACAACATAGAAGGAAGAGGGAGGAAAAGCAGAAAGCTAGGCGGCTGCAAGAGGGTGGGGCAGGGCGGTGGCAACAGAGGTGGCTGTGGTGCGTGCAGCCAAGGTGGCCGATTACAGGTATCTTCCTGCAATGGGCTCCTAGTTAAAATATATTTTTTTGTGTGTGGGAAAGAAATAAGTTTTTGTCCAGCCAGTGTTGCTCAGTGGTTAAGCACTGACCTAAGCCAGCAGGTGGACATCCCCCAAAGGGTCCTGGATGTGAGAGAGCACAGGCTGGGCTGAGGGACACCACCCCCTCCCCCGCTGCTCCCAGTGCACGAATGTTGTGCACCAGGCCTCTAGTATCTTTATAAATAAGCTGAAGTGCTTTCACATGTGAACTGTTAAACTGTTAATCTGGTGTCAGAAAGAGGATTCTCTTTAGATGCTTCCTTCTGCAGCCTCTTTTCCCTTCTGAGAGTTTTCAGAACTATTTTCTAGGTTTTAATTTTTTGACTGACTGGTATCATGGAGGAAATTACCATAAGCTAACTTGGGTCATAAGAACATCATCTACCAGCAGACTCTGAGCTCTGGAGGGTGAGAACGATGTCACATTATCTTTGTCATTAGAACCAACCACTTGAAAACAGAAAGTGCTCAATAAATGTGTGAACTTTTTGTTTTTAAAGGAACCAGTAGGAAAGGCAGATGGTCACAAACAGCCTTTGGTCTAGGACCGTGGTCGGCAAACTGCGGCTCACAAGCCACATGCAGCTTTTTGGTCCCTTGAGTGTGGCTTTTAGACAAAATACCACAGCCTGGGTGAGTCTATTTTGAAGAAGTGGCATTAGAAGTTTAAGTTTAAAAATTTGGCTCTCAAAAGAAATTTCAATCGTTGTACTGTTGATATTTGGCTCTGTTGACTAATGAGTTTGCCGACCACTGGTCTAGGACCATTACTGATGGCTTACCATCTGTGGGTAAGTGGCTGGCAAACTGGGGGCTAATATGCTGAAAAAGTTTAAAGTTATAAAATGCTCATTAGTATTAGAAAATGAATTTTAAGTTGTTAACAGAATTCTGAAACACAATTTGTATCTTTCAGGACATCTAAAATCACTTCTAATGTACAGACACTAGGAAGTCAAGTCAACCACCAAGGCAACTTTCTATAGGTAAAGAATGCACTATAGAAGAAAAAGAATATCTCCCTGAATATAATGCTCAGTTAAAGAATTTTCATCAGAGGAACCATTCCCTTTCTTAGGGAATGAGCCACTTTCAGAAAGAAACGGACTGCCCTAAAAGCCATCCACAGTCCTCCTAGAGGTCCACAGACCCAGCCTAAGGCTCACTGCGCCACGTTATCTCAAATAAAAACTGTAGTCCCAAACACGTGTTTACTACTAACTCTAACATAACTCTGAAAGAGTAATAGTGCATATAAGTTCAATGAGGAAAAGAACTGATCTTGCCTGACAACTCAGAAAGCAATAACTTATGGTGATTTGAAAGGACCACTTACAGCAAATGTTATTGAAATTCCTAATATACAAATACCCCCGGGACCTGCAAAGAGATTTTATTCACTAGAATAAAGCCACTGTACTCATATAATAAACTGTGGGTTTCTTAAGCCCAGATTCTTGTTGCAAATGCCTAAAAACCTAAATTAATAAGTAAAAACAATAGTAAGAAATCAAAATATCATCTTACCTCACCAAGATAAATGACAATTTGGAAGAAAGTATCCATCAGCAAAATTCTGTCAGCTAGAATGCTGCTGCTGTCCAACAGTACTGGCTAAAGAAAAAAGGGAGAGATGACATTGGTCTTCCCTGTTCCCCACGTGGCCAAACAGCAACCACGGCACCAGGTGCAGCGGCTCGCTGCTGCTTCTTGTCATCCCCACTTTCCGCTCCCTGACTTAGCAGTTCTATTTCAACTCTGTGAAAGAAAGAAGCTCCAAACAACCCCTCATCAGTTGGGAAGGGAGATTAATGACATCTTTTGCTCTAGGAACCAAAAGTTATTCCAAACATTCTGTTCCATGCTGAAAGAGGATTGTATCTATCAGAGACACATTCTCTCAAACCCAGAACAACTGCAGATGACACATAGGGATGGCTTTATGAAAAAGTACAGCTTTTAATACAAGTTTGAAAAGTTTACTGCAAAATATAAATTTTTTATGATTTTCATTTCAGTAATAAAAGTAGCTTATACTCATTAAAGAAAATTTGAACCCAATGACAAAAAATATTGATAATTTGGTTTATTTCCATATAGTTTTAAATCTTGCAGACTTTTTAGAAAGCATAGTTTAGAAAACTTCCTTTCTTAATTTTTTTCATGTAACGTTTTTAACATAAGGATGTATCTATTGTATTATGTTACATAACCTGTGAATATTTCTTACATTACTTTTTTTCCTAGTATTGAGCATTTGGATTGTTTTTAAATTTTCTTTTTTTTTTTTTAAAGAACTTAGTTTATTTTTATTATAAATTTTCTATTCTAATAGTTCATTTACTATTTCTTTGAACAAAGCCTTTTCTGTATATAGGAATATATTCTTCAGACAGAATACAAGACATGGAATTACTGGGTCAAAGTATCTGAACGCAATGAAAAAAGTACCTACCCATTTTTTAAGTTTTTCATTTGTAATCCTGCCTTCCACAAATAGCTTTACACACCCGTGACATACATACATACATATATATATATATATATATATATATTAAGACTCAAGAAATTATGTTTAACTACTATAAAGACTCAAAAGTTTTCTTTAGTTTTGTTCTATGAATAAATTTGTTAGAAAAAAATACAGTAAAACCACGATACAATGGACTAAGTCAGGCAAGGGGGTGTCCATTAAAGACAAAAGTCTGGCCCGTCCGACGTGGCTCACAGGTTGAACGTCGACCCAGGAACCAAGAGGTTGCTGGTTTGATCCCCGGTCAGGGCACATGCCCGGTTTCAGGCTCGATCCTCAGTGGGGGGCATGCACGAAGCAGATGATTGATGATGTTCCTTTCTTGTTGATCTTCCTATCTCTCTATCCCTCTCCCTTCCTTTCTAAAAATCAGTATTTTTTAAAAAGCCAAAAGCCCAGTATGTAATGAAGTGGGTTTTCCAAACGTGTATGTTTAAAAATGGACAAATTAATTCATGTATCTGTTTTTACTTATGTAAACATATTTGTGGAATTAAAACTAAGTATGTCTGAAAAATTTAATTTCACAGAAAAGTTTTCTCTCTATATATTACAGTAATTTTAAATTTATACCTAATAAGTCTACCGTGTTTTCCCCAAAATAAGACATCCTCCGAAAATAAGACCTACTTCATGGAAACATAATACTTCTCCTGAAAATAAGACCTAGCACATCTTTGGGAGCAAAAATTAATATAAGACACTGTCTTATTTTCGGGAAAACAGGGTAGTAGGTGCATGCATTCACCAGTTACCAAGAGTAGGCAAAAGCACACAGCTGGGCCATTACTTAGTTCAAGTACATCACTAGCACATGTTAAAAGTGCTGTAGAGCTGAAACCGGTTTGGCTCAGTGGATAGAGCGTCAGCCTGCAGACTGAAAGGTCCCGGGTTCAATTCCGGTCAAGGGCATGTATGTTGGTTGCGGGCACATCCCCAGTAGGGGGTGTGCAAGAGGCAGCTGTTCGATGTTTCTCTCTCATCGACGTTTCTAGCTCTCTATCTCTCTCCCTTCCTCTCTATAAAATATCAATAAAATATATTTTTTTAAAAATAACAGTGGATTAATAACCAAAAAATAACCTGGTAATAGAATTATAAGCAAATCTTAGTTAAAAGCATTTTAAAATGAACTGGGAGAAAGGCATTCACATAAAGCCTTACCTCTGGTGGTCCATGGAACGAATAGGAGTAGAGAATGGGCTGGATCATGATGAGGGACTGGGTCAGATCCTGTCTGGCAAAATGGTGTCGGTAGTACGAGGACTCATCAGGACTGTTGTTAAACACTTGAAGAAATGGAGATCTTCTAAGATGGAACATGAACTGCATTCACAAAGAAAAAGACAAACCATAGAGCTGTAACCTTAGATACCCAAAAGAGTAGACTTGCTTTAGGTCTCCGAAGCAGAAGAACCCAGACTTTAATGCTGGTACCAGGGCTGAGGGAAGAGGGAAATGGAAAGTTGTTGAATGGGTACAGCATTTTAGTTTTGCAAGATGATAAGTCTATAGATTTGTTGCACAGCAATATGAATATTCCTAATACCGAACAGTACATTTAAAATTGGTTAAGATGGTAAATTTTATGTGTTTTTTACAATTAGAAAATTTTAAAAAGGTATTTTTAAAGAGCAGGGGGAGCCTATGGGTGTGTCGAAGGTTCCACATGAAATGGGCAAGATAAGCATTTATTTCTGGAGTCACTGGGTTGGGTTGCAGAGGCAGAATGTTTGCTGTCAAAGGGGTCACAGCCCAGTGGGAAAAGGCACATTTGGGGCAGCATTCCTAAATGATTATCACGGCTGACGTTCCATGCGTCCTATGTGCAAGGCATAAACACTTGACAAGAATTATCCAACCCTTCCAATAAGCCCATGAGGTAGGTTTTCTTACCATCCCTAGTTTACACATCAGGAAACCAAGGGGAAGGTGGGCAACTTGCCCAAGGCCACTGCTACTAAGTGGCAGAACCAGACTCTAATTCAGACTGTGGCTTCAGTGGCTGGGCTCTTGACCTCTATCCTAGATGCCCCAACAGAGGGGATCTTAAAACCAACTTATTCAGTGGTTCCCATAATGTGCTCCTGAGTTTTAGCAAAACCACAAGGCCCTGGGAGTGAGGTGGTGGAGAACTGTGGTGGGACCCAGTGGGTGGGGCGGTGCTGGGCAAAACTAGAGCAGCACCCAAGTCTGTCTGCTTATGTACCGGCTTTTAAGAGAGTCCCCTGGAAGGAAGGGTTCCACAGCTGTACAAAAACTCCAGACCAACTCCTTTTCTTTAACACGTCAAGCGCCCTGTCGGTCACTGGTGATTGACACTGTACTTTCTGTCCAGAAGACAAAACAGGCCGGGCACTTAATGTGCTAAAGAGGAAACCAGCATTCACAGGGGTCCCCTCATCCAAGATTAGCAGCAGCAGAGCCAGTGCTGGAACTTGGCCTTGATTCTGGCTCTTTCTACAACACTACTCAGCCTCGACTGCTCGGGCACAGGCCGGAGAAGAGGCACACATCAGGTACCACACAGCCCTACTCTGGGCCAGGAGTCCAGTGAGGTGACCTCTGAGCTCCCTTTTAACCCTAAGAGTCAAAGCTATATAAGTTCATGATTGAAACCTGTGTCCACTTCCCAAAGCAAAAAGTATTTGAAAGGATAATGCAAATGTGCATATCTAGGTCTGCTTTTTCCAATTTATTCCTCATAAAGGTGTCTCTGAGGGAAGATGAAATAAAGTTGAGTTTTCTTCCAGTGCTGGAAAAGCTGCACCAGCAAGGAGCCTAGGCCCCAGCTATGGAGCCACGGGTTCACGATTACAAAGCATTAAATGCTAGACTGGCCTCAGCTCATGTAATCCTCAGAGCCACCCACTGAACTAAGCTCTAGTTTCCTCATTTAAACATGAGGGTGAAGGTTCAGAAAAGGTAAATGTCAGATCTCTGACAACTTCAGTCTTCCCCCACTACCCCTCCTTCCCCTTGTCCAACGGCTCCCAAATGCTTAGTTTCTGCAAAAAGCAGTTATTTACAGAAGCTGCTTATTACTGCTGTCCCTAGTCATGATGTAGCCTAATAACCATAGACTTATCATTAAACATCTGTCATATTAACATGGTCTCCTTTATTATATTCATCTTCCTATGTGCTTCATTTTTTGTCTGTTTGCTGCTGAGGTAGATGACTGTCCACCCAGAACTTCTACAAATCAGAGATATTTGTTGGGGCCTTATAGAACGACCCTGTTTTGCCTTTCCATGAAAGTTTACACAGTTCTTTTCTCTTCTCTGCATGTCATCTCTGTCTTCTGTAGGGCTCAGGAACTGCTTCTCACAGAGACAGTGTTTGTCTTGAAGTGAATAACCTTCATCTCCTGTAGCCTGAGCCGCAAAACATACCAAGTCTTCATTTTGCTCTGAGAACAGCGAGATTTATTTCTATCACAATTTATTCTTCTATTGTTATTTTAGAAATATATATTTCTTACCTGAGGATACAGAGAGAAGGAATCTGATAACCTAAAAGAAGTGGGATCTTCCTTGTTATACTGTCCAAACTTCTGACACTGTTGAGAGAAAACAATAAAAAGCAGGAGGAAAACCCTAAGTTAGTGTCACCTGGAAAAATCCATGGAGTAAGAGCTACATTTCAATTTCAACTCTGCCACTGACTGACTGTGAGTCCCAGGCCAGCACTTCTCAGTCACAGACAGGCAGACACATCCCCTCAGGGGTTATTAAAATGCAAATTCTACCGTGTTTTCCCGAAAATAAGACATCCTCCGAAAATAAGACCTACTTCATGGAAACATAATACATCCCTTGAAAATAAGACCTAGCACATCTTTGGGAGCAAAAATTAATATAAGACACTGTCTTATTTTCGGGGAAACAGGGTAGTTTGGCAGACTGGGGAGGGACTGGGGATCCTACATTCTAACCAGCACCCAGGCCAGGCTGGCCAAACACCACTCTGACTAGTGAGGGGCTAGATGAATTCTCGGGTACTTCTTTTTCTTCTTTTTAAAAAAATTTTTTTTAATTAATTTTTTTTGTAGAGAGTTAGAAACTTCAATGAGAGAGAAGCATCAACCAGCTGCCTCCTGCACCCTTGAGTCCACAGGCCGATGCTCTATCCACTGAGCCAAACCAATTAGGGCATCAGGCACTTCTTCCATTAAAAACAAACAAGCAAGCCGAAACTGGTTTGGCTCAGTGGTAGAGCGTCGTTCTGCCGACTGAAGGGTCCCGGGTTCAATTCTGGTCAGGGGCATGTACATTGGTTGCAGGCACATCCCCGGTAAGGGGTGTGCAGGAGGCGGCTGGTCGATGTTTCTCTCTCATCAACGTTTCTAGCTTTCTATTCTCTCCCTTCCTCTCTGTAAAATATCAATAAAATATATTTTAAAAAAAACAACAAAAAAAACAAACAAACAAGCAAGCAGGCCCTAGCTGGTTTAGCTCAGTGGATAGAGCGTTGGCCTTGGGAATGAAGGGTCCTGGGTTCGATTGCGGCCATAGGCACATGCCTGGGTTTTGGGCTTGAGAACCAGTAGAGGGTGTGTAGGAGGCAGCTGATCAATGATTCTCTCTCATCATTGATGTTTCTTTCTCTCATTCTCTGAAATCAATAAGGAAATATATTTAAAAAGAAAAGAGACAAACAAAAACCCTCCAAGTCTGTGAAATATTACCAATTATATATCAGCCCTGATGTTCCACCACTCTGTAACTCAATTTTCTTCCTTTCAAAGGCAAATTTATGAACAATGTTGTCTCTTTCTGCCTTTATTTTCTTTTTATTTCACACATTTCCTCTGGCCATTCAGGAATCAGGCTGCTCCCATTTAAAGAAAGCCTCTGACATTCATCTCTGACCAGATTCACCTTCTTTCCACCAAATCTGATGTCTTTGTAGTTCTTTTCTTGAACTCCCTAACACCTCAAGCCAAGTGACTCTCCACACTTCTGGAAACTATCCCCTTCAGCAGTTTAAACAGCAGTGCCTATTTTTCCTCCAACCCTCCAACCAATCCTTCTCTGCTTTCTTCAACAGCTCCTAATCTTCCAACTCCTAACTGTGGGCTCCTTAGAGGTTAGTTCTTGGCCCCCTGCTCCCATCCTCACTGCTTCAGCTACAAATGAACAATAGAACCAGACCAATGTCATCCAAATTCCTCCTCCACGGCCAGTGCTGACCACCACCTAACTATAGGATCACTCTCCATGGACATACTTAGCAATTTCTCACTCAGCCTATTAAAAATAAGTTGAACTGCCAAAGCCGGTTTGGCTCAGTGGTAGAGCGTCGGTCTGCGGACTGAAAGGTCCCGGGTTCGATTCCGGTCAAGGGCATGTACATTGGTTGCGGGCACATCCCCGATAGGGGGTGTGCAAGAGGCAGCTGGTCGATGTTTCTCTCTCATCGATGTTTCTAGCTCTCTATCTCTCTCCCTTTCTCTCTGTAAAATATCAATAAAATATATATTTAAAAAAAATAAATAAATAAAAATAAAAATAAGTTGAACTATTTCACTGAAAAAAGATTCACCTTCCTCCACCCTAATGCTGCTCTCCTTTTCTATTTTTCTACCTCACCATCATTTTTGCAGTTACCCACCCTTAGAACTTGAGTCAATGCGGATTTTTCTGTTTTTTTTTTTTTTTTTTTAAATATATACTTTATTGTTTTTTTAGAGAGGAAGGAAGAGGAATAGAAAGTTAGAAACAATGATGAGAGAGAAACATGGATCAGCTACCCCTTGTACACCCCCCCCCCCCCGGGGATGTGCCCACAACCAAGGTACATGCCCATGACCAGAATCGAACCTGGGACCCTTCAGTCCACAGGCCGATGCTCTATCCACTGAGCAAGACCAGTTATGGCTGATTTTCCTGTTTTATAAAATGTATTTTATTGAATTTTTACAGAGAGGAAGAGAGAGGGATAGAGAGTTAGAAACATCGATGAGAGAGAATCATCGATCAGCTGCCTCCTGCACAGCCCCCCACTGGGGATGTGCCTGCAACCAAGATACATGCCCTTGACCGGAATCGAACCTGGGACCTTTCAGTCCACAGGCCGACACTCTATCCACTGAGCCAAACCAGTTTCGGCTGATTTTCCTGTTTTTTTTATTTTTATTTTTTATTTCACATATAGTTTCACCAATTCTTTTTCAAAAAATATATTTTATTGATTTTTTACAGAGAGGAAGAGAGAGGATAGAGTTAGAAACACCGATGAGAGAGAAACACAGATCAGCTGCCACCTGCACACTCCCTACTGGGGATGTGCCCGCAACCAAGATACATGCCCTTGACTGGAATCGAACCTGGGACTCTTGAGTCCACAGGCCAATGTTCTATCTACTGAGCCAAGCTGATTAGGGCTTAATTCTTCCTTTAGAATTCATTCTGATTCCAAACCTTCTCCCACTTTAATTGTACTGCTGCCACACTGGTCTCATCTTCCTTGAGCCTGCAAACACCTCCATCAGTCTCCTTAACAGTGTAGTCTTTTCTCTTTCCAAATTTACCTCGTATGGCAATGGTAAATGTAAATACAAAAATCATACTGCTATCACACTCCTGCTTGGGAACCATACCTAAGTTCCCTTTGTCTCTAATGTTAAGGCAATGACAACTTTAAAATGAAGACATTTCCTAATTAAGCTGCACTTTCACTGCCTCTCCCCCCACTACACGATCTGGCCTCCGTGACAGCCCTCTTGCCAATGTCCCCAGCATAAGCTGAAGTGCACAGCCACCTCCCACAGGCTTGGGCCCTCTACTTGGTAAGCCTTGCCTTGTTCTTTCCTACTACCCTACTCATTTTTCAAAAGACTTGATTCATGCCCTAACTGGTTTGGCTCAGTGAATAGAGCGTTGGCCTGTAGACTAGACTGAAGAGTCCCAGGTTCGATTCCAGTCATGGGCATGTCTCTTGATTGCAGGCATATCCCCAGTAGGGGGTGTGCAGGAGGCAGCTGATCTATGTTTCTCCCTCATTGATGTTTTTGACTCTCTATCCCTCTCCCTTCCTTTCTGTAAAAAAATCAATAAAATATATTTAAAAAAATAGAAAAGACTTGATTCATGGTTCACTTTCCACATAATTGAAAAAGAATTGGTTCACAGACCTAGAAAGAACTCTCCAAAAATTCATTTGGAACAATAAAAGACCCCGAATAGCCTCAGCAATCTTGAGAAATAAGAGTAAAGTAGGAGGAATCTCAATACCAGATTTCAAGCTGTATTACAAAGCAACTGTTCTCAAAACAGCCTGGTACTGGCACAAGAACAGACATATTGATCAATGGAATAGATTAGAGAATCCAGACATCAACCCAAATCAATATGCTCAATTAATATTTGACAAAGGAGGCACGAACATACAATGGAGCCAAGACAGTCTTTTCAATAAATGGTGTTGGGAAAATTGGACAGAGACATGCAAAAGAATGAAACTAGATCACCAACTTACACCATACACAAAAATAAACTCAAAATGGATACAGGACTTAAACATAAGACGGGAAACCATAAAAATACTAGAGGCATCCACAGGCAGCAAAATCTCAGACATATGCCTAAAGAACTTCTTCACTGATACTAACCCTAGGGCAATGGAAGCTAAAGAGAAAATAAACAAATGGGACTACATCAAAATAAAAAGCTTTTTTACATCAAAAGAAACCATCAACAAAACAACAAGAAAACCCACTGTATGGGAGAACATATTTGCAAACGATATCACTGATAAAGGTTTAATCTCCAACATCTACAGACAGCTTATACAACTCAATAAAAGGAAAATGAATGAGCCAATTAAAAAATGGGCAATGGACCTAAATAGAATCCTCTCAAAAGAAGACAGAAGGAAGGCCAAGAGGCACATGAAAACATGCTCCAAGTCACTAATTATCAGAGAGATGCAGGTCAAAACAACAATGCGGTACCATCTCAAACCTGTCAGAATGGCCAACATCAACAAAACAACAAACAACAAATGTTGGCGAGGTTGCGGAGAAAAAGGAACCCTCCTGCACTGCTGGTGGGATTGCAGGGTGGTGCAACCACTGTGGAGAACAGTATGGAGCTTCCTCAAAAAACTGAAAATGGAACTCCCATTTGACCCAGTAATCCCACTACTAGGAATATACCCCAAGAAACTAGAAAGACCAATCAGAAAGGATATATGCACCCCTATGTTCATAGCAGCGCAATTTACAATAGCTAGGACTTGGAAACAGCCTAGGTGCCCGTCAGCAGATGAATGGATCAGAAAACTATGGTACATCTACACCATGGAATACTATGCTGCCATAAAAAGGAAGGAATTCTCATCATTTGCAGTAACCTGGATGGAATTGGAGAGCATCATGTTGAGTGAAATAAGCCAGTCAATGAAAGAGAAACACTACATGACCTCACTCATTTATGGATATTAAAGAACATTATAAACGAATGAACAGAAAGATAGATATAGTGACAGTAAAACAACAGGCAGACTGCCAAATGACAGCGGGGGGGGGGGGGGGGAAAGGGTAGGGAGATCTGGGGGAGATAAGAGATCAACCGAAGGACTGGTATGCTTGCATATAAGAACAACCAATGGACACAAAACTCTGGGGAGGGAGGGCATCTATGGGGGGGGCAATGATAAGCTATGTACACAGATAATACCTTAATAAAAAAATATTAAAAAAAAAAGAAAAGAAAAGAAAAGAAAAGAAAAAGAATTGGTGAAACTATATGTGAAATTAAAAAAACAGGAAAATCAGCTGAAACTGGTTTGGTTCAGTGGATAGAGCGTCGGCCTGTGGACTGAAAGGTCCCAGGTTCGATTCTGGTCAAGGGCATGTATCTTGGTTGCAGGAACATCCCCAGTGAGGGGTGTGCAGTAGGCAGCTGATCGATGATTCTATCTCATCGATGTTTCTAACTCTCTATCCCTCTCTCTTCCTCTCTGTAAAAATTCAATAAAATACATTTTATAAAACAGGAAAATCAGCCATAACTGGTCTTGCTCAGTGGATATAGTGTCAGCCTGTGGACTGAAGGGTCCCAGCCCCGGTTGGGGTGTGTGCGGGAAGCAACCAATCAATGTGTCTCTCTCACATCAATGTTTCTCCCTCTTTCTCTCTCTAACCTTCCTGCTTCCCTTCCATTTTTTCTTAAAATCAATGGAAAAAATATCCTCTGGTGAGGGTGAACAAAAAAACAAAAAAAGATAAAAGGAATTTTTTTTTTTTAAAGTAGAGAGAGACCACGATGGAACCTAGTGCCAGAGTTCCCAACTTACCAGTCGAATGAGTTGTCGGTCCAGCCACCGGAGAATATCAGGCCCCTCCTCTGACTCCGCTCGGAACACTCCTAGCCGGGCCATCAAGACTGCTGCGGCCTCCTGGTCAAATGCTGCTTCTATGTGTTTGAACTGACTCTGTGCATCTGCCCAACTGACAATCATAGAGTGAATACATGCTTATTACTGAGGAGACCAGAAAGCCAGCTCTTCACTAAGATAAAGAAAAAAGTCCTGTACCTTCATCTAAGACAACACAAATTCAAATTGCACTGTTGGTAAAGAATCACAGCAGTTTTACACTCATTTTCATTTACCTTCATGTGAGTTCTGAAGGCTATAAGTACAAAGGAAAATTATAGAGAATTTTCCTATGTTCTACAAGTCATCATGAAAATAGATACCCAAAAGATACCAGTGTTCCTTCCTCTAAGTCAATCTTACAAAATCTAAGTTTTTACAAATTCACAAAATGTCTTCCCTGGCATCATGGTAAAGAGAATGAGCACACATACAGTTTTCCATACGAATAAAGACAATATGAACAAAGCTAAAAGACAAAAGATAGACCAGGGACAGGTATAAGCAACAAACAAAATATACAAGGAGTCCCTGCAAATCAATAAACAAGGAAAAATACAGGTTTTGTAAAATGTGCAAAGGCTATCACAGAAGAAATATATCTTCTTAATAAACATGGAAAGTGCTCAACTCATTGATATATGAAAAAATACATATAAAAGTGGCACACTGCTCTATATTTGCATGTTAAAGATTAATAATGTCATTATTAATAAGAAGCCAGGGTATTCTCCTTACACTACTAGGAAAAACACAAATTAGCTTCTTAAGTAGTTTTGCAGTATCCAAAATTCCACTTCTATGAAATAACTGGAACTATGAAGGCAGCACTTCTGGAAGGAAGGTAAGACCTGCAATGGCCTTTAGTAAAGGAGTGGTACATCCCATCCAAATCATGTAACAGCCATTAAAATGAATGAGATAGCACCTTATCATCTTATCATGCTATTGACAAAGAGGTCCTTGATATATTATTATTTTTTTAAAGGAAGGTCCGTGAACTTTTTTTTAATTCTGGGGGTGGGGGAAAAAGGGAGACAGAGAGAAACATTGATATGAGAGAGAAACATCGATTGGCTGCCTCCTGACTGAGGATCGAGCTTGCTACCCAGGCATGTGCCCTGACCAGGAATCAAATTGGTGATCCTTTGGTGCATAGGTTGATGCTCATCTAATTGACCAATTATCTTTCATAGGGCAAAACACTGGTCAGTAGCTCAACAGAAAACACTGGTCTGCTCACTTTCGGGCAATGGTAGTCACACGGATGCGTCTCTGGGTGCTGGAGTGTTGATACTGCGTGACAAACTGAATGGCACCTCGGCCTCCTTGGGGGATCGGGGCGTTGTGCTGCAGGGTGAGAGACCATACACTGCGTTACTGTTACATACATGACTCAAACACAACATACAGAACCTATCAGGCTCTTCCTGGAATAACTGACATGGTGGTGATGGTAAGGTTCTTGAATTTTGAATGGTACCCTTAAGATTTGTACATTTCACTCTTTATAATTTTCACTTCAATAAAAAAGAAAAGAACCAAATTCAAATAAATACTGACATCAAGTTAATGTTATTCATACTGAAATGTTTGGGGATAGAACCACTGATGATTCAATTTGCTTTGAAATGAATCAAAAATAAAGTGGATGGATGAATGGATAAATATGTGACAAAGCAAATACAGTAAATGTTAATTATGGGATCTAAGTTGTGGATAAATGAGTATTTGCTGTACAATTCTTCTAATTTTTGCGTTTTAGCTTTTTAAAAATAAAATAATGGGGAAAGAATACACCCAAAAATTCACCAATTAAAAAGAAAAAAAGTTCGCCAATACAACAATGGCTGATAAAAGCCATTATACTTCTAAGACCTTATCAGTTCAACAATAAAGTGAGGAAACAATATGCTGCCTAACTCTGAACAAACCCTGGAGAGATTGGCAGCATTACTTTGTGCAGAAAGAAGTCAGAGGCCACCAATCTTATAATAAATCAGAAAACACAAGGTGACACAAATATTCATGAAGAAATCCAACTCACCTGATTGACCACTTCAAAGTAAATGCCGAGTGTAGATGTGGCATCTAGGGCACAGATTTTCCACTGACTCGTGCCACCAACACCAAGCTCCTAAGGGTGAGAAGAGGAATTAAAACAAAACAAAAAAGCTATTCCTGTTGCTAAATGCTAATGAAGAAGCACAGACACTGAAAAAGATAGGACACTTAGAATACCTCATTTCAAATGAGAATTTAACTTAAAAGTACAATTATGGATTATAATATGGTTAAACATTTATATTTACATTACTTTTTGTACTGGTATTCTGATCAGTTTTCATTAATCACAAAATAGATTTGTATATTTACATGTACAAACACACATTATACATATACTATGGTACCTAACATTAAAGTCAAATGAAAAAATTAAATCATGGCTGAGAAAAAAAAATAGTAGAAAAATAATTATCTTCTTAGCTTGAAAGTTTTATGCACTTCTTTCATCATTACTAGAATAAGAAATAGTTACAGAATGTTAGCTATTAAATATTAATTTTTAATCTAATTCTTTTGTGCAAAAGTTATATATAAGTTCTTGGTAAAAGAACTGAGATTTTAGTGGTATGAAGGCTTTGTTAAAAATTTAATTTCAGTGTTTCGGGCTGTAATTTCTTCCTTCATGCAATCCCAGGTCCCTTTCAGGGGTCTTCTAGGATCCAGCAGCATTATTAAAATTCTCATCTCTTTCCTGTTATTCTAGAGGTGTGGGATACACTTGAAGGCTTGTGCATATGATCAACCCACCATCTTTGATACCGTTTTGGCACTTCTGCTTTCTACTTTCTAAAAAAAATCCTTAAATGTTCTGGTTCCTCGATAACATGCTCTCTCAATTTCCAACCTATTGATTTGCATGATACTTAATATATCTTTGCTGTTATTTCTGTAGAATCCTGAGTATACGTTCACTCCATCGTTTCAAATGGAAGGTTTCTAAAGTGACCCTGGGCTCCAGCAGAAGGAGGGCACAGTGAACTAGAGCTGTATGAGGAGAGACTGGGGTTTTTGGTTCTGAGGAGAAAGCTGAAGGGACAGCTGCCAGGATCCCTGTGCTGCGTTCCTCTCACACCTCAGAGGCCATCTTTCCTGGGTGGGGCACTCCACTCCATGATATTACGTCTATGTTACTCTGAATCCACCCAAAGTGCACAATATCAGGTGAGTAGAGCTGATATCAGTGTGGTCTGATATAAAGCCATGTCAGGAGCCTATGTACCTAGCCAGAGAACCAGCAATCCACCCAAAGTGCACACTAGCCACAGAACCAGCAATCTCAGGGAAGTAATGGTCAGAAGGGAAAGGAAAGAGTCTGAAGTGAAATTACATAGCAGCTCTAAGGCGGAGAGAACAAACCGTTTCATCAGTGTCAGCAAAGCAAGACTGTAAATGGATGGATTTGTGGATATTAATCTTCCCTTTTAGTGGCATTTCTAAAAGCAGGTAATATCTGTTGAAAGAGCCATATCCAGGAAAAATGGTAAAGAAGAAAAAGAAGCTTGTGTGCCTTTCTTGTCTTGCTAACCCATTCTCCGGAATTTCTCTCCATATATCTACCAGCTCAATTTTTAATATATGAAATTTTGAAAGTTTCAAATGAGGAGATCAAGTGATTCAGAATGTGTCACCCCAAAAGATATCACTCTCAATCCTTTATCAAGGATTATTTTGAGCTGAAGAATTGAAAAAAGAGCAAACATAAGAAAAACTCTCTGTCTTCACCTCTATACCAGGAAGGGCAGAATGATTTTTTTAAAATATGTTATTTATTGATTTCAAAGAGGAAGGCAGAGAGATAGAAACATCCATGATAAGAGAGAATTATTGATCGGCTGCCTCCTGTATGCCCCACACTGGGGATGGATCCTGCAACTTGGGCATGTGCCCTGACCAGGAATTGAATCGTGATTTCCTGGTTCATAGGTCGATGCTCAACAGCTGAGCCATACCAGTCAGGCAGCAGAATAATTTTTAATCACCAAAGACAACATCAGATGCTTATCATCCAGAGGAATCTAAGAAGAAACCTTGCTGAAATTACCTTACCTTCCATTAGTTCCTCCAGTATATCTACTTTTCCACAATTTGACACCCTAGAAGCTCAAAGTCCCTTTTCTGTCTTGTCACTTTTCTACAAATTTATTATTCTTTTGTTAAGATGATACTTAACCAGCCCTTTGAGATATTCATCACTGAGTATATACATGTGTGTGATGTGTATATGTGTGGTACACATAGTAATACATTTGTTTGTTTTCCACTTGTTAATGGGTCTTTTGTCAGTCTAATTTGCGGAGCCCCAGTCAATGAAGCTAAGACATGTAGAGGAAAAAACTTTTTTCTTCCTCTATAGCTCCAAGGCCCAGCATGGCCACAAACCCTGCAGAGCTCCAAAGGTACATTTTTGCAAATTCCTTACATGAGCATTTGCCCTGCTTTTATCAGAGGAACTATAAAGATAAAACTAAGAGATTACCATTTTATAATTTCCAATATTTCATTGGAAATATTCAAGTAAAGATAATCAATGGACAATAAATTAGGTGGCTGAAACCGGTTTGGCTCAGTGGATAGAGCATCGGCCTGTGGACTCAAGGGTCCCAGGTTCGATTCTGGTCAAGAGCATGTACCTTGGTTGCAGGCACATCCCCAGTAGGGGGTGTGCAGGAGGCAGCTGATCAATGTTTCTCTCTCATCGATGTTTCTGACTCTCTGTCCCTTTCTCTCTCTCTCTGTAAAAAATAAAAATATATATATTAAAAAAACACACATTTAGGTGAAAAGCAAACAAGATTTTTCTTGCTAATGGCAAAGGGAAAATGTGCCCCTACAATGGAAAGATGTGGGACAGTAATCGACTTCACACAAGATGAGACGCAGGCTCACTAACACAGGATGCCAGGACTGAGGTGCCTCTGATGAAACACAGCACAAAGTAGATACAGGTCACTCACCAAGAATACTGGACAAAAGGTTCAGCATGAATCCAAGCATTAGATTACAAAGGATAACAATACCAAATGCAATGCTAGTTAAAGGGAGGAAAAACAGCTACAAAGGGCATTGGAGGGGAAATTAAGGAAAGAACATGGGTTAGATATTAGGAAATTGTTTTCTTAGGTTTGATAATAATGTACTAGAGAACATCCTTATTTTTATAAGATGCATATTGAAGCACCAAAAGACTAGATGCCATGATGTCTGAAACTTGTTTTCAAAGGTTCTGAAAAATCAAATCAATTAGCAAATATGGAAAACAGGTGATAACTAGAGAGATAAAGCACATGTGGCAAAACATGACAGAACAATTATGACAAAAAGTTAATTACTGCTGAGACCGGTTTTGCTCAGTGGATAGAGCGTCGGCCTGTGGACTGAAAGGTCCCGGGTTTGATTCCGGTCAAGGGCATGTACCTTGGTTTCAGGCACATCCCCAGTAGGGGGTGTGCAAGAGACAGCTGGTCGGTGATTCTCTCTCATCGATGCTTCTAACTCTATATATATCTCTCTCTCTTCCTCTCTGTAAAAAAAACAATAAAATATTAAAAAAAAAAAAAAGTTAATTACTGCCCTAGCTGGTTTGGCTCAGTGGATAGTGTTGGTTTGCAGTCTGAAGGATACCAAGTTCAATTCCGGACAAGGGCACATGCTCGGGTTGTGGACTTGATCCCCAGTAGGTGTGCAGGAGGCAGCCAATCAAGGATTCTATCATCAATATTTCTTTCTCTCTCTCCCGCTCCCTTCCTCTCTGAAATCAATAAAAATACATACATATATATATATATATATATATATATATATATATATATATATATAAAAAGTTAACAATTACTGACTCTGAAATGGTGGGTTTACAGGAGTTCATTATATTTTGCTTTACACTTCACTGCATGTTTGAATTTTTTTCTTTTTTAAAATTTTTTTTATTTTTTTAAACATTTTTTTAATTAAGGTATTATATGTGTATATATCTTACCATTGCCCCCTGCATGTTTGAAATTTTTACTTAAGGAACACAAAGGTCTGCATATACAACAGTGTCATCCACTGCCCAATCAACCCAAAATGCTATGTGAGAAGGGAGACAAAGGTATCATCATTAAGAGCAACAAGCATAGGGATTGCCGAAACCGGTTTGGCTCAGTGGTAGTCGGTCTGTGGACTGAAAGGTCCTGGGTTGGATTCCGGTCAAGGGCATGTACATTGGTTGCGGGCACATCTCCAGTAGGGGGTGTGCAGGAGGCAGCTGGTTGATGTTTCTCTCTAATCGACTTTCTGGCTCTCTATCTTTCTCCCTTCCTCTCCATAAAATATCAATAAAATATATATATTTTTAAAGCATAGGGATTTATTACTGAAGGGTTTTGCTAAATGTTTACCTTGTGCTAACTATAATGATTTGTGACTCGTTGACCCAGTGACCCAAACATGGGTAGTAGGCTCAGAAGGACCTACACTCTAGATCTTCCATATCAGCTCTAACCCTGAGCAAGATACTTAACCTCTCTGCGCCTCAATTTCCTCCTCTCTGACCTTAAGACAGATGGACAAGTGGAAATAAAACCACCTCTCAGAGTTGGAGCTTTAGCCTTTCTCTCATCAGCAGACACATCCAAACAGGTAACACAAGGCAAGGTCATCAAGCTCCGACATTTCTAATGGGCTAATCCCAGGGCACAGGAGGTAAGGGTAATGGAGAAAGTTTTCCTTACATTTTCTGACACACATGGTCCTTTCACATTCAGAGATACACAAGGACCGATGGCTCCTGCGATCTTCAGTTCCCGAGAGGTCTAAAACAGAAAATTAAATAAGAGTATAAAGTTAGATATCACTGAGAACCACCCTGCTCTCACAAAGGCCACTACTAAAGACTAGAGGGGAAATGTGGCAGCATTATCATTCCACCAAGAGGAAACCCCACATGGATCACGTTACAAATGCTGTTACAAGCTTTTCCAGGGCCACTGTGATCTCATTAAAACTCTGTAAAAATCCTCCCTTAGAAACGGTATTATCTTTGTTCCAAAGCTGATGCAACATTTTCAACTTACTCAGCATTGAAATCATTGAACACACTGTATAATTTTACTAACAATACTGCATTCTTTTCTAATTCTACATATAGTCATAATTATTTACTTCTCATCTGTGCATATACTACTTTGTGTTGCTTTAAAAATAAGTAATTCAGGTGCTCTCCTCAGGAGCAGCTTACACCTCCCTTCCCTCTCTGGTGTGCATCTCTTAAACTCTTTGAGCCCCCAAGAGACTTGCAAACAGGGAAGCAATGGGCAGCAGCAACTTGTCCTGAGGACCTGGGCTAACCCCCCTGAACCTGTCCCCTTTTCTCTGACTATCCCATGGGCAAAATCAGCCCCACCTGGGTTAATTTCTTTCTTGTAATATTTCTAGAGAGCCAAAGCAGCCCCACCTGTTGCTTCTTCTATTGCTAGCCCTTCCTTATTTCACTGTCCCCAGCTTTAATAACCAGTGGGGGGAAAAGGAAAAGGAAAACAACAACACACTTAATTCATGAACTCCAACATGACAAGGCCAACAAACACATGTAAGACTTTTTAAATGAAGTTCACTTTAGCGAAGTCCATTTTTCTTCATATTAAAAAAAAACCCTCAAACATTTGAGAATGTTGTTTGAAGTTTAACAAAACTGATTTAACAATCATCTCCAACTCTCAAAGTACTGATTCCAATCATGTTCTAATAGCCCCTTTTAATGTTTTTGCAATGATTTATAATCAAGTGTATAGGACTCTCTCAATCCTAATGGAAAAACAAAACCCAGACACAATCTGCACTATTTTAGAGCACTCTTGCTTCACTTCGGGCAGACATTAAACATAAACCAAGGTTCTGTGCATGCAACCACCCATACGGACAGCTGGGAGAATGCTCCACTGTGTGGCTGCCTCTGTGCTCAACCCACCATCCCCTCTAAGCCTACTGTCCTGGAGCAGAGCCTGCAGGGGAGCCAGACACTCTTTCTTAGAGCATTTATAGGCCATTCTCAGAAGCCAAGGGATAGGAAAAAAGGGATAACTGTAATATTTTCAACAATAAAGATACATTTTTAAAAAAGAAAACAAAGGAATAGAATGAATACATGTTGACAACCTTTTAATCTGCCCGTGTCTCACAGGTTGGGGCTTCCACAAGTCTGACTACTAAAAAGTAAGAACACTATTCTTCCATTAAAGTTTTACCAATTTATTGTACCTTTACTTCTAAAGTAGCACCAAACGCCATTCGGAAATCTCCATTAAAGTCTTTACTAAAAATTCTTTGGAATGTCTGCTTGAAGAGAGATGTGTTGAAAGAATCTCCCATCACCATGTAGCCTCTAGAAAAGAAAAAAAGTTAGTACTTAGAGTGCCTGAAAGCCATTCAGATGTTCCCTCAGTACATACAAACAAGAATTTAAAGACGAAGGAAGAAAAAATAAACCATGTTCATAAAAGCGTTAACTTAAATGGAAACAGAAAGTTCAATTTGTACTCAGAAAAGACACTACTTTTAAAAATATATATATTTTATTGTTTTTTTACAGAGAAGGGAAAGAGTTAGAAACATCAATGAGAGAGAAACATTAATCAGCTGCCTCCTACACACTTCCCACGGGGGATGTGCCTGCAACCACGTTATATGTCCTTGGAATTGAACCTGGGACCCTTCAGTCCGCAGGCTGATGCTCTATCCACTGAGTCAAACCAGTCAGGGCAAGACACTACTTTTAAAACATAAAAAAAACTTTGGAACAATTGTGTCTCGATCACTGTGTCAGTTATACAAATCTATAGGAATGGCAAAATCTCAGAATTACACACACACACACACACACACACACGCTTGTAAAAACTGGTGAAATCCAAGGTCTGTAATAGAACTAACCGACATTGTGCCAATGTCAATTTCCTAGTCTGACATTGTACTCTATATTTATGTAAGATGGTACCACTGGGAGTAGACAGATGCACTACTTTGTCCTATTTTTTTTTTTTTAACAATTTGTGAACCCACAATTATTTCAAAATAACAAGTAAAAACAAAATAAAAAACAAAACACAAACATCTAATCAATAAACACAAGGATGCAGGTTTTAATAGGTCATCTACTGAGAAATCATCCCCAACTCTTCTCAGACTTCTTTGTATGGGAAATCCTTTTTTTTCAGTTTAATTCACTGCCTCAAAACAGTGAACCCCTGGCCTTACATGACTTACTTTTTCTAGTTTGCAAATATCTATATTCATCTTTTTGAAGTTACAGAAAAGCATTGTTCAGAATTTCGGTATTTCGCCCTAGCCAGTGTGGCTCAGTTGGATGAGCATGATTACATGCACCAAAAGGTCACTGGTTTGATTCCCAGCCAGGGCACATGCCAGGGTTGTGCACTGGATCAGGTGGCAGCAGAATGATGTTTTCCTCGCTCCCTCCCGTTCCTTGCTCTCTCAAGTTAATAAAAACATATTATATATATTAAAAAAGCTAGCATTGCATGTTATTTGAACAGATGAGCACAGCTTGATGCAGGTTATGTCTCCAGCATTAAACAGGATCTCAAGCCCTAGCCAGTTTTGCTCAGTGGGTAGAGTGTCGGCCCTGGACTGAAAGGGTCCCGGGTTTGTTTCCCAATCAAGGGCATGTACCTTGGTTGCAGGCTCCATCCCCAACATCCCGTGTGTGGGAGGCAACCAATTCATGTGTCTCACATAGATGTTTCTCTCTTTCTGTCTCTCCCCCCTACCTCTCACTGTCTTTAAAATTCAATGGAAAAATATTCTCGGGTGAGGATTAACAAGTCAAAAAATTTAAGGCCACCAAAACCGGTTTGGCTCAGTGGATGGAGCATCAGCCTTCGGACTGAAAGGTCCCGAGTTCGATTCTTGTCAGGGGCATGTACCTTGGTTGTGGGCACATCCCCAGTAGGGGGTGTGCAAGAGGCAGCTGATTGATGACTCTCTCTCATCGATGTTTCTAACTCTCTATCCCTCCCTGTAAAAAATAAATAAATTTTTTTTTAAAATTAAGGCCAATAAATATAAGCCCCCCCCCCAAACAACAACAACAACAACAACAACAACACAAGATCTCAGACTAGGAAAGAATACAAGATAATCTGGTCCAGCAATTTCAGTGTCTAGCTCAGGGGTGGGCAAACTTTTTAACTCGAGAGCCACAATGGGTTCTTAAACTGGACTGGAGGGCCAGAACAAAAGCATGGATGGAGTGTTTGTGTGAACTAATATAAATTCAAAGTAAACATCATTACATAAAAGGGTACGGTCTCCCCCCTGCCCCCCAATAGTTTAGACAGCCATCCGGCCCGCGGGCCGTAGTTTGCCCACGCCTGGTCTAGCTCCTCCATTTATAGTGATTGCTATTTGGACCCAAATATTCACCCTCCCCGCCTTCATTATCATGGGATCCATGGTTTCTGGAATAAAGACTATTTCCCAGCTGTTTTGCCTGTGGCTGTGTGACAGCTTTGCCTACCGAAGTGGCCTTTGTGATTTACGGAGGTGGGGATGTTCTTACAGGAAGGGACATGTGCTTCTTCAACCCCTCCTCCTTCCTGCTGTTATAACATGGTGAGAGCCCAGCAATTATGTTGAACCAGAGCTAGCACTTTAAGGTAGTGGAGCAGCACAGGAGCCTTAGCCCCTGATAATGATAAATTCAATATACCTTCCCTGCTGCCTACCTCCAGTGAGAGAAAAATCTGTTTGGGATTTTCTGTCACAACCACACAAATCTAATACTGACTCTCACCCACCTTCTACCAAAACACCTGCCAGATTATCATCCAGATTAGACTCTTCCAGCATCGGAAACTTACACCCTCCAGAGGCAGTTCATTCGATGCTTAGACAGTGCTGATTGCTAAGAAAGGTCTTCCTTTACACTGAGGCAAATTGTTTCCCAGCAGCTTCCACCCACTGGTTCAAGTTCTATCCTTTGGTCACATACAGATCTGATTTCTTCTCCACTGAGCAGGCCTGCAGTTGTTGAATATAGCTCTCACACCCCATCTGTCTTCTAGCTCCTTCAATCATTCTCCATATGGCATACAAGTCAGCCTTTGAACTCCAGGCAGCCAATCAATGATTCTCTCTCATCAGGCTGTTTCCATTACTCTTACTGCTCCATTTTGAGTATCTCCAGTTCCTCTACACAGCCCCTTTGAACTGAAATGCTCAGCATGGAAGATGATACAATGGAGATAAGGTGTGACAAGCACCAAGGAAATCAAGACGATGATCTTCTTTGAAGATAATCAACTCCTCTAGCACAGTGTAGGATCACCTTGTCTCTGCTGGAAGTCATCCCAAACTGTTGGCTCATTTTAGGTGAGCTATCCACTAAAACCTCTAAATCTAGCCGAAACTGGTTTGGCTCAGTGGATAGAGCTTCAGCCTGCAAACTGAAAGGTCCGGGGTTCGATTCCAGTCAGGGGCATGTGCCTTGCTTGCGGGCACATCCCCAGTGGGGGTGTGCAAAAGGCAGCTGATCGATGTTTCTCTCTCATTGATGTTTCTAGCTCTCTATCTTTCTCCCTTCCTCTCTATGAAAAATCAATAAAATACATATATTAAATTTTTTTTAAAAAAAGTGATGTGACCTGCTCTAACTGGTTTGACTCAGTGGATAGAGCATCGGCCTGCAGACTGAAGGGTCCCAGGTTCGATTCTGATCAAGGGCATGTACCTTGGTTGAGGGCACATCCCCAGTAGGGGATGTGCAGGAGATGTTTCTCTCTCATTGATGTTTCTAACTCTCTATCTCTCTCTCTTCCACTCTGCAAAAAAATCAATTACCTATATTAAAAAAAAAAAAAAGTGATGTGACCTAAATACTAAACTCATCCAGGAGTCAAAGGCCTTATTGAAAGTCTGATGGAAATGATGGTTCCTCTCCACAGAAGAAACATACATACATAAACTCTGGTGTACAAATTTAAGGATATTCACAAAAATACTACAGCTTTTGTGTGGTTATTCCAAGTCAGGAACTCCTGGTGGGCACTGTAGGAGTTCACCATATTAAATGTGGCTTTCTGATACAGTTAGTGTCATCTAACATGTCTGCTGCTCTCCAATACAATTTCAGGTGACTTGGGCTCCATCTTCTTCCCTCGTGTCTTTACTCAGTGAGGACCAGGAGCATCATAGCCCCTCCACAGCCCTTCACCAGTGCTTCTCAACCTATCCTTTGCATACACATCACCTGGGATCTTATTCAAATGGAAGGTTGAGTCAATAGGTCTAGGGCAGTGGTTGGCAAACTGTGGCTTGCGAGCCACATATGGCTTGAGAGCCACTGTTGACCGCTCTGTAGACTAGTGAGTTTGCCAACTACTGACCTAGACTCTCAATTCTAATAATTACAGGTTGTTGTTGTTCCTTGTGATTAAGCCCCTATCCCAGTGGTTGGCAAACTCACTAATCAACAGAGTGGCAAACCACGGCTCATGAGCCGCAGTTTGCCGACCACTGGTCTAGGGTAAGGCTCAAGATGCTGCATTCCTTAACAAGCTTTCAGGTGGGCTGATGCTGCCTGTGCTCAGCCATACGAGTACTAAAGGTCCACACAAGTGGTTCTCAAATTCTGCTCTTCAGCAGAATCACTTGAGAGAACTTTAAAAATGCTAATGTTCAGACCACACTAATTAAGTCAGAATCTCTGGAAACAAGATCCAAATGGAAGAGTTTTTCAAGTTCTCAGGTGATTCTCCAGCTTCAGATCAGTGCTGGGCATGAGTGATTCGCTCACTTTCACATGCACCAGAATTCCTGGGAGAGCTGGTTAAAACAGACTTGCCAGCCCAGGTCAGTTTGGCTCAGTGGGTAAAGCGTTGGCATGCAGACTGAAGCGTCCTGGATGCAATTCTAGTCAAAGGCACATGCCTGGGTTGCAGGCTCGATCCCCAGAAGGGGGTATGCAAGAGGCAGCCAATCAATGGTTCTCTCTCATCATTGATGTTTCTCTCTCTCTCTCTCTCTCTCTGAAATCAATAAAAATATATTTTTTTAAAAACCACCCGACTGCCAGGTTGCACCTCCACAGTTCCTGATTCAGGTCTGGATGAGGCCTGAGGACATACATCCCTAATCAGTCCCCAGGAGCCCTGAAGGATGCCGGCCAGGCATCACTGCACTTTGAGAATCATGGCTCTACGCTGTGATCTGTGTGCACATTATGGACTTAGGATCTAAGTCTGTGCGTCTTGCGATGCACCCTCTAGGCTTAGCGTGTGCTCAGTGATAAGACACGAGGAAAGGTCACTAAGCCAGGTGAAGGGTCTCCTAATTGCTCTGGCATTCGGACACAATTTCCCTTCTCTCAAGGAAGTGCTTTGCTGAAGGCCACATACTTCATGCTTGCTTGCTTTCCTGCTCTAGTATCTATAACAACTCTAATAAAGGAAGTTATTCTGATAAAGATTTGTTCATAGTGAACCCTTGAGACTTCCTTTTCACCACTGTTTCTTCATTCAAGCAGCCCACACACCTTCCCAGCCATGGAAGCCACGGTCTAGAGCAGCTGTGGGCAAACTACGGCCCGTTCTGCTGTTCTATCCGGCCCGAGGAGCCGAAAGAGCGGAGGGTTCTCTTGCTCTCCCCTCCGCTCATTCACCAGCAGCCCAAGATGAGAGTGCCAGCATGGTCAAAGAACCCATTGTGGCCCTCGAGTCAAAAAGTTTGCCCACCCCTGGTCTAGAGCTACCGGTATCTGAATACTTAACTAAGTCAGCCTTGTCCTTTACTATTGTTGCATCACACATTTCTTTTTCCTTAAAATAAACACTCTCACGTTTCCAGGTGTTTGCTGTCAACATACCCAGTAAGATTTGCACAACATTTCATCTCCAAAAGTCCGGTTTGATCAAGGGCACAAGCATAAATATCAATGCAGTGGCCATTTGTAGCAGTTCTATTAGCAAGCATTTCATAGTGCTGTGAAGAAAAGTAAATCAGCATTAGGAAACAGTAAAATTATAAACCAGATATGCTTTACTATAGCAAAGGGATATAATCAAATATAGGCATATGGAGATAGTTTTTAAAAAAATATCCAGTTTGGCTCAGGGGATAGAGTGTCGGTCTGTGGACTGAGGGGTCCCAGGTTCGGTTCCGATCAGGGGCATGTGCATTGGTTGCGGACATATCCCTGGGGAGGGGGAGGGTCTGCAGGAGGCAGCTGGTCGATATTTCTCTCTCATCGATGTTTCTGGCTCTCTATATCTCTCCCTTCCTCTCTGTAAAAAAAAAAATCAATAAAATATATTAAAACAAACAAACAAAAACCCCCCATCAAAGTAGACCTAACTGGTTTGGCTCAGTAGATCTAGCATCAGCTTGCGGACAGAAGGGTCCCAGGTTTGATTCCGGTCAAGGGCACATGACTGGGTTTGATCCCCAGTAGGGGACGTGTAGGAGGCAGCCAATCAATGATTCTCTCTCATCATTGATGTTTCTATCTCTCTTTCCCTCTCCCTACCTCTCTGAAATCAATAAAGATTTATTTTAAAAAAATAAAAAACAGCCGAAACTGGTTTGGCTCAGTGGATAGAGCGTCGGCCTGGGGACTGAAAGGTCCCGGGATCAATTCCGGGCAAGGGCATGTACCTTGGTTGCGAGCACATCTCCAATGGGGTGCACGAGGCAGCTGATCGATGATTCTCTCTCATCGATGTTTCTTACTCTCTATTTCTCTCTCTCTTCCTCTCTGTAAAAAAATCAATAAAATATATTTTAAAAAATAAAATAAAAAATAAAAAACAAAAAACAAAAAAAAATCCAAATAATTAAGTGTTTTCAATCTCAAAACATTTTTGGCAGTTTTAAAGCCATCGACTCTAAGTTCTCAGTAATTTAACAGTAGTCAAGATCAGCAAGGTCATCCCAGCAAGAGCAACTTGCTGACCACGAAGCACAGTGTCAGCAAAGTAGCTGCCACTCCAGAGGAGCCTAAACCCAGCGCTGGGTTACCACACCTCGACTACAGCCTATGTCCAGAAGCACCTACCTTGGTGGCTTTCTTCATGAAACGTGCATTATCTTTCTCAATATCATGCCAGGAACGAATAGGAACCTTTAATTCATCTCCAACCACCATTCCAGGTCCTTGGGTGGGGGGACCCCCTGTAAACAGCATAATTCTGGCTCCGGTGTTTGGAAAAGTGCCCTAAAACAGTAAATGGCAGCATTTTAGAAGCAGACAACTCCACCCCCAGTATGTTTCTGTTTCCCTAAAAATATACTACAAACATGAGTTCTCATCAGCTATAGCGAATACTAATATTGCAGAATAACACAGATGACAATGCACAGAAGCAGCCATATCTCTTCCAAGGTTGTGTACATTTTTATTAATTTACTGTGAACACTTCCCATTGCCCTAATTGCTTTGTGTTTCTCATGAAAACTTGGTGAATTTTAAAACATCAAGGGGTTCTTCGAGGTGTATAATAATAACTGAAGCACTTTTTGATAAATTAACCATCAGTCGACTTAGTTGCAACTGGTTTTCAAGCACAACTTGAAAGTGACTTCTGAGAGCAAGTATGCATGGTTTGAAGGGACCAGTCAATTCTCAGTTACCTCCAACAAGCCAACAGCAATAGACAAAGCAACACCAGTGGATCGCAGAGGTCTCTTCCCCTGATTTACGGGCCATGGGTCCCTCTGCAGCTCCCCCAGAAGGTCAGTGAGGTTCATGTCAATCTTGTGAACAGGCTGCAGAAACCTGCGTGATTTTGAATAGACACATCCATCCTGGTTTTAAAACATACTCTGGTCTTCAGCCCTAAGTAATACGTAGTTACTGCTCTTCAAAATAGTTACTCAGAATAAAAAAAACTTACAATTTTTTTCTTCCAAGTTATCTCTAACTCCAAAAACAACTCAATTTTATTAAAAAAAAAAATACATCTTAAAGCCTGAAGTATAGTAATTTATATATGTGTAACATGGAAAAAATCAATTTAAATAGGTGCAAATTATATGGTTCATTATGTAGACAATCTTTATCATTCTGAAGATTCATAATTTGTGTTTCTCTTGAGCCTTGGGAGTAAAAGAAGTAACACTGGTTTCCTAACAGCATAAGAAACTGTCCCCAGCCGAAGCCGGTTTGGCTCAGTGGTAAAGCATCCGTCTGCGGACTGAAAGGTCCCGGGTTCGATTCCGAGCAAGGGCATATACATTGGTTGCGGGCACATCCCTGGTAGGGGGTGTGCAAGGGGCAGCTGGTTGATGTTTCTCTCTCATCGACGTTTCTAGCTCTCTATCTCTCTCCCTTCCTTTCTATAAAATATCAATAAAATATATATTTAAAAAAAGAGAGAAAGAAACTGTCTCCAGCAGGTCAGACTATGCATTTTATCATGTTTGCTGAATATTAACCCGGCCCAGGGAGCCCCACACACTCAAGGGGCTGAGTGAAGTAAGTGCCTGATTTCAGGTTTGAGGACACCCGACAGAAGCCTTTTCAGTTTTCCCAGTTTTACTTAAGAATCAAAAAGGACAGCAGCCATGTGTTTAAGAGGAGGGGCACAAAGGTCTCAAACCCTTTGTAATGATACAGGCTAACAGGAAAAGCATTCTGAACAAACTTGCCACACATATACCGTATTTGCCGGCGTATAAGACGACTTTTTGGCCCTGAAAAATATGCCTCCAAGTGGGGGGTAGTCTTATACGGCGAGTATATAACAAACTCTGTATTTTTTAGTGGAAATGTTAGGGGGTCGTCTTATACGCCCAGTCTCTTATACGCCGGCAAATACGTATTTTTCAGGGCCAAAATATTGTCTTATATGCCGGCAAATACGGTATGTGAAAACATTTATAATTTAGTTATACGTATATGATACACAGATACTGCTGTTAAATACATTATTAAACATTAAATATTGTTAGACTTAATTTTTCTCTAAAAATAAGAAACTAAAAATTTAACATATTTCTTCCCTTGAGTGGATTCCCCTGCAGGCCAACCACATCAGTACCTCACCTGCTTGAAACAAAAGGGTGCTCCTGTGGTTGAGCAGGTCTTGCTTGTTGCATGGGCATGGCAGGCTTGGTCAGGCCAAGCATATCCTAAAAAAGAACGAAAAAGACTCATTTTCTCTAACACTGAAAGTAAAAGGGTAATTAATTTTTAAAAAAATACTCTTGCACCCAGCCAGAGTGGCTCAGTGGAGCTTTGACTCATGAACCAAGAGATCACCAGATCGATTCCAATCAGGGCACATGCCCACAGATTGTGGGCTTGATCCCCAGTAGGGGGTATGAAGGAGGCAGCCAATCAATCTCTCATTAATGTTTCTATCTCTCCCTCTCTCTCTAAAATCAATAAAAACATATGTTTTTTTTAAAAAATACTCTTGCTCCTGCTTGTGTACAAGTTAAAGCACAAACCTGTATCTGCTTTGCAGTTAAATCCTTGGTCCCTCGGAAGACATAACTTTTGGAGATTCCTTCACAGCTGAGTTCATGAACCTGCACCATCCTCCCAAACGTGATCAAACCCACCAGAGCATCTGGAGGAAGGAGACTCAGGGACATTTGTAGAGATTCTTTGAGTGCTTGAAGGTCCTCTTCTTCTAGGCATGTGTCGACCACATAGAGGAAGACCAGAGGGGACTGTGGACCTCGCTTTATGCAGAGAAAAACAACATAGTAATCAATATACAAATAGACAGATCCAACTCTTTTAAATCAAATCAGGTATGTAAATAACAAGTAAATCTTCAACTATATTTACTATCTGGGAATAAGAACAGCTAAACAAACATCATTTAATAACAGGTTCTATTAAAACAAACTGGGGAAAAAAAACTAAAAGAAAAATTATTTGTATCTAACAAATTATTCCACGTTTTTGAAAGCCTTCCAAGTATCAGACATTGTTCCAGATCCTGGGATACCTCAGTGAACCAAATCAGCAAAGATCCCTGCCAGCCTCAAGGAGCTAACTTTCTGGAAGGAAGAAGGTAAGGGGGATTGCAAATGCCAGGAGTATAGGTAAGGGGCAGGTTCTAGTGTTAAATGGCAGGTCAGGGCAGCCTTATTAAAAAGTAACATTTGGCCGAAACCGGTTTGGCTCAGTGGATAGAGCGTCAGTCTGTGTACTGAAAGGTCCCAGGTTCGATTCTGGTCAAGGGCATGTACATTGGTTGCGGGCACATCCCCACTAGGGGGTGTGCAGGAGACAGCTGGTCGATGTTTCTCTTTCATCGACGTTTCTAACTCTCTATCCTTTTCCCTTTCTCTCTGTAGAAAATCAATAAAATATATTAAAAAATAAAAGTAACATTTGAATAAAAACCTGGAGGACAGGGAGAGAGGAGGACAAGAGTCCAGCTGAGCACAAGTGAGAGCAAGACCCACAGGCAGAGCATTGCAGGCATGCTTGTTCCTGGCATGCTTGAGGCAAGACAAGGAGGCCCACATGGCTGCATGAGGAAACTAGCAAAAACTGAGGTCGGAGTGGTGACACAGAATTGTCTCATAAAGGGCCGTTTAACTGTTACTCTGGACAAGGGTAAAACATGGAAGGAGGTTAGAGAATGCCCCAGTAATTCAAGTGAGAGGTGGTGACTGGCCCAGGATAGCAGCAGTGGGAGAAAAGTGGATGGATTCTGGATAGATTGTGAATATAGGTCCAATGGGTTTCCTAATAGATTAGATATGGGATGAGAGGGAAAGTCAAGGGTGGATCTAAGGTTTTTAAATTGAACAATTAGAAGATGAAGTACCATCAACTGAAATGGAGAAGGGTGTGAAGGACAGGGTTTGAATTTATTCAGTGCTACCTCTTTTTTTTTTTTTTTTTTTTTAAATATTTTATTGATATTTCACAGAGAGGAAGGGAGAGAGATAGAGAGCTAGAAACGTCGATGAGAGAGAAACATCGACCAGTTGCCTCTTGCACACACCCTACCGGGAATGTGCCTGCAACCAAGGTACATGCCCTTGACCGGAATCGAACCCGGGACCTTTCAGTCCGCAGACCTACGCTCTACCACTGAGCCAAACCGGTTTCGGCAGTGCTACCTCTTTTTTACAGCCTTCTCCCAAGACCTGAAAATGCCAGAAAGTATACATGAACCACAATTTAATGTTTAGAATCTTGCTGCCCTCACAGCTTTAAAGCCATATAGAAGATAAAGCATTTCAAGAGAATCTCACTATTTAACATTAAATGTGCAACAAACCTGTATCATGTACTCAATTGTAGAAAACTGGGGCATCAATTCAGCAGGCTGATTCACCTCAGATATGCCTGTGTAAGCTGGAGGAAACTGAAGAGATGAAAACAAAGCCATGTTTCATTAGGGCTGAAAATTTTGTATGCTATACCTTTTATTTCCCACTTATAATAATAGTTCATGATAACATTAATCCTGAAAACACAAAATAAGCATATTACTTAAATACAGAAATCAGTATTTAAAGTCTATAACCATGCCTTATATTTATATTACAACATTTAAAATATATATATATTTTATTGATTTCTTTACAGAGAGAAAGATAGAGTGTTAGAAACATTAATGAGAGAGAAATATCGATCAGCTGCCTCTTGCACACCCCCAAATGGGGATGTGCCCACAACCAAAATACATGCCCTTGACCAGAATCGAACCTGGGACCTTTCAGTCCGTAGGCTGATGCTCTATCTACTGAGCCAAACCGGTTTTGGCACATTATAACATTTTTTTTAACGCAGCTTTAGGTTAATTGTAACTTCTAAATGAATAAAAAAATGCACTAAAGCCAAAACCAGTTTGGCTCAGTGGATAGAGCGTCAGCCTGTGGACTGAAGGATCCTGGTTCGGTTCCAGTCAAGGGCATGTACCTTGGTTGCGGGCACATCCCCAGTAGGGGGCGTGCAGGAGGCAGCTGATCAATGACTCATTGATGTTTCTAACTCCCTTCCTCTCTGTAAAAAATCAATAAAATATATTTTTTAAAAACGCACTATAAAAAACCATTTTTACGTGTTGTCCTGCAAACTAAAGACAGAGATTTTAGCTGTCTCATCAAAATCTATGTGGAAGACCAAAGCTTTTATTTGGGCTTATTATTTCAGTTATTATCAATATAGTAATAATGTTTGCTGTAGAAAAATTGGAAAGTACAGGGAAAAAAAAAAACAGAAAGAAAAAACCCTCACAGCCCTATCACTGTGAGGTAGTCACTGTTAGCATCTTGGCATTTTTACTTCCAGACTTTTCCTACTTATGCACAGCTGAGGTTGTCCTATATATACAATTTTATGACCTGCTTTTTGTAACATGTCACAAGTGTTTTCTTTTGTTTTTAAAACTCCCTCTAAACATTTTAAATTCAAAGTGTATAGTTGAATTTTTCCCAATTTTTTAATTATATTAAATACATATAAACTTCACCATCTTTATCTTTTTTCAGTGTACAGTTGTGATCTTCACCATCCATCTCCATAAGTCTTTTCATCTTGAAAAAGTGAGACTTGGAATCTATTAAACAGCAATTCTCCATTTTCCCCTCCCCCAGCCCCTGGAGACCACAGTTCTACTTTCTGACTATGAATTTGACTACTCCAAGTACCTCATCAAAATGGTATCATACAGTATTTGTCTTTTGTAACTAGCTTATTTCATTTAGCATAATGTCCTTAAGGTTCATCCAAGTTGTGGCACATATCAGAATTTCCATTTTAAGGCTAAATATTGCATTGTATGAAATATACCACGTTTTGTTTTCCCATTTACTTGGGTTGCTTCTATTCTTTAGCTATTGTGAAAATGCTGTTATGAACATGGATGTACAAGTATCTCTTCAAGATCTTGCATTCAATTATTTTGAGTATATATCCAGAAGTGGAAATGCTGCATCATTTGGTAAGCATCACTAATAATTAAGCATCTTTTCATGAGCTTATTGGCTACTTGTATATCTTCTCTGAAGAAATATCTATTCAAGTTCTTTACCTATTTTTAAATTGGGTTGATTGATAGTTTTTTGTTCTTGAGTATTAGGAGTTCTGGATATTAATCTCTTAGATATATGATTTGCAAGTATTTTCAGCCATTCTATGGGTCTCCTTTTTACTCATGACATTGTCATTTGATACCTTAGAATTTTCGCAATAAATTACATTCAACACAGATATCAATTTAGAAGGTACTAGAAGCCCTAGCTGGTTTGGCTCAATGGATAGAACATTGGCCTACAGGCAGAAGGGTCCGAGGTTCGATTTTAGTTAGGGGCACTTGCTTGGGTTGTAGGCTTGATCCCCAGTAGGGGGTGTGCAGAAGGCAGCCAATCAATGGTTCTCTCTCATCATTGATGTTTCTATCTCTTTTTCCCTCTCCCTTTGTCTCTGAAATCAATAAAATATATTTTTAAAATATGTACTAGAAGGTAGAAATGTTAAAACTTGTATATACCTCTGAATCTCTCATGGAGATAATTTGAAAATGGTATCTGCTTATAGTTTCCATGCCTATAGTTACTTATCAACTGTATGTTATTCTTTTCATCCTTGGGCTTATTGTTGCTATATCTGAGAATGAGACTGCTAATTATAATTATAATAAAATACATGAATAAATAAATGCATGTTTTTATACCTTAAAATCTACTAGAGCACTGTACATTATGTTGGTCACAATTTTTTTCTGACAGCTTTATTGTGTTATAGTTTATATATCAAGAAAAACCATCCATTTTAAATGTACAATTTAATGACTTTTTAATAAATGTATAGTGTTGTACAATGATCACCACAATCCAGTTTTAGAACATTTCCATCATAGGCACATTTATTTTAAAGAATCTTTCTTATGATTTGTGAGCTCATTCTAGTTTTGTAGTTAAAATTTTTTAAGCCAAGAGAAGCTCAACACTGATACTTGAACTCTAAAAGTGAGAAAGATCAGAAAATGGAAATTCAGTAATGTATACTATACAATTAGAATAAACTGAAGTCAAATGAAATATAAACAACATATGTTCTCTTATGGTAACATATTCACTGCCTACAGAGAACTTATTAGAGCTATCACCTTAAGTTTAGCATAAATTGCTACCGTCAAAGCACAATTCAACATAATTTAACTTTTTTCAGAGTAGTACAATTCAAACAAAGAAAATACTTTAAATATTTTAAAAGTAAATATTCACATACCTGATTTCTTTGGAAACAGAAATTACAGGCCCAAAGTTTTGCCCGATAATCAACTTGACTATAAAAAAATAAAAAAATAAATTACAACTTGGTAACACGTTCATTTTTAAGGTAGAAAGCATTCAGATGTAAACTTCAAGTTTAGTAAATTGCATGATGTATGGGTGTATGGATAAAGGTATGTAAAACATTCACTGCTATTAGAGTTCTGCCTGTTAAATACAACAAAGGTTTCCCTCAAACAGCAGTAATGAGACATTAATAAGTTATTTTTTCTTCTTTCCCAATTTCCTAGATAATATTTAAAATGTCATTTTTATATTATAGCTCATATCCTTTTGCCCTGTTATCTTAACATAATCTTTTTAACTTTTCTAACATCTTTATTGTCCAGATATGTGAAACTACTAAATTTCAATACTAAAAAGTGTATTTCACATAAGAATAAACTCAGACTTTCACCATATTTAACTCACTTGAAGTTGAGCAGGCATGCTTCTGAGTTTATATAATTCCTAGAATTGGTTCAAGATACATTAGTTGCCTCCCTGCCCCTTTCTACGTTTAGAAAATTAACAATACGTGGCACCCTAACCAGTTTGGCTCAGTGAATAGAGCATCATCCTGCGGACTGAAGGGTCCCAGGTTCGATTCCTGTCAAGGACAATTACCTTGGTTGCGGGCACATCCCCAGTAGGGGTGTGCAAGAGGCAGCTGGTCGATGTTTCTCTTTATCCCTTTCCCTTCCCCCTCTATAAAAAAAAAATCAATAAAATATATATTTAAAAAACATTAAGTGGCTATCATTTTAAAAGGCGGCAGCAACATCTTATATGTGGACACATTACATAAAAGCAAGGGAATGAAGTAAAAAATGTTCCCTCATATAAGAATTTTATCTGTTAAAAAATATTAATGACACTCTTCACTTATTTAAAAATTCTCTCAAATAGTGCCCACATTTAAGAGAATTTTCATAGGGACAAAAAATTATACTTAACAATAAAATCATTAAGAGTTAAAACTTTGTTCGGAGCTCAGTTAATTAGAGTGTCATCCTGATACGCCAAAGTTGCAGGTTGCATCCTGGTCAGGTCACATAAAAGAGGCAACCAATGAATGCATATGAGGGTGGGTAAACAAATCCATGTATCTGTCTGTGTGTCTTTCTCTCTCTGAAAATCAACCAATAAATAAAAATTTATAAACAACAAAAGTTAAAATTTCTTCTATTATGAAAAAACTGTCTAAGCTTTTTGGTCTTTTTTTTTAATGCTTTAAAGGGCAGCAATGAAATCTAAAATTGACCTAAATACAAACTGAAAATCAGCCCCAAAAAAGTGAATTTCAAATCCTTTCCCTCTACTTCCACCTATTCCCTCATAAATTCTAATTTTATCTGAGGAATTATGCCAGGGAGATCACTTTATTTTTAATTTTTTATTTGATTTTGAGAGAGGGAGGGAGGAAGGAAGGAGTAGGAGAGAGAAACATTTGTTTTTCTACTTTTTATGCATTCATTGACTGATTCTTGTATGTGCCCTGACCGGAGATCAAACCTGTAACTTTGGCAGACCGGGACAATGCTCTAACCAACTGAGCTTCCTGGCCTGGGTATCAGGGAGATTTCTAAAAGCATTCATCAACTAAGAATCTCACCATCGCCCGGCCAGTGTGGCTCAGTGGTTGAGAATCTACCTATGAACCAGGAGGTCACAGTCAGGTCACATGCCCAGGTTGAGAAGCCGATCCTCACTAAGGGGATGTGCAGGAGACAATCAATCAATTATACTTTCTTATATTGATGTTCTATCTCTCTCTATCTCTCCATTCCTCTCTGGAATCAATAAAAAACATTTAAAACAAAAAAAGAATCTCATTATCTACTAATCTCAAATTTGATGACTTGCCCAAATTCAATCACTTAAGTGAGAATCATGGAAATGTCATAATTTACTGTATTGATCATTTACTAGTTTTTAAATGAATTCATACCAAAGTGGGTTGAGAATGGCTTTGCAAGTTGGCCTGCTGCACAGCACAGGTTCATACTGTACAGGGGGCAGGTCTGGACGTTCTTTCAAAGGTGTGAGGAGACAAGCCAAAGGTACAACCATTCTCGTAGCCTCGAGACGGCTAGAAGGCCACACATTCCAACTGAAACGCACACCATCCCGTTCTTCATTCTGCTGAATGAACTCCAGATACGTTGCCATCGTCTAAAAAGAAATGGAAGATAAAGTTTTAATTGTATGTGAAATTGCCAACTAAACTTCAAAGACAAAAAAATAAAAAAAGGTCCCCTAGCACAATATGTCTTAACACTAAGTCTGGAAGAACCTGTCACTGTAGGATGAAGACATCTTGCTTCCCAATGACCACCAAAAGCTGATTAACTTCACAGTTATCTGTGACTACTGTTCCTTTCTCAACCCTCCTCTCTAAAACTTAAAAAAGTAAAAGGAACAGGAAGCTTACAATCATTTGATCATCTCTAAAATGCATTTAAACATCCTCATTTCCTCTCATCATCTCAGCCAAGCTAATTTCAGCTCCTTGCCCAAGGGTTAGTCTCAAACTTTGTTTCAGCATCCAGCTACCTTCCTCCCTAATCCCTTTCCTTCCTTGCTCTACTAAAATAAACACTACTAAAATTTACATGCCAAGTAATCTTGTTTTTAAGCCCTTTTCCCTCCCTTTGTTACCTGTGGAGGAAAGAACTGGATATTGTTGTGGGAATCCAATTCATAATGGGAACAGCCACCAGTTCTGAGTGAATTTTTACTTGGAATCACCACAATTCCAAAGGAATGTTTGCTATTATGTTGAGTGACTTTCTCCCCAAGACCTCTCTACTCACCATGGTTGCTTATGCCTGTGCCTTGAAAGATTACAGTAATAAAATAGTCATTCAGACTAACCTTTTCAAACCCCAATAACACCAACTCCATCAAATGTTTTATACATCCTGTTTACATCCTAAAATTTAGGCTAACACACATCTTAGTTATTAGGGTTTAAGAGAACAAGCACCTCAAGAAAAATGGGGAAGGGAGGAAAGCAAAAGAAAGAATCTACAATATTACTGGCCTCTAGTGTTCATTTCATACAGTGCTGAATAATAATTGTCTCCACGTTATTATCAGAAGCGCCTTACTGTAATAATCTGAATCAAGATAATAGTAATATATGGCTAGAAAACCAAATGAATGAATTAGTCTACTATACATAACCTATCCACAAATATTCCGAATATTTGTTCCACATGAAACTGTATGGCATATTTATTTGCTTCTTAAAAGTGGGAAATTGAAGCACTGTACACAAGGGGCACTTCTGCAGCTTCCTAGATGGCAAATGGATCTAATTCTAAGATCACAGTTCATAGCAAGTACCTCAACAGGCTTCACTGGCTACTCCCCCTCTCAAAACAGTTCATTATTAAAAGGTACTGGCTCCTCCAATGTCCTCAAGCAACTACATATTAAAACCTGCTCTCTCTTGCCAAATCCGGTTTGGCTCAGTGGACAGAGCGTCAGCCTGTGGACTGAAAGGTCCCGGATTCAATTCCGGTTAAGGGCGTGTACCTTGGTTGCAGGTACATCCCCAGTGTGGGATGTGCAAGAGGCAGCTGATGGATGTTTCTCTCTCATTGATATTTCTAGCTCTCTATTCTTCTACCTTCCTCTCTGTAAAAAAAATCAATAAAACATATATAAAAATAAAATAAAACCTGCTCTCTCAATTTCCCACTGTCTCTTCCCCTCATGCCTTCTTCTACAGCATGGATTATTTAACAAAAAACATTTTTTATTTTTCAGTTACAGTTGACATACAATATTATTATAGTTTCAGGCATATAATCTTGTGATTAGACATTTAGGTAACTTACAAAGTGATCACCCTGATAAATCTAGATCCCATTTGACACAATATGTAACTATTATAATATTATTGACTATATTTCCTATGCTGTACTTTATATCCCCATTACTACTCTGTAACAACCAATTTATACTTAACCCCTTTACCTTTTTCAACATTTCCCACAACCCCCCTCTTATCTGACAATGATCAAAATGTTCTCTGTATCTATTAGTTTGTTTTGCTTGCTTGTCTATTGTTTAGATTCAATTGTTTGATAGATATTTACTGTCATTTTATTGTTCACATTTTTTATTTCTTCTTCTTTTTAAAGGAGAACCTTTAACATTTCATGTAATAATGATTCAATGGTAATGAACTCCATAAGCTTTTTTTTTTTTTAAATATATTTTATTTTATTTTTTTTTTAATATATATTTTATTGATATTTTACAGAGAGGAAGGGAGAGAGATAGAGAGCTAGAAACGTCGATGAGAGAGAAACATCAACCAGCTGCCTCTTGCACACCCCCTGCCAGGGATGTGCCCACAACCAAGGTACATGCCCTTGACCGGAATCGAACCCGGGACCCTTCAGTCCGCAGACTGACGCTCTACCACTGAGCCAAACCGGCTTCGGCTCCATTAGCTTTTTGTTGTCTGGAAAGATCTTTATAGGTCCTTCAATTCTAAATGACAACTTTCCTGGGTAATCTTGGTTGTTGTAGGTCTTTGCTGTCCATCACTTTATTTATTTATCTTTTTAATATTTTATTGATGTTTTACACAGAGAGGAAGGGAGAGGAATAGAGAGTCAGAAACATCAATGAGAGAGAAAAATCAATCAGCTGCCCCCTGCACAACCCCCATCAGGGATGTGCCTGCAACCCAGGCACATGCCCTTGACCGGAATCGAACCTGGGATCCTTCAGTCCACAGGCCTACGCTCTATCCACTGAGCCAAACCAGTTTCGGCTGCTGTCCGTCACTTTAAATATTTCTTGCCACCCGCTTCTGGTCTACAAAGTTTCTGTTGAGAAGTCAGCTGACAGCTTTATGTGAGCTCCCTCATAGGAAACTTTTCTCTTGCTGCTTTTAAGAATCTGTCTTTTAATCTTTTGCATTGTAATTATGATGTGTTTCAGTATGGGCCTCTTTGGGTTAATCTTATTTAGGACTCTCTGGGCTTCCTGGACTTATATATTTCCTTCACCAGGTTAGGGAAGTTTTCTGTCATTTTTTAAAATGGGTTCTCAACTTCTTGCTCTCTTTCTTCTCCTTGCACACTCATGATGTGAATGTTGGAATGCTAGAAGGCTTCCTACACTATCTCCATTTTTTTGGATTCTTTTTCTTATTGCCGTTCTGATTGGGTGTTTTTTTTGCTTCCTTATGTTATTCACAGCTTTCATCTACTCTACTGTTGATTGCCTATAAATTATTCTTCATTTCAGTTTGTGTATCTGTTAGGTCTGATCAAATAATTGAATTCTAAAAGTCAGTTCCCATGTGCATGAAATTCATGCTCTGGGTGTGTGTGTGTGGGGGGGTGTCCTCAACCCAGCCTGTGCCCTCTCACAGTCCAAGATCCTTCAGGGGATGTCTGCCTGCCAGCTTAGGCCCAATCCCCTAACCCTGCAGGCAGACATCCCCCTCACAATCCGGGATCCCTCGCTCCTTAGTTTGGCTCGCTGCTCTTAGCGCTGCTGTGGAGGCAGGAGAGGCTCCCGCCACTGCCACTGCGCTCACCAGCCATGAGCCCGGCTCTGACTGAGCGGAGCTCCCTCTGTGGGTGCGCACTGACCACCAGGTGGCAGCTCCTACATTGAGCATCTGCCCCTGATGGTCAGTGTGCATCAAAGCGACTGGTCATTCTGCTGTAACGGTGGCTTAGGCTTTTATTATATAGATATAGATTAGGTCACCTGGAAAACCAAAATGGTGCCAGCATCCAGGGACAAGAGAAGTCAAAGATTTTAAAGGACTCTGGGTGGGCTTTTTCAGGTGGAGAATTCTCTAGAGGGGAAAGATAATGGTCTTAGCAAGTACAATGTAGTATAAGTAAAAGGGAATGTCAATTGTAAAGAGGTCTAAAGGTCAGTTCCCAGGAGAGGGGACCCTCCCCCTACACAATGCACAAATTTCATGCACCAAGCCTCTAGATAACTCATAATTCTTTAGCCCTTTCAGCCTCGCGCGTTCCTTCTCCAGGGACCCTAAAAGTATCCTTCACACTGACTGGCTCATTTGAATGGTTTCCATGTCCGCTTTTGTTTTGTTTATGCTTTTATTGATTTTTTAAAATACATTTTCTTGATATTTTAGAGAGAGGAAGGGAGAGAGATAGAGAGCTAGAAACATCGATGAGAGAGGAACATCGACCAGCCGCCTCTTGCACACCCCCTCCTGGGGATGTGTCCGCAACCAATGTACATGCCCTTGACCAGAATCGAAGCCGGGACCTTTCAGTCCACAGACAGACACTCTACCACTGAGCCAAACCGGTTTTGGCCTTTTATTGATTTTAGAGAAAGGAAGGGGAAGGGATAGATAGATAGAAGCACAGATAAGAAAGAAAGATCTATTGGCTGCCTCCTGTAAGCCCCCTACTGGGCAATGAGCCCACAACTCATGGGCATGTGCCCTTACCTAGAATCCATCTGGTGACCTCTTGGTTCACGGGTCAATGCTCAACCACTTAGCCATGCCAGCAGGGCTCCATGTCCATTTTTAGAACTGTTGAAGTTCTAAGTTCCTGCAACATCCCTCTAACCATTGTTTTGAACTCTGTATCTGGTAGCTTGCTTGCCTCCATTTCATTTATTTATTTATTTATTTATTTTTCTTTCTTTCTGGAAATGTCTCCTGTCCTTTCATTTGGGGTTTGTCTCCAAATTTTGGCTGCTTCCCTATGCTTCTTTCTATGCACTAGGTAGAGCTGCTTCGTGCTCTGGACTTGGTAGAGTGGCCTTGTGCAGTAGGTGTCCTGTAGGTTTCAGTGGCACAGCCTCCCAGTTCACCTGAGCTGGGTGCTCCGGGTGTGTCCACGTGGACACTGTCCTGTTGTAATTGAGCCTTGATTGCTGTTGGCATCACTGGGAGGAGCTGACCCGCAGGCCGATCAATTGCAAGCACCTGCTGTGACTCCAACAGAGGTGCTGCTGTGCAGAAACTGACATTCAAAGCAGGACTTGCTTCAGTGGGCTTTGGTGCTCAGGGAGCCTGCCCTTTGAGTGTGTCAGTACAGCATGGATTAGCCATGGGCACCTAACCCACCCAGAACTTGAGGCTCCAACAATTCTCTGAAACTTATATGCAAAATTCTGTGCATCAATGAATTTGCATCTAGAACCATCTAGGGAAATGGTTCTATGGCTTACACCAAATTCTCAAAGGGAAAGGGTATCTGAAGAGATTAACAGCTGAATGACTGAATATATGAAAGGGCTGGAAAGATCCGATGAAAGCGTCGGACAAAAAAAAAAAAAGAATCGGAACCTCTCTTACTCCATCCACCAAGGCTTATTTTCACGACACAGAAACCAAGTTTAACCAAAGATTAAATCCAAGGCAGAGTCCTGTGTTCTAGTTTCAGCTCTTTCAAGAAGCAGAAGTCCAAACGCGAGTTCAAAAACTGAAAAAGGGGTCTGGGTCCTTCCGCACCCCTCCTTTCTCAGACACCCCTACTCAGAAGCCGGCCTGCCGCCTGGGGAAAGTCGGCCTGGCGGGGAAAGCGTCCCTCTCAGAAGACCCCTGGATCACCAATCGCCCCCATCCCTCTGCCCGCCGGTGAAAGGGCTCCCACCCGGAAGCAAACCCTTCGCCGCCTACACGCCCACGCCCGTGCCCTCGGACCTCGGGCCCCTCCGGCGTTCCCCGCTCACCTGGCCGGATCCGTCCACCTGGCCGCGGGAGCCCGCACCGACAAGGGACCGGCTGCCGCTCCCACCGCCAAGTCCAGCTCAGCTCTAAGTCGATTGGTCAGCGTCTCTGTGCGTCACTCCCGGCACCGTCCGAGGGCCAATCAAAAAGCGCTCACGAGCGGAAGCAAGACATTCAGAGAAGCCGCGTCGCCATCTTGGAGAAGGGCAAGACACCCGTGCCTCGCTCTACAAAACCGCAGTTCCTCAGAAAAATACTTTTCTCCACGGTAAACCGCTGAACGTCTCCGCCTCAGAAAATCCCGGCGCCAGCAGCCGGACTGTTTTCTAGACGCAGCCTGCACGCCTCGGGTGCACTCTTTGATCCAACAGGATGTCCGCTCGCCTCCGTGGGAAGTTCCTCTCATCACCTTAGTTACCGGGAAGCGAGAACGATGACGTGTGGCCCCGGAAGAAGGGGTGGCCCCGCGCAGAGGAAACTGAAGCCGGCTGGACAGAGGCGTCGGCGCGCGGGAAAGGGCGGGGCGGGGCGGGGCGGGGCGGAAGGAGTGTGGGCGGGGAGTGTGGGGCGCCTGCGCACCTCCTGACGTGTGGCGGCAGGTCTCTGGGTCTGGTTAGAATTCATCGTGCTTTTTGCCTCATTGCTGCAGAGAGAGAAAGATGGGACGCCAGCAACACCACTGGAGCCATCCGAGGGAATTCGGCCACGGTTCTCGTTCTTGACGCGTCTGCTCAAACTGGCACGGTCTGATTCGGAAATATGGCTTCCACATGTGCCGCCAGTGGTGTTAACGTCAGTACACGTGGGACGGAGGTTTCATTAAGCTGGATTAAGTGAACTTCCATGAATAGGTCATTCAAGACATATACCTTAAGACAGAATGCTATCTCTTTGTACGTAAAAAAAAATAATAATAAAATAAAAAATTTAAAAAGAGAAGATTCATCGTAAATGCTACAGGTTTGGTTCTGCTTCCTGGCATCACAAAGTTTCCTCCTCTCTCCCTGATGGCTCCTGCTCTCTGCAAAGACTGCCCCCAAAGCACTGTTTCTTTCCGCTTTTCTATCCCTGTCCTCCTATGCGGCGGTGAATAATTGAGAATTGTCATAGTCAAGCACTTTACTTTTTAAAAATATATACTATGTTATATGGATTTTTTTTTTTTTCAGAGAGGAAGGGAGAGGGATAGAGAGTTAGAAACATCAATGAGAGAGAATCATTGATCAGCTGCCTCTTGCACACCCCCTACTGGGGATGTGCCCTCAACCAAGGTACATGGCCTTGACTGGAATCGAACCCTTGAGTCCACAAGCTGATGCTCTATCCACTGGGCCAAACAGGTTAGGATCATAGTCAAGCACTTTAGGTGACTAAGTGAACCTCATAACTATGCAGAGTGCAACTTCTACAGGCACCAAAACTTTTTTACACATTACAAATCAGCTATTCAGATAATTTAGGTAAGTAATTTATTTCATAAATACATAAATTTTCTTGAATTTAGCAGACAGTACTCGTATTATTTATATTTTATAGTGGCGGCAAAAAGTCTAGCGCCGGCCTCGAAAGTGACATGATTTACATAATTTTTTATTTATTATATTTGTAAATTGTATTTATGTTGAAATTTTAAAAAATATATTACAATACTATTTTTGCTTTCTATGAAAATTTTTGTTGCTCCATATAGACCAAATTTTCCATCAAGAATTACCCCCCCTCCCCCAGGTCAATGGTGTCTCACTTTACCAATGTTAAAATCTGGTCACCTTAGATATATAGCCTCTCTGTGGCATATAAAACTATGTTTAAAATTATGCTTAGAACATATCCTGGCATCCAAGAATTACAATTAATAAACTCGATTTGGTATTATAGAGTTTTAAAATTTGTTTAAGTCAATGTACTATGAAAATTACTGTTAATATAAAAAGTTTGCCAGAATAATGATTTGGTTTTGTTGAGCAAATTTACATTTCTCAATTTACATGTTCCTAAAACATTATGTAAGAGTAATGTTAGTTCATTTGATCATTAAACTTCTATAAATTTAGGAGATTCAAATTAATTACTCTCTCAGTAAAGAAATGAGCTCAAATAAAATACATGCATTATACTTTACATTGAGGAAAGACATAGGTGTGTTTTGTTAATCAAACATTAAGTATATCAAAGATTTGCTTTGATTACATGAATCTAGATTCTGTACTAGAATTTTCTGTAAGAAGGCTTTTTAAAAAAAATCCAGCACATTTAGAGTATTAGAAGTTTAACTGTCTTATTTTCTGGGAATTTAAGGAACAGGTAATTTACATAAGTGTATTTATCTTCATAAGCCATTCAGACAGAACCCCTTTAAGAGATGTACTAACTTGATTTCATGTTTTTCAGCAACATGATTTCCCTGGTTTTATCAAGTGGATACATTGGGATGTTGTTGAAACCTCAAAAATTGTTAGTTTCAAAAAGGGAAAATTATGCCCTGCATACAAATATAAGATGAAAACATGTCAAAGCTTCTACATAACTCATTCATTAAAAAGAGGACCTCTTGGCCAAAACCGGTTTGGCTCAGTGGATAGAGCGTCGGCCTGTGGACTGAGGGGTCCTGGGTTGGATTCTGGTCAAGGACATGTACCTTGGTTGTGGGCACATCCCCAGTAGGGGGTGTGCAGGAGGCAACTGATTGATGTCTCTCTCTCATTGATGTTTCTAACTCTCTGTCCCTCTTCCTTCCTTTCTGTAAAAAAATCAATAAAGTATATATTTTTTAAAATCAATAAAATATGTTAAAAAAAAAAAAAAAGAGGACCTCTTAGGGGAGGACTGAGAATCAGCCATTGTTGTTTGCTCTGCCCTGTTAATTCCCTGAGACCCCACCCTATCCAAGCTGTGCACAGAGGCTTTTGAATATGAATGGCCTGGCCCTTTGCAATCTAAAATTACCTAACAAACTGCAGCTGGATCAGAGAGACACAGAACATCCAAAAGAAGGCCCAAACCCCCACAGCAGCTTGGATTGCTTCACAGCTGGGCTTCATCTGGGCACCTCCAAACCCCAAACAAAGAAGAAAAATCTTTAGATCTCTCCATAGCTCCTGCTGGGTAGCCTCAGGCAGAGGCTAAATTTGCACCTCCTTATAGATCCAAGAGCCAATGTATCTAGTGGTCAGAGTGGGACCATCCAGATTACAACTCCTCAGATCCGTAAAGAACACACTCAGAGGGCAGACTCAGTGAGCACCAAAGCCCCACTGAAGCAAGTCTTGTCTCATAAGGGTGTCTCCAGCACAAAAGTTCTCCCATTATAGACACAGCTGATTCTCATAGCCAATTGGCCTGGAGGTCAATTCCTCCTAGTGATGCCAACAACAATTAAGGCTTAACTACAACAAGAATGTGCACACAGACCACAAAGGAGTGCACCAAGAGTGTCCACCTCAGGGGAGGCTGAGCTACTGGGCCCTATAGGACATCTAGTACACAAAGCGATTCTATCAACACAGGGAAGCATCCAAAATGCAGAAACAAAGAAACAAGTCACAAATGACAGAAATGGAGGAAAGCAAACTATTGGATATAGAGTTCAAAACCACATAAGGTTTTTCAAGAATTTTCTAGAAACCACCAAGAAATTTAGTGAGATCCTCGAGGATATGAAAAGGAACCAACTAGAAATTAAGCATACATTGACTGAAATAAAGAATAATATACAGATATCAAACAGTAGACTAGAGGATTGCAAGAATCAAGACAAAGATTTGAAATACAACGAAGCAAAAAAAAACACTCCTCATGAAAAGCAAAAAGCAAAAGTAATCCAAAATTTGAAGATAGTGTAAGGAACCTCTGGGACAACTTAAAGCATACCAACATCAGAATTATGGGGTGTCAGAAGAAGAGAGAGAGAAAGATATTGAAAACCTATTTGAAGAAATAATGACAGAAAACTTCCCCTACATGGTGAAAGAAATAGACTTACAAGTCCAGGAAGTGCAGAGAACCCCAAACAAAAGGAATCCAAAGAGGACCACACCAAGACACAACATAATTAAAATGCCAGGGTCAAAAGACAAAGAGAGCACATTAAAAGCAGGAAGAGAAAAACAGTTACCTACAAGGGAGTACCCATATGATTGTCAGCTGATTTCTCAACAGAAACTATGCAGGCCCAAAGGAACTGGCAAGAAATAGTCAAAGTGATGAATAGCAAGAACCTACAACCAAGATTACTTTTCCCAGCAAAGCTATCATTCAGAACTGAAGGTCAGATAGAGCTTCACAGATAAGAAAAAGTTAAAGGAGTTCATCACCACCAAACCAGTATTTTTCTCTGTTTTTCTCTTTTCATCTAGTTGTATAATTTCCACTCAACCAGCCTTCTCATAGTTCTGGGTGATGTCCGTTTTGTCTTATAGTTGTAATTTTTAAAAAAAACATACCGTATTTGCCGGCGTATAAGACGATTTTTTGGCCCTGAAAAATACGTATTTGCCGGCGTATAAGACGACTGGGCGTATAAGATGACCCCCTAACATTTCCACTAAAAATACAGAGTTTGTTATATACTCGCCGTATAAGACTACCCCCCACTTGGAGGCATATTTTTCAGGGCCAAAAAGTCGTCTTATACGCCGGCAAATACGGTATATTTTATTTATTTTTCACAGAGAGGAAGGTAGAGGGACAGAAAGTTAGAAACATCGATGAGAGGGAGACATCGACCAGCTGCTTCTTGCACACTCCCTACTGGAGATGTTCCCGCAACCAATGTACATGCCCTTGACCGAAATCAAACCCGGGACCTTTCAGTCTGCAGACCGACGCTCTATCCATTGAGCCAAACCGGTTTTGGCTTATAGTTGTAATTTTGAAGTGGTTGTGCGAGGCAGCAAGTTCAGATGTTTACCTATGCCACCATCCAGGTTTCTCTGTGAACAGCTCTTTTAAATGATGTGCTTAATATAATTTGTGCATTTTCAGATATTTTAAAATTCATAAAAATGTTGTTTTGAAACTAAACTATTTCTTCTCTGATAATGACAAGCTCAGAAAATGTTTGTGCAAGAAATAAAAAGTAAAAAAAAAGAGAGAGAGATAAAAAGTAGAAAAGGTGGATTTATGTGTAAATATATAATCTCTACAAGCATTATTCATAAAAAAAATCTGAGAAAGTTGAGAGTTGAGGCCATTGCCTTAATTTTCCCCTTCTCAAAGGAAGAGCTAACCAACCTATGAGTGAGAAGAAAGACAAAGCTTTTAAAAATATATGTATATATTTTATTGATTTTTTTTTTTTTTTTACAGAGAGGAAGAGAGAGGGACAGAGAGCTAGAAACATTGATGAGAGAGAATCATTGATCAGCCGCCTCCGGGCATAACCACCACCGGGGATATGCCCACAACCAAGGTACATGCCCCTGACCGGAATCGAACCTGGGACCTTTCAGTCCGCAGGCCGACACTCTATCCACTGAGCCAAACCAGTCTCGGCAAGATAGACAAATCTTAAAACAAGCCGAAAGGAAGGATATATCATTTTCCAGCCTTCAGTTCTTGTCATTGTTTTTTTGAACTGAAAACCACTAAACAAACCACCACTTAGCTATAGGAATACCTCTGGTTGTTTTCATTTATTTTTAAGTTTTAAACAATTTTATTGAGATACATAAGTTGTACAAATTTAAAATATACAATTTGTTAAATTTGTTTTTGTTTTTTCTTTTTTTATTATGAATACAACAATGCTTTTTTCATACTTCATAATTTTTTTAAAATGAAGCATTATTTTTATATATATATCTTATTGATTTTTGTACAGAGAGAAAGGGAGAGGGATAGAGAGCCAGAAACATCGATGAGAGAGAAACATCAACTAGCTGCCTCCTGCACACCTCCCACCGGGGAATGTGCCCGTAACCAATGTACATGCCCTTGACTGGAATTGAACCTGGGACTTTTCAGTCCCCAGACCAATGCTCTATCCACTGAGCCAAACCGGTTTCAGCCATATATTTTTTAATTGTTTAAATAATTATAAATATTAGTACATAAATCTCATTTTACTCCCCATTGACCTTCCCCTGGCCTCCCCTATTCCCCAGCACATGTCCTCAGCCCACTCCCCTAGTGTCTTGCATCCATTGGTTCTGCTTATATGCATGCACACAAGTCCTTCCCTCCAGTCCTCACCCACTTTGTTAAATTTTGACACTCACTACTGCAATCAAGATAAAGAATGTGCCGAAACCGGTTTGGCTCAGTGGATAGAGCATTGGTCTGCGGACTGGGGGGGGTCCCAGGTTTGATTCCGGTCAGGGGCATGTACATTGGTTGCGGGCACATTCCCTGGTAGGGAGTGTGCAGGAGGCAGCTAGTCGATGTTTCTCTCTCATCGATGTTTCTGGCTCTCTGTCCTTCCTTCCTTCCTCTCTGTGAAAAATCAATAAAATATGTTCAAACAACAACAACAAAAGATAATGAATGTGTAGCCCTGGATGGTTAGCTCAGTGGTTAGAGTGCCAGCACATGCACCAAAGGATAATGGGTTTGGTCCTTAGCCCAAGTTGGGGTGCATGGGGGTTGCGGCAACCAATCAAAGTGTTTCTCTCACATCAATGTCTCTCTCTCTCTTTCTTTCTCTCTTTCTCTCTCTTTTTCTTCCCCCCTTCCTCCCTCCCTTCCACTCTCTCTAAAAATCAATGAAAAAAATCTCCTCCTCGGGTGAGGATTACAAAAACAAAGATAAGGAATGTGTATATCACCCTGCAATGTTTCCTTGTGTCTCTGATATATCTATTTTTTTTAAGAGTTTTGAATAAGTGGAAACATATGGTACATACTCTCTTTTGTTTGGCATCTTTCACTCAACATAATCCTTTTGAGATTCATCCATGATGTTGTGTGAGTCAATAGTTCATTTCTTCTTCAGCGAATAAGTTTACATTTAAAGTTAAATAATACTGACCTTTAAAAAAATATATATATATATAATTGATTTTTTTTACAGAGAGGAAGGGAGAGGGCTGGAAAGTTAGAAACTTCGGCTGAAACCAGTTTGGCTGTGGACTGAAGGGTCCTGGGTTCAATTCCGCTCAAGGGCATGTACCTTGGTTGCCAGCACATCGCCAGTAGGGGGTGTGCAAGAGGCAGCTGATCGATGATTCTCTCTCATCAATGTTTCTAACTCTCTATCCCTTTCTCTTCCTTTCTGTAGAAAAAAATATCAATAAAATATATTTTTTTAAAAGAAACTTCTATGACAGAGAAACATCGATGAGCTGCCTCCTGCACACCCCCGACTGGGGATGTGCCCACAAGCAAGGTACATGCCCTTGACCTGAATTGAACCTGGGATCCTTCAGTCTGCAGGCAGTTGCTCTATCCACTGAGCCAAACCGGTTTTGGCAACACTGACCTTTTAACGAAAATCTGGAGTCTATGATCCAAGAGGGAAAAGGATGTCTTGCTCTTCCTAGACATACTGGGGCAGTGTATCATTGATCATCTACTTGCACCTGCTCAAAATATAAACTGCTGGAGTGTTTCTCAATGTCAGATGCTAACACACATGTAATGTACATAGTGAGTAACCAAGTCCATGGGAAGAGTAATGAATAAGTACTTTCCTCTCCATTACCATTTATAACACACTCTGTCCACCTCGATTCAATAAGCTTTGAATATACAAGATAGGACCAGTTCCTAAAATTTCAGGATTGCCATATTATAATAGGCAAACCATTTCATTGGGATCGAAGTATCCCTAGTCTCTAAATCGGCTTAAGTTATTGTTATCCATATTCTCTATACAAACGGTGAAACCTTTTATTTTTTTATTTATTATTATTTTTTTAATATATATTTTATTGATTTTTCACAGAGGGGAAGGGAGAGAGATACAGAGCTAGAAACATCGATGAGAGAGATACATTGACCAGCTGCTTCCTGCATACCCCCCAATGGGGATGTGCCCGCAACAAATGTACATGCCCTTGACCGGAATCGAACCTGGGACCTTTCAGTCCCCAGACCAACGCTCTACCACTGAGCCAAACCGGTTTCGGCACGGTGAAACCTTTTAAAGGACAGGTTTAAAGTAATAAAAAATAACAACCAGGGCCGAAATCGACTATTATACTAAAAATTATTTTGAAATCAGAAGGAAAAAAGATAAGGATTCCACGAATCCTCAACTAATAAATAGGCTGTGTTTTGTATGTTTGAACTAAAAGCACACTTTCCTATGGAAATAAAAATAATTCTAGTAAAGAGAACACATTCTGGGTATGTCACAACCTGTCTTAATTAAGGAAGGGAAGAGGGAATGCGAGTGTCGGTAAGAGGCAAGTAAAAGGTGATATTCATTGGGTGCCCTGTGGTTTAAGGAAGGCTGGAGTTACCCTATTGGCACTCTAGAACTACAATTCCCAGAATGCCGCAGTGCAGGCTCACTTTGGGATCTAGTAAGCACTGCAGGATCCGCTGCCTGGGTACTCAGGTTTACCTGCGTTCATGGCCTCTCCTTGCAAGGCGGTGATTGTTCCCGGGAACGGAGGCGTGGATGTGGCAGAGGACGGATGGTATTGCTGGGTGAAGAAGAGGCTGGATCAGGTAAGACACGCCTCGCTGCGCTGGGCAATCAGCCTGGAGCTGGAGGGGACGGAAGGGATAGGGGATTGAAATTTGAACGTGCTTCCCCACTTCTCCTAAACCCCAAACCCTGTGTATTTTCATTTCTCGCCTTTGCTACACTTATTAACTTGTATAAAACTCCCTGAGGGCTTAGTCGTTAGAGCACAAGGCACCACCTCTTGGAACTGCGGGGACCGAGTCCCCTCCCGCTTCCGGTATCTGCTGCTGGTTCAGATTTGGAAGGGCCCATAAAGCTTTACAGCTGTTCCTTTTGCTCCCTGGCTCAGATTCTTTAAAATTCAACATGTAATATTAATGAATGTGTACAAAAGTTATGTGTAATATGTATGCAAAATTGTGAATCGTAATGTATAAGCCAGTGCTTCCTCTTGTTCTACCCGGAGCTCTCCGTCCCTTGATACCTGCATGGTTTTTTCCTCCTGAGAATCCATCATCAAACTAAAAATCTAGAACATTACCAATAGCCATCTGTGTGCTCCCATCCCATTTCCCTGCCATCCTTATTTTATTTTCATTTTCTCCTCTTTTTAAAGTTAAAGTACTTTTGCAACCTCTATATGCATCCTTTAAACACATATTGTTTAACCTGGCTTCTTTGTGAGCTTTGTAGAAATGGCATTCTTCTGTGGCAACATAATTGTGGTTTTTGTTTTGTTTTTTAAACTCTCTCCCATAACCAAACAATAAGATAACTTCCCGGGTTGCTGACCCCTAGAGCACTGAAGTTGCTAAAATAAAATACCTGGGTTGTGGCTGAAAACCATGGCTGGAGCTGTCCGAGAGGATGGGATCTCCAATCTTCTGTATCACATTTTATCTACTCCCTGGCCCACAGTCTGTTTGGCTCCAGGCCATTCTGTCTAGAACACATTAAGTCATACTCTCTTTACAGATACAAGTATTTCTATATAGAGACCTACAGAGCTGGCTAGTTATGGATTAACAGACACATGACATTTATGAGGACTGTATATTCATACATAATCCTATAGTACTTTACCTATACCATCCGTCCATTTCATAACCTAAGCAAACACTTATTAAATAAAGATCACATTAGATATCACATTTCTTATTAGCAAAGTATTGTAATAAAGCTGTTTATTATAGCTTTCTTTCCTCCCTTTCATATCATAGATACCTGGTTTCCAGTGTTTGGCTAAAAACATGCCTGACCCAAGTGAGTATTAAAAGTTTGTTTTTATTTTTTAATATTTATTGTTCAGATTATTACAGATATCCCTCATTTCCCCCCCCCCCCCTTAGCTCCCCTCCACCCAGTTCCCACCCCACCCGACCCCAGGCCCTTGCAACCCCACTGTCTGCATCCCTATGTACTGCATATATGCATGTAAGATCTTTGTCTAATCTTTTCTTGCACCCCTACGCTCCCTCACCCTGAGAATTGTCAATCTGCTCCATTTCCATGCCTCTGATTCTATTATTCACCAGTTTATTCTGTTCATTAGATTTAAAAATATATATATTTTATTGATTTTTCACAGAGAGGAAGGGAGAGGGATAGCTAGAAACATCAATGAGAGAGAAATATTGATCAGCTGCCTCCTGCACACCGGGGATGTGCCCACAACCAAGGTAGATGCCCTTGACCAGAATCAAAACTGGGACCTTTCACTCTGCAGGCCGATGCTCTATCCACTGAGCCAAATTGGTTAGGGCTGTTCATCAAATTTTTTATTCATTTGATTTTTATTTTTGTTTATTATTATTATTATTTTAAAAATATTTTTTTTATTGATTTTTTTTTTTACAGAGAGGAAGGGAGAGGGATAGAAAGTTAGAAACATCAATGAGAGAGAAACATTGATCAGCTGCCTCCTGCACACTCCCCACTGGGGATGTGCCCACAACCAAGGTACATGCCCCTGACCAGAATCGAACCTGGGACCTTTCAGTCCGAAGGCTAATGCTCTATCCACTGAGCTAAACCAGTTTCAGCTATTCATTTGATTTTTAGATTCACTTGTTGATAGATGTATATTTGTTGTCACTTTGTTGTTCAGAATTTTTTTATATTTACCTTTTTCTTCTTCCTCTTCTTAAAGAATACCCTTCAGCATTTCATATAATACTGGTTTGGTGGTGATAAACTCCTTTAGCTTTTTCTTATCTGTGAAGCTCTTTAGCTGACCTTCAATTCTGAATGATAGCTTTGCTGGGTAGAGTAATCTTGGTTGTAGGTTCTTGCTATTCATCACTTTGAATATTCCTGCCAGTCCCTTCTGGCCTGCATAGTTTCTATTGAGAAATCAGCTGACCATCTTATGTGTACTCCTTTGTAGGTAACTGTTTATCTCTTGCTGCTTTTTTTCCCTCTCTCTCTCTTTTTCCCCTCTCTTGCTGCTTTTACTATTCTCTGTCTTTTGCCCTTGGCATTTTAATTATGTTGTGTCTTGGTGTGGTCCTCATTGGATTTCTCTTGTTTGGGGTTCTCTGCGCTTCCTGGACTTGTAAGTCTAATTCTTTCACCAGGTAGGGGAAGTTTTCTGTCATTATTTCTTCAAGTTTTCAATATCTTTCTCTCTCTTCTTCTGGCACCCCCATAATTTGGATGTTGGTACACTTGAAGTTGCCCCAGGGGTTCCTTACACTATCTTTATCTTGGTTCTCCTCTTAAAAGTGTTTTTAAATAGCCTCATCTTGTTGGGTTTTAACCTTGCATTTTCCTGGTAGAGAACAAGAATATCATAGTAGAGAAGCTAAACAGAATATGTACCTAAGAATGAATGATGGCAAGTAGTTTGGGGAGGAGGGTATATTAAAAACAAAACAAAAAACCCCACAAAAAAAAACTACTAGACAATTCTAGTAAGGATCAAGAAAAGCACTTGGGCCTGGCCAGCTGGCTCAGTTGACTGGAGCATCATCCTGTACACCAAAAAGGTTACAGGCTGGATTCCCAACTAGGGCACATACCTAGGTTGAGGGTTCAATCCCTGGTCAGGGCATGTACGGGAGGCTATCAATTGATATTTCTCTCATTCCCCTTCTTCTTTCTCTAAAACCAATAAAAAGATATCCTTAGGTGAGGATTAAAAAAAAAAGGGAAAAAATAAAAGTACTTGGACTTGGTAAAATTTAATTTTTAACTTTGTAAACAACTTGACTTTCTCTTCCATAGATAATTTTGTAAACAACTTGACTTTCTCTTCCATAGGAAATAATCAGTAATTATTTCCAGGCAAAATTTATGGGTGTTCCACTTCAGGCAGAGATAGGATAAAACTTTACAGCATTTATGAGATCCTAATATTTAAAAAATATAACAGTGACTCTTTTGTTCTGAGTTTGGCTATGACTTGTCTCAGGAATTTCCGTTTTGAAAAGAAATAATGTATAAATTTGAAAGAGAACATTGTCCTTTATGTTGGAAAGTTTAAAGCTTCAGAGTTATAATTTATTATCTCCTCAGTATTTTCTTACAATGGTAAAAAATAAAAACAAAACTACAGATTTGATTCTTTCAAACAGCAACATGCAATGTCTCTATTAAAATGGCTCCATTGCCACTGTGATCTGAAGTTTTAAAGTTGTGAACTACTGAGTAGTCATCTATTAGAAAAAGGTGGGCAGCATTAGATGAAGGCTGTCCCTGTCAAATGACAGACTCTTTCTTTACCCTGAACCTTAGTTACAGCTCGAGAGAGCATCTGGCTGCCCTTCATGGAGACAGAGCTGCATTGTGACGAGAGGACCATCATCATAGGCCACAGTTCCGGGGCCATCGCGGCCATGAGGTGCGATCCTTGTTGAATTATCACCTGTGTGGGCTCCAACCGTCTTCTTGGGAAATACCTTGTGCATATCTGGTTTCCACTGTAGAGGAAATGGTGCTGACCTCAAAAGTGGCAACATAATTTATTGTAATGCTTCCTGGTTTTGTTAGTGGGTTAAAACCTTTTTTTTTTCCTTTTCTTGGGACCCAGTGATCTTTTTTTTTCTTTAAAAAAATATATAAAATCTTTATTGTTCAGATTATTACAGGTGTTCCTCTTTTTTTACACTCCCTGATAGTTCCCTTCCACCTGATTCCCCACCCCACCCCATGCCCTTACTCCCTGCCACTGTCTTCATCCATAGGTGTAAGATTTTTGTCCAATCTCACAATGGACTGGTGAATATAAAAGAATTAGGGACATAGAAAGGGAGTGGACTGACAATTCTCAGGGGGAAGGAGGTTTGAGGGGTGTAGGAAGAGATTGGACAAAAACCAGTGATCTTTTAAAAACATTAGTGGTTCCATCCCCAGCTGCTGCACTTCCCTTTAGAAAAACTCTTAGGCCTTCAAGGCTCTGAGTAGTAGTTCCAGTGTCATCTCTACCTTCACTGCCCCCAGCCTGGTTTACAGACTTCATTGTAGTTCCTTAACGTGCTAAGTGTGCGCCTCCCTTAGGCCCGTACTTGCTCTTGTTCTACCTGGAACTCTGTCCCTAGATACCGCATGGTTTTCTCCTCCTCTTTAGGCTCTGCTCCATCGAATATTCCCTCTCAGTGATGCGTCTTCTAATCACTCCATTTCAAACAACCACCTCACTTCACTGGCTCCTATTCCATTTATATCTTATTATTCCCCTTATTATCTATACCATTTTTTTTGCCATCTGATATCCTGTTATTTCTTGTCTCCTGCCAATAGAATGTAAGATAAATGAGAGTGGAATTTGTTCTAAAACCCCAGTGTCGAGAAGAATGTCTGGAATATGATCAGTGTTCAATAAGTATTAGCGGTTAGAGGCTGTTACTCCTTCTCTCCTTAAACCCCAAGTCCTTAGTATTCATGGGCATGTTCCTGATGATCACCAAAGAGCATTACATCTCTCCCTTCAGGGTTGTGAGGCCAAGGGGTTAGGGACTTAGCTGGCTGAATAAGCCTGTTCAGGTTGGGTTTCTTCCATATTTGCCAGGCTAGATGACAGAGGATTGTGGTTTTTATTCAGCTAGCATCATCCCAAGCAGTCCTTCAGGATGTCACATGAATTGCATGTCAAAGAATCTTGCCCAATTCCATAACCTTGCAGCCACACTAATTGAAGTTATAAGAATAATAATGCTTTGCAATATGGAATTACAGAATTATGGTACAGTCATTGTTTATAAGATGCCAGGACTTGTCTGGAAAATGAAGAAATTCCTTTATGCTGAAATATGTACCAACTCAAGGCCAACCAAATATCTCTCAAGCCATTGGCTAATAAAGGTGTACCCTTCTTTTATTTATTTTTAAAATATATTTTATTAATTTTTTTACAGAGTGGAAGGGGAAGGGATAGAGAGTTAGAAACATTGATGACCCGAAACTGGTTAGGCTCAGTGGATAGAGCATCGGTCTGCGAACTTGAAAGGTCCCAGGTTTGATTCCAGTCAAGGGCACGTACATTGGTTGCCAGCACATCCCCGGTGGGGGGTGTGCAGGAGGCAGTTGGTCGATGTTTCTCTCTCATTGATGTTTCTAGCTCTCTGTCCCTCTCCCTTCCTCTCTGTAAAAAATCAATAAAATATATTTTTAAAAAACCAAAACAGTTTATTTTTTTAAAAAAGAAACCTTGATGAGAGAGAAACATCGATCAGCTGCCTCCTGCACACCCCCTACTAGGGATGTGCCTGAAACCAAGGTACATGCCCATGACCGGAATCGAACTTGGGACCTTTCAGTCTGCAGGCTGATGCTCTATCCACTGAGCCAAACCATTTAGGGCAAGGTGTGCCTTCTTTTAAAGGTCCCTGAAACTGATTGCAGGGTTGTGAGCAACATTCTAACTAACTTCTAAACTTAAGGTAGACAGAGAAAAATAGATACCAAAACCATGGGGGATTGTAGAGGATTGACAGAGTCCCAGAGGACCACCCCACAGATTACTTGTTAATCACAAAGGGGAAATAATGTCTTTACAATGGAAGGATTTGATGGATATCATCCATAACCCAGCAATTACCAACTTGCATGCCACAGCAGGCACACTGGTGTGCCACAAGAATTTTTGAAACATGCAATACCTGACTAGTTAGGAGCACCAATCTCTTTTTCCTGAGACTGTCAGATAAAAACAAAACACAACACAAAACAGCCAACATAATAACCATCAGATGAGAATGGATCAAATTTACGCGCTTTTTTTTTTTGTCAGATTGGCAAAAAGTATATCTTTTTTGTGTGTCACAGAATTTTAGTAATTAGTTTATGCATACCATCAGATAAAAATAGTTGAAAATTGCTGCCTTAAGCAAGTAATAAGTTAATCTCAGCAATAATGGGACCACTGGCTTCAGGTGCCTCTGATGGATGAACTGGGAGATTCACATCATCTATGTAATATCCTTGCCAAAAATGTCTAACCTCAGTCTAATCATGAGGAAATAGGCAAATTCAGGTTATGTGGTAATGTACAAGAAAACTGGGCTAAATTTTTAAAAACTTTATGTTATTTATTATTTTTTAAATAAATCTTTATTGCTCAGATTATTACAGTTGTTTCTCCTTTTCCCCCCCATAGCTCCCTTCTACCCGGTTCCCGCTCCACCCTCTGCCCTTACCTCCCCCTCCCACACCATTGTCCTCATCCATAGGTGTACGATTTTAATCATTTCTTTCTGCACCCCCACACTCTTTTCCCCCTGATAATTATCAATCCACTCCCTTTCTTTGCCCCTGATTCTATTATATTCACCAGTTTATTCTGTTCCTCAGATTTTTAATTCACTTGATCTTCTTCCTCTTCTTAAATACTAATACCTTTCAGCATTTCATATAATACTGGTTTGGTGGTGATGAACTCCTTTAACTTTTTCTTATCTGTGAAGCTCTTTATCTGCCTTTCAATTCTGAATGGTAACTTTGCTGGATACAGTAATCTTGGTTGTAGGTTCTTGCTATTCATCACTTTGACTATTTCTTGTCACTCCCTTCTGGCCTGCATAGTTTCTGTTGAGAAATCAGCTGATAGTCATATGGGTGCTCCCTTACAGTTAACCAACTGCTTTTCTCTTGCTGCTTGTAAAATCTTCTTTTTGTCTTTTGCCCTTGGCATTTTAATTATGACGTGTCTTTTTTTTTTTTTTAATATTTTTTATTGATATTTTACAGAGAGGAAGGGAGAGGGATAGAGAGCTAGAAACGTCCATGAGAGAGAAACATCAACCAGCTGCCTCTTGCACATCCCCTACTGGGGATGTGCCCGCAACCAAGGTACATGCCCTTGACTGGAATCGAACCCGGGACCTTTCAGTCCGCAGGCCGACGCTCTATCCACTGAGCCAAGCCAGTTTCGGCTGATGTGTCTTGATGTGTCTCTTTGGATTCCTCTTGTTTGGGGTTCTGTATGCTCCCTGTACTTGTAAGTCTATTTCTTTCACCAGGTGGGGGAAGTTTTCTGATAATATTTCTTCAAATATGTTTTCAGTATTTTGCACTCTCTCTTCTTCTGGCACCCCCATAATTCTGATACTCTTGAAGTTGTCCCAGAGGCTCCTTACACTATCTTCAACTTTCTGGATTCTCTTCTTGCTTCTCCAGCAGAGTGACTTTTGGCTCTTTGACCTGATTCTTGTGTTCCTCTATTCTGCTGTTGGATCTCTGCATAATATTTTCCATTTCAGTCAGTTTATGTATAATTTTTAGTTGGGTCTCATGAAATTTACCAGCCTTTTCTAGGATATTCTTGCATAACCTTATAACTGTGGTTTTGAACTCTATATCCTCCATCTCTTTTGTTTGAGATCTATTTCCTTGTCTCGCATTTTTGCTGCTTCCCAGAGTTGGTAGGATGGCTTTGTGTGTTTGGTGTCCTATATGGCCCAGTGGGTCAGCCTCCTCAGTTAACTGGGGTAGACATTTGGTGCTCCCCTTTGTGGACTGTGTGTACAGCCTTGTTGTAGCTAAGTCTTTATTGTTGTTGGTATCCCTGGGAGGAATTGACCTTCAGGCCAACTGGATGTGGGTATCAGCTGTGTCTACCCTGGGATACCTTCTGTATTGGAAACAGTCTTATAAGACCAGACTTGTAAAATTGCAGAAGCCTCTGTGCTCAGCTTGAATGGGGCGGAGTCTCTGGGCTGAGCTGACAGTCTTGGCTTCCCGACCACCCTGCCCTTGTGCGCTCGCCTGAGTTTCCGCCTGATCTCTGCCTCCCGCGGCTCCCCTAAGTTTCCCCCTGATTGTTCCAGCTTCCCTGTGCAAGAGCATGGGTGCCCCAGGGGCATGCCTGGAATTGGGTTTGGTCTCTGTAGTCTGGAGCTTGACTCCTTCCGCTATGGAGAGGCTGCGGCAACCTCCGAGGTCAGACCTCTCTGTGCGCACTCACTCACTCGTGACTGTAGACCCTGCCCACTGCGACTCCTGGCTCCTCCAGTCTCCCAGTCTCTGGGTGCCTTTCTCAACAGTCCAGACTCCACCTGTGTGAGCCTAGGTCTACAGGGTTTCGGCTGGGGTTGGGGTTCAGTATAGTCAGAAAGGATTCAGTGCAATCAGAAATTCCTTTCCCCTCCTGCCGCAAGCGTCTCCCTACCTCAGCGCTCTGCAGCTTCCAATCCGATCCGTGAGCCTCTCTCCTTCTTTCTAGTTGTAGATTTCCCACTCCACCAGCTTTCCTGTGTTTTTGGATGAATTTCGTTCTGATTTTAGTTTAAAAAAATATATTTTTATTGATTTTTTACAAAGAGTAAGGGAGAGAGATAGAGAGCTAGAAATGTCGTGACAGAGAAACATTAGCCAGCTGCCTCTTGTACACCCCCTAACGGGGATGTGTCCACAACCAATGTACATGCCCTTGACCAAAATCGAACCTGGCACCTTTCAGTCTGCAGAACGATGCTCTACCACTGAGCCAAACCAGTTTTGGCTAGTTGTTATTTTTTAAATTGTTGTGTGAGGCAGCAGTTTAGGTGCTTACCTAGGTCACCATCTTGGTTCTCTCCTCTGTTTGTTATTTAAAACAAAAAATTTAGTATTAGCTGGTTTGGCTCACTGTCTAGACCAGGGCTGTGCAAACTAAAACTATTGAATTTATTGAATTAAAAATAAAATAAAAAAGACTGTACCCTTTTATATAATGATGTTTAATTTGAATTTATATTAGTTCACACAAACACTCCATCCATGCTTTTGTCCCCACCCTCCGGTCCAGTTTAAGAACCCATTGTGGCCCTCGACTCAAAAAGTTTGCCCACCCCTGCTCTAAACTCTAGAGTCTAGAGCATTGGCCTGTGGACTGAAGGGTCCCAGTTTTGACTCTGGTCAAAGGCACATGCCCAGGGTTGTAGGCTTGATCCTGTGTGGGGCTTGTAGAAGGCAGCCAAACAATTATTCTCTCTCATTATTATTTTTATTTTTTAAATATATTTTATTGATTTTTTACAGAAAGGAAGAGAGAGGGAGAGTTAGAAACACTGATGAGAGAGAAACATAGATCAGCTGCCTCTTGCACACCCTCTACCGGGGATGTGCCCTCAACCAAGGTACATGCCCTTGACCGGAATTGAACCTGGGACCTTTCAGTCCGCAGGCCAACGCTCTATCCACTGAGCCAAACCGGTTTCGGCTCTCTCTCATTATTGATGTTTCTCTCTCTCTCCCTTCCTCTCTGAAATCAATAAAAAAATATCTTAAAAAATTTAAAAGTGACTAGAGTCATGAAAACCAAACAAACGTACTGCACGATCTTTGGATCTAGGATTGAAAAAGCCGTTTTAAAGAGCATTTTTGGTACAATTGGGGGGGAAAAAGAGTTAGTATGTTTCAATGTTAAATTATTCAGTGTAATAGTGGTACTGTTATATGAGGATATAGGTATACATACTGAAGATTTAGGGTGAAAGGTAGCAAAATTAACGAACCTAGGTGCTTGTTATTCTAACTTTTCTGTAGGTTTGAACATTTTTAAAAACAAAAGGTTGGGGAAAGAAGTTTAGGCCCATGAACAAAATATCAACCCTAAATCTTTTCTGGCACCATGGCTCCTTGAAACTGTTATCATTCTATGTCTTACCTTCGCGTGTTTTTTGAGGAAACTGTCTGCAAATAGTTAAATGTTCCCCAGGCATTGTTCTAGGCACCAGGGTCACAAAGATCAAGGTTCAGATGTGCCCTGAAGGAGCTGATGGTTTACACTGGGGAGATAGATATAATACTGCATGAGTAATACAATGCAATGTGGAGTGTGTGGTAAAAGAGGTACATTTCTGCTATTTACAGAATTTCTTAAAATAGGGTTGGAAGAGGTAGCATGCCTTAAAATGCAGATTCCTGAGCTACATTCCCAACCTTTAAAACATTTTAGATATATTTTTATTGATTTCAGAGAGAAAGGGAGAGGGAGAGAGCAACATCACTGATGAGAATCATTGACTGGCTGCCTCTTTCACATCCCCACTGGGGATCAAACCTGCAATCTGGGCCTGTGCCCTGACCCGGATTTGAACTGTGACCTCCTGGTTCTTAGGCCAGTCCTCACCCACTGAGCCATGCCTGCTAGGCTTCCCAACCTTTTCAATCATGCTTTGGGACTGAGCCTGGAAATCTGTGTTAATTAAGTAATGCTGATGCATACTAATGGTAGATTGCACACACTGAAGAAAATGATTATACTTTTAAAAAATATATATTTTATTGAATTTTTTTACAGAGAGCACGGGAGAGAGATAGAGTTAGAACATCGATGAGAGAGAAACATCGATCAGCTGCCTCCTGCACACCTCCTACTGGGGATGTGCCTGCCACAAAGGTACGTGTCCTTGACCAGAATCGAACCTGGGACCTTTCAGGATTGCAGAAGGGGTTTGCAGAAGGGATTGCAGAAGAGGTTTGCAGAAGGGATTGCAGAAGGATTGCAGAAGAGGTTTGAACTACCTTGAAAAATGAGTAGAAACTAATATCAAATAGCCATTGGACTTATAGTTCTGCAGTTTCATTACTGTTTCTCATATTAACTCCAACAGCATATAGCTCATACTTCTTGTAAGCTAAACCAAATGAGGTAAGTGGTTAACTGACTTTTTGTTGATCAGATTTAACATTAAATGTTAGCTGACATCATTTATTTTTCTTCAGGTATGCAGAAACCCATCGAGTGTATGCGATTGTATTAGTGTCTGCATACACAACAGATTTAGGGGATGAAAATGAACGTGCAAGTGGTAAGTTTGAAGGCAGAAACCCCAGAAAAGCCCCTCCTCTAGTCACATGGCTGCTTGTTCAGGTTATAAAACAGCATTGTCTTTTGGACTGGCTAAAAAAAATCTAATAGCACGTGAAAAATATTTACCACCTATCTTTAGCTGTAAGTTTGGCACTTTGAGAGGCTGTAACCATTTCTAATCCATAGTCTAGAACTGAGGTCTGATTGTATATGAGCCATACTTCCCTTTCACAAGTACCTATGATAATCAAGCCCTACAGATCTGAAAACCACTTGGGTTTTTTAAAATATATATATTTTATTGATTTTTTTACAGAGAGGAAGAGAGAGGGATAGAGAGTTAGAAACATCGATGAGAATCATCGATCAGCTGCCTCTTGCACACCCCCTACTGGGGATGTGCCCGCAACCAAGGTACATGCCCTTGACCAGAATCGAACCTGGGACCTTTCAGTCCGCAGGCCGATGCTCTATTCACTGAGCCAAACTGGTTTCGGCCCACTTGGGTTTTGATTCTTTATGTGTCTTCTATGGTCTTCACTAGATATTTCAGAATGGCTAGAATAGAAATTACCCACTGGCATTGATAGTTTATATATATATTTCTTAAAAATTTTTTTTATTAAGGTATTATATGTGTACATATATTACCATTGGGTTATATATATATTTCTCTCTCTAGGCTACTTCAACCGCCCCTGGCAGTGGGAGAAGATCAAAGCCAACTGCCCTCACATTGTGCAGTTTGGCTCCACTGATGATCCTTTCCTACCATGGAAGGAACAACAAGAAGTGGCAGACAGTTTGGAAGCCAAATTTTACAAATTCACTGACCGTGGGCACTTTCAGGACACAGAGTTTCCTGAACTGATTGATGTGGTAAAGTCTATGCTGAAAGTATCAGCACAAAAAGAATGATGTCTGCTATTCTGCATACCAGTATGGTAGAGCAATGATCAGATTATAGGTAATTCATCAGAAATGCCTAAAAAACAAACAAGATTCAGTGTTCAAACTAAGTTACAAATAGCATTTCCATTTTCCATAGAATCTATATCTTTCCAAATTGCTATGAATTAAAGCAGTATTTTCCCTGATAAGGGACATAAGGACATGTTAACCATCCAAAGTGAATAAGACACAAATGGAACCCAGGTTTCCTGGTTTCTAGCCCAGATTAAAACAAAATTAATTTAATGTATAAGAGTTGTACTCCTCCTCTTTGCTTTTATTTTTTAAAATATATTTTATTGATTTTTTTACAGAGAGGGAGGGAGAGAGATAGAGAGCTAGGAACACTGATGAGAAACATCGACCAACTGCCTCTTGCACACCCCCTACTGGGGATGTGCCCGCAACCAAGTTACATGCCCTTTACCGGAATCGAACCTGGGACCCTCCAGTCCACAGGCCAATGCTCTATCCATTGAGCCAAACTGGTTTCGGCCTCCTTCTTTTTAAAGTAAAACTTCTCTTTTGTTGGAGAAAGAAAACATGACTGTTGGCTTAGAGCTCAAAACACTAGCTGCTTTTTGAGCTAGCCCAAGATATTAATCCCAGAATGGGGCCTTCACCTTTGACACCTTGCCCTCTAACCCATGGTCCTTCAAACAGGGTGAGAGACAATGAAACATAAGGATGCTATGAGGCAGGGTTTTGCAAGGGTCAGGCAGGGAGTATGAGAAGTCAATTCTGTTAAGACCACAGCTGGGAGGATAAGGACTATGTGGAAAACTCAAGTCATGTGGGAATGTGACAAAGGTGTGGTCAATTTTCTGATTTTTTGAGGAAAAAACTTTATAGAATGGGTTTTATATTTAGTGAATATATATGCATGTATATATAATCCATATGTACATGAATTACGTGTAGTCCATGTACCTAAGGATTATTTGGCAAGTACAATGTAAATAAAAAATTTACAAACACTGCAACACACACAAAATCCAAGCTATCCATTTGTGGCCTCTACCATAATTAACTTAGCCAGGTGCCATAAAATATTCTCTATAGCCAAAACCGGTTTGGCTCAGTGGATAGAGCATTGGCTTGTGGACTGAAGGGTCCCAGGTTCATTTCTGGTCAAAGGCATGTACTTTGGTTGCAAGCACATCCCTGGTGGGGTGTGTGTAAGAGGCAGCTGGTCGGTGTTTCTCTCTCATTGATGTTACTAGCTCTCTGTTCCTTTCCCTTCCTCTCTGTAAAAAATCAATAAAATACATTAAAAAATAAAAGATTCCCTATAAAGCCTGAGAAATGAACATGTCAAAGAATACAATCATGGAAACAATTTGGATTTTGTTACAGTGCTATTTTTTAAAATAACCTTTCCATTCCTCAAATTTTTATTCTGTAGAGTTCTACTTCTTAACTCCCATGGTTCTTTAGATCTCTTTCATTTCCCATGCTTTTTCTTCTGATCATATTTTTAAAAACCCTTTTCATTTCTTAACAATTGTGCCTATTACTAAATATTGCCTTAAACAATCATCAGCCAATTATTATAGAAAGTTCAATTGGTCAGCACTGGAATCTAGGGCATCCTATCTAATAAAATAGTATTATACAAATTGACTATCACTCCAAGACAAAAAATGGCCACCTCCATGTGGACACAAGATGGCCTGCAGGGGAGGGCAGTTGTGGGCAGTTAGGGGTGCCCAGGCCTGCAGTGGGGACAGTTGGGAGGTGGGGGAATCCAGGGCTGCAGGGGACCAGGCCTGCAGGGTAGGGCAGTTGGAAGGGATCTGGCCTGAAGGGGAAGGCAGTTGTGGGTGATCACACCAGCAGGGAGGGCAGTTAGGGGTGACCAGGCCAGCAGAGGAGGGCAGTTGGGGAGACCAGGCCTGCAGGGGAGGATAGTTGGTAGGGAGCAGTTAGGCATCTATTAGGCAGGCAGGGGAGTAGTTAGGGGTGATCAGGCTGGCAGGCAGCAGCAGATAGGGGCAATTAGGTAGAGGCAGGTGAGCAGTTGAGAGTCAGCAGAACTGGATTGAGACGGATGTCCAACTGCCTGTCCCACTGATATCAGGCCTAAATGGGTGGTTGATCATCCCTCAAGGGGTCCTAGATTGGAGAGGGTGCAGGCTGGTCTGAAGGATACCCCCACCCCCCATGCACAAATTTTTTGCACTGGGCCTCTAGTGTATTTTATATTCTTCCCTGACCTACTATCTAATATGACTCAATTTGAAATTACTTAGCTAGTTTGCTTAGTTGGTTATCATAAAAACCATGGCTCTGTAAAACTTACTCATCACCAAACTGAGATCAGAAAGCTTCATGGAAGAATCCCACATAAACTATTAGTTTAAGTCCCCAACCTGGGCATGTGCCCTGACCGGGAATCAAACTGTGACCCCCTGGTTCATAGGTCGATGCTCAAACACTGAGTCAGGCATGCTGGGCAGAAGCTTACTTTGTTTTTATTGATTTTAGAGAGGGAGAGGGAGAAACATCAATGAGAACCATTAATAAGCCATCAAATCATAGATTCTCATGTTTGACTGTCTATGGCTCATTATTAACCATTATTGCCAGATTCCAGGGAATATCTATTCTCAGGTGAGCAAAATACCTTATATTAAATGAAAATCAACTCTAAGGATTAGGACTTCACTCACAACTTGATTTTTTGGTGTTGTCACGAGTCTAGAGCCTCACTATTTGTTTTGGTCAAAGTTTACTCCTGTACATAAATATACATTTGTCATCAAAGGTGCTGTATTTTTAGATTATTGTCTCTTTTTTCCTTCAGCTAATTTTCACAATTTAAAATGTGCTATGAAAAAAATGTTTAAAGAGGATCTTTATTCTAGTGAGGCAAGGGATACTTTTATGTTTTAGCCATTGATTGTAAGGTTTAAAAATAAATCTCTGGAAAAAAAATTAAGACAAAATGCAGTCTATATTTATACATTTTATTGATTTTTTACAGAGAGAAAGAGGGATAGAGAGGTGGAAACATTGATGAGAGTGAAACATCTATCAGCTGCCTCCTGCACACCCCCTACTGGGAATGTGCCCGCAACCAAGGTACATGCCCTTGTCCAGAATCGAACCTGGAACCCTTCAGTCCGCAGACCGACGCTCTATCCTCTGAGCCAAACCGGTTTCGGCTGCAGTCTATATTTAAAACTGATTCCTGCTCTCCAATGCGAATTCTCCAAGTTCGGTTTGCTTATTAAATAAGACTGTGCCTCTGTGACAGGCCAGGTCCCAGGAAGGACAGATACTATCATTCCAATTCTCACAGGGTAGAAGAGAATCTGTAGCTTCAGGCTCCCGGATTCTCTGTATATCCAATACTTAAAGTGTTACTTGTTTCAAAGAGCTAGCGTCATCAAATGCTAATTCTATATAGCTGGCCACAGAATTTGATTCTTAAAAATTGGTTATTGAACTGAATTTATTTTACTAATCCCATTTATTTCAAAATAACCTTTCTGTTTGTCCTCTTAGCAGGAGTAGGAAACCTTTTTTCTGTCAAGGGTCATATGGATATTTATAACATCATTCATTCAATATAAATTTATATTAAATTTACACTCCTAGATTTGTTGAATTTTGAGTCCCCTCTATAATTGCCTTGGCAGGGCCAGACCAAATGCTTTTGTGGATCTATACAAACCGTCTTGCTGGGTGTTCCCCACCCCTGATTTAAGAATATCTCCAAACTGGTGTTTGAACTCAGGCCTCAGGAGTAGCTGAGCTTGAATTCCTTTCCTCTGGTATCACACTTTTGGCCTAGTCAAAGAAACTTTTTAATAATATATATATATATTTCTTGATTTTTTAAATTAAGGTATTATAGGTGTACATATCTTACCATTGCCCAACCCCACTCTCATACATGCTCTCCCCCTCCGAGTTTTGCATCCATCGTTTATAAAATATATTTTTATTGATTTTAGAAAGGAAGGGAGAGAGCGAGAGATGGAAACATCAATGATGAGAATCAGTGATTGGCTGTCTCCAACATGTCCCCCCACACTGGGGACTGAACCTGCAACCCGGGCATGTGCCCTGACTGGGAATCAAACTGTGACCTCCTGGTTCATAGGTTGATACTCAAACACTGAGTCTTGCAGGCCAGGCACAATTATTTTATTTTATTGCTTTTAGAGAGGGAGAGGGAGAAACAGATAGATGATAACCATCAATCAGCTGCTCTTCTCCCCCCACCATCCCAGGATCAAGCCTGCAACCTGGGCGTGTGCCCTTACTGAAATTGAACTGGTGACCTCTCTATGTATGGGGTGATGTTCAACCAACTGAGTTACATTGCCCAGGACAACACAGAAACTTTTAAATGGAGTTAAAAGGGAAAATACAATAGCTGAGATCCTAAAAAGTCCTCCAGCTAACATCTGTGGAACACTACAAACAAGTTAGTATTTTCTATATGTCTAAAGAATGGTACTGAAAGTGGTATTAGAACTAAGGACAATGACAATGGCTTTCTGCTCAGTTTAGACATATTACACCATGAGTTTTAGAACAGAATAAGGAAAAGAAATAAGTCTAAAACAGGACAAGAACAAACAAATGGTACCCCTTCCCAAAAATAAAGTGCAAATAGAGGGCAATGGATTATTTTTAGTTTTAATGTTACTTAAATAATAAGATAGGAAAATTTCTATTAAATAATACAACTGAGCCACAGAGTGAACTTGTAAGACTTTAACAAAGAAAGTCTAGAGGGAAAAAACCCTTTGGATGAGAATAATATTTATGGACTGAAAACATCCTTGACAATAGTTATCATTTAAGTTTGAGGTAAATGCAGTAGTATAATCCACCAAAATATTTCTTTAAAAAAATATTGTTATTGATTTCAGGGAGGAAGAGATTGAAACATCAATGATGAGAAAGAATCATTGATCAGCTGCCTCCTGCATGCCCCTACTGCGGAATAAGCCTACATCCCAGGCATGTGCCCTTGACCAGAATTGAACCTAGGATCCTTTAGTCCGCAGGCCAACACTTTATCCACTGAGCCAAACTGGTTAGGGCAATGGTCGGCAAACTCATTAGTCAACAGAGCCAAATATCAATAGAACAACGAATGAAATTTCTTTTGAGAGCCAAATTTTTTAAACTTAAACTTCTTCTAATGCCACTTCTTCAAAATAGATTTGCCCAGGTAGTGGTATTTTGTGGAATAGCCACCCTCAAGGGGCCAAAGAGCTGCATGTGGCTCGCGAGCCAGTTTGCCAACCACAGGGCTAGGGCAAAAATACTTCACATAAAAAGGAAAAGAATGTGGAAAAGGATGTTCCAACTATCCTCTCTATTCATACCCCAATTTGCACAGACTGCTCTGTCTGCTATTCCTGCCCTTCCTGTTATAATTTGTTCTCAGTGGAACCATTGAGAAAACAGAAATGGTGACAGTGAACCGGATACAAACAATTTCCAATGAAGACCTTAATAAATAGCTTTAAAACAAGTATTTTTAGACTCCAGCCATTATCCATTGGTAAACACGCATTTGTTGGGTTCTTTTTTCTTAAGACAGTCAAATCTTGAAAGCTTCAGATGTTGTTCTTCAGAACTTCAAAGTATTTTATTTATTAAAGAAGGGATTTCACTTACCTGCTTTATATTCTGGTGGCTACTCTACCAATATAAATTTAGTCTTCATAGATTAAAAAAATATATTTTCATAGCAGTAAGTCTGTATCCATTATTGTGAAGTTTGCTTTCAAGGGAAATTGATGTTCCATCATGAGTTACATAATTTGTTCCCAAAATAACTTCATTTGAAAGATATCATAAAGTTCCTAGCTCTATTAAAATTCAAGCCATTCTGTCATGTAAATACAGTTAGAGGGCGAAATCTCACCACCTTCATGGCAGTCATCAAAAACCTTTAAAACAGAAAAATGTTTATATTCAAACTGAAGTTTTAATTTATTATACTAATAAAGTCAAATTAAATGTCTCAAATTTTTATTAACAAACTATCCAAGACCCAACTATTTACTTAAAGCACTATTAAAAACAAAACTTTCAAATTGAAAGAGATTAGGTCTGTATTTAAAGACATACTATAATTAGGCCTGCTCTGTGATCATATACTTACTTAATAGGAAATCTTTTACTATGGCATTAAGATGACCATGCTCACCTGCCCACAGGGGAAAAGGTTAGCAGGTAACACAGGAATACAAGGGATATCTATACATAAGAATGACTTAGTTTTGACTAATGAAATGTTTCCTGTTTAGCTACTTTCCTTTTTGTGAAGGTGCTGAAAAGAATTTCCAATAGGGTAGCCTTTTTTTCTAGTAATTGAAACCATGGCATAGATTGCTTAGATATATAGAAAAGGGCCAGTATCTATAATAATAAAAGCATAATATGCTAATTAGACTGGACATCCCTTCTGGACGAAGCCAGGGCTACAAGGGAAGCCTGGGTCCCAGGTGCCCGCTGGTGGCCAGAGGAAAGCCTACTTTTTTTTTCTTTTAATATATTTTATTGATTTTTTAGAGAGGAAGGGAGAGGGATAGAAAGCTAGAAACAGCCAAAACCAGTCTTGCTCAGTGGATAGAGCATTGGCCTGCGGACTGAAAGGTCCCAGGTTCAATTCCGGTCAAGGGCATGTATCTTGGTTGCAGGCACATCCCCGGTAGGGGGTGTGCAGGAGGCAGCTGATGGATGTTTCTCTCTCATCGATGTTTCTAGCTTTCTATCTCTCTCCCTTCCTCTCTGTAAAAAAATCACTAAAATATATTTAAAAAGAAAAAAATAAGAAAAGAAAGCTAGAAACATCAATGAGAGAAAAATCGATCAGCTGCCTCCTGCACACCTCCCTCTGGGGATGTGCCTGCAACCAAGGTACATGCCTTTGACCGGAATTGAACCCAGGATCCTTCAGTCTGCAGGCCGACGCTCTAACCACTGAGCCAAACGGGTTTCGGCGGAAGGCCTACTCTTGCACGAATTTCATGATCGGGCCTCTAGAAATGAAATAAAACAGACTAGCAGTCCATGAATATACATGTGATGAGGGCTGGGACAGTCCCTATAGCACACAGTTGGCACTCATAAATTATACGGGAATGAATTAATGAAGAGTACTTGGGCATACAGCAGGGGAAAGAACATTACCCCTGAATTTGAATCCTGGTTGTTACTTTAAGCTACATGCTCTTAGGTCTTTCTTGGCCTAACTTCCCTCCTACTTAAGGGAAAATAACTCCAGTATCTCAAAGGGACATAAGGATTTAATGAAACCACATAAATCTTCAAAAATAGGTCTATGTTATGTTCTCAACAAATCTCATTCTCATACTACTAAGGTTAAAAGATTAATAGTTGTCAAAAATTGTCCATTTTATTTTTTTTTATTTATTTATTTTTTAATATATTTTATTGATATTTTACAGAGAGGAAGGGAGAGAGATAGAGAGCCAGAAACGTCGATGAGAGAGAAACATCGACCAGCTGCCTCTTGCACACCCCCTATCGGGGATGTGCCCGCAACCAATGTACATGCCCTTGGCCGGAATCGAACCTGGGACCTTTCAGTCCCCAGACCGACGCTCTACCACTGAGCCAAACCGACCTCGGCAAAATTGTCCATTTTAGCCCCAACTGGTTTGGCTCAGTGGAGAGAGCATCGTTGGCCTGTGGACTGGAAAGTCCCAGGTTCCATTCTGGTCGGGGGCGTGTGCCTTGGTTGCAGGCACATTCCCGGTGGGGGATGGGGGCGGGGTGCAGGAGGCAGCTGGTCTATGTTTCTCTCTCATCGATGTTTCTGGCTCTTATCCCTCTCCCTTCCTCTCTGTAAAAACACCAATAAAATGTATATTTTTTAAATTGTCCATTTTAAAACACAGATCTCTTATGTAAGGCAATGATTTGTTCATTAAATATCAAGATTTCATGGAGATTTGATTAATTCTTCGTCAGCCCTGAGAGTCAGAAAACTGGGGTGTGCTTGTTGGTACGTTACATGGCATTTGCACTCGGAGGTAGTCAAGTGTAATGTGAAGTCTCTTGAACTCACCGGGCAGAGTCCACAGGGGGTCCGGACCAAGCCCGTAGGTGGGATGATTGGATTGACCGCTCTGTACAGTTTCATGTGTCCATCTACACTGCCAACTGTGCCTTCCTTTGCAGCAATGATAGTCATCTCTACTTTCCCATCATATATGAGTGTATTCAAGATGGTTTCAATGTCCTCCATGGACAGCTCTACCTGTAAAGGGAATATATTAAAAAGGAAACAAAAAGGACAAAGACACATCCTTTTGGAGGGAGTTAAAAACAAGTCATCGAAAACACAAAGAGGCTGAACAATGATCCAAGTTAGCACAAACCACTCAAATGCTAAGGACAGAAAATCTTACCTCAAACTGACTTTCATATCTTTGCTCTTTTATGTAAAACCTAGAAGTCTTGAAAGTCAAGTTTGGTAAGAATTGGATGGAGATTTATAAAATGCTTGAGGAGAAAGGTACTTTAGACATAAAACAGTCTTTAGTCAAAATCACTAGTTTATTTATAAATGAAAAATCTGGGAAATGAAAAATGACTTCTCCAAATGTTCACTTCAATTTCTTCTTTGATCATGAAAAGTATTCAGCACAATTTCTTTATATATAGGACCTTACGTAAAGGTCTTCAAAAAATATGCCAATACCACCATATATTTCATAAGAAGAAAATACCAATAAATGACAGCTGATGTGATGACTGTTGGCACATAATATTGAAATGTGCCTGCCCTAGCTGGTTTGGCTCAGTGGATAGAGTGTTGGCCTGTGGACTGAGGGTCCCAGGTTCAATTCCAGTCAAGAGCACATGCCTGGGTTGTGGGCTCGGTCCCCAGTGGGGGCTTGCAGGAGGCAACCAATCAATGATTCTGTCTTATTGTTAATGTTTCTATCTCTCCCTCTTCCTTCCTCTCTGAAATCAATAAAAATATATAAAAAAAGAAATGTATCTAAGAAAGTCAGAATAAACTTCTGAAAGTGAAATGTACTACCAGACTCCGTTCTGCTGCTGTCTCCCAAGCTCAAATACACACAGTTCTGACAATGCCAATGGCAATGACCAACTTTGCCTAAGTGGCTCAGGATAGTACTTTTTCAAAGTGGGTTCTGCAGAATATTCACAGGTTACCCCCTGAAAAAAGGGTATGGGTCAAATATGTTTGGAATAAACTATACGTTTTAAAAAATAAGATTAAAATTAGAAACTGAGTTCTGACCTTACTGATCCCCAATTCACAGATATATTTCCACACTTCGTGTGATGAAGCAAATGAACTATTTCTTTGTATCATTGGATTCTGTTTGCTTTCTCGGGCTGTTTCTGCCTATAAAGATAGACAACATAAATCTCAGCAAGAACACTACTGTTTTCTTTTCTTTTTTTCCACCATTTTTTAATTAAGGTATTATATGTGTACATAGCTTACCATTACTCCCCCCCCCACCACCCATACATGCCCTCCCTCCCCAGAGTTTTGTGTCCATTGGTTGTACTTATATGAACACTACTGTTTTTTGAATACAATTTATACAGAGTGAAATCAACAGAACATATTTTGTTTAGTAAAAATTACCAATTTAATATGCCTATGAAACAAGATCTACAAAATTAAACATTCTTTATGAAGAAACTTAAAAATGATTGTTTACTCAATTATGCCTTACCTTGGTTTGTAGGAACTTAAAACACTGTTGGTTAAGCACCTCTACAAATTCAGATTCAAAATCCTGGTCACTGTACCAGGCTCCACCAGTCACAGACCGGTCAGGCTGCAGGTTATAGAGCATATACACCTTTTTTTTTGAGGCCTAGGAAAAAGCATGCACATATATGTATGTCACCACTGTTTTTTTAATCTACTCGTCTACCTAGGTTGCTTCCATATCTTTGCTATTGTAAATAATGCAATGAGCATAAGGGTGCATATACTCTTTTGAATTAGTGTTTTGGGTTTACTCTCAGATATATACCCAGAAGTAGAATTGCTGGGTCATAAGGCTGTTCCATTTTTTAATTTTTTTGAGGAACCTCCATAGTGTTTTCCATAGTGGCTGCATCAATTTGCATGAATATTAAATTCTTATATGCTGAAATTTGTGTTCAAGCAAACTTTAATCTAAGGGAATTTTGGCTCCTCTGATACTAAAATCAGTGAGGTCAGCAGCAGATGTCCATGATGGACACAGCTCTGGAGCATGGAGCCCCGGAAGGATGTGATGGGTAGGGTGGGGTGAGGAAGAGAAACTATGTGCTGGAAGAGATGATCCACCGAGGCAGACATCTTTCTCTGACTTATCCACTAATGTACTGCAAGCACACAGTAGATACTTGTTCAATGAGTAATCTAATATATCAGGATGGAGTAAATTATCTTACACATAACAAAATCCAGAAAACATGTTCATTATTCCAAAAATTCTTTCCTAAATAGAGTAAATTAGCTTTACTAATTTACTAATTTTGACTGGATAAGAAGTGACATATCTAAGCAGTATCTCCAAACCAATTATGAGCTAAATTTTAAAATATATTTTTTGATCAGTTGTTTTAAATCACAGCACAGCTTAAAGAACAATAAAAACCTGAAATATAGTTGGAGTAATATATATAGTAAACATTTGGAAGAAAAGTGAAAACTACTCACTGCTACAGACTTAACAGCTTTGATAAGCTTTTTACTTTCCAAATTCTTTAAAATTTTGTTAATTTCTGTTAATGGCAAATTACTTTTATACCGGATGTCTCTGCTCCATATTCCTATAAGAAAGTAAAATAAGTTTAAAACTATAGGATTTGTGTTTATAATCCCACTGCTTATATCTCATTCTAAAACCAGCAATATATATATATATATATCTATATATCTATATATATCTATATATCTATATATATATCTATCTCTCTCTCTCTCTCTCTCTCTCTATATATATATATATATAGGGGCATAGCTATAGGAAAAATTAAGTGACATGGAGGTAATAAGACTCTCACATAAAGTAACAAAAGTATGCAAAACAATATACCATATTTGCCGGCGTATAAGACGATTTTTTGGCCCTGAAAAATATGCCTCCAAGTGGGGGGTAGTCTTATACGGCGAGTATATAACAAACTCTGTATTTTGAGTGGAAATGTTAGGGGGTTGTCTTATACGCCCAATCGTCTTATACGCCAGCAAATACGGTATTTTCAGGGCCAAAAAATCGTCTTATACACCGGCAAATACGGTATGCTATATGTTCTATTTTCTATAGAAATTTCTTAGAATCCTAGTGTGGAGCCTTTTTAAAAACAAATGAAAAGGATCTTTTGTAATGGAAGAAAAATCTTGAATGCTATTAAATTTATGCAGTCATGTGTTACATACTGACATCTCAGTCACTGATGGACCGCACGTATCCTGGTGGGTCCAAAAGATTATAATAGAGATGAAAATTTCTATAATCTGGTGTCCTAATGTAGCCCAACTCATTACTCATGTGTTCGTGGTAGTACTGGTATAAACAAACCTACCAGTCATATAAAAATACAGCATATACATTTTTCGGACCATAAGACGCACTTTTTCTTCACCAAGTGGGAGGAAAAGTGCCTGCATCTTATGGTCCGAGTTGCAGAGCGGCAATATTATTCTGTTATACTTTATTAAATATTTTATTACACTATTCGGTTCAGAATATTTTTTTTCCTATTTTTCGCCTCTAAAAACCAGGTGCATCTTATGGTGCGAAAAATACGGTATGTATAGTACATAATACTTAATAAATGACTATTTTACTGGTTTACATATTTACTACAGTATACTTTTTAAAAAAATACATTTTGTTGACTTTTTACAGAGAGGAAGGGAGAGAGATAGAGAGTCAGAAACATTGATGAGAGAGAATCATCGATCAGCTGCCTCTTGCACACCCCCCCACTGGGGATGTGTCCGCAACCAAGGTACATGCCCTTGACCGGAATCGAACCTGGGACCCTTCAGTCCGCAGGCTGACGCTCTATCCACTGAGCAAAACCGGTCTTGGCACCACAGTATACTTTTAATCATGAATTTAGAATGTACTCTTCCTACTTATGAAAAAAAAAAAGTTTACTGTACAACTATGCTGCATTAGCCTCACCTATCTCTAGTCTCATACATCTCAGGTTTACTGTGTCTCTTGATTGCATCCTTTTCTTTCTTTTAATCTTATGTTGTTTTGTACAGTAACATGTTGTAAATGCTTGTGGTTCAGGAGTAATAAGCCATATACTATGTAGCCTAGGTATGTAATAGGTTTATATCATCTATGTTTGTGTAAGTAAACTCTATGGTATTTGCACAAGGACAATAAAATCACTTAACTAATGCATTTTTCAGAACTTATCCTTGTTGTTAAGTGGTGCTTGACTGTCTTTTCCATTCCCTCCTGCATCCCAAACTCTGTTTTCTATAAATTTCACATCAGATTATATAATTAAAACAAAAAATTAAGTTTGGGCTACAGTCAGCTGCAATCTTCAAGGGAGAGCAAAAAAAACCCTTTATGTGAGCGTTGATGTCCATTATTTATACAACACAACATTCAGGAGATGGAAAATAGGAAGATTGTAGTTCTTACAGCCGCTAAACAGCCTGCACAGGGAGTATAATTTTTCTTTCAAAGAAAGAAAGAGTGTTATATGTGAAAAGGGAATATTATGTAAAAATATTTTGCCATATTTTCCTCCCAATGCAGAATCATAATGAGATAAGATCTTTTTTCAACACAGAACAGCTTTTCATACATCTATTTTTAGTGATTTCACATTACATCATAAATGTTAAAGCTAATGGATCAAATAGATCCTAAATTGTAATAAACAGCAATTTATTTGTTTATTTTTCTTTATAAGCAGCAATTTAGATATAGTTCTTTAATGAAGTTAGAGAAACTAAATAGCTGTTGAGTGACCTAGTCAGACACTGTCACACTGCTCTATGCATCTCTCCGTTTGTTTTTTGAAAAATCAGAGATTGTATTAGCCACAATTTAAATGTAATGAAAAAACTAAGGCTTTCCTAAGTATAAAAAGGATTAAAAAAAGGACCTTAAGTTTTATTTATTTATTTATTTATTACAGAGAGGGAGAGAGTTAGAAACATCAATGAGAGAGAAACATCGACCAGCTGCCTCCTGCACACCCCTCACTGGGGATGTGCCCGCAACCAAGGTACATGCCCCTGACTGGAATCGAACCTGGAACCCTTCAGTCCACAGGCCAACGCTCTAACCAGAGCTAAATCGGTTTCGGCTACGTTTTATTTTGGATAATACATTCACATGGTTCAATATTTGGAAGTTTCTTTCCATTCCTGCTCAGTTATCTAATCCCTGCCTCCTTTGAGGCAACAATGACATCACTCCACATGGCCTCCAAGCATATGTATAGTACAGGGTGGGGCAAAAGTAGGTTTACATTTATTTGTATGGAAAATAATACAATAATTAATGAAGAATACACAGTTTCCCATACTCACAATTGTAAACCAACTTCCTCTCCCTTCCCACTCTCCACCCCCATCCATGCAGAGGTGTATTATTTTCCTCTCCTTTTTATATAAGTGGCAGCACAGACACTGACCCATTCCCTAGGAAGACAGAATCTCAGTCCCTATATCTGGCCCAAAAGTCAATGTTTTTTCTGCTTCTTCCTTCACATGCTTACCTTTATTTCCTGCATCCTCTATGATCTGATATACTAGTTTTTCTTGGTTATCTGATCCCTTCATTTTACTGCAGGGGGATAAAATAGAATTAAAAAGGCAAAGAGGTACAGGATAATCTAATAATTTACATGACTACTCCAATGAATCAGCAGACAAGGTGATCATATTGACCTATTTACTAAAATAAGAACTTACCTTAAAAAGAATGAGACAGGGCTGTATGTATCAGAATGAAAAGATGTCCAAGACAGAGTAAGTGAAAAAAACAAGTTGCAAGACAGTATGAATAGAATGATTCCATTTGTTAAAAAAAGAAAAAAGAGAGATTATATATAAATATATAATCATCTATATGTATTTATATATCTAGAAGAAAAAAAATATACCAAATCATTATAAGCAGATATTACAGGAAATGGGAACTCATGATAGGAGGCAGGGATGATATGCAAGAGGTTTACATTATGCAATTCTGTATCGGCTTTTTTCCAAAAACTTTTATTACTTTGGAAATAATCAAAGTTTTCTTAAAATGATGTGATTACGTGCTTACCCAGCATTCTGAGAATCCTTTATTCTATACAGAAGACCTGTATTGCTCCGTAACAGATCCAACTGACCCTAAAATTTTTAAAGATAGAAAATAGCAGTAATTACTTTGGAGATCCATCAAATCTAATGACAAATGTTAATGCATTATTATTTTACACAGACTAAATATACTACCTTCCATAGTTATTTGTCAGTTCTTAACTTGAGATTTAAATTTCTCCCTATCACATAGAGTGCATTTTTAAAAATTTAGCTCTTTATCTCATCATTTTCTAAAATATCAATATCTAACAATTACTTATATGCTTGATCCTGGCTTGGTTATATAATTAATGCATAAAGAATTATAGCCGAAACCGGTTTGGCTCAGTGGATAGAGCGTTGGCCTATGGACTGAAGGGTCCCAGGTTCGATTCTGGTCAAGGGCATGTATTTTGGTTGCGGGTGCATCCCCAGTGGGGGGTGTGCAGGAGGCAGCTGATTGATGATTCTCTCTCATGATGTTTCTAACTCTCTATCCCTCTCTCTTCCTCTCTGTAAAAAATCAATAAAATATATTTAAAAAAAAGAAAAAATAGAAAGTTCACTTGTCCTCAATAAATTGTGTTTCAAATATAAAACAAATTCAATAATAATAAATAAAATACAATTTACATAAAGTTCAAATAAAAACTAACATGTAAAAACATTTTTAAAAAATATATATATTTTATTGATTTTTTTTTTTTTAACAGAGAGTTAGAAACATTAATGAGAGAGGAATATCGATCAGCTGCCTCCTGCACACTCCCTACTGGGGATGTGCCCTCAACCAAGGACATGCCCTTGACTGGAGTTGAACTTAGGACCCTTGAGTCCACATGCCCATGCTCTATCCACTGAGCTAAACCAGTTAGGGCTATAAAAAACATTTTTTAACACAATGATTAAACTTTACAATATTAATAGTGACATTTACTGATATGTGTGATTTCTATTTATGTTATATGAAAATTAGGCAGAAGAGTCAATAAAAAAAAGACCTGCAGTTTTGTTTTTCTGTAAAAAGTCAAAAGTAAAATAAAACATGTCTTAACGTACTTCTCAATTTCCCTGGGTCTCAACTTAGGAGCACCCAGATGGCTGTACCACTGGGCTTCTGGCAGTTTGGGGAAGACGTGGCTAAGAGAGGCCCCATTTCCATGTTAAGACTGGGCAGACCCATGGGTTTACATATGGCTGAACAGTAATACCCTCCCTCCATAGACGCCATTAAGTAGCAAAACTGAACCACAAAGCTCAATTTAGAGGTTCCATTTGGTCATTTAACTCAATCTATGAACACTTAATGAACTAGTACTGTGATTGTTGTTTGTGGATACGAACATGAATTCTAAAAGTGAACCATATACTTAACTTCAATACCATCTGGTTGGCGTTAAGACAGAGGTAAGTAATGGGTGGGATGGGCTCAGAGAAGCAGCTATGGCCCAATCTGGGATTCAGGGAGGCTTCCTGGAGACAACAGCAGAGCTGAGTCTTAGAGGATAATGAGGAATTAGTCTATTCTGATAAGCTTTTTACTTTAAAAAGAAGGGGAAGAAGGGTCTTCTAAGCAGGGAAGTCAGCATGAGCAAAGGACCTGAGACATGCAACAGCATGATGTGGTCCCTCTGAAACCTAACTTATGAGACACAATGATAGCAAAAGAGGAGATAGGTAAGGAAGATAGAGGCTCAATGTGGTCAACCCATGAGTTTTGACTTGAATCTCTAGCATTGAAAGAAGTATTTCTGGTGGGGAAGTGACTTGGTCAGATCCGATATGAAGACACATCAGACCGTCTGCTCTGAGGCAGGAGGAGCCAGGAGAGCCAGGTGGGACGCACTGGAACAGTCCAGGTAAAAGCCAAGCGCTAGATCACATGCAGGAGTCGTAGGAATGGAAATGGGGAGACCAATTTGAGATTTATTTAAGAGGCAAAATCAAAAATACTCTTGCTCAAAATTCTTCAATAACTCTACAAACGACTACAGCCGGTAGCCAACAGGACTGGCAGTAGGTGGGGTCAGTCACAGAGACAGTAAAAGAGAGGGAGATACTGAGTATGATTTTCAGACAGAAAGGGTTGAAAGAGTGGTCAAAGGACAAATACACTTTCTACTGCCACAACCTCCAAGCATCCCTTCCTCTCTTTCCTGGAGCTGAAGACCTTCATCATAATGAAATGACTAGAAATCATCAAGAGTCCTTTTTTCCCCCCTGGTGCTAACAAGGTCAGCAATATGGCTCACTGCTTGTTTTTACAATAAAGTTTTATTGGGACACAGCCACATCCGTTTGTTTATGTGTGGACCATAGCTACTTTCTTGAAGAGTTATCTCTTATAACAGAAACCAAATGGCCTGCAAAGCCTAAAACATATACTATCTGACACTTTATACAAAAAGTTTGCCAACCCCTGAACGAATAGGTTGAAGGGAACTTTTTAACAGGAAGTTCACTTGTCCTCAAACCTCCATATCCAGAGCCCTTAGAAATCCAACAAAGCTGGTAGATTTAAAAAAGCAAATCAGCCTTAGCCCTGGCCAGGTAGCTCAGTTATTTAGAGTGTTGTCCTGATAAACCAAGGCTGCAGGTTGGGACACATACAAGAAACAACCAATGAATGCATCAATAGTGGAACAACAAATTGATATTTCTCTCTCTCTCTCTCTCTCCTTCCCTCTAAAAAAACATAAATAATAATAATAATAATAAGCAAACCAGCCTTCAGATGATTCCTTATTTTAGAAATATTTTACCTAATTGTTAATAAGAGCAACTGAAATGCTCTCAGGACATGGGAATTTTGATGATAGGGGAAAGGAAGGAGAAACAGGTAGATTTAGAACATGGGGTACCACTAGGACAGGAGAGGAGAATGACATTAGGGCTCCAGGAAAACATAAATAAAAGGTAAGAATAGGTAGAAGAGCTTCACTAAAAAAAAAACCCACAGCTATCACTGGGGTGAGCCTGCACTTCCTCCTAGGGGCCCAGCACTGTTGACATTTAACTGGACTCATTCCTGCTTCTTGAAATGCTCAAGATGAGATTGTGGAGTGATAACTTAATGAGGTGGCTCTGCGATTGTTCACAGAAAAATCAGGGGGATGTGTTTCATGGGGCATGGCCAACACCAGGAGTAGGAAGCGAACAGGTCAGAAGAAACTATGCCTATGTGCCTTTATGTATGTTAATGACAATTAGGCTAACAAATAAAAGCAGTCTGAGCTGTTTCCTGGTTTAGAATCTTATCAGTCACAACCTAACACACCTTTCAATGTTTCTTTTTCTAATAACAGTGTTTTGTTTTTTTAACTTATTGATTTCAGGGAGAGAGAGAGAGAGAGAGAGAGAGAGAGAGAGAGAGAGAGAGAGAAACATCAGTGATGGGAGAGACTCATTCACTGGCTGCCTCCTGCATGCTCCACACTGGAGATTGAGCCCACAACCCAGACATGTGCCCTGACTAGGAAACAAACCTTGACCTCCTGGTTCATAGGTTGATGCTCAACTCCTATAGTCATGCCGGCCAGGCTCTTCCAATGTTTTTATGACTAATAATAGGAAGTAATGACAATGGTAATTAAAAAATGTAATTACATTAACTAGTTGGGTTCACCTTACCATAGACAATAGTCTATTGATTGCCACTGCCCGCTGCTGAGCTTCTATATGAGGCATTTCATTTTGAATTACTTGGTCTGTGATTCCATGAGGGAACTGATGACATAATTCTATAATCCTAGAAACAAAAGCATTAATGATAACATTCTTATTTCAAGTGTGTGTGGGGGGGAGACTAGCAGAACAATTTGAAATTGTGTCTTCACATTTAGCAGACAGTCTGGGTTTCTATGATGGTTCTGAATCAAAGCTTTCAAAATACATGTTTACATCATTATTTAAGGAAAACATTTTCTCACTAATTTGATTTCTACATTAGAACAAAAGTCAAATGAAAACAAAGGGAAAAAATATTAACGTTGCAGCTTCAATTTTCTCAGATGCAAGTACACAAATTTAGGATACAATGTATTGGGCAGCCATAAGTCTGCCAGCAGGAGCCAAATCAGATATTTCTGGTGGGAAGCGAAAATTTATGACAATTCACAACTGGGGCCTGTTTCCGGAATTATCCCTACCAAACAGAAATAAGCCCAGCCGAAGCCGGTTTGGCTCAGTGGTAGAGCGTCGGTCTGCGGACTGAAAGGTCCCAGGTTCGATTCCGGTCAAGGGCATGTACCTTGGTTGCGGGCACATTCCCGGTAGGGGGTGTGCAGGAGGCAGCTGGTCGATGTTTCTCTCTCATCGACATTTCTAGCTCTCTATCTCTCTCCCTTCCTCTCTGTAAAATATCAATAAAAATATATTAAAAAAAAAAAAAAAGAAATAAGCCCAAATATTCACACTGTCATGGGATCCTTATATGCTATTCATAATAGTTCGAAAAAAATGTTTTGTTGTTTTTTTTAAAAAAACGTCTATGTGGTAATCGAATAATAGTAGTGAACTGCTAGCGAATTACAAAATTGAGCGACAGGGGCCACTTGGGAGTCAGAACACGCAGCCTCAAGTCCTTAGGTAAAAACGCCATCTCCTGAGCGCCGATCACCTTCACACAGGAAGGCAGTGCATCATCACAACTTCCCCAACAGCATCGGGACAGCTACACAAAACTGCAAACTGTCAAATTCCTCCTGAATTTCTTAAGAGTTGTGTTCTTCGGGGGTGGGAAAGGGATCCATACCCGGCAACCCCCTCCCTGCGTGCTCACTGCACTTGTCCGGCATCTCCCGACGGTCCCCGGAGAAAGGGTCCGGCTGCCCAAATGACCCGCCGGGAACCGAGCCTCCCCCACTGACTTACCTGTTTTCTATTTCTACTGGATCCGCGTCGGGCGGCTGAAGCTTCACCTTCACCTCAGCCATGGGGACGCGGTTCCTATAACAGCGGAGCGAGAAGCGCGGAGCGGCCGGAGAACCAGCGGTGCCGGGCGATGGGCCTTCTTCCTCCGGTCGCAGCCGGTCCTTCCTTGTCTGTCGGCTTGAGGTGGCCACGCCACGCCTGCTCCGCCTCACGCACGGGCGCCGCTACATCCTCTGATTCCTTTTTTTAAAACACATTTTCCTCTACACCCTCTTATTCTGGCTTCCAGAGTGTCGATGCCTGTCGGGAGAACGAGCTTTCTTTCCTCATTCTGAGTTGAGACGCCACTTTTTAGCATTTTTCAACCTCCGAGAAGGCGTATTCTCGGACGCCTACGTTCCTGCGGGTACCACTCTCCCAGTCTAACGTCACGGGTGGAGCTGGTTGCTAGGAAGCCAATTTTCCGCCAATCACCTGCTCAGTTCTCAGTAGGCGGGGCGAGGCTCGCAGCGTCAGTGGTAACCGAGACCTTGACCAAGGAGAAGGCAGGAGGCTGGGAGAGGTGGGCTAGCTCGCTGTGGACGGCGGAGGTAGCCCCGCAGTGAGAGGTGGAGCACCTGGCCGGGGACGGCGGGGGAACCCCGGGGGACTCAATTCTGTCTTGGTGGCCCCGATAGAGGAAGAGGTGGAGAAGGAGGAGGAAAAGGGGGTGGGGGAGGACCTCCCTCAATCCTGCGGAGAAGAGGAGGACCTCCCTCAATCCTGCGGAGAGCAGGAGGAGGAAGAGGAGGAGGAGGAGGAGGAGGAGGAAGAGGAGGAGGAGGAGGAAGAAGAGGAGGAAGAAGAGGAGGAAGAGAAGGACCTCCCTCAATCCTGCGGTAAGGAAGAGAGAGTCTCTGACTGCCCTCCCCATCCCTCCCCCACCCCCCACCCCCCAATGGGCAGGGGCCGGGACCAGGCGGGGTTCCTGATCTGAGCGCCGGCTGTGGGTGGATGGAGTTGGTGATTAGGGTGCTGTTTCCCCCACAATGCCATTTGGGCCTATTGGATTGGTCTACTTCTTGATCTCTTTCTTGGGGCCCACTCGCCGGCCCGGCCTTCCAAGGGCAGCTCCTACTTACTGCGTGCGAATGACTCCCTCCACAACCATTTTTATTTTGAAGTAATTTTTCAAGTATCTTTATTTTATATTATTTCTTTATATGTTTTTATTGATTTTTAGAGAGAGAGGAAGGGAGAGAGATAGAAAGAAATATGGATGACGACAGAGAAACATCGATCTCCTGCACGCCCCCTACTGGGGATAGAGCGCGCAACCAGGGCATATGCCCTAACCAGGAATCCATCAGGTGACGCTCAACCACTGAGCCACACTAGCAGGGCTCAGCTATTTTTATTTTAACTGTCTCTCACATAAATGGAAATGTTAGTTTGAGCACGTGTCCCAAGTCCAGCCATCCTTTCTTAGGGGCCAGTGATCTGTCAGTATTTGCAGTTCAAATTCTTGACCTCTACCCTGGAACTATGGTAACCAGGCATTAAGTTCATTCCTCCATTTGTTTCTCATTTTGGGGAATACTGTCTGTGACAAAACTAAAACCCCAAGATATTCAGAGCAGCATTATTTAGAATTGCAACCACCAAAACTAGTAATATCCTTAAAGCCCAACCACAAATTGATAAATAAGATTATATAAGCATGTGGAAAATTATATATAATAGTGGTGGTGCAATAAGTAAACTATAAAAATGGAATGATTTTGTTGAGTGAAATCTATCCATAATCATTGGAATTTGGATAGGATAAAGAGGGATGGGAAATGGTCGCTATATTAAGGGGGGGGGTGTTTCCTTCTGAATCCTTCCCATATTAAAAATTATGACACTGCCCAGGGAAAATGTCAGTAAGGCCTCCACACTCACAGAATAGACAGAGTGGGAGACTTTTGTATTTGTTGCTTACTTTTTATATTGGTACCATCTTTCTTTTTTTTTAAAAAAATATATATTTTATTGATATTTTACAGAGAGGAAGGGAGAGAAATAGAGAGCTAGAAACATCGTTGAGAGAGAAACATCGACCAGCTGCCTCCTGCACACCCCCTACCAGGGATGTGCCCGCAACCAAGGTACATGGCCTTGACCGGAATTGAACCCGGGACCCTTCAGTCCACAGGCCGACGCTCTACCACTGAGCCAAACCGGCTTCGGCATTATATTGGTACCATCTTTCTTTCAGCTGAGGTTTGATACTCTGTCATCCTTCTAAAGTTTCTTTGCAGCTTTCAAATGTAAGAATTACTTGGTGATAACTGCAGGGCTTGGAACCTGGAGCTTTCCCAGAAGAGCTGGCTCTAAATTAACATTGTGTGCTGTATACAAAGTTACTTCTGTTTCTCTGGCATGATGACTTGCCCTGAAGCCAAGAAAGGTAGCACAGGAATAAAAGGCAGGAAAGGCTGATAATGATCCAGAGGAAGCTCAGACCAGGTTATTAGTGATGGTCTGTATTCTGATGTGTTAATTTAATTTGCCCATCTATATATATAAAAGCCTAGGCGATTGGCTGAATAGCCAGTAGCTATGATGCGCACTGACCACCAGGGGCAGACGCTCAATGCAGGAACTGCCAAGTGACAGCAACTTTGCAAAGTGCCCTCTCACACTCTGGGACCCCTTGGGGGATGTCAGACTGCCAATTTCGGCCCCATCCCTGCAGGCCAGGCTGAGTGACCCCACCAGTGCACGAATCCATGCACCAGGCCTCTAATTTAAAATAATTCCCTTTGCCCAGCTGGTGTGGCTCAGTGGTTGCTCATCGACTTATGAACCAGGAGGTCATGGTTCGATTCCTGGTCAGGACACATGCCCGGGTTGCAGGCTCAATCCCCAGTGCAGAGTGTGCCAATCAATGATTCTCATCATTGAGGTTTCTATTTCTCTCCCTCTCCCTTCCTCTCTGAAATCAATTAAAAATATATTTTTAAAAGCAATTCCTTTTCCCCATCTCATTCATTCATGCTTTTTTCCCCAGGAGTAAGGTAATCATTTAGATAATCAATACTCCGCAGAAGACCTCAATAGTAAAAATACAGCTGAAGCAATAATTATTTCAAAAAGTTGAATAATATTTTTAGGTGCTATAGTAATAGTATTCTCTTTAGTTTTTACTAGCTTTACTGTATTTAAATGAGGTACTTCTCTTCAGCATGTGTGTTCAAATATATGTGGCCATTGGAATTTATTTTCATTTACTTTTTTAAAAATGTAAGCAGGGAAAATGACTGCTGGTTCAGTGTGTGTTCCTCAGATCATACCATTGCGAGTGCCTCAGCCTGGAAAAGCCAACCATGAGATTGATAACAATACACTTGTGGAAATGAAGTCAGGTAAAAATAAAACATATTTGAAATGCTTTAAAATAACACGGTCTTACTCTTTATGTTCATCTGGTTGTTGATTTTCTTCTTTGTATGTTTTCTATAACCAGGACCTTGAGCAGATTATAAAACTTCCAAAATTTGCAATACTTATACTTGATGGTTTATAGAACGGTGTATACTAATATTTAGATTGAGACCATTAGCTTTGACTACCCTTCCATTTGTATAGGTACTTCCATTTGTATAGGTACTTGACTCACTTAGGCCAAGGTAAGATGTCCCAGTGCTTCCCCAAATGTCTCCAGGATGTTCATTATTTTGCTGGGATAATAAATTTGATATACTAACACAGGCTCTCCACTCACATTGGAGATTGTATCCTGGCTTTGACAACCTCTAGTAATTTTTGGCATATTAATTAGCCTTTCTGAGTCTCAGTTTCCTCATTATAAGATAGTGATAATAATATCTATTATTTAGAGCCCTTATGAGGATTAAATGAGTTAATGTGAGATATGCAGGGTCTGGCATATAATAATGCCAAAATAAATCTTAGCTGTTATTACAAAAATAAAGCCACCTATTAGTATAAAGCAACATTTTGTAATTAGTGCAAAAAACAAATCTTAGCTATTATAACAAAAAAAAATTTCCTACTAATGCCAGAAGTGGGTATATGTATATATATATATATATATATATATATATATATATATATATATATATACATATATATATACACACACACATATATACACACACATATATTTACATATACATATGTATACTATAAGGAAGAGGGAAAGTTTTATAGATAAAGCATATGAACAAATACTTGTTTAAAACAGACTGAGGCCCTGGCCGGTTTGGCTCAGTGGATAGAGCGTGGGCCTGTGGACTGAAGAATTCAATTCCAGTCAAGGACATGTACCTTGGTTGCAGGCACATCCTCAGCAGGGGGTGTGCAGGAGGCAGCTGATCGATGTTTCTCTCTCATCGATGTTTCTGACTCTCTATCCCTCTCCCTTCCTCTCTGTAAAAAAAAAATCAATAAAAAGTATTAAAAAAGGAAAGCAGACTGAGATTCCAATATACTTTATTAATATGTGTAAAAATTATTTCTGTTTTTATGTTATGTTCCCTTTGCTTCCTAGACCAAGAGTTCCAGCTAAAAATATATTACATTATGCTATCTCCCGTTATCTTAAAAGCTAATCTTATTTTTTTTTAATTTTCAAAGCAAAATACAAATTTTAATATATGTGCCCATACTCATAGAAATTGAATGTTCATTGACAAATGATGATATAAATAATAGGGTATCCAGATTCTCTAATATTAAAAATGTCTCATAAATAAGAGGTTTTATAATTCAGTAGCAAAAAGAATAATAATAACCCATAAAAAATGAACAAAGCATGTGAAAGGACATTCTATAGGAAAGGAAATATAAGTGTCTCTTAAACATGTGAGAGTATGCTTCTGCCTACCCCTTCACCTGCTTGCCAAGCAGACCTTATCCTCTGCTTTATTACTCCATTGCATTTAATTACCATCGAACAGATTGTATATCATTTTTGTTTTTTTACCGTCTGTGTGTCCTTCCTAAAATGGAAGCAGGGACTTTGGTCACTGGGGTATCCCCAGCGCCCATAACAGTGTCTGCTACATAATAGGTACTTGGTAAGTATTTGTGGAAGGAATGAATGAATCTTACTCAAAATGTAAGAAATGTGAGTTAAAACAGCAAGATATTTTTATTTTATTTTTACCTAACAGATTGGTAAAAATAAAATAATTGGTAGCACACTGTATGGGTGTGTGGGTAAGCCGGCATGTTCATGAACTGCTGGAAGCAGTGCCAGTTGTTTCAGCTTCCATGGAGGGAAGTCTGGCCATATTAACCAAAATTACAAGTGCACATACCTTTCGACTCAACAGTGCTAGTTCTGTATATTTTACAAATATACTTACAAAAAGTTTTTTCAAGGTTATTCTCACAGTGTTTGTAATGGCCAAAGAAAGAAAAAGAAAACATTCAGTGTCCATCTGTAGGTTCATCTCTAGAAAGAGAGGATACAACACAACCATAACAAAGAATGAGGTCACTCTTTATGTACCAGTATAGGACAATATACAAGATATATTGTTAAATGAAAAAAAAAAATGTGTGGAACAGGGTATGATATACCACCTTTGTATAAAAAGAGTAAGTGAAATAAGAACACGTACTTTTATGCTTGTATTGACATACAATATTATTGAAAGGATAGTCAAGATTCCATTGATTGCCTTAGGGCAGCTGATGTTGGGAGTGGGAAGGAGAACTTTAATTGTCTGTCATTTTTTTGACATTTTGAATCTAGATTTATATTAATTTATTACCTTTACAAATATTCCAAGGTTGTAGGAATGAATCATTTACCAAGTCCAAGTATAAAAGCATTTCTTAAGCAATACTGAAAAAAGAAAAAAGAAAAAATAGCTCCTGCTTTCTAAATGGCTGTTCTAGTTTAAAACAGACCCCTACTCTATTTGAATTAACTCCCTATTGGAAATGCAGACTAGCATAGTGGTTCATGAGCGTGGGCTATGGATCCAGCTTACCGGAAGTCAAATCACAACTCTGCTGTTGTTTGACAGATTTCTCAAGTTTTCTCAACTGTAAAGTAGGTATAAAATAGGGCCTATCTAATGGGATTTTACAGATGAAATGAACTTATTCATGAAAGGCCCAGTGCTTAGAATAGAGAAGGAGCTCCATTATTGTTATTGGTATTCATTTCTACAATATATTTAAAAATCTCATTAAATAACGGACCCATCAGCATTATTCAGGGACTTGGTACTTTAATGCTAATTGCAGTTATCCTATTTTGGGTTTTTCAGATACCCCAGATGTCAGCATATATTATACCTTGGATGGCAGCAAGCCTGAATTTCTAAAGAGAATAGGTTATGGTGAAAATACTACATTTAAGTATACAAAGCCTATTACTCTGCCTGATGGAAAAGTACAAGTTAAAGCTATTGCAGTCTCTAAGTAAGTTAAGAGCATGGTGATTAAAATTACTTTATAATATAATGGTATTTTAATTTTCTTTCAGTGGGAATTAGTGCTGGACTAGAGGATATAAAAGAAAATTTATTTTAATTTCAGCATCCATCTGTAACTTTTGGTTTTTGTCTTCTGCTGAGGTATACTGTGAAGTGCAGAAATCATAAGAGTACAACTTAATGAAGTGCTACGCATATTAATAATATTCTGTTTTTATTTTTAATGCTATATTGGAATTTCAGGAACCTTTTCAGGGTTTGGGACCTCTGAAGAGATTCATCAAGTTCTAGAGAAAATACTGTTTCTAGTGGATTTTTTTTTTTTTTTTGGAGGTGAAATTGCTTTTATTGGGGTGGGCGCCGCAGGCCCGCGCGTGGTCAGGTTAGTGTTCTGCCTGCAGACAGCCTGAAGCCGGGTTAGTGGAACTGGCAAATCTCAGTCAGAGGGTGGGGGTGGGGGTGGGGGACTCCCCAGGGCCAGGGCTGGGTGAGCAGGAGCGGGGGCCGGCTGGGCTGCGGGGTCAGTGCACACAGTCCATCCGGCGCCCCCGGCCCCGTGAGGGCTGAGCTCCGGAGAGACGGGCGGGCGGGCAGCACCCTAGGCAGGACTCGAGGCCCCAGGAGCCACGGGTCCCCGAGAAAAGAGCCCGCACAAGTCCCAGCCGGGCCAGCGATCGGGGGATGGAGGAGGGGGGCGTCTCACCCAAGCAGGGTGGATATTTCTTTCATTCCCCAGGACATAGCCTACAATCACCATTCTGTTTTATGTTGTATTGATTCAATTGATTTAATTGCTACTGTCACTACCATGTATTCCTTTCTTTCCTGTTCAATAACTTTTATCACTTTACCAATATGGAAGCACATCTGAATTTGGAAACCTTGTGATGTAGAGAAAAACTCAATTGCTTGGCAAGTCTGTGATAGGGGAATTATTTTGTGCAGCAAGACAGGTTTGGCCACATCTGTGGGACACTATTAGGCCCCAAATCAATAACTGGCTGGCCCAGGTACTGCTTTAAAAAAGATGATCAAGCCCTGCCCAGTTTGGCTCAGTGGATAGAGCATTGGACTGTGGACTGAAGGGTCCCAGGTTCGATTCCAGTCAAGGGCATGTACCTTGGTTGCGGGTACATCCCCAGGAGGGGGTGTGCAGGAGGCAGCTGATCGATGTTTCTCTCTCATCAATGTTTCTAACTCAGTATCCCTTTCCCTCCCTCTCTGTAAAAAGTCAATGAAATTATTTTAAAAAAGAAAGAAAAAAGTTTATCAGGGCTCCCTCTGGTGGCTGACCTACTGCATGGCTTTCTGAGGAGAGTTACAAATTCTACACCAAAGATTGTTTTGGAATTAAATAAATTAAAAAAAGAATTGAATAAAAATTAAACCAAACAACCACCTAACACACATTATTCTTCTTTATTAAATATTGGCATTTTTAGCTTTTTTAATACTTGTCAACCCATTTCTATCAAAACAAGTCTTCTTAATTATCATTAAAAATTAACAAGCTACCCCTGGCGGGTTTGGCTCAGTGGATAGAGCATTGGCTTGCAGACTAAAGGGCTCTGGGTTTGATGCCAGTCAAGGGCGCAAGCCCGGGGTTGTGGGCTCTATCCCCAGTAGGGGGTGTGCAGGAGGCAGCCAATCAATGATTCTCGTCATGATGTTCTCTCTCTCCCTCTGCCTTCCTCTTTGAAATCAATAAAAACATTTATTTTTTTAAAAAGTAGTGTTAGGTGAGTTTCTGGTGCTCAGAATACATCTCCACTAGTTTTTAGTTATGAGCACCCCTACATGGAACTTCTTTTGCATCAAAGAGGAACAGGATTAATTGTAAAATATTATGAATAAATTGAAAACATGGTAGCATTTGAGAAATCACAGTTTAAGTCTACCACAGCAACATATATTATGCTACCTACAGGAAAACTCCCTTGGGTCACATGGAATGATATACAGATGACCTCATTCTTTGTTTTAGAATAGTTTGAGACTTAAAGTATAAAATCTTTATGGTCAGTATAGTAGATAGTCTCCAAAAATGAACCATGCCTCCCAGTGTAGCCCCTCCACTGAAATGTGAATTGGTCCTATGACTTACTTTTGACCCATAGAATGTTCCAGAAATGGTGCTAAGGCTTCTGCTCTGGTCTCTTGGAACATTAACACTTCCAGCCAAGTTGACCTCCAGCCCAGTCAATATCTGACCGCAATCACATGAGAGATTGCAGATTTGTTTTAAAACATTATGTTTTGGAGAGAATAATGTAAAGAAAGACTATAGAAGTTATATTTTTAGTTTAAAATATACTAAATTTAGTAGCTAGACTAAGGGACTTTAATAGAATTATCTTAATTGATATCTGGCCTTTTTGGAATATTTGTGTAATACACAGACCTTTTCTTTTTAAAATAATTTTCAGAGACTGCAGACAGAGTGGCATTGTAACAAAGATGTTTCAGGTGGAATATGAACCGCCAAATGCGGCCGCTTCAGAAGACGGTGTTGAAAACATTCTCGAAGATTCTTCAAAGCAGGCAAGTAATGAAACTATAATACATTCAGGTAGTCACCACATTCTTGGTTCCTCCTTTCTTAGTGGTCACATCTTCCCTTTCATTTCATCACCACAGTCCTTCTACCCACAGCCCTGGACATTGTCAACCATTGCAAAGTATCTTTGCTGATTACCCCCCTTTGGTCCACCTGTAGATTTTCCTGCCTATCATAACTGCCCATGTTCTAGTGTCCTCAGCGACTCCCCCTTACCTATTGAAGTAATAAACCTTTAGGCTGGCATCCCAAAGGGTCACTTTCTATCCTAAGTCTTTCTTTTCCTGCTTTGTGACTCCCCTGTATATACTCCAACCAAACTGAACTGTGTTTTCTGTATTCTATCACTGCTCTCCTGGCACCCAGGCCTTTTCCTTTTATAAAATGCTGTGGATATGTGATTACTTTGCTCTTTGTCTGTCATCCCCTGGCACTGTAAGCTCCAAGGTGGCAGAGAGTATGTCTGCCGTACTCAATTCCTTGCACAGGGCCAGGTAGGCGAGGGCGGTGAGGGCATATTTGTTGAATTGATGCACCAGACTAGTGGAGAAGCCCTCAGTGGGTATAGCCTTCTGTTACATTGAAGTCTTCATTCCCAAGCAGCTGCAAAACACCACTTTTGGGGGGAGAACGAGACCTATCTAAAAATGACTTTTGAAACATCAGACCCTGTGTTGTGGGCCTCAGTGAGACAGATCCAATGATTAGAAGAAGGGCCAACCCATGGGAAGGCGGTCAACTAAAGAGTCTGTCACAGAGGTCGTGTTTGGGGTGACATAAAGTTTTTTTGGGGGGAGTCCCTTTAGCCCAACAGTGGTCCAGAGGCCAGTGGGGAGGCTGTGGAACCAAAGCAGTGGGTATAGGTAGAACATGGGGCTCAAGTATGATCAGGGAAGGGATCTACACAGGGCAGGGCCAGCTAGCAGAGGCTGAGTCTACATGGGTCAGCGGGAGCACAGACTTGATCAAGCCAAAGAGACCGAGTCCATGGAGAAGAAAGCCCAGAGAGGAGTGTTAAGGACTGTATGTGGGCAGGTACTGTACATAAGTCCTAACGTGGGGGTCAGACCAAGATAGGACTTATGTGCAGTACCTGCCTTTGCTCCCTGGATTTGGTAGTTCCTCTGTTATTACTCAGACTCCCATGATGGCAACATCCTGCCTCTGTGTGCTGCTCCCTGCCTCTCATCTTTTTTTTTTAATATATATTTTATTGATATTTCACAGAGAGGAAGGGAGAGAGATAGAGAGCTAGAAACGTCGATGAGAGAGAAACATCGACCAGCTGCCTCCTGCACACCCCCTACCGGGGATGTGCCCGCAACCAATGTACATGCCCTTAACCGGAATCGAACCTGGGACCTTTCAGTCCGCAGACCTACGCTCTACCACTGAGCCAAACTGGTTTCGGCCCTGCCTCTCATTTTGACCACTTGATGTAGGGGGGCTCATGCTGCCAGCCAAGCAGCTCAGATACAAAGCTGTGTGCTTCCTGAGTAAGGTGAGGCAGCAGTCACTTTGTAAGTCCTTTCAAGCAAGAAGTATGCGCTATGGCACTGCCTCTACCATGTAACTTAATGTTCACATTTTAAGGTGGGCCTAATGAAGAGACTAACATGCAACTTTTTTTCATTCCTAGGAACTGAAAAATGGATTTGTTGCACCAAAACCAAGGAAGAAATCTAAGAATGTTGAACATAAACCTGGTTGGAATGTTCACCATAGACATCTAGGTATGACGTGAGAGGAAGGTTAACATTTAGTTTTCTAAACTCCAAACAGGTTCATAACTTACTTTATCTGCAGAAGGGTTGGAATAAGAAATACTGGAACAGTAAAGTAAGCCATAATTTTCATTTTAATGCTATGTAAGCTAATGGCTTATCCAGGAGGGCTAACCTAGCAGTCTAACTAAGTCAGGTTTATGACTCCTTGCAACACACAAGAGGGTCCAAGGGGTTTATCACTAAACAAAGGAAAAGACAGTAGAAGGTTTGGGGGAAAGTGGAGTTTGTGTGAAATGTAAATGAAAGCAGAGTGTTTGAAAGGCTCACAGCACATCAGGGCTAACTGTGAAGTGATCGCTATCTGGTACGGGCTGCCTACGGGAACCAGTGTTCTCTTATCTTGGAAACAACAAAGATAAGTGTGACCCTTGCCTCAGAAACCCTTCTCTGAAGCTCTGCACCACGTCTGCTTGTCCACGTCAAAGTAACTTACGTCCTCAGGCAAGAGTCAGATGTTTTCATTCTTACTGAGATGCTTTGAAACATCAATTTCTGAAAACGTGATTTTTAGAGAAGGTTTCTTGGCAGGCAAGAAACAATGTCACTCAATGGTGTGCTCTTAGGACATTTTACTCCTGCACTGTGTTCTGGGGAGAATATTTCCTTATAAACTTGCAGTTGGATTTATCTACTTTTCTAGTCTGACATGAAATGTTTTTGGAATGTAGCTGGGCAGATTTTAATTTTCTTAATCCAGACTAATTTTTTTTCTTTCTCAGTGCTTATTCAACTGAATGGGGGCATCTTTATATAGTTGCTATTTAAAGAAAGACTGTGATGACAGTGGTCCCTTATAAAAAGTTTTGCAACTATGAAGACATTTGCAACTATGAAGACATTTTATATATATATAAAATTATAGTTATTCACAGAATGATGTTTCCCCCCAAGTTTATTTATTTATTTATTTATTTATTTATTTTGATTATGGTTTCACATAATTGTCCTCATCCCCCCATTCCCATCCCAAGCCCCTCCCTACATATACCCCCCCCCCATGTTGTCCACGGCCACTGGCCAGGCCCATATGCATGCACACAAGTCCTTTGGTTGATCTCTTCCTCTTATCCCCACCCTCCCCTAGAATAATGTTTTGATGTACTAGTATTTGTATACCTCGAGGTAGGGGAAAGAACTAAATCTAAAATATTGAAAGAGCTTTGCTTTTCAGAAAGCCACATGGAAAGGCCCCCTTACCGTGAAGAATCGGTTTCTAGACCACCCAGAAATCCACCCCAGGTAACTTCTAAGGAAAATCTTCAGGGTACTAAATACCTACTGCCTTTTTAATGTTCCCCATGAAATACTTTAAGGTAGTGTTTCTCAGCCTTCCACCAAGTGGCAAGAACTGTTTCAGAGTTGGGACACTGGGTTTGATAAGAAAGCCTCCTATACTCATAGAACTTATATTTTATTGGGGATGGGGGTAGGCAGATAATAAATATGTAAATAAATAAAAAATTGTAAGTTGTGATAAGTATAATGAACAAGATAACACTGGGTAATGGAATAGAGCAGTGGTTCTCAAAGTGTGGACATCACAGACAGTAGCATCAATATCACGTGGGAGCAAATTTTCAGCCCTGGCTGGTTTTGCTCAGTGGATAGAGCATCACCTGTGCACTGAAGGGTCCCGGGTTCAATTCTGGTCAGGGGCACATGCCAGATTGTGGGCTCGGTACCCAGTTGGGGGGCATGTGGGAGGTGGCTGATCAATGATACTCTCTCATCATGATTTTCTCTCTCTCTCTTTCTAATATATATATATATATATATATATATATATATATATATATATGGAAACGCAAATTTTCAGGCCCCTCCCAAGGTCTACTGAATTAGGGACTTGGGAGGTGGGCTCACTAATCTGTTTTAATTAGCCCTTTTTCTGATACACACTCAAATTTGAGAACCACTGGGATAGAGAATGACCATGAAGGAAGGACAATATTCTAATTCAGGGTAATAAAAGTGGGCTTCCTTGAAAATAAGACATTTGAATTGAGCCCTCAAGATGAACAGAAGCCAACCCTGTAAAGATATTGGCAGCAGTAATAGTAAGTACAGAAGAGGGGGGATTGCAAGGAGGCTGGTGTGGAGAGCAAGGTAAGAGTTGAGGTGAAGGAAGTAGACTGGGGCCGGCGCATGGAGAACTGTGGTTCTCAAACATCACTGCACATGAGAATCACCTGAGGGGTTTCAACCAATCCCAGGAAGCCAGCCTCAGGAATTCTGATTTCATTGGTCTGATATGGGGTTTGGAGTTGGTTTTATTTTATGTTATTTTAAAAATTCACTCACAAGTGATTCTAATGGTCAGGTATGATTGGGAATAGCAGATGCTATAGGTGAGTCCCATTGTAAGGAGTTTGATTTTCTAATTGTAAAGGGAATTCATTTGGATGCTAAGACATAATATTATTTACATTTTAAAGAAGAGAAGGGGGCTCTGGCTACTGTGGCTCAGTTGGTTGAACTTTGTCTCATACACTGAGAGGTTGCCAGTTTGATTCCCATCTCGGCAGAAGATCAGGTTGCAGGCTCAATCCCCAGCAGAAGGCAGCCCATCAACATTTCTTTCTCTCTCTCCCTGTACCTACCCCTCCTCTCAAATCAGTTTTGAATAAAAAATTTTAAAAAGGAGGGGAATAAAAATTTTCTCTTTGGCCACAATATGGAGATTGGGCTGTAGAGGAATAAGAGGGGAATATCATTTGGGAGAGATGAGAGATGAAGGTAGTTTCTACCAAGGTTGTGTAAATGGTGATCATAGGAGGCAGTGGGAATCCAGATGTGTTTTGGAGATAGAGCTGACAGGTTTGGCTGAGGGATTAGATAGATAAGATGAGGGGAAAGGAAGAGTCAAGAGTGACTCTTAAGGTTCTTCCCTGAGCATCTGGAGGTGATGGTACCATTAATTGAGATGAGGAAGATGAGGGAGGAGCAGGTGTTCAAAGACTCATTAGAAATTCAAGAGGCCCTAGCCAGGTAGCTCAGTCAGAGCATCATCTTGATATGCCAAGGTTTTGGGTTTGATTTCCCATTAGGGAAAACCAAGAAGCATCAATGAATGCTTAAATAAGTGGAACAATAAATCTCTCCATTTCCCTCTCTCTTAATAAATTTAAAAAAATTCAAGTGGAGGTGTTAAATACACCTTTGGCCATGCAAGTTCAAACCCAGGTTAGAGTCCAGGGCTGGAAATACATATATGTGGGAATAGTTAATATACCAGAGTGGGCAAAAGTAGGTTTACAGTTGTTCATATGGAAAATACAATAACTAATAAATAAGGGTGTCCAGAAAAAGAAAATAGCACAAGACAAAATACTTGACTTTAGAGGTTGCATAAAAGAGGAAGAGCCTGAGAAGGTGGAAGAAAGCAAAACAAACAAACATAGAAAGCCAAGAGAAGAAAGGGTTTCAGAAGAAGACAGTGGTCATCTATGTCAGATGTTACTGGCTTGATGTTACTTGTCTAATTCAAATTAGACAAGGACAGGGACTTGCCCATTGGATTTAAACAAGATGGAAGTGATTTATAATAGAAATAAAGGCTATATCAGTACATTTTTTACCATATAATACAAAAAGATGCTCTTATACTAGTGGCCAACTACTACTACTCTTATAGCAATTTGATTTTTCAATGTTTATAAAATCCAATTTAGAATTTTGGCATATAATGCAACCTAAGAGCTCTTGCTCTCCTTCCTCCAATCTGAGCCCCAGGTAGAGCATATATGGAGTCACATTTTTAATATAGCTGCAACTGCTTCTTATGTACTAATGATTCCAAGTCTGGTCACACTTATAATCTATAATAATGAAACTGTAATATGCTAATTAGACTGGACAGCCAAATGACCTTCTGGATGTCATTCTGGACATCCTTCCGGATGAGACAGAGGCAGTTAGGGGCTATCAGGCAGGCAGGCAGAGGCAGTTAGGGATGATCAGGCAGGCAGGCAAGTAGAGTGGTTAGGGGCAATCAGGCAGGCAGGCAGGCAGGCGAGTGGTTAGAGCAGCCGTGGGCAAACTACGGCCCACAGGCCGGATCCGGCCTGTTCAGCTGTTCTATCCGGCCCGCGGAACCGAAAGAGCGGAGGGTTCTCTTGCTCTCCCCTCCGCTCCTTTACCAGCAGCCCAAGATGAGAGTGCCAGCATGGTCGGGTTGTTTTTGTTCTGGCACTCCGGTCCAGTTTAAGAACCCATTGTGGCCCTCGAGTCAAAAAGTTTGCCCACCCCTGGGTTAGAGGCAATCAGGCAGGCAGGCAAGTGGTTAGGGATGATCAGGCAGGCAGGCAAGCAGAGTGGTTAGGGATGATCAGGCAAGTAGGGATCCTGCAGCAGGATTAGGCCTAAACTGGCAGTCAGACATCTCCCAGAGGGTCCCGGATTTTGGGAGGGTGCAGGCCGAGCTAAGAGACCATGCACCTGATCTCTATGCATTAATTTGTGCACCGGGCCACTAGTCCTATATAATGAAAGCCTAATATGCTAAGTATCCAGTTGTCCGGTTTTTCGTTCAATCAATCAAAGCATAATATACTGATGATTTGCTAAGGCCACTCAACTGCTTGCTATGGTGTTCACTGACCACCAGGAGGCACACAGTCGACCAATCAAATAGTCGCTATGACCTGCACTGACCACCAAGGGGCAGAAGCTCCGACTGGTAGGTTAGCTTGCTGCTGGGGTACAGCCGATCAGGACTGGGTGAGATGGGCCAGACATGCCCTAGAGCCCTCCTGCGGCCCCTCCCTGGCTGGCCCACCTCCCACGTCCCTCCCTGGTACCGATTGTGCACTGATAGGGTCCCTTGGCCTGGCCTGCACCCTCTCGCAATCTGGGACCTCTCAGGGGATGTCAGAGAGCTGGTTTTGGCCCAATCCTGCAGGCCAGGCTGAGGGATGCCACTGGTGCATGAATTTGTGCACCAGCCCACTAGTCAAGTATAAAATTAAAAAACACATTTTTTGCCCAGCCATTGTGGCTCAATGGTTGAGCATTGACCTATGTACTGGGAGGTCACGGTTAGATTTCAAGTCAGGGCATAATAATCGCTTCTTGGCCTTTTGGCTAAGATCAAGTGTAGTATCAAGTCAGGGCATAAGCCTGGGTTGCAGGCTCAATCCTCAGTATGGGGCATGCAGGAGATAGCCAATCAATAATTCTTTCTCATCATTGATGCTTCTCTCTCTCTCCCTCTCCCTTCCTCTCTGAAATCAATAAAGATATATGTTAAAAAGCATGTTTTTCAAACCTGGTTGAACATCAGGATCATCTGGAGGGAACTATATATATTTATATATATACAGACTAGAGGCCTGGTGCATGAAAATTTGTGCACTGGAGGGGACCCTCAGCCCGGCCTACCCCTTCTCACAGTCTGGGAGCCCTCAGGGATGTCCTACTGACAGCTTAGGCTTGCTCTCTGTGGGGAGCGGGCCTAAGCCACAGTCCGACAATCTGGCCAATCAGGGGAGGCGACGCCCCCATCACGCCTCTGCTGCAGCCACTGCCAGCTGCCACAGCTACCTGAGCCTCGTTCTGGCCCTCATTGCCTGGCCTTGGGCTCTCTCAGCGGCAGCTGCCATGCACAGCTTGCCTGAGCCTCAGGCAGCCTCTGCAGCTTTGTCCTGAAAGACATACATTCGGAAAAGGTCTGCCCTAATTAGCATATTACCCTTTTAGTAGTATAGATTCTCAGCTATTCCTCCTGAAATCCTTTTAGATAATCTGATTTCATAAGCCTGGATGGAGTCCATGGAGGACTTTGATAATCTGTCCAGTTGGAGAATCACTGGTCTAGAAGACTGTCTTTATTTCAAGGTCAAGCCCTTTCCTTCACTTCCAATCTCTAATGCCATACTGTGACTCAGCCTGGACCCCTGAGTTCTTTCTTATGCCCACCCACTCTGTTTTCTGGGGATCAAGCTCACAACCTGGGCATGTGCCCTTGACTAGAATTGAACCTGGGACCCTTCAGTCCGCAGGCCAATCTGTCCACTGAGCCAAACCAGTTAGGGCCTCAGTCTGTCTTTATCCATCATGATGTAGGCTCGGTCCCCAGTAGGGGGCGTGCAGAAGGCAGCCAATCAATGATTCTCTTATCACTGATGTTTCTATCTCCCTCTCCCTTCTTCCCTGAAATCAATAAAAATATATCTTAGCCAAAACCGGTTTGGCTCAATGGATAGAGCATCGGCCTGTGGGCTGAAAGGTTCGATTCCAGTCAAGGGCACATACCTTGGTTGCGGGCACATCCCCAGTGAGAAGTGTGCAAGAGGCAGCTGGTCAGTGTTTCTCTCTCATCGACGTTTCTAACTCTCTATACCTCTCAATTCCTCTCTGTGTAAAATCAATAAAATATATTTAAAAATATATATATAGCTTTTAAAAAAAAGACATACTGAGAAACTATTCCAAATTAAAGGAGACAAAAGAGACAGACAACTGAATGAAAGTACGATACTAGACTGAATCCTATACCAGGAAAAAATATAGTTGTGAAAGATACAATTGGCACAATTACTAAAATTTAAATAAAGATCTGTAGGTTAGATAATAGTGTTAGGTCACTGTTAATTTTTCTGGTTTTGATAATTCTGTTGAGTAAGAGGACATCCTTATTCGTAAGAAACACTCACTGAAGTATTTAGAGACAGGGCATCATGACTGCAGCTTATTCTCCATGATTCAGAAAGATAGAGCGAGAGAGAACGTGTACTCAGGCAAAATGTTAACATGAACAGTTTGTCATACTGGTTATACAGGAGGTATTTGTACAATCCTCGCACCTTTTCTTTAAGTTTGAAATTATCAAAAGAAAATTTCATAAGAATAAAATAAAACGGGGATAATAGTACTCAAGTCATAAGGTCATTGTGAAATGTCAAGGAGAAAATGGCTACAAAAATTGCCAGGCACATTTTACTACTGTCAGACCCTCAGTAATTGTTAGCTTCTTTCCTTCATGTTCCTTCTCCAAACTTCCTTTCTGTCCCATTCTCCTACCACTTGGACATGCAGATCACGTCAAACCACCTGAGTCCCAGGATAGGCCATGCACTATAATATCTATCCTTGTCCCCTCCTGACATCAGGCACAGTACCCGGTACAAAGTAAATGCATAAGTATGTCGAAGTGAGTTAAATGTTTGCGGAAACAGCAGAAAGTTGCTGCATTTATTCTTTTAGGTGAATCCTTCTGATTTTCCTAGGGATATATAATCTTTGAGAAAAATAGATGCTAACTTAGGTTTAAATACTAAATCGGGTCTGTCTGATGCTAAATTCAGATATCTTTTCTTATAAAGTTATGTTTTTAAAAAATATATATTTTATTGATTTTCTACAGAGGAAGGGAGAGGGATAGAGAGTTAGAAACATTGATCAGCTGCCTCCTGCACACCCCTCACTGGGGATGTGCCCATAAACAAGGTACATGCCCTTGACTAGAATCGAACCTGGAACCCTTGAGTCCGAAGGCTGATGCTCTATCCACTGAGCCAAACTTACGGTTTTTTGTATTTTTGTTTGTTTGTTTTTGTTAATCCTCACCCAAGGATATTTTTCCACTGATTTTTTTAGAGAAAGAAGAAGGGAGAAAAGGGGAATGGGGGAAGAATGGGAGTGAGGAGAGAGAGAGAGAGAGAGAGAGAGAGAGAGAGAATATAACATGAGAGAGATGCATTGATTGGCTGCCTCCCACATGGATCTCAACCAGAGCTGGGGATGAACCTGCAGCCAGGTACATGCCCTTGACCAAGAATTGAACCCCTGACCCTTCAGTGTGCAGGGCCCATACTCTAACCACTCTGAGCCACACCAGCCAGGCCTAAACTTAAGTTTTTAATGTAATTATATATATATTTTAATGTAATTATATATATATTTTGTAATGTAAATATATATATATATTATAACTAGCACGTTAATTTTTTAACAGTGGGTACTGGAATAATCATTACCTATGACTTCCCCAATCATGATTTTTAAAGGGTGGATGCTGGATGTAAGGCAAAATATTATAATTTGTAGCGAAATCTTACTATGTCACAGCTTTTACCAAGATTCTGTTATATTCTTAATTTTAGTTCCCTAGTTTTGCGCACATAACCGGTCATCCGAGTTTGACAGCCACAGAGATCATGAGAATTCAAAGGGAGACAGACTTTCTCAAGTAAGTAATCTCATTCTCTTTACTGTTTCTTAAATCCTTCTATGACGCATTATGGTCAAAAAGAATTTAAGGATGAAACGTAATGGTATTTGCCTACCCCTAACTGTGTTTTATTAAATTTTTACAGATTTTAAAAGGCATAATTGGCATATAATAAATTGCATTTATTTAATGAGTACAATTGACATATGAATATAACTCTGAAACTATCACCACAGTAAGAAAATGAACAAATCTATTACCTCCATAAGTGTGTGCCCTTTTGACATTTCTCTCTTGTGCCTCTTCTTATTCCCAGGAAACTATTGATGTGCTTCTTGTCACTGTGGCTCAGTTTGCACTTCATTCCATATGTAACTAGAATGTTTCTGAATGTACGCCTCTTTTTTCTTAGCTTCTTCAACTCAGGCCAATTATTTTGAGATTATTTTTAGATTTGTCCATGTTTTGTTTTGCATGTTTTAAACATTTTTGTCTCTCTCTCTCTCTTTTTTAATGGTTGACACGGTTACAGATGTCTCCATTTCCCCCTCCCCCACTCCTTTGCCTGCCTGGCCATCACCCCACTGTTGTGTAGTTTATGGGTTATGCATATATACTCTTTACCTAATCCCTTCACCTTCTTTCATCCAGTACTCCTTTCTCTTTACCCCTGATAGCTGTCAGTCCATTCCATGTATCCATGTCTCTGTTTTTTTTTTGTTCATCAGTTTCTTTTGTTCATTAGATTCTACATATAAGTGAGATCATATGGTACTTGTCTTTCTCTGACTGGCTTATTTCACTCAGCATAATAATCTCCAGGTCCATCCATGCTGTCACAAAGGGTAAGAGATCCTTCTTTTTTACAGCCGCGTACTATTCCATTGTTGTAAATGTATCACAACTTTTTTTTATCCACTCATCTATCAATGGGCATTTGTAAATAATTTTATAAACACACTGTTTCCAGATCTTGGCTATTATAAATAAGGCTGCTGTGAACATAGGGGTGCATATATTCTTTTGAATTGGTGTTTCAGAATTCTTAGAATATATTCTCAGAAGTGGGATACTGGGTCAAAAGGCAGTTCTATTTTTAGTTTGGGTTTTTTGTTTTTTTTAGAAAACTCCATGCTATTTTCCACAGTGGCTGCACCAGTCTGCATTCTCACCAACCAGTGTTTCTTTCCTTTCCTCCACATCCTCACCAGTACTTGTTTGTTGACTTATTGATGGTAACCATTCTGACAGGTCTGAAGTGATATCTTATTGTAGTTTTAATTTGCATCTCTCAGATGTTTAGTGACATTGAGCATTTTTTCATGTCTATTGGCCATCTGTATGTCCTCTTTGGAGAAGTGTCTAGTTAGATCCTTTGCCCTTTTTTTTTTTTAAACTGGATTGTTTGTCTTCCTGGTGGTAAATTGTATAAATTCTTTATATATTTTGAAAATTAACCCCTTATCAGATATATAATTAGCTATTATCTTTTCCCTTATCATGGGTTTCCTTTTCATTTAAAAAATATATTTTTTTCAGACTGATTCATTTGCCTCTCAGCATAACCATTAAGGCTTGTTGCAGTTTAGGTTCTTACAAGGGTACTTCTTGGATCACATGACCTCACACATCTAGAGGAAATAATGAACAATATGGACTGGTGAACAAAAATAGACCCAGAGAAAGAGAAACAGCAATCAGACTCTCGAGCCTCAGAGGGAGGGTGGGGGTGGGGGGAAGAGATCAACCAGAGGACTTGTGTGTATGCACATGGGCCTAGCCGGTGGCCATGGACAGCGGGTGGGGGAGGGTGGGGGGGTGGGGGGATGTGTGTGTGGGGGGTTTGGAATGGGAATGGGGGGATAAGGACAATTATGTGATACCATAATCAATAAGAAATAATAAAAAATAAAAAATAAAAATATATTTTTTATTGATTTTTTACAGAGAGGAAGGGAGAAGGATAGTTAGGAACATTAATGAGAGAGAAACATTGATCAGCTGCCTCCTGCACACTCCCTACTGGGTATGTGCCTGCAATCAAGGTACATGCCCCTGACCAGAATCGAACCTGGTACCTTTCAGTCTGCAGGCTGACGCTCTATCCACTGAGCCAAACTGGTTAGGGCTCCCTTTTCATTTTATTGATGGTTTCTTTTGGTGTGCAGAAGCTTTTTAGTTCGATGTAAGTCCCACTTGTTTATTTTCCCCCTCTGTATTTCCCTTGCCCTAGGAAAAATATCAGCAAAAATATTACTGTAAAATATGTCTGAGATTCTACTGCCTATGTTTTGTTCTAGGATTTTAAAAAAATATATTTCATTTTGACTTTTTTTACAGAGAAGAAGGGAGAGGGATAGAGAGTTAGAAATATCGATGAGAGAGAAAAATTGATCAGCTGCCTCCTGCACAACCCCACTGAGGATGTGCCAGCAACCGAGGTACATGCCCTTTACTGGAATCGAACCTGGGACCCTTCCATCCCCAGGCCGATGCTCTATCCATTGAGCCAAACCAGTTAGGTATGTTCTAGGATTTTTATGGTTTCATGACTTACATTTAAGTCTTTTATCCATTTGGAGTTTATTCTTGTGTATGGTGTAAGTTGGTGGTCTACTTTCATTTGTATGTATATATCTGTCCAATTTTTCAAACACCATTTATTAAAGAGACTCTCTTTACCCCATTGTATATTCTTGCTTCTTTTGTCAAATATTAATTGACCATAAAGGCATGGATTTATTTCTGTGTATGCCTGTTCTTGTGCCACTCCTTTTTTCTCAAGATGTTTGCATGATGTATCTTTTGGTATTTTAGGTCTTGCTTTGTTAAAAATTGTATTGGGCAATCCCTGCATTTTAATTGAGATGTTGAGAGCCTATTTATTTTACTTATTGATATGTTTGAATTTAAATCAGCCATCATGCTATTTGTTTTCTGTTTATCTTATTTTTTATTTGTTGCCTTTTTTTCTGCCTTCTTTTGGATTAATTGGTATGTTTTATGATTCCATTTTATCTCCTTTGTTGACTTATTAGCAATAACTTTTTTAGTGGTTGCTCTAGAGTTTATAGTATATGTACTTTTATAACTTATCATAGTTTATTTTCAAGTAATATTATACTTTAATATATAGCATAAGAACATTATGACAGTATATTTCCAATAACTGAATATCAATAGCTTTTGTGCTATTGTCATACACATTATTTTTACAAATATTATGAACCCATAATACATTATTACTTTTATGCTAGAGGCCCTGTGCACGAAAGTCGTGCACTGGGGGAGGGGGGTCCCTCAGCTTGGACTGCGCCCTCTCACAGTCTGGGACCTCTTGGGGGATGTCCGGGACCCTTTGCTCCTTACCGCTGGCCTGCTCGCTGCTTCTTACTGCTTGGCTGGCTGCTCCTTAGCACTGCTGCGGAGGCAGGAGAGGCTCCCGCCACTGCCACTGCGCTCACCAGCTGTGAGCTTGGCTTCTGGCTGAGTGGTGCTCCCCCTGTGGGAGCACACTGACCACCAGGGGGCAGCTCCTGCCTTGAGAGTCTGCCCCTGATGGTCAATGCGCATCATAGCGACTGGTTGTTCTAATCGTTCCCCTGTAATGGTCGCTTAGGCTTTCATTATATAGATAATTAATTATTTTTGCAGTCCTTTATACTTTTTATTGTGCTTAAATATACATAAATAAAATTTAGCATTTTAAGCATTTTAAGTGTAAAATTTCATGGCATTAAGTACATTTACAATGTTGTGCAACCATCTTCACTATCAATTTCCAGAACTATTTTGTCATTCTACACAGAACCTCATTCCCATTAAGCAATAATAAGTCCTCATTACTCCCTCCCTTCAGTCTCCAGTAACCTCTGTTCTACTTTCTGATTTTATGACTTTGTCTATTCTAGTTACCTCATGTAGGTGGAATCAGACAACATTTGTTCTTTAGCGTCTTATTTCACTTAGCATAATCTTTCTGAGGTTCATCCATGTTATCATGGATGTATCAGAATTAAATTTCTTATCCTATATAATAAAGAACTAATATGCTAAATAGACCGGATGATGGAACAACCTTCTGGAATGACCTTCCGGAACAACCAGTGGGTGGGGCAGCCAATGAGGTAGCTGGTGCTGTGAGGGCTGAGGCAGCCGGGGATGCAAGGGCTAAGCCCCTTGCATGAATTTCATACATTGGGCCTTCAGTTAAAGATAAATAATATTTCATTGTGTGTATATACCACATTTTGTTTATTCATTTATCTGTTAATAGAAACATTTCCACCTTTTGTCTATTTGAATAATGCTGTTATGAACATTGATGCACAAGTATCTGTTTTGAATCCCTCCTCTCAATTCCTTTGGATAGTTGACTAAGAGTGGAATTTCTGGATTATATAACAATTCTATGTTTAATTGTTTGAGGAACTGCCAAACAGTTTCTACAACAGCTGCATCATTTCATGTTTTCATCAGAAATGCACAAGGGTTTCAATTTTTCAGACTCTCACCAGTACTTGTTTTTTATTTTTCTGATAATAGTCATTCTAATGTGTATAAAGTGGTATTTCATTGTGATTTTGATTTACATTTCCAGAATGGAAAGTAATATTGAGCTTTTCCCCCTATGTTTTTCTTAGATATTTGTATATCTTCTTGGAAGAAATGTCTATTCAAGTCTTTTGCCCATTTAAAAAAATATATTTTATTGAGTTTTTACAGAAAGGAAAGGAGAGGTATAGAGAGTTAGAAACATCGATGAGAGAGAAACATCGACCAGCTGCCTCCTGCACACCCCCCACCTGGGATGTACCCGCAACCAATACACATGCCCTTGATCGGAATCAAACCTGGGACCCTTCAGTCTGCAGATCGATGCTTTATCCACTGAGCCAAACCGGTTTCGGCTGCCCATTTTTTAATAGGTTGTTTGTTTTTTAAGTTTAGGAATTCTTTATATACTCTGGACATTAATCCTTTATCAGGTATATTATTTAGAAATATTTTCTCCCATTTGTAAGGTTGTCTTTTCACTCCCTTGTTAGTGTCCTTTTGATACACAAAAGGTTTTTTTTTTTAAGTTAAATTTAAATTTTTTTAAATTTTTATTGATTTCGGAGAGAAAGTGGGAAGGAGAGAGAGACCGAAACATCAATAATGAGAGAGAATCATTGATTGGCTGACTCTTGCACATCCTACACTGGGGATCAAGCCCCCAATCTGGGCATGTGTCCTGACTGGGAATTAAACCGTGACCTTCTGGGTTTATACGTTGACGCTCAATCACTGAGCCATGCCAGCTGGGCATCTATTTCTTCTTTTGCTGCCTGTGCTTTGGGTGGCATATGTAAGAAATCATTGCCAAATCTAGTGTCATGAAGCTTGTCTTTTATGTGTTCTTTTAAGAGATTTATAGATTTACCTCTGACATTCAGATTTTTGATCCAGTTTGGATTAGTTTTTGTATATCTTGTAAGTCGGGGTCCAGTTTCATTCTTTTGCATGTGGATATCCAGTTTTCCTAGCACCGTTGTCAGAAAGACTGTCCTTTCCCCATTGAATGGTGTTCAGACCCTCACCAAATATCATTTGACCATACATGCAAAGGTATATTTCTGGGCTCTCTATTCTATTCCATTAGTTAATATGTCTGTTCTTATGTTAGAACAATACTTTATGTATTAGTTAGCTTGGTAGAAAATTTTGAAATCAGAAAATGTGAGTCAGCTAACTTTGTTGTTCCTTTTAAAGTCTATATTGACTATTTGAGGTTACTTGAAATTCCATATGAATTTAGGATGACTTTTCTTTCTGCAAAAAAGTCATTGAAAATTTGATAGGGATTGCATTGAATCTGTAGATTACTTTAGTTAGTATTTCATTTTAATATTAAGTCTTCTGATTCATGAATACAGGATGTATATCCTTTTATTTATGCCTTTTAAAAATTTCTTTCTGAGAAGTTTTATAGCTTGCATTGTACAAGTCTTTTACCTCCTTGGTTAAATTGACTCCTAAATATTTTATTCTTTCTGATACTCTTATCAATGGAATTGTTTTCTTAATTTTCTTTTCAAATTGTTCATAGGAATACAACAGATATTTGTGTATTGTTATTTTTTTATCCTACCACTTTTCTAAATTTCTTATTAGCTGTATGTGTGTACACCCTAGGGATTTCTACATATAAGATCCTATCATCCATGAACAAAGATAATTTTACTTCTTTCTTTCTAGTTTTAATGCCTTTTATTTTTTTTTCTTGCCTAATTTCTCTGTATAAAACTTCCAATACTATGTGGAATAGAAACAGTGAACGTGGGTATCCTTGCTATTGCTCTCAGGGAAAAAGCTTTCAGTTGTCTACCGCTGAGTATGATGTTAGCTCTGGGGTTTTTGTACGTGATCTTTAGCATGTTGAGGAAGTTTTCTTTTGCTCCTAGTTTATTCAATGCTTTTAATCATAAAAGAATGCTGAATTTTGTCAATGTTCTCACTTTGGCTGATATTCAGAACTCTGGTAGGTTGGTGAGAGCTACATGATGGGATTCATCTGCCTAGGAAACTGGGACAGATGTTGCTGGGGCAGGGCCCTGGAACTCTAACCAGGTGAGTGGAAACAAAGGCAGAGCTTAACTGACAGTGACCCTCCAGAGAGTCACACAGACTGGGCTCAGTGCTCAGAAAGAAAGTTAGAAAAGTGCAATGTAAACATTACTAGAATTCCCTTGGACTATCCTCACAAATCCAGTGCCAAATCCAATGTGATAGGACAAGTCAGATCCCCACAAGAAGTGGGATCCAGGCTGCTGCCAACTTCAGCTGCATTCAGGAAGTGAGATGGCCTGTAGGTGAAAGGTGCCAGTGGTTCCAGCTTGAGTCCACTTTGTAATAAAATGACTAGAGAACTTGTTCCTTGGCCTATGAGAGTATTTTACTTTTTTATATTTTTAAAGATTCTTGAACACTTGTAGATTTTCACCCGACTTCTTACACGATCAATCAGGAACCTTTTCTGTTTTAGGTGTGCCCAGTGCCTCGCCCTTCGCCCATCTGATCCCTTGGTTCGCTTCTGTCAAGATTGTGGCTTTCCTGTTCCACCTGTATTTGGTTGTCGTCTCTCAACCTCAGAAGGAACTCATGTGAGCAGCAAAGTCCTTAAAAGTTTCTTTCATTGGGTTATCTGATCTTTATTTGCAGCAGCAGAATAGTACCTGGCACGCACTAACCACAAATATAAATACTTGTTGAAAATATTACTGGCAGGTTAATCTCTTACTGTCTAACTCCTTACTTGGGAATGAAAAAACTTGTTTGCAATGCCACTTAAAAATTTATTTTTATTTATTTTTATTTTTTGGTGTGTGGCCTTGTAGAAGCACAGGCTCAAGAAGAGTGAAATCTTATTGTTTCAATGATGCAAAAATGAATAAATATTAATTTCCTACTTATGTGATATTTCTGTTCATAATCTGGGTATAATAAGGAAATATATTCTAGAAATAAATCATATGTATTAATTACAAGTCTATATATAGTCATAAGATACATCATTCTGTCCAAAGAAGCTGTTTATATAGGCTAAAGATAGATTAGTATATCTAAATTTAAAAGTTTTAGCCAAGTTTAGATAATAATTTATATTATCTTACTACTAAGTTTGCAGTTAGTTAGAAAACATACTTGGCTTACTAAAAATTAATACCTTCACCAAAATACATTCATCCTTTATTTCCTTGATATATATATATTTTTAAAATATTTTATTGATTTATTTTTATAGAGAGGAAGGGAGAGAGAGAGAAACATTGATGAGAGAGAAACATCGACCAGCTGCCTCTTGCACATCCCCTACTGCAACCAATGTACATGCCCTTGACCGGAATCGAACCTGGGGCCCTTCAGTCCTCAGACCGATGCTCTATCCACTGAGCAAAACTGGCTTCGGCTATTTCCTTGATATTTTTGGGTTTTGGGGAAAATAAAAGAATCTGTGAAATGACAATGAATGTGAAAAATGATTATTTAAAAAAGGTAGACACTGAGTATAAAAGATGGTCATACATAGATTCATCAGTGGAGAGTGGAAGCCTTACTGGATTGAGGTATCTGAGCACAATTTCTGGCCATGCACACAGCCTCTGGTCAACTACAGGGATGTGGTAGAGCATTCCATCTTCAGGCTGTTTTCAAATCTGTCCCCGCTTTTACTTTACTTTATGCTGAGCTCTATTGTATTTCTATGTACAGACAGGGATGAGTGGGTCCATGCTACACATGCACACAGCCTCCGGTCAACTAAAGGTATGTGGAGAGCTGACTGGAGTGATACGTCCACAGGCCAAGGGAAGCTTGAGGCTATGAGAAGCTAGGAGAGAGGCATGGAATGGTGTCTTCCCTAGAGCTTCAGAGAGAGCGTGGCTTTACCAGCACCTTGACTTGTCCCTATAGTTGACTTCTTTTTTTTTATTTTATTTATTTTATTTTTTTTATAAATCTTTATTGTTCATATTATTACAAATGTTCCTCATTCCCCCCCCATTGCTCCCCTACACCAAGTTTCCATTCAATTCTCTGCCCTTCCCCATCCCCCATTGTCCTCATCCATAGGTGCAGTTTATGTTCAGTCTCTTCCCGCCCCGCTCCACTCCCCATTTCCCCAAGAATCATCAGTCCACTCCCCTTCCATACCTCTGATTCTATTATATTCACCAGTTAATATTGTTCATCATGATTTTTACTTCCCTTGGTTTTTAGACTCACTTGTTGATAGTTACGTGTTTGTTCATAATTTTTATCTTTATTTTCTTCCCCTTCCTAAAGAATCCCTTTTAGCAATTCATATAATTCTGGCTTGGCAGTGATGAATTCCTTTAGCTTAAATTTATTTGTGAAGCTCTTTATCTGGCCTTCGATTCTGAGTGATAGCTTTGCTGGGTAGAGTATTTTTGGCTCTAGGTTCTTGCTATTCATCACCTTGAATATTTCTTGCCATTCCCGTCTGGCCTGCATGGTTTCTGTTGAGAAATCAGCTGACAGTCGTATGGGTGCCCCTTTATAGGTAACTACCTGCTTTTGTCTTGCTGCTTTTAATATTCTCTCTTTGTCTTTAGCTCTTGGAATTTTAATTATGATGTGTCTTGGTGTGGTCCTCTTTGGATTCCTTTTGTTTGGGGTTCTGTGTGCTTCCTGTACGTGTAAGTCTATTTCTTTCCCCAGGTGGGGGAAGTTTTCTGTCACTATTTCTTTCAATATGTTTTCGGTATCTTGATCTCTGTCATCTTCTGGGATGCCCATAATTCTGATGTTGGTTCGCTTGAAGTTGTCCCAGAGGTTTCTTACATTATCTTCAACTTTCTGGATTCTCTTGTCTTCTTGCTTCTGGGGAGGAGTGTCCTCTGGCTCTTTGTGTTCCAAATCTTGGACTTGATTCTTGCAATCTTCCAATCTGTTTTTAGGACTCTGTATAATATTATTTATTTCAGAGATTGTATTCTTTATTTCTAGTTGACCCTTTATTATTTCTTGTTGATCTCTTATCATATCCTCATAGGTCTCATTTATTTTATCCGCCTTTTCTAAGAGATTGTTGAACAACCTTATAAGCGTGGCTTTGAACTCTATATCCAGTCGCTTTTTGTCCTCCATTTCTTTCGTTTGTGATCTGTTACCTCGTTTCGGCATTTTCGCTGCTTCCCTGAGTTGGTAGGTTGGGAAGATCAGCTGTGTCTATGCCAGGAGACAACCTTATTCCACTAGACTTGGAAACCTGCAAAAGCCTCTCTGAGTTCAGCTTGGATGGGGCGGAGTTTCAGGGTGGAGCCTACAGCCTTGGCTTCCGGTTAGCCCCGCCCTCGGAGGTTCCTGAGTCTCAGTGTTCCTCAGTGTCCTTTGGTACTCGCTGCAAGCACCTCTGAGAGATAGGCACCCTAGAGCTTCGCCCGCTACCAGACAGTGTAGTCTCTCCCCCAACAAGCCCACAACTGGGGTTCAGAGCAGTTGGAAGTGGGGTTAAGAACAGTCCGGAGCTTATGTCTCCTTCCCGCCAGGGCAATCTCGTGGCCCAAACAACAGTCTTTCCTCTGTGCGCGCAATGTGCGCGACTCAGGGGATCTGCTTTTCGCCGTTCCCCTAAGCTTCTGTCTTACAGCCCAGATTCCGTCTGTATGAGGCTGGAGCCCGAGGGTCTTGCTCAGGATTGGGGTTCAGTGCAGTCAGAACTGCGGCTCAGCACAGTCCTGAGCTTTTGAGTCCTTCCTGCTGGGGCAATTCAGCAGCTCAGCGAACAGTCCCTCCTCTGCGCGCAATGTGCGTGACTCCGGGGCTCTGCCTTGTTGCCGCGGCGCTGAGCTTCCGCCTTACAGTCCAGATTCCCTCTGTATGAGCCTGGGACCCCCGGGGTCTCGCCCAGAACTGGGGTTCAGTGCAGTCGGAGTTGGGGTTCAGCACAGTCCGGAGCTTTTATCTCCTTCCCGCTAGGGAACGCCAGCCAGGCACTCAGCCGCCCCTCCTCTCCGGCTCCGTCCTCTCCCCACGCACGGTGCCTCCGTACCTTAGGCTTTTACAGCTCCTCTGGTTTTCCTTCTGGTTTTCTCTTTCCTTCTAGTTGTAGAATTCCCAGTCAGTCAACTTTCCTGTAGTTCTGGATAGTGTCCTCTCTATATTTTAGTTGTATTTTTTGAAATTGTTGAGTGCGGCTGCAGTTAGGCTTTTACCTCTGCCGCCATCTTGTTGTTCTATAGTTGACTTCTAATTACCTGTTAAATTCCTGGTTACTTGCTGGTTCATTGATTGCCCTAAACAGAGCTACAATCTCAAAATAGTGGAGCCACTGACCCACCCTCTTTGCTTGCCACTGAGATTATAACCTTAGAAGTGCTCCAAATCAAGTGAGCCCTGTTCACTAGTGGTTTTCACAGCCTGCCCTGCCCTGCTGGAGCTACCATGCCGATAAAGCTAGAGGGGGTAGGAGTGGGCCCATGCAAGAACCATGCAGACTTGTAGTGTTCCTATTTGAAGTTTAAGTACTTTTCAGTCTGTTGTCTGTGGTTGATGTTCTGAGTCTGAAATGATTGTTTTGACAATTTTACCAACTTCATAATTGCTTTTTTGGAGAGAAGACTTATCAACTTCCTCACTGTATTGTGCTGGGAGATGTTTTTTCTTTCTTTCATATAAAAATATGTTTTATTGATTTTTTTACAGAGAGGAAGAGAGAGGGATAGAGAGTTAGAAACATCGATGAGAGAGAAACATCGATTAGCTGCCTCCTACACATCCCACACTGGGGATGTGTCCACAACCAAGGTACATGCCCTTGACCGGAATCGAACCTGGGACCCTTCAGTCCATAGGCCAACACTCTATCCACTGAGCCAAACCGGTTTCAGTTCTTCCTTCCTCCCTCCCTTCCTTCCTTCCTTCCTTCCTTCCTTCCTTCCTTCCTTCCTTCCTTCCTTCCTCTCTCTCTCTCTCTCTCTCTCTCTCTCTCTCTCTCTCTCTTTCTGTTTTCAAAAATAAACATGGTTTTAATCTTAATATGAAAAAATAAGAATAGAGGTCATACATAGATACATCAGTAGAGGGTAGAAGCCTTACTAAAGTAATTTTTAATTACTTTAAAAATGTTTTTACAAAAGCAAATTAAACCATACATTCTATGACCTACTTATACCTTCAGTTTTGCATCCCATGAAAAACTTGACCTCTTTCTTTGCCCAGTTGGGCTTGTGTGCAGAATGTGGAAGCATGGTGCCCATGAACACTTCCTTCTGTGTGGTGTGTGAGGCTCCTCTTGCTCTGCAGATGCAACCACCGGCCAGCTTCCACTTGAAGGTAATGAAATGTGACTTTGTAAAAACATGAATGAAATATATAGAAAGTAATGTTTGAGCAATTGTCTTTCTTCAGTTGATGGAATTGGCTAACAAGTGATAAGCCAATATCTGTGAACAAAATCCACTCGAATTTTTGGAAAGGCATGTTGTCCAAAAGTTTAACTTATCAATGGGATTTATAATATTAAGAAGAATATATATCCAGCAACCATTAATGGTAAAAACTCTCAGCAAGTCCTAGCCGGTTTGGTTCAGTGGATAGAGCATCGACTTGCAGACCAAAGGGTCCTGGGTTCGATTCCGGTCAAGGGCACATACTTTGGTTGCAGGTTCCTCCCTGCCGTGGGTCCTGGTTGGGACTTGTGCAAAAGGCAACCAATCAATGTGTTCTCTACATTCATGTTTCTGGCTTTTCCTCTTCCACTCTCCCTAAAAATCAATGGAAAAATATCCTCAGGTGAGGATTAACAAAAACATAAAAAACTCTCAGCAAAGTGGGACTAGAGGCATCATACCTCACTATAATAAAGGCCATATATGACAGACCCAGAGCCAGCATCCTACTCAATATGCAAAAACTACCAGCATTTCCCTTAAGAACAGGAACAAGACTGGAATGTCTGCTTTCACCACTCTTATTACCAAGCCTCTCATGGTAAACAGAGAGCAATGTTCCTAAATATGGAGACAAGAAGAAATAAAAGGCACACAAATTGGAAAGGAGGAAGTAAAATGGTCATTATTTGCAGATGACATGATACAGTACATAGAGAACCCTAAAGATTCCACAAAAAAATTCTAGAATGGATAAATGAATTCAGGAGAGTAGCAGAATACAAAATAAATATCTAGAAATCAGTTGGCGTTTTATACACCAATAATGAAATATCTGAAAGGGAAACTAAGTGCCGAAACTGGTTTGGCTCAGTGGATAGAGCGTTGGCTTGAAGACTGAAAGGTCCCAGGTTCAATTCTGGTCAAGGGCATGTACTTGGTTGCGGGCATATCCCCAGTGGGGGGTGTGCAAGAGGCAGCTGATCGATGATTCTCTCTCATTGATGTTTCTAACTCTCTATCCCTCTCTCTTCCTCTCTGTAAAAAATCAATAAAATAAGCAACAAAAAAAAAAGAAAGAAAGAAAAAGAAAGAAAGAAAGAAAGGAAAAGAAAAAAAAAAGAAAGGGAAACTAAGAAAAAAATTCCATTCACAATTGTTTCAAAAAGAATAAAATACCTAGGAATAAATTTAATTAGGGATGCAAAAGACCTGTACTTAGAAAATTATAAGACACTGAAGAAAAAAATTGAAGAAAATACAAAGAAAGTGGAAGCATATACCGTGTTCATGGATAGGAAGAATTAACATTATTAAAATGTGGACTCTAATGACCAAAATGAACTAACAAGCAAAATAGTTACACTCATAGAGAGCATGTGGACAGCTATCAGTGGCAGTGGAGGGACTGAAAAAAGAGAGAAACTAAACAAACAAACAAAAAAACAATACATAGAGGGAAGTCGCTGTCGATGCCATCGGGACCTCGGCCACCTCTGCGGGACCCTCTGCCTCGCCGCCTGCTCCTGCCTCTCGCGCCATGCCGTCGGAGAAGACCTTCAAGCAGCGCCGCACCTTCGAACAAAGAGTAGAAGATGTCCGGCTTATCCGAGAGCAGCATCCGACCAAAATCCCAAAGGCGCTTACAGCTCAACGCTAATCAAGCCTTCTTCCTGTTAGTGAATGGGCACAGCATGGTGAGTGTGTCCACACCAATATCGGAAGTGTATGAAAGTGAGAAGGATGAAGATGGATTCCTGTATATGGTGTATGCCTCTCAGGAGACATTTGGAATGAAATTGTCAGTGTAAGACTAGAGAAAATGCATCTGTTCTAGAATTTTTAAACCCTTACCAACAGGGGGGGAAAAAGGATGTTACCAACTGAGATTGGATCAGTTCATCTAAATCACAGATCATCAAAACAGTAGTGTCTTGCCTAGGAGTTTTAGAAAGTTGTTTTTGTACTTTAAACAAAAAACTGAGCTCCAAGCGAGCACATTCAGCTTTGGAAAACTATATTATTTAACCTAGGCTGTCTTGTTTTAAAGTTTAAAAATAAAATACTTTGCATTCTAAGTTACAAAAAAAAACACAAAAAAACAAAAAAACACAATACATAGAAATGTATTCTCGCCAAAACCGGTTTGGCTCAGTGGTAGAGTGTCTGTCTGAGGACTGAAAGGTCCCGGGTTCGATTCCGGTCAAGGGCATGTACCTTGGTCGTGGGCACATCCCTGGTAGTGGGTGTGCAGGAGGCAGCTGGTCTATGTTTCTCTCTCATCAACGTTTCTAGCTCTCTATCTCTCTCTCTTCCTCTCTGTAAAATATCAATAAAATATATTTTAAAAAAGAAATGTATTCTCTGAATATGGATTTAGAGGACAAATTGCACTACGCCTACTTGTACAACTTTTTGCTTCATATATTTAAACTTCAACATTGCAATGAATATTGACTTTTAATCTTGTTCTTAAAGTGGCTTCATGCCTTTGTTTGCTTTATTTGCATATATCTTTGCTCAGAGGAACATGAATTTCTTATTCTCTGTTTTCAAGGAGAAAGTAATCTGTCGCACCTGTGGCACAGGGAATCATCCTTACCTGAAATACTGCCTCACCTGTGAGAGCACCCTGCCTTCATCAAAGGAGGTAGGTTGAATGCATGTGCCTGTCCTATATTTAGTGGCTGCTAAGGTTCAGTGTTAATGATAATGAATAAATATAATCTGCAGGAGCAATGTCTCTAAATGTGGAGAGAACTCTATATATTTACCAACACAAAATTGTTTTCAAAGTATTCATGAGGATTCAATAAAATCTATAATTTCTTGGAATTTTATTTACTAAGTTTGCATGGAAGGCTGGCAGCAGCCATTGGTTAATGGACCCATTCACTTTCATTTACAGTCAGGTATGTCTTTATTTAACTGTACCATGCTATTTTTTGAAATTGAGAACACTGCCAGCACCCTCTTTGCTTTGGGTTTAATTTAAAAGGTTTTTTTTTTCTTATTTCTTAAGATGAGAACTCAGGTTATCAACTAAAATTTTTTTTAAAATTTCTTTATTGATTATGGTATCACATAATTATCCTCATCCCCCCATTCCCATCCCAAACCCCTCCCCATGTTTTTCCACCCCCTGTTGTCCATGACCTCTGGTTAGGCTTATATGCATGCACACAAGTCTTTTGGTTGTTTTCTCCCTTTTGCCTCTACCTTCCCTTTGAAGCCCGACAGTGTGGTCACTGCTTCTCTGTCTCCAAGTCTATTTCTGTTCATCAATTTATATTGTTCATTTCCCCCCCCCAGATGTGTTAGATCATGTGTTACAAGGAATAAAATTTTATTTTCCTAAAAAATAAAAATTGTTTTCCCTAAAAGAAAATATAAATTATATCTAAGAATTTCTTTAGCAACATCTCAGAAATTTATAACAATTGTATTTTTATTATAATTCAGTTCAGTGTTATTATATTTTTTATTATAATTTTTCTTTCAATATATATTTTTTAAAATCTTTTAAAAAATTAAATTATTATCTGTATACATATCTTACCATTGCCCACCCCCACCTCCCATACATGCCCTCCTTCCTCAGAGTTTTGTGTCCATTGGTTGTACTTATATGCATGCATACAAGTCCTTCAGTTGATCTCTTGTCTCCCCCAGATCTCCCTACCCTCCCCGCTGTAATTTGACAGTCTGCTTGTTGCTTTACTGTCTCTATGTCTATCTTTTGGTTCATTCATTTATAATGTTCTTTATTATCCATAAATGTGTGAGGTCATGTGGTGTTTCTCTTTCATTCAAAATATATTTTATTGATTTTTTACAGAGAGGGATAGAGCGTTAGAAACATTGATGAGAGAGAAACATCGATCAGCTGCCTCCTGCACACTCCCTATTGGGTATGTGCCCACAACCAAGGTACTGGGTATGTGCCCTTGACTGGAATCAAACCTGGGACCCTTCAGTCCATAGGCCAGTGCTCTACCAATTGAACCAAACCGGTCAGGGCGAGAAAAATCTTTTACTAGGGAATACAAGTAAGTAGTAGGAGCAAAGATTCTAATATAGGTCTACCTATGAAAGTCTCAGAAATTCTTATGAAATAATTCTATCTTCTCAAAGTAATTCTTTACATGTGTCAGTAATGGAAAATAAATTAATATTTCCAGATGGAAACCGGAACCCTAAATTGTAGAAGATAAACTCAATGGTGATACCTTAGCCCAGCTGTCCTTCATTACACTCTTTGTTACATTCTTTGTTAATGTTGGTGTAGTAAATCCACAATAGGCTTGCTACCTCTGGTATTAAAAATACTAAAGAATATTAAGTTGTATAAGGCAGCAGTTTCGTCAACTTTCTGTGAAGGAATGCATGCTCTTTGTACAAATTTCTTAATTGGTGAAGCTTATGATGGTTTTTTTCTTTTGTGCAGAAATACCTTATTTCCAAGTCCTGTGTTGATTTGGGGCTTTTTTCTTTTTTGTGGGAGGGGGATTGGAGAATGTAGTATTAATCTGCCTGACAATGCTGTTGTGTTCACTAGTCCAGGTGCAGTGGCGATAAAGGTGGGCCCAGTCTGAAAGGGGAGACCATTTCCTGCTCCAAATGCGGTCGCCAGAACCGCCCGGGTGCTTTCTTCTGTGACTGGTGTGGAGCCACGGTGGGTATTTTAACACTGAGTTTCTTTGTATAGAACCACTCACCCCAACCCTAGAAAGAGCCAGGTTCCCCCTCTCCATGACCTTGCTGAAATCACATCTTGGGATTTGGGTCCTAGCACCTAAGAATCTGGAGACAAGGATAATTAATTCTCTTAATTTGAGAATGGTCTCTTATTGCTGTTTTAATTTGTATTTCTTTGAGGTTAAACTTTTTCACTCATTTGTTGACTGTTGATATTTTTTCTTTTGTGAATTGTCTGCTTACCTTTTTAATAAAGCACTCAAAGTTATTTATCTGAGTGTTTCATGTAAATAATACAAAAGATTTAGTGAAGGATTAGTCTTCTCATCCCAGTCCCACATCTCCTCTCTCTAGAAGCAATCATTGTTACCTAGTTTGTGAGCTGTTCTTTCAGCCATTCAATGCATTAATAAGTAAACTGGTGATAGTTTTGGATATATTGCACCTAGCAATATGTCTAGTTAGTAACCTTCTCATTCTTTTCAGCAGTTTTATAACATTTCACTATCTGTATGTACCATGATATAGGTCATACTCACTTGCTGGACATTTAGATTGTTTACAGTTATTTTCTCTAAAATCACAATCCCTCAGGGAATGGTCTTGAATACACTTCTTTGTGTACTTGTCCATCCATGGGATAAAATACACATTTATTCTGAAAGGTAAAATTGCAGGGATAGAGGGTACGGGCATGTATTATTTTGATGACTGGTATGGAAATAATTTATATGGGAAAAGTATGACCCTAATATATATGAAATTATAAAGATATTTTCTGTCCTCTAGCCTGTCGTTGCTACCTGCTTCTCTGTTTGCCTCAAATGTGGGGCCAACAATCACCCATCTGCCCGATTCTGTGGCTCCTGTGGTATTTACCTGAAGTCCTTGGCAAAACTCAGCGCGGAGAACAGCCGGGCTCTAGCTGCTGGAGAACATGGCCCTTTTGCTGAGGTGAGGCCTCCACTGTAAGAACTGGTGCCCGGGAAGAGGCTGTATGCGAATTTGTGTAGTCTACTCTATGAATCAACCCAGGGAAAGAGAGCCAAAACAATTAGACCTTTCACATGGATTTTTCAACTAGATGTGGAAATAAAATTAATTAATTTGGGTTTTAAACACTCGAGTGATTTCTTCAGAAATCAAGTATATATCATTTATTTACCATAGATTGAAATGTAATTGCATTTGTAAGGCAATAGATACAATATCTTTTAGGAGAAGCGGATTTAAAATACATATATGAGATAGAAAGTACTTCTCTTGGGTGTCTTATGTAGCACATCAAGAACTTTCCCCAAGCCTCTTTTATATTTTAGAAACCTAGATCAGGCATATAAAATTGCTTTTTTCCATTTATAAAAACTGGACATGGTTTGAGGAAAATTTCACAAGGTTATTTTCAGAAGGACTTAAACACTCACCAGCTTTGTGTTAGCCTTTCACATTTAGTAACTTTTGTGTTCATTTTTAGTAACCTTGTGTTCATTTTTAGGAAATTCATAGCCTTCTTAATCCAAATTGGGTTATACATTCTGGGACTGCCAATAGTCTACATGGCATCTTTGTGCAAATGTGTTCTTTCCTGAGGACACTTGAGTTCCATCTGTTGGAAACAGATGATAACATACTCATTTTGTTAGACATTTTCTATCCACCATAAAAATTATCCTAATAAATATGCAAATCTATCATGTCCACTATGTGAATAGTACCCCTTTAGATGCAGTGCACAACCTAGATAACCTTACAGGTTGGTTCTCTTATGTCCTCAGGTCCAGACGCAGGGGACTGTTTCACAGGAAACATTGGTGCCCAGAGGTTGGGGTGTGGGTGGATAGTAAAGTCTGTGCTTTAATGAAGTGTAGGGCTGGGAAGATAGATATCTTCCAGGCCTCAGGCAGGACAGGGAACATCAGTTAATTTGCTGAATTTGAGACAGTAAGTGGCTAAGGGGATGGGGCTAGGAGTTGCTGGGAAAACAGAAGAAAGGAAGATGAGGCAAAGGCTGAAAACCTTCTTTTAGGTTAAAATACTGTTGTTGTTTTTTGAGATACTTTTACTTCTGATTACAGTTGTTTTCTGTGGGTGATCTGAAGGATTAATTAAATTATATGATAATATTTTATGTTTCTGCCTCACTTGTAGTCCCGATCTGCCTGGCAGTCCCTAAATGCTCCTTTACCCAAACATGATGGGTCCAAGAGGAATGTAGGCACACAGACCAGTGGCCTGTTCTACCCATCTGGCAACCTAATAGCAAAAAAGGAAATGGAAATGGCTTCTCACCAGCATAGGCAGGAGAAAATGAGTGACCATAAGCCTCTCCTTACAGCTGTCAGCCCAGGAAGAGGTGAGGATAAAAATATGCTTTCTTGTCAGGAGGAGGGAACTCACTCTTTCTTTGGAAGAAAATCTCAAGGGTGGGGACATACGTGGGGAGGGGTTGAGGATGGGAATGAGGACAAATATGTGATACCTTAATCAATAAAGAACTTAAAAAAAAAGAAAGAAAATCTAAATTTTTCTTCCTTTAGATTTATTTTTATATATAAGAAATAAGTTCCATTATTTTACTTTTTTTTAAGTAATTTTCATTTGAATTAAACTGCTCTTCCTTTAACATTTAGTATTGCGATGTTTTGACTCACAGTCCCCTCATCTAGTCTGTAAATTAAATAGCACACATGGACTTCTATTGTGGCAGAAATGTCGTTATTGCTGTTTGCTATTATCTCTTTATGTTATTGTGGTAACATTGACATAGCAATTCACCCTTTTAGCCATTTTAAAGTGTACAGTTCAGCAAACTTTAGTACATTAGCAATATTATACAACCTTCACCATTCTATGTCCAGAACTTTTTATCACACCAAAGTAATTTAAGTGTGATAAAAGCATATTAAGCATATTCTCTTTAACCAGTCACTTCCCACATCTCCTCTCCCAAGTGCTTGGCAACTATGAATCCACTTTCTATGCTTATGGATTTACATATTCTGGACATTTTATATAAATGGAAGCATATATGGTCTTTTATAACTGGCTGTTTTCACCTAGTATAATGTTTTCAAGGTTCATCCATATTTTTTTATTTATTTTTTTATTTATTAATGTATTATCTGTGTACATAGTTTACATTGCCCACCCCTCCCTCCCATAAATGCCCTCCCTCCCCAGAGTTTTGTGTCCATTGGTTGTTCTTATATGCAAGCATTCCAGTCCTTCGATTGATCTCTTATCTCCCCCAGATCTCCCTACCCTCCCCCCCCACCCCCGCCCCCGCTGTCATTTGACAGTCTGCTTGTTGTTTTACTGTCACTATATCTATCTTTCTGTTCATTCGTTTATAATGTTCTTTAATATCCATAAATGAGTGAGGTCATGTAGTGTTTCTCTTTCATTGACTGGCTTATTTCACTCAGCATGATGCTCTCCAATTCCATCCAGGTTACTGCAAATGATGAGAATTCCTTCCTTTTTATGGCAGCATAGTATTCCATTGTGTAGATGTACCATAGTTTTCTGATCCATTCATCTGCTGATGGGCACCTAGGCTGTTTCCAAATCCTAGCTATTGTAAATTGTGCTGCTATGAACATAGGGGTGCATATATCCTTTCTGATTGGTGTTTCTAGTTTCTTGGGGTATATTCCTAGTAGTGGGATTACTGGGTCAAATGGGAGTTCCATTTTCAGTTTTTTGAGGAAGCTCCATACTGTTTTCCACAGTGGTTGCACCAACCTGCAATCCCACCAGCAGTGCACGAGGGTTCCTTTTTCTCCACAACCTCGCCAACATTTGTTGTTTGTTGTTTTGTTGATGTTGGCCATTCTGACAGGTGTGAGATGGTACTGCATTGTTGTTTTGATTTGCATCTCTCGGATAATAAGGTTCATCCATATTTTGGCATGTTTTAGCTTTTCATTCTTTTTATAGCTGAATACTAATAAGGATTTATGGCATTTTGTAGATTCGTTTATCAGTTGGTGGACATTTGCGTTTTGTTCACCTTTTGATTATTATGAATAATACTGCTGTGAACATTTATGTATAAGTTTTTCTGTGGACATATTTTCATTTCTCTTGGGTATATACATAGGAGTGTAATTGCTGGGCCAAATGATAACATTATGTTTAACATTTCCATACTATTTTCCAAAGTGGCTGTACTATTTTACATTCTGCCAGCACTGTATGAGGGTTCTGATTTCTCACATCTTTGCCAACACTCACTATATTTTCATTGTCGCCATCCTCATAGGGCGACATGGTCCCTCAATGTGCTTTTAATTAATATTTCCCTGATGACTAATGATGTTGTCTTTTCATGTGCTTCTTGGCCATTATCTTTTTTCTCTGGAGAAATGTCTATTCAGATCCTTGTTCCATTTTTAAATTCAGTTGCTTGTGTTTTGAAATTGAGATGTTCAAGAGGTCTACATATAGATGGGGATGTATACATTTGCCAAAGCTCAAATTGTAAATTTTATATACAGGTTATGTAAACATATACCGTATGTTAATACTCATATGTTAATACTCATCCAGGATATGTTTGGAGAAAGAGGAAAAGGGAGAGAGAGAGAGAGAGAGAGAGAGAGAGAGAGAGAGAGAGAGAGAGAGAGAGAAACATTGATTGCTTGTCCCCTGTACAAACCCCAAATGGGGATTAACCCAAATGGGGATTAACCCACAACCTAGATATGTGCTATCACTAGAAATCAAACCTGCAACCCTTTGGTGTATAGAATGAAGCTCCAACCAACTGAGCCACCTGGCCAAGGCTCAAATTGTACATTTTATTTTATTAAACATTTTTAATATAAATCTTTATTGTTCAGATTATTACAGGTGTTCCTCTCCCCCCCTTAGCTCCCCTCCACCTGATTCCCAATCCTACCCCACACCCTTACCCCCGCCACTGTCTTCATCCATAGGTGTAAGATTTTTGTCCAATCTCTTCCCGCACCACTCTGACCCCTTTCCCCCTGTGAATTGTTAGTTCAATCCTTTTCTATATCCCTGATTCTATTATATTCACCAGTCAATTTTGTTCTAAAGATATTTTTTATTCTCTTGATTTTTAGATTCACTTGTTGGTAGGTATGTATTTGATGCCTTTTTGTTGTTCATAATTGTTTACCTTTACCTTTTTCTTCTTCTTCCTCTTCTTAAAGAATATCCTTCAACATTTAATGTAATCCTGGTTTGGTGTTAATGAATTCCTTTAACTTTTTCTTGTCTGTGAAGCTCTTTATCTGACCTTCAATTCTGAATGATAGCTTTGCTGGGTAGAGTAATCTTGGTTGTAGGTTCTTGTTGTTCATCATTTTGAATATTTCTTGCCACTCCCTTCTGGCCTGCATAGTTTCTGTTGAGAAATCAGCTGACAGTCGTATGGGTACTCCCTTGTAGGTAACTAGTTGTTTTTCTCTTGCTGCTTGTAAGATTTCCTCTTTGTCTTTTGCTCTTGGCATTTTAACTATGATGTGTCTTGGTGTGTTCCTCTTTGGATTCCTCTTGTCTGGGGTCCTGTGCATTTCTTGTACTTGTAGGTTTATTTCTTTTACCAGGTAGGGAAAGTTTTCTGTCATTATTTCTTCCATTAAACCTTCAATATTCTTCTCGCTCTCTTCTTCTGGCACCCTAAAAATCTGGATGTGTGTACATTTTAAGCCATCCCAGAGGCTCCTTACAATATCCTCACACTTTTGGATTCTTCTTTCTTTTTGCCTCTCTGGTTGGGTGATTTTTGCTTTCTTATATTCCAGATCTTTGTTTGATTCTTGGGCATGTTGATCTGTATTTGGGTTCCTGTATATTCTTTATTTCAGACTTTGTATGCTTAATTTCTGGCTGGTCCTTTTCCATTTTTTTGGTATTCTCATTAAGGTCCTTGAAGGTCCCACAAAGCTTCTTGGAGGTCTCATAAAGTTTCTCAAAGGTTTTTAGAAGATTCTTGAGTAATCTTATAAATGTGATTCTGAACTGTGTGTCATCCAGTAGTTTACTCTCCTCCATCTCTCCCATTTGTGTCATGCTTCTGTGTCTCCTTATTTTGGCTGACTCCCTGTGTTGATGGAGTGGCTTTGTGTGGTCAGTGACCTATAGAGGTCAGTAGCTCAGCTTCCCCAATCATCTGAGGTGGTTGCTTTTGCTATATCCCTTTGTGGGCTTAGTGCAAAGTCTTGGTGTAATTAAGCCCTGATTGCTGTTGGTACACTGGGGGGAATTGACCTTCAGGCCAATTGTCTTTGAGGACCTGCTGTATCTATAAAGGAAGAACTGCTGCCCTGGAGACACTCTTTGTTTCAGAGGGGCTTTGGTACTCACTGAGACTGTCTCCCGAATGTGTCACTTATGGGTGTGAGGGATTGAAACTGAGCACCAGAACTCTGGTTTCTGGGTCTCAGTGAGGTGCAGTTCAGCTACTGTCTGAGACCAGTACTGTTGCTGCAGCTACAGCGTGAACCACAGTCCTGTTCTCCTTGGATCTGTTTGCCCCAGATTGCAATTTTGCTAAACTGCAACAGATAGGGCCATTCATATGCAAAGTCTGCTGCTTGGAACTTGGATGTGTTGTGGGGGGCGGAGTCTCAGGCCAGAGTCTTAGGGTGTCACTAGGCTGGGGCATGGCCAACAGTGATGGCTGCCCATCCGCTGCCTCTCCTATGGCATCCCTGCGTGTCCCGCGTCTCACACCACAGCACAGCAAACAATCTCAGCTCTGTAAGCAAGCCAGCCTCACTTTCTGACCCTATGGCAGACAGTCTAGCTTCTCCCCAGAAACTGGATTTCAGAGAGATCAGGCACTTGTCTCTCTTTGGGTTGAAGAAAGCACCACCCTCTGCCAGCCTGGATCCAGCACAGCCCTTATCGTGTCCTCGCCCCCCCCCCCACCTCAGTTTTTCAGCTCTTGTGCCCTGGATTCTCCTCTTTCTCTTTCAGTCTAGTTGTAGGGCTTCCTCTAGGCCAGCTTTCATTTGGTTTTTGGGAGATAGACGTTTGTTTTATAGTTGTTTTTGAACTTGTTGTGCACGGCAGCCATTTAGGAGTGTTTACCTAACACTGCTATCTTTGTTCTGCCCCCTCTAATTGTACATTTTAAATAGGTGCATTTTATTAATGTTATATCTCACTATGGTTACTTTAAACATAATTTTAGAAGAATAAAAGAAAAAGAACCAATGCACAAAAATCAAAATATGGTCTTTTGAGATTCTAGAATATTCTATAATTAATCATGTGTAAAAAAGAATCTGAGAACAAAAATGGAACTTAGAGTTCATAGCTGGGGTTCAAATAAGTAAAAATCATCACAAAGTTTGACAAAGGAAAACAGCCTTTCTGAGAATACATGATCCACATCAGCATTTTCTTTCTTAGCCTCAGAAGAATTAACCATGTGGATGGGTTTCTCTTCTTCCTTAGGATACTGGAGAAAACAGTTGGATCACATCTCTGCTCACCTCAGGGCTTATACTCAGAACAACTCTGAATTCCGGGCCTTGATTGCGGAACCCAGGATGGGAAAGGTGAGTGGACTTTGAGTGGAACTTCCACCTCACAGTGTCCCATGGGATCAGGCTGAAGTACCCTCCGCTGGCTTCACCTGAAATTGTTCTTTGCTTGGCTCCTTTCCCTTTCCTGTCCTGCTTTCTACATTTCCTTACTGTCCTCCCCTGCAGGCACTGCCTTTACAAATCACCTGCACATGAGTCTTGTCCTAGGTCTGCTCCTGGGCACTGACCTAAGACAGTGAATTGTGAGCATCTACATGCTGTGGAAATCCTGATGGTCAGAGCCAAATTGTCTTCTTAAACTCTACACTATATTATCAATAGTAATTGTGAGATTTAACCATATAACTATATATATATATATATATATATATATATATATATATATATATTCATGTTTATCCTCTCTAGTCCTCAAAACAAACCTGCAAGGTAGGAGTATTAGCACTATGGCAGTTTTTTATTTTTTTTTAAATATTTTTATTGATTTTTCACAGAGAGGAAGGGAGAGGGATAGAGAGCTAGAAACATCGATGAGAGAGATACACCGACCAGCTGCCTCCTGCACAACCCCCACTGGGGATGTGCCTGCAACCAATGTACATGCCCTTGACCGGAATTGAACCCGGGACCTTTCAGTCCGCAGACCAACGCTCTACCACTGAGCCAAACCAGTTTCGGCAGCACTATGGCAGTTTTTTAAAACATGGCCACAGATTCTTCAACAGTCTTCCCTTTAGAAGGTGGAATCTATATCTCCTCACCTTGAGTCTGGTGGGTTTGTGACTGATGGGCAAGAGTATGTAAGAAATGATGCTATGGGAGTTCCAAGTTGTGGTCATGTAGGCACGTGGCTTCCTCTGGCTTGTCATGCTCATCTCAAAACTCCTTGGAGCCCAGCCCTCCTTCTCTGAGAAACCCAAGCCCAAGGTGTGGCCATATTAGGTGCACCTGTCTACAGCTCCAGATGAATTCAATCCTAGAGTCATCCCAGCTCAGGAGCCAGGCAATGAGCGATGAGGCTTTAGGTTATTCCAGCTCCCAAACATGAAGCGACCTCTAGCCATGTGAGTCTTTGCCGCTGAGGCCTCAGATGTATGGAACAAAAGAAGCCATTGCTGCTGGGCCACATTGGAATCCATGAACTTATAAAAATGGGAGTTGTTTGATGTGACTGAGCCTGGGATTTTTTTACACTGCAGTAGATAACCAGAATAAACCTTGCCTGACACCCATGGACACTGGCTCAGAGAGGTTTGGTGACTTCCCTAGAACCATACGGCTAAGTCTCGGGGGGATTCAGGCTTTGAAGCAGGTCTGTCAGAACCCAAATACCATGGCCTTTATCTGCTGTTGTAAAGAGACACCTTGTAAGAAGACCTGTTCCTCTGGCATGAGACCAGAGGAATCTTTGAAAATCAGTCTGTCTGCTTCTCTGCCACTAAACGGCCAACATTGAAACTATTTCATGGCCAAGTATTGCTCAATTTCCTTTGATGATCTATTTTGATAGTTTATTAGTGTTTTTTTTTTTTTTTTGGCCTAATCCAAGGGTCTGAAACTATGGCCTGTGGGACAATTCTAGCCTGCCATGCAATTTTATAAATAAAGTTTTATCTGATTGCAGCTATACTCATTCATTTATTTATTTTCTGTAGCTGCTTTTGTGTTGCAATGGCAATGCTGAGTTTTCATGACAGAGACTCTATGGCCCACAAAATCTAAAACAGCCTATCTAATAAAGAGGGAATATACTAATTGACCTTCACGCTGTCACAAAGATGGCAACGCCCATAGCAATAAGGAGGAAATGCTAATTGACTGCCCTGCCCTCAAAGATGGCAGCGCCCACAGCCACAAGATGGCAGTGTCCTGTCCCCTCAGCCCCGACGGGGTGGCAGGCATGCAGCCACTTCATACTCCTGCCTCTGGAATCCCCCAGTCCTCTTAAACCCCCAGGGCCACCCAAGGCTCAGGTAACCAGGGCTGGCCAAGGCTTGCATTGCCAGCAGTGGCAGCAGCAGAGTTGTATGTGGTATCGCCTTCCCCTGATTGCCAGGTTGCCTCCCACCCCTGAGGGCTACTGGACTGTGAGAGGGGGCAGGCTGGGCTGAGGGACCTCCCCACTCCAATGCATGAATTTTCATGCACCAGGCCTCTAGTTTACTATATGATCCTTAAAGTGTTTGCTAATCTCTGGTTTGATCTAAATCCCTCCCACTGCTTACAGAGAAAGTTGCTTAACTATAATACACTAGAGACCCAGTGAATTGGGAAAGGAGGGGTCCCTCAGCCTGGCTTGCACCCTCTCGCAGTCAGAGACTCATTGGGGAATGTTCCCAGGGGGATTGGGCCTAAGCCAGCAAGTGGACATCCCTCTTACAGTCAGGGCTCTTGCAGTCCGGGACCACTTGCTCCTTACCACCTGCCTGCAGTAGAGACAGGAGAGGCTGCTGCCACAGCTGATGCACTCATCAGCCATGAGCCCAGCTTCTGGCTGAGTGGCACTCCCCCTGTGGGAGCACACTGACCACTGGGGGGCTGCTCCTACATTGAGCATCTGCCCCCTAGTGGTCAGTGTGCATCATAGCGACCGGTCATTCCGCCATTCAGTTGATTTGCATATTATGCTTTTAGTATATAGGATTACCTTTGATTGCCAAATCCTGCCTTCTAGGACACCTTTTCCAAAGTGGTGGCATCCAGCCATAGGGCTTGATTAAACTTAAAGCATGTCTCTTGCCAAAACCGATTTGGCTCAGTGGACAGAGCGTCGGCCTGTGGACTGAGAGGTCCCGGGTTCGATTCCGGTCAAGGGCATGTACGTCGGTTGCGGGCACATTCCCAGTAGGGGGTGTGCAGGAGGCAGCTGATCGATGATTCTCTCTCATCCATGTTTCTAACTCTCTATCCCTCTCTATTTCTCTCTGTAAAAAATCAATAATAATAATAATAATAAAGCATGTCTCTTGCCGAAACCGGTTTGGCTCAGTGGATAGAGCGTCGGCCTGCGGACTCGGAGGTCCCGGGTTCGATTCCGGTCAAGGGCATGTACCTTGGTTGCAGGCACATTCCCAGTGGGGGGTGTGCAGGAGGCAGCTGGTCAATGTTTCTCTCTCATCGATGTTTCCAAATCTCTACCCCTCTCCCTTTCTCTCTGTAAAAAATCAATAAAATATATATTTAAAAAAAAAAAAAAAAGCATGTCTCTTGTATAAATTTGGATTTTGCTTTCTCATCCATTCTGCTAGTCTCTGCTCTTTTTAAAAAAAGTATTTTTATTGATTTCAGAGACAAAGGGAGAGAGGGAGAGAGATAGAAACATCAATGATGAGAGAGACTCACCGATCGGCTGCCTCCTGCACAGCCCCCATGAGGACCAAGCCTGCAACCCAGGAATGTGCCCTTGACTAGAATTGAACCCAGGACCCTTCAGTCCACAGGCTGACACTTTATCCACTGAGCCAAACCATCCAGGGCAGTCTCTGCTCTTTAATTGGAGTATTTATTTAGTTCATTTATAATTAATGAAATTATAAATATGGCTAGATTTGTTCCTGCCATTTTGCTGTTTTTGTTCTGTTTATCTTTTTTGCCTTATTTTGTGTTAATTGAATATATGATTAAATTTACAGTTTAACATCTCAGAATTTCTTTGTGGTAGCTCAAGGCATTGAGTTCCATACCCACAGTTGTGACTCCTCTCTCATACTTTTTTAAAAGCTTCTTTCTGCTACTGTCCACGAAGATGGCTATGAAGTTAGCATTAGGCTGAATTATGTTCAAGTCTCCAACAAGGTGAGTGAAACCTTCAGAAGTTATTTATTGGGGAGTTGACTGAACTAGTAAGTTGTGGCTTATGATTTATTGAAATGTTTCTGTGAAATTCATAGAAAGGAAAAGTTTCAAATATTATGGAACTTGAATGTAGGCCAACACTTTCATGGAATTAGGTAAATAACTGAGCTAAGCCTGAGAGAAGCATTCGGGAACATATGATACAGTGAGAACAGGAATTGTCACCCACCCGATTGGGCCTGTGATTTTCAGGCTTATTTCTATTCACTGACATCTGATGGCAAGTCTGTGATACAACTGCTTTGGGAAAAGACTGACAAAACTGTTTGCTGGTATGTCCTATGACCTGTTTGCCTATAAAAAAGAAACCAACCGCTGTGGCGATGTCTCTCTCCTTTGATCTGCCCTCTATATGGTGACTGGGGCATTGCCGCAGAGCCTGTAAGTGTGTAACAAATATTGATTGATATTGGACAAAGAGTCAAAATATATAAAAGAAGAATCAGTGGATTGAGAAGGTGCATAAAGGAGGCAAGGAAAAGGAGAGGAACTACTATTTATTAGGTCCTGGCCATCCCCAGCAGAGTGTTAACAATGTCTTTAAAATTAAGATAGATTCATGAGCCCTGCCTACCTCAAAGGGAGGCTGGGCATATCCAAGGGGATAATGCATATGGAAGTGCTTTGAAACCAAGTAAAGCACTAAATGCCATGTTTCCGGTGTGGCCAGAGCAGAGCTCAGGTCAGGGAGGTATTTCAGGAAAAGGGGAGTGAAGGACTTGGGACAAGGCAGGGGAAGGAGCTAAATGAGCAAGTGGTCGCAGGTAATGTCTGGCTTTACCTGGATCCGTGAGGAGCTCTGGATTGTGAATGACACCATACAGTTGTCCCCAATGGAGGCAGGGAGGCGAGGGGCATAATTTCTATAGTAAGGCAGCACCCAACTACTAAGGGCAGTTGGCCGAAGAAGGGGGTCAGCTGTGAGCTGTTAGTAACCAACACAGCAGCTGACCAGTTAGGGGGAACGGGGTGGGCACCAATAGCATCTACAACATACTATCTATCAAGGAAAGGGGAGTAAATATGCCCAGGCTCACTGTTTTTTTCTTAGCCTGCACTTTGTGTTCAGAAAGTAGCGGGTGGTTCCCCATGGCAGGAACCGGCAGCCACGTGAGGGTAGGGTGGATACAGGATTTCAAGTCTAGTCTATGCATTATCTATCCTCATTTCATAAGCATCTGTTTTACCTCATTTTACTTTCACAACATCCCTTTGAGGTAGGTCATAATATTTCCACTTTGTGGGAGAGGGAATTGAAAGGCTCAGAGACGTTAAGCAACTTGCTTCTTCCAAGGTCCCTAATCTAGTAGGTCAGTGTTTCCCAAACTTCTCTCATGATGAGAATCACCTGGTGGAGTTGTTAAACTACAGATTCCTGAATCCCAACTAAGAAGTGCTAAACTAGAATTTTTGGGAACATATAGGTAACAACTAGCTCAGGGGAACAGATGGGAAAAATCAAGAGGACAAAGACTTTCAAGACCAGGGAATTTTGGGGAACATATGGGAACAACTAGCTCTTGCACTAGTTAAGTATACAATTTTACCTATATGTTCCCAAAAATTCTAGTTTAGCACTTCTTAGTTGGGATTCAGGAATCTGTATTTTAACAACTCCACCAGGTGGTTCTCATCATGAGAGAAGTTTGGGAAACACTGTAGTAGGTGACAGAACCAGGATTTAAATTCTACAGCCTAAGCTTCCCCATCATGCCACCTAATTCCAAGACACAGAAGCGTTTTGAGCACATGGAAGGTGGGCTGGCAGGAACTTGTCGGGAGACTATTGTGATAATCTCGGTGTGAGGCTGTAATGACCGAGAGGAGGCTGAATGAACAGAACATCCTGGGTGTGAGGGAGTTGTAGGAAGGATGTCCAGGTGTGGACAGAGCTGTCATTAACAGAAAGAGGAGCAGGTTGGCAGGGAGGTGTTAGGACACAGCAGCCTCATCATCATGGTGCTTGCATGTTTTTATTGACCAGAACTTTTACCTGAGTAAGGCGATGAATTTCAGCGACCACTTTCTGAGCACCGTCACCGAGGGTGGTCATGGGGTAATTGGCAGCAGGTATAGCTTGGGTAAGTTGTGCCCTTCCATTTATTTTATTTTATTATATTTTATAAGTACATTACTATTAACATTGGTACAATAGATGCTATTTATTTATTTGTAAATATATTTTATTGATTTCAGAGAGGAAGGGAGAGGGAGAGAGAAACGTCAATGAGAGAGGATCATTAATTGCCCGCCTCCTGCATGCCCCCAACTGGTGGTTGAACCCACGACCCACGAAGAATCAAACCAGGGTCCCTTCAGTCTTCAGGCCAACATTATATCCACTGAGCCAAACCAGCTAGGCTCGCCAAAACCGGTTTGGTTCAGTGGATAGAGCGTCGGCCTGCGGACTAAAAGGTCCCAGGTTCGATTCTGGTCAAGGGCGTGTACTTTGGTTGCAGGCACATCCCCAGTAGGGGGTGTGCAGGAGGCAGCTGATCGATGGATGTTTCTCTCTCATCAATGTTTCTAATTCTCTAACCCTCTCCCTTTCTCTCTGTAAAAAATCAATAAAATATATATATATATATTTTAAAACCAGCTAGGCTCCTTCCATTGATTTTAAAGCCATTGACTAGGAACATAAACTTGACAAGGATGGCAGAATTGCTTAAAATTTGCCAGTCCAATCATCTGTCTTACTTTCAGGTGTCAGCCATTTTATTTATCTGGTATCCCTGAAGGCAGGGGTGAGACTTTTGGAGTCTTTCACAGGCTTGGGGAAACACAGAGGGGTGGAGTACTCTTTGGGGCCTAAAAACTGTAGTCATTTCTTTCTTTTCTTTTTTTAAAAATATTTTATTGATTTTTGCAGAGAGGAAGAGAGAGGGATAGAGAGTTAGAAACATCGATCAGCTGCCTCTTGCACACCCCCTACTGGGGATGTGCCCGCATCCAAGGTACTTGCCCTTGACCGGAATCGAACCCAGGACCCCTGAGTCCGCAAGCCGACTCTCTATCCACTGAGCCAAACCGGTTTTGGCTGCAGTCATTTCTATTCCAGAATCCTTCCTACCATATTTATTCAAACAGAAATTTCTACAAAATTTATTTTATCCTCTTGGGGGCATGGCACTAGACTAGTTCTGTACCTGTGGGGAGAGGCCAGGGGCATCATTTTGGTCCGCAACTCTTTGTCATTCCAGTGAGTGACTATTGCCACAGCACCTCGGATTCCACCGAAAAAATCAAGAGGACAAAGACTTTCAAGACCAGAACATTTCAAGAAAGGAAGGAGCAGCTTACAGTATGTGTATCCGTTGGTCCTTAACAGATGTCTTCTTTGGCCTGTCTACTTAATGTTTTCTTTTGAGATTTTTTTTTGTTGTTCATTGGAAGAATTTTTTCCCCCATTTTTTGTTCCTTTTTTCATGACAGTTTGTATTGATTTTTTGGAATCCTTTAAAATATCTCACGATTATTAATTAGAGTTATTTAAAAATTCTCATCAGTGTCCTGAATCACCTCTTCTTCCTCTGGTGTCAGTTCTGTGTGCCCATCTTTCTCGTTCTTGTTTTTGGTTTGTCTCAAATGTGATGATCCTTGGTTGTCTGGTCACATTAACAAATGAAGAGCTAGTTTGATTCTCACAAGCACCTGGCATGGGTGCCCAGCATGGGTGGGTCTGGAGCCTCTGTGTGGGTGGGTGGGTATGTGTGGGGGCAGGCTTCCCTGGGAGGTTGTGGGCAGGGGCAGGAGAAAGTACAAGACGGCCTTTCCTCTGGTGGTGAGGGTGGTGCTGCAAAGTACTTCGATGTGAGCTGTCTTCCAGACCCTTCCTTATGTCTGTCATAGGTTGGGGCTCTGCCCTTCTTGGGCCCAAGTGCTCCCAGGAAGTGCCTGTGAGGCAAATCATGAACTCTCTGGAAAGTAGCTATCAAGATTTAAGGACAGAATAAAAGCCCCTGTCCTTGCACTGAAGAGAGGACACCAGCCACCTCAGCTATTTACAGTAAAGCCCTCTAATGACACTCACACGAAGCGGCCCAGCACCCAGCTTCTATCCTCCTTGTTGATTAACTTTGAGCATCCGCAGGGCTCCCTGCAGAAAGCACACTCACCCTGGTTTTCACCCGGGTTTCTTCTTTGGTTAGATTTCCTTGTCAGTCAGGTCCCATCAACTTTCCATCTCTGGATTCCTCACCATTTCTGATCCTCTGATCCTCTGATGGCATCCTTTCAGAGTTTCCACAGCTGGTAGAGTTTAAATAATTTCAGCGGGAACTTTGCAGAAAGAGACAGTGGGTGTCATTGCTCCATCCACCACCTCACCTTGTAGTCAGTCCTCTGGCTGCAGCAGAGAACAGAGGTACTTGGCAATAAGCCCAGAGCCTGGGTCTCCAGCTGGCAATAGGGATGGACACAGAGTCGGTCCTGCCCTCCAGCTTGCAGTTAAGCCAGGCCCTCAGGGTCCTCAGGACGCACATACCCGCCGCCTAGCTTGCATTGTGATTCCTCTGGAGGCAGGGACTCTGTTCTTCATCTTCTCATAAACCCTAATAAGTGTGGGAAGAATACCTGAGAAAGTTGTAAACTTAATTGCTTATGATTCCTTGTAGTCTACCTTCTCCCAGTTTGAAATATTGTCAGTAAGTATAAGAGAAGTATAGCATTCCATAAAGTTCATAACAATTTCACCATTTTGGAAATTCTACCCACTTATTCTATACGTGATCCGAATCCCCCAGTGTTACGTGCCTTTATCTTCTCATTCTCTTTTAGGGTACAAGTGACAGAAGCTATACCATCTGTTCATTCATTCAGTGATTACTTTTGAGCACATCTATTCTAGGTGCAATTCCAGGTCTTGAACATAAACAAAAACCTTGAAAGTCACAGACCTCATGAAGTTGACATTCTAGTACATTTTCCTCTTACAGAATGGAATTCAGTATGAACAACTGCCCCCCGGGCCTCCCTCCCTGTCCGCCCCCCCCCCCCCATGGGTTAGAGCACCTTGTTCTGGGCTGCTCACTGGGGAGACACAGGGTGAGCCTTGCATCTTCTTCCAAAAGGCTCAGAGGCCTTGGCCAGTGTCCTCATCCCGGTGGCTTCCAGGGAGCCAGGGAGGTGTGGTATTACTCCCACTTTATAAACAGGTAAATGGTGATCCCGGAACTATCCCATAGTCACCCTTGGGTGGGATCCAGTGGCAGAAACCTACTAGAGGTAATGTCTCCTGCTTTCTAGACTGCTTCCTTTGGTCTCCCAGTAACCAGCATTTGCAATCCTTTCTCTATAAGGGAAGATGCCATAAAAATAAATTTAATTGCATTTTGAAAATATAACGATAACAAAATCTTTAGATTTCTGATGATAGGTACTGTATTTGCCGGCGTATAAGACGATTTTTTGGCCCTGAAAAATACGTATTTGCCGGTGTATAAGAGACTGGGCGTATAAGACGACCCCCTAACATTTCCACTAAAAAATACAGAGTTTGTTATATACTCGCCGTATAAGACTACCCCCCACTTGAAGGCATATTTTTCAGGGCCAAAAAGTCGTCTTATACGCCGGCAAATACGGTAGATGAGAGGTTATTTTCCCCCCAAGCAAGAGATCGACTTTATTGGTTCTTTCACACCTCAGAAGAGCATGTATTGTGAGCTGTCTTAGGCTGACTTTGAGCACTTTATAACAGCATGCAAAGTAAATTTTAGGATTCACCCGGTTGCTTTTCCTAGAAATAGTCATAATAAAACCAGTGTGGTGTTTCTTGGTTTTGGTGAGATTTCTCCTCGCATCCCTGTCCTTAATAATAGAAAACAATGTGAGTGTGGTATCCTCCATCAAGGCAGTATTTCAAAGACCAGGAAAATGTACATTAGGTGTGTTTATCAGTGCTGCTGGCTGTTGGAGACCACACACACACACACACACACACACACACACACACACACGATCATGCTCATGCTCCCCTGTCCCTGGGACTCAGAACTTAACCCTGGAGAGGAGACATTGACCTCGAGGGTTGAGCCTGGGTTAGAGGGACTTGACAATAAAGAGATTTTGCGGCGGTGGAAATGACCACGTTCTGTAATGCTGCAGCCCGAAAACAGGCTCCTGCTGAAGGAAGTCGGACCGACAGGGGAAGGAAGAGTCTCTGTGATTGAACAGTTGCTTGATGAAGTAAGTGCAACCGAAGAGCAAGTCTCCCTGGGGGTTCCAGCCTGTGTCTCACCTCTGTCTCTTGCAGATGGAAGTTCTGTTTAATGTTGTGATTATCACAGGGCCAGTTAATTTTTTTAATGCTGGGAATGGATTAAATGGCGAGTCCAAAGCTTTACATGAATTGTTGTTAACTGTTGCTAGTTTTCATTACAAAGGAAATAGGCAGAAACCTGCATACGAGCCCAAATAACATGCATGAAGGTGGACAGAATCCCTGGTCTGTGAGATCCCACGTGACCGTCACGTTTCCTAAAGAAGCGAGGTTGTCTGGGTGCCTACTCCTCCCCATGTGGAAACAGAAGTTTTACCTCCCGAGTGACATGGCAGCTCTGTCTGATTTGCTGGGCCTCAGGGTTCCTGATTCCCTTCTCTGTGGATTTAAAGCCGTTTAGCTCCATCGAGGATGTTTGTGAGTGATTAAGAAGGTGATTAGATGCTCCTGAGTGCAGGGTTTTGTGGCAGGCTTGTCCTTTTCCATGTGCTGCAGGGAGCAGATCCCAACTGCAGTGACAATGAAGACCGACCCGTTATTACCGTGGCTGTGATCAATAGGCACCATGAAGCAATCCCAGTGCTCGTGCAGAGAGGAGCAGACCTCGAGCGGCCGTGGGGACCGTAAGTGAGACCCAATGGAGGAGAGTTCTGGCGCCACGCGGCAGCCAGCCGGTACCTTGAGCTCTGCTGCAGCAGGATCAGCTACATGCATGCCCTGTGCAATTTCACCCACCTAGGCACCATCTGCACCCATTGTGGCCTTAGTAAGAGACTCAATAGCTCATATTTTCTGAATCTGGTTAGAATGAAATCTTCAAAATGGACCTTTGTATTGCCTAAATTTTAGTAGCTTTTACAAAGAATGGTACATTTTGTTAATTCATGAATTTATACTATCGTGGGGCTGGCAGGTTCTTAGTGCTTAGGGTGTTAAGCAATGCTTTTGTCATGATCTGAATTGGAAGAGAAGAGAGCCCCACAGGAATATACCCATGAAGTTAATGCACAAAGAAAGTCTCACATGTTAACATCATTGGGGAGGCGATGGGTCCATCTGCGTTCACTACATAATCTCCTGATGCCGTGGTTTCCCCAGCTGTGAAGCAGGACAGAGTGATACCACATCACGTGTGATGACTTTGTTACCTGCTGGTCCTAGTCTTGGTGCTGTCCTGCCTCTTGACCTCTCCCAGCCTGTGTTCCTGTTGCTGTCTTGCAAATAGTAGGAAACCTGGGGTGGAAAATTCCTTGAGTATGGGTCCTTCCCGTTAATTGCCTATCCTGCTGATCATGCCGTTGAACTAGACGTCTCGGGGGGCATCCCAGGTGTCTAACATTACTGCCTTCTGAATTATTATTAAGACAGGGTCGAAGCCCAGGTCAGTGAATCATACTGCTGAGTATCTCAAGCCAGCAGAGGGGACAAAAATTCAGTAGTTTTGCTTCTGTTTTTCTCTTTGCCATTTGCCATTCTTCTGTGTGCTCCTGGGTACCACTAGCAGAATTTAGCTCACATGGGGAGGAGGGAGGAAAGCTAGACTGAATGCCTACCCCCTAAATAGAGCTCAGAGATCACTTCTTCCTTTTCAGTTGATGCCAGTGGAGGAAAGCAGATTTTCCACTGGAAGCCAAATTATGCAAGTCTGGTTTATATTTGTTAGTTTGAAGTATTTAGGCCTAGGTCAGCCTGCCCTCTGTCCCACAGCTGGATCTCTGTGGATCCAGGAACACGATCTCAAGTTTCCACTCACCCTACTGCTCTTCAGGTATAAGCCATCCGGAGACCTGGCTATCCTGGGGAAGAAGCCCAGAGAACTGTCCTCAGCACACCTCGGTTGAAATGCACCTTCCCTCTTAGGCAAATTTGGTTAGTGGAGATAAGCATCCCCGTTGGCTTCCACATGAGGTCACTCCCATTAAGGAGGTTGGCAGCTAGCAGAGGCCCACCTAGTGTTTCTGTTTACCATGTTTGTATCATTTCTATCAGAATAAACTCATATTCAACAGGAAGGAAAAGGCTAGGTACATACCCTCTGCCGAAGCTGTTACCTCTTCGCAGACTTCGGAAACAGACTCAATGTCTCACTGGGAGAAGGACACAGAAGAGAATTGTCTGTTTTGGACAGTAGTTGCCCTTCTTCACACGTGTTTCAGACAACTAATCTCTCAGATCTACTCCAGGTGAAGAAAATGCAACTCGCAGTCTGCTTCTTAGAGGTTCAGCTGTGGAGATTTGTTCTGTTAGGTCAGTGGTCGGGAAATTCATTGGTCAACAGAGCCAAATATCAACAGTACAATGACTGAAATTTCTTTTGAGAGCCAAATTTTTTTTCCACTTTGACATAATTCTTTTTTTAAAATAAATCTTTATTACTCAGATTATTACAATTGTTTCTCCTTTTTCTCCCCCAAAGCTCCCTACCACCCAGTTCCCTTCCCACCCTCTGCCCTTACCCTCTCTCCTCCCAATTGTCTTCATCCATTGGTTATACGATTTCAATCCAGTCTCTCACTGCTTCCCCACCTCCTTATCCTCCTGATAATTATCAGTTCACTCCCCTTCTTTGCCCCTGATTCTACTATATTCACCACTTTATTCTGTTACTCAGATTTTTTTCCTTCTCTTTTCCTTTTTCCGTATATGAATTTCAAGTGGGACACTCTCTCTCATTTGTTTTTGTAGGGAAATACAACAGAGTGTTCTGTAGCTAATGGCTGAAGACTGTCCAAATGTCTCAGGACCACATGAATAGAATCCGCTCCTCCTCGGGTTCACACCGCCCCCTCCCCCCGGGTCCCACTGCTTCCCCAGGGCACACGGCTCTCCTGGTGTACACGGCTCCTCCAGTGCACATGGCTCCCCGGGTCCCACCGCCCCCCTTGGGCACATGGCTCCCCTGGGGCACACAGCTCTCCCAGGGCACATGGTTCCCCTGAGGCACACGGCCCCCCTGGGGCACACGGAGAGCCAAATTTTTAAAGTTGAATTTCTTCTAACGCCACTTCTTCAAAACAGACTTGCCTAGACCGTGGTATTTTGTGGAAGAGCCACACTCAAGGGGCCAAAGAGCCGCATGTGGCTCGTGAGCCACAGTTTGCTGACCAGGGTGTTAGGTAATTCAAGATTCACAAAGAGAATGTACCTAATCCACTAAGATGCTTATATTTGAATAAATAGTTTGAGTTATTTGTTGGTTAAGAGTAAAATTTCTTTGAAATACTAATTCCATGAATACCAAGGAATAACTACTATATAAAACATCTTCTAAAAGGTCTGATGAGAGGACACTGCTATTCAGAGGAACAAACTCAAACTAATCTGAAGCATGGGGTTCTGACAAGGAGGTGTATTCCATCTAGTACACCTTCCATATATTTATTTTATTTTTTCCACCATTTATCCCCTCTATGCCCTCTTCCACCCCTGCCCCCCACTTTCCAAATTTGAGTTAAATTGTTGGATGAGCCTTATACAAAATTAGAATTGGTAGAGTCACTATTCATCATTTTCCAAAAATAAACTGTAAATCGAATACACATTCTGCTCAGACTGGGGAGAGTTGTGAAGAAAGACAATCATATGTCTACTTAGGAAATGTGGTGACTCCATTGGCATATCTAAGTTCAAATGGTAAGTGTCTTATAAAGACCCAAGGAACTTGAGCAGTGAAGTGGCAAACAGTTAAGCCATATGCTACTAGAGAGAAGGAAAGCTGAAAGATATGGAGGAGATTAGTGTCACTGGTGTGACTGAGACATCTTTGTCAGTCCTCCCATCAATGCTGTGTCCCCTCTGCCTGTACTTACAACTGATATCGTGAGCTCCTGGAGAGAGGACGCTGGCCCTGGCACAAATGGGGACATCAGGCTGGCATTCAAATGTGTCCTGAGTAGATGAACAAATGATTGGAATGACTGATTGTCAGGCAGAAGTAATCCAATAGACCTCATGAAAAGTGTAAACTTAGAAGGTGAACACGGGAAATTCTGCTCTTGGAGAGCACATAGACTCCTCTGTGGTGACAGAGGACAGGGTAGAGCAGAAGAGAGCAAAATGTAGAAAAAATGAGCATATTTTCTTGATAGGCCTTTTTATCCATAAAATAGAGATAATAATACTGTTATAGAATTGGTTGGAGGATAAAATGAGACCATGTGTTTGTAGTTTCTAGGAAGAGCCTAATAATTGGACATTAATAAATGGTAGCAGGCTTTGAATAGGAAATATGGACCGCACGATGAAACCCAGGGTGGAAGGTGTTAGAACTGGTTAATAAAAGTCTAAGTTAAAGTTCTGTATTCTATTACTCTTTTTTTAAATATATATTTTATTGATATTTTACAGAGAGGAAGGGAGAGAGAGAGAGCTAGAACCGTCAATGAGAGAGAAACATCAACCAGCTGCCTCCTGCACACCCCCCAACGGGAATGTGCCCGCAACCAAGGTACATGCCCTTGACCGGAATCTAACCCGGGACCTTTCAGTCCTCAGACCGATGCTCTACCACTGAGCCAAACCGGCTTCAGCAGTATTCTATTACTCTTAATTGACATCACCAAGTCTTTCTAGGCCTGAGTTTTCATAATTAAGAAAGGGCATGTTATACTAGTCTTTTAATATATCAAATTCTAAGAAGTTGGACTTGATAAGAGTTTCTCATAATTTACTGCACATATGAGTGAGTCACCCAAAGATCTTGTTAAAATGCATATACAATTGATCCAGGAGGATGCCACTGATCCAGGTACTATAGTTCGAGTAGTGAGGATATAGAGACTGTTCTTAACACATTGCAGACCAGTTTCTATTGAACTAGTACAAAAAATGTTTTACATAAATGTTAAAGGCACGCTTTAAAATTAAATATCCATTGCATTTAAAAAAATATATTTTATTGATTTTTTACAGAGAGAAAGGGAGAGAGATAGAGAGGTAGAAACATTGATGAAAGAGAAACATAGATCAGCTGCCTCCTTCACACCTCCTACTGGGGATGTGCCCGCAACCAAGGTACATGCCCTTGACTGGAATCAAACCTGGGATCCTTCAGTCTGCAGGCCAATGCTCTATCCACTAAGCCAAACCGGTTAGGGCCCCATTGCATTTTGAAGTTATTTATTACATGTTCTTATAAGTTAATATATTTTTAAGGACACAAGCCTTAGAAAAGAAAACACGAGAATTCTCGTGATCCATCTGCAATGTGTTAATATGAATTGAGTTAGAGACAGCCCACCATGGCATTTGGTAAAGAAATGGCCTCATAGCCGATACCAGTTTGACTCAGTGGATGGAGTGTCGGCCTGCAGACTGAAGGGTCCCAGGTTTGATTCCGGTCAAGGTATGTACCTTGGTTGCGGGCACATCCCCAGTAGGGGGTGTGCAAGAGGTAGCTGATAGATGATTCCCTCTCATCGATATTTCTTTTTTTCTTTTTCTTTTTAAAATATTTTTTATTGATATTTTACAGAGAGGAAGGGAGAGAGATAGAGAGCTAGAAATGTCGATGAGAGAGAAACATCGACCAGCTGCCTCTTGCACACCCCCTACCGGGGATGTGCCCACAGCCAAGGTACATGCCCTTGACCGGAATTGAACCTGGGACCTTTCAGTACGCAGACCGATGCTCTACCACTGAGCCAAACCGGTTTCGGCTCATCGATGTTTCTAACTCTCTATCCCTCTCTCTTTCTGTAAAAAATCAATAAAATATATTTTTTTTTAAAAAGAAAAAGAAATGGCCTCATAATGCTATTGGAACTGGGGATTTCCCCCTGTACCTGAGAGGTCAGTTATGTTGACCTGGTTTTAAAAAATAATAATGATGATGATAATGATATCATCAACACCACCACCAACAATATGAAGGCTGATCCCCAAAACTTAGTTGCTTGAAGAAACTGTATAGATCCAATGGGAAGACCTTTGGATTCTGGCATAAAGCACATTGCTTTGACATTTCCATCTATTGCCTCTGGGAAAATAGGAGGAAAAACACCATTCAGATTTGCATGACACCAGGAGCCTTGGCCAAATAAGTTATTTAAGTAACAAATTGTGTGCATGAAAAGATTTAAAACTAGATAAGATTCAGAACTATTAGGGTGTTTGATGCTTTTAGAGTGCTATTGCAGTGAAAATCAGTAAAAGTATTCAGTTTTTCATTTACTTTGGAAAATGGAAAGCCATCTATTTAAGTGGACAGTTCAGATTCTGGTGCCCAAATCAGAGGATTACCCTTCCACATCTATATGGGAAGGGTCATAATTATATTTATCTGAAATTCTTGCAACTCATATAGGCTTCAATCTTGGAGGCAATGCTTCTTCCTTTAATTTGTTCATTCTTTTCGTGGATGTACTCATTCCACTAGTGGTTATTGAGTACCTCTATATGCCAATCATCGTCTAGGTCAGTGGTTGGCAAACCCATTAGTCAACAGAGCCAAATATCAATAGTCCGATTGAAATTTATTTTGAGAGCCAAATTTTTAAAACTTAAACTTCTTCTAATGCCACTTCTTCAAAATAGACTTGCCTGGGCCGTGGTATTTTGCGAAAGAGCCACACTCAAAGGGCCAAAGAGCCACATGTGGCTCGCAAGCCACAGTTTTGCCGACCATGGGTCTAGGTAATGGAGATACAGCAGTGATGAAGACAAAATTCCTTCCCTTGTGGAGTTTACAGTTTAGTGGAGGAGACAGACAATAAACATGCAAATGAATAAGTAATTTTAGAGAAAAAGTGCTGCAAAGATAATAAAGCCAGGTCAGGAAAGGACCCAAACCTACCCCCTTGAGCCAGAGACACAGACTTAGTCTGGAACAGACTTGCTTTAGGTGCAGAGAACTATTGGAGAGGTTGTTCCAAAGTGAGTTTTTCTTATTTATAATTAGTCTGGAAGAAAGATATTTAAAAATACGTTTTTATTGATTTCAGAGAGAGGAAGGAAAAGGGAGAAAGAGAAACATCAATAATGAGAAAGAATCATTAATAGACTACCTCCTGCATACTCCCTACTGGGGATCAAGCCTGCAACCTGGGCATGTGCCCTGACCTGGAATTGAACCGTGACCTCCTAGTTTATGGGTATGTGCTCAACCACTAGGCCACATCATCTGGGCTGGCAGAAAAAATTTAAAAATTTGTATTTGTTTATTGAAAACAATTCTTACATGCCAAGTAATTTTTTAATTTTACCAAAGAAAGATATGCACATGATAGAAAAGTCAAATCTTATAGAAGGGATTAGCAGCCCTCCTCTGCCCTCACTTCTTTTTTTTGTTGTTTTTGCTGAATTTATTTTTTATCTTTTTTGGTGAGAGTATTACAGATGTCCTCCCTTTTATCCCCATTGTGCCCCCACCCAGTTCCCACCCTGCCCTAGGCCTTCATCTCCCTATTTTCTGTGTTCATGGGCAATGCAGCTATGCATGCAAGTTGTTTGGTAATCTCTTCCTGCCCCCTGCCCTCTTCCCTCTGAGTTTGTTCCATGTTTCCATGCCTCAGGTTTTATTTTGTTTATCAGTTAATTTTGTTCATTAGATTCCACATATGAGTGAGATCATGTGATATTTGTCTTTCACTAACTGGAAAGCTGTGATATATGTACTCAAGGGAATACTATGCAGCTGTAAAAAAGAATAATCTATTACTCTTTGAGATAGCATGGAGGGAATTGGAGATTATTATGCAAATGAAATATCATGTCCTCATTTCTTTTTAAAAAAATATATTTTATTGATTTTTCACAGAGAGGAAGAGAGAGGGATAGAGAGTTAGAAACATCGATGAGAGAGAATCATCGATCAGCTGCCTCTTGCACACCCCTACCAGGGATGTGTCCGCAACCAAGGTACATGCCCTTGACTGGAATCGAACCCAGGACCTTTCAGTCCGCAGGCCGATGCTCTATCCACTGAGCCAAACTGGTCCCGGCCATGTCCTCATTTCTTAATCCTCATTTCCTGTCCCCAGGGACAACTACATTGAAATATTTTGTTGTTGTTGTTTAGATTTTTATTTCAGAGAGTAAGGGAGAGGGTGAGAGAGACAGAAACATCAATGATGAGAGAGAATCATTGATTGGCTGCCTCCTGCATCCCCCTATTGGGGATTGAGCCTGCAATCTGGGCATGTGCCCTTGATAGGAATTGAACCCGGGACCCTTCAAGTCCATAGGCCAATGCTGTATACACCAAGCCAAACTGGCCAGAGCTACCCTGTTTCCCCTAAAATAAGACATCCTCCGAAAATAAGACCTACTTACAGTTTTCCCTCTGAGTGAAATATAAGGCATCCCCCCTGAAAATAAGGCCCCAGGATTCACAGTTTGTCTGTTTTGTGTTGACAACTACCATACTACTGTACCACATACAGGTAATAAATTTCCTTTATTTTCATTTAACAATAAATGTGTACCGTATTCTTCTTCATGGAAAAATAAGACATCTGCCGAAACTGGTTTGGCTCAGTAGATAGAGCGTCAGTCTGTGGACTGAAAGGTCCCGGGTTCGATTCCGGTCAAGGGCATGTACATTGGTTGCTTGCACATCCCCAGTAGGGGGTGTGTAGGAGGCAGCTGATCGATGATTCTCTCTCATCGATGTTTCTGGCTCTCTATCCCTCTCCCTTCCTCTTTGTAAGAAATCAATAAAATATATTTTAAAAAAAGAAAAAAAGAAAAGAAAAACAAGACATCCCCTGAAAATAAGACCTAGCGCATCTTTGGGAGCAAAAATTAATATAAGACACTGTCTTATTTTCGGGGAAACAGGGTACATTGAAATATTTTTTAATTCTCCTGGGAGTCAGCTACATCTGCCACTAAATAATATGCTTAAACTGATAATTCCTGATTTATCATGTTTAGGTATTATCTATTGATTCTTGCCATGCTAGATGATTATTTGTTTCACTGACCCCACGTGATTATTTCTATACTCATATTCATGTTTTAATCATTCTATTACTATTTTTGGTTCTTTTATTAACTCCTACTATAAATAATGTTCCTAAACTCATATTTTGATTGCTATCTTTTTAAGATTTATTTTAGAGAGAGAGAGAGAGAGAGAGAGAGAGAGAGAGAGAGAGAGATTTGTTGTCCCACTCATATATGCATTCATTGGCTGATTCTTGTATATGCCTTGACCAGGGATCAAACCCACAACCTTGGAATATCAGGGTGATATTCTAACCAACTGAGATACCTGGCCAGGGCCTTGACCATTATCTTTCTTTTTAAAAAATATTTTATTGATATTTTACAGAGAGGAAGAGAGAGTTAGAAACATTGATGAGAGAGAATCATCTATCAGCTGCCTCTTGCACACCCCCTACTGGGGATGTGCCCGCAACCAAGGTACATGCCCTTGACTGGAATCGAACCTGGACCCTTCAGTGCAGGCTGACGCTCTCTATCTACTGAGCCAAACAGGTTTCAGCTTGACCATTATCTTTCAATGGTATCTCTTGACTGCCTTGTATATAAATGCATATAACTGTATATTATTGCTTCCTACCTTTATTTACCTCTACCCCTTCTTCCCCTTCCATTCCACAATTTCTATTACTCATTTATTTCTTTTATTATTTTTTACAAGGCTTATCAGTTATATTTTCTCGTGTTAACATAATGAAGACTTTTATTTCTTGTGATTAGATGTCCTAATTATAATTTATTCCAATTATTCATTTCAGTAGTTGAGAAGCATAAAGAACAATTGCATTGTAATAGCTATATAAATATTGTTCTTTGAAGAATTAAGAGGTATGTTGTGATTACATTTCCTTCTTTGTGGATCAAGATAATGACCGTTAGGCCACTCAAAGTAAAATTTTCTTACCAGAAATGCCAAATTGATTCTCTTTACACACCATGAATTATTCAAAATCCTATTACATTTCATCTTCTTTCATAGACTATGAGTAACATATAACTTTTGTATCTTTGATTTTCCTAGAATTTATGATTGCCTTTGTTTTTTTCAGGCTTGAAAAAGAACATGGCTTTACCAAATTCATAATCCTGTCTCACTTCTTACTTTTTCAGTGTTGTTCTTCTTAGAAACATTCTTCTTGGAGTACATTTCCTATTTGGATTTTGCCTGATAGCTTTCCAGCCCTGCTGTACAATGGTTCTTGTGGGATTTTTATTTTATTGGAATTCACCTGCAGTTTTTGTTCACATTTTCCTCTTTCTTGCTTTTGACCTTTGTCAGGATAAAGTGTGGCCTCAGATAACTTCTTCAGAAAGGGTGTGTGTCTGAGTACTTGATCGATCGGCTGCCTCCTGCACACCCCTACTGGGGGTGTGCCTGCAACTGAGGCACATGCCTTTGATCAGAATCGAACCTGGGACCCTTCAGGCTGCAGGCGTTGGCTCTATCCATTGAGCCAAACCGGTTAGGGCTGTCTTTACTCTTGATTAATACTTTGACTACTATTAATTTGTGTTCAAAATAAAATTTCCTCAAGACTTAGAAAGCCTTGCTCTCTTACTTTCTAGTATCCCACATAGCCATGAAAAATTAATAGCAAATTTTTGTTTATTTGTGATATTTTTGTTCTTTCTAGAAACATTTTTCCTTAATGTTCAGAAATTTCACAAAGGTATATTTTTTTCATGTGCCATTTTTCATTCATCCAGTTGGCCCTTTTAGTCTAAAAAGTCATGTTTTTCTTCAACTCACGGGAGATTTCTTTTATCTTTTCATTTTTTCTGTTCTCTCCTTCTAGAATTCCTATTAGTTTGATGGTGGACCTCTTGAGTTGATTATATATATATATATATATATATATATATATATATATATATATATATACACTTTCCCCCATATTTTCATCTCCCTTTTTCTCTTTTTTAAAGAGATTTTCTTAACTCAACAATCATATGTTTACTTTCTAAGAGCTATTTTTTGTTCTTCCTTTTTTCCCCCTGAAAACAACAAATTTATTCTTTTAAAGTTCCAGAGACCAGAAGTCTGAAATCAAGCTGTCAAAAGGTCATATTTTCTCTTAAGCCTTCAGGGAAGAATTATCCTTGCCTTCTCCTAGCTTCTCGTAGTTCCCAGCAACCCTTGGCATCCCTTGGCTTGTAGCTACGTCACTCCAATCTCTTCCTTTGTCATCACATGGTTGTTTTCCTTCTGTCTCCCTGTGTTTATTGTTTCTTCTTCGTGGCCTCATGTTTTGTTTTCATGCTTTTGTCTGATATTGTCTTCATTCATTCTGAGGATACCAATTAGATTTTGTTTTTTAAAAATTTATGTTGCATGTTTTGGTTTTTCTCAGATGCCTGTGACCCCTTGTTGTCTATCCATATTAAAATGGGGACTAGACTAAAAGAGTGGGATTCTATGTATTTGAGAGGGGTTGGTCAACTGGGGAGTTTTGGGGTAGATGAAGCTTCTCTCAGACAGAGACAACTGGAAGACTTCCCTCTGAGCATGGCAATTGCTTACCTGATTTTTTTCTGGAGGCACCATTTATCTTTTTCAGAGAAGAGGCCACCATATTTTTCTTTCCTTTGGGATAAATTGATGGCTGCAGGTATATTTGCAGCTGCAGGGGATGGAGTGGTGGTATCAGGGGGAGGAACAGGTCTTGGAGAATGCAGAACTTCCATTGTTCATACCCTTTCTAGTCCAATCGTGACTCCTGCCATCTCTTATCAGGATCCTTCCATGAGTTCTAGAATGCAGGTATCACCCCATCCTCCATTTCAGGCATCCACTGCTCTCTCTCTCTCTGAGCCAAACCTGGCCAGGCAAGGTGGAGAGACAGTCTGGCATGCAGCAAAATATGCTGTCTCACCTCTGTCTCACAGCTTGCTCTGTGGGTTCTAAGATTGGTGTTTATTTTCATAGTCTACAACCCAACTCACTGAAGCCCAGCCTGTATGGCTCAGTGGTTGAGTCTACATTTGAACCAGAGGTCATGGTTCAATTCCTGGTCAGGGCACATGCCTGGGTTGCAGCTCAATCCCCAGTAGGGGGCATGCAGGAGGCAGCTGATCAGTGATTCTCTCATCATTGATATTTCTATCTCTCCCTCTCCTTCCCTCTCTGAAATCAATTTAAAAAATATTTTAAAGAGGAATAGCAGCTTCAGCCCTGAAATATTATTATCATATAGACCAGTGGTCACCAACCTTTCAGACCTCACAGACCACCAGTGGTCCATGGACCACTGGTTGGCAACCGCTGATATAGAAATGCCCAAGAGGTCCAAGCCAGAGGTGAGACTATGTCTAATATGTTCCATAAACCCTGGTAGGAAATTTACTGAAAGAGTATTTATTAGCATTTGTTAAACCACCTACAAACCAGATCTTTGTGGGGTTTCTCACTTTAAAATATGAATGTGTCAGATAAATTTTGAAAAATACATAATAAAACATGAATGTGTCCAGAGACGTTTCACTTCCTATCTAACATCACAGCTTAGCCACCATCACAGTATTTCTCCAAGGGGAGCGGCAGTGAGGGGAGGCTCAAGATTATCTCAGTTTGTTAGGTCAGTGTGTGAAACCAAGGCCCCTTTGGTCATGTGTTCCCTCTCCAGTTTTTTTAGCCAGGGTGATTTTTTCCCCCTCCACACAGGTACCAAAATACTGCTCTTCATGAAGCAACGCTGCTTGGCATGGCAGGAAGGGAGTGCATCGCTGCTTTACTGGGGTAAGTTCCCTCGCTGCTTGGGAAGACTTCTGAGGGCCAGTGCTCCCCCTGCTGACCGGGGTGACTCAGAGCGCCCTGGTGCCTGAGTGTATGGTTAGCCCAGTGAATGGGGCCACCACTCACCATGGCTTCTGGGCCTGGGAGCTTTTTATTTATTTATTTATTTATTTAAAATATATTTTATTGATTTTTACAGAGAGGAAGAGAGAGGAATATAGAGTTAGAAACATCGAAGATAGAGAATCACCGATCAGCTGCCTCTTGCTCACCCCCTACTGGGGATGTGCCCGCAAGCAAGGTACATGCCCTTGACCGGAATCGAACCTGGGACCTTTCAGTCCGCAGGCCAAAGCTCTATCCACTGAGCCAAACCGGTTTCGGCTTGGGAGCTTTTAAAAAAATATATTTTATTGGTTTCAGAGAGGAAGAGAGAGAGAGAGAAAGAGAGAGAGAGAGAGAAACATCAGTGCTAGGGGAGAATCATTGATCAGCTGCCTCCTGCATGCCCCTTACTGGGGATCAAGTCCGCAACCCGGGCATGTCCCCTTAATTGGAATCAAACCCGGGACCCTTCAGTCTACAGGCTGACACTCTATTCACTGAACCAAACCAGCTAGGGCCACTAGGAGCTTTTAAACACACAATTAAAATGTTGCCCACCTCTTAAACACCTTTAGTTGTAGGACTTTGATGCAATGGCCAGGATTGGCAATTGAACGTCTGAAATCAGAAAGCCCCTCAAAAGGTCTCACCCTTTTAAGAGCCACCCTTGAGGGTCGTGGTGGCCTCTTGGGGACAGAATTGGGAAGTGGGGCCAGGAGGCTCCCAGCCTGGCCTCCGAGTCAGGCGCTCAGGTCCAAGTGCCTACGTCCTTCATTTCACCCCCATTCCTTTCCCAGATGCAATGCAAGCGTCCGCAAGAAGAATATTAGAGGCCACACACCCCGTGACCTGGCTCTGTCAATTGGGGATGACCTCATCACCTCGCTCTTCGCTGCTAAGCTCGGCCTTGATGACTATTAGGCGGCAGTACCTTCACGGAGCTTCACTTAGAGACCATCCAGCCCTGGCAGTTCTTTGCTCGTTTCCTTCTGAAATGTGTATTTGAGATTTGGCAATTGTGGTTAAGATGAACTCATATGTTTTTGTCTTTTAATTATGTGACAGTGTAAGCATGGGTATTTCCTAATGTGATGGTGATGAACTTGATGCATGTCTTTTGCTGCTTGTTTTAGATTTTCTTTTTCAATAGATAATTGCACAAAATTCAAAGCTAAAAAGTATAATGCAGTGAAAAAATATGCTTCCAATCCCTGACCCACTCCCCCTCCTCAGAGGTAGCCAGTGGTAGTGTCAACTGTGTCTTTCCAGAAATAGTACAGGATTGTATAAGCCGTGTGTGTAGTGTATGCATGTGCAGGTATATATAGAGTAGGCACGAATACAAATATAGATAACACACACATATATTATCTCTCCTCTTATGAGAGAAGTAGTAGTGAATTACACACTGTCCTATCTTGTTCTTTTGCTTAATGTGTCTTGTAGGTGGTTCCAAATTAGTATATAAAGACTGAGTTTATTTAAAAATGTTTTAAATATATCTGAAATATGTTTCTTAATTTATCTTTTATCGCTGATACTCCCATCTCCCCCCTCCTTTACCTCCCTTCTTCCAGTTCCTACTCACCCCATGTCTTCACTACCCTATTGCCTGTGTCCGTGGGCTATGCCTATAAGTATGTAAGTTTTTTGGTTTATCTCTTCTCACACCTCCCCCTCCCCCCGCCAACCCCACATGGCGGTATATCAGTCTGTTCCATGTCTCTGTGCTTTGGGTCTTATTTTTTTGTTCATTAGATTCCACAAATAAGTGAGATCATGTGATATTTGTCTTTCTCAGATTGGCTTATTAAAAATGTTTTTCTTGTGTTGAACTCGTGGACATTCCTATTGTTATGGATAAAGTTTAAATAAAGTACTTGCATGAATGCCTAATTTTGACTTATTCCTTTTTTCAGAATGTTATTTCAGTCTTTGGTGATTGAATCGTGGAGTCCCTAAATTGTTTCGTTCACTGTATATAACAAGAATATTCATTAATATAAAATAACTTAGCACAATAAATAGCAGACTTTGTTAAGTGGTTGCGATCACTACCTGCACTTTATTTCCCGGGAGTGGGTGCTCTGAGATGGGTATGACTGGAGACCCCAGGCTCTGACACTACGGAACTGTTTGGTCAAAGAGGAAAGACCCCCTGGGATTGGAGTGCTGGGGTCAGTGTATTATTAAGGAAGCTCCATATGGGAGAAGTAGGGACAAAAGCCTGACAAAAAACAAGAAAGGTGGCTAGGAGATAGTTTATCCAAGACAACAATAGACATCTGAGAGCTAAGAGGAGAGATGCAAGAAGGGGAGCTGTCACAGCAGCCAAGGGAAGTGGCAGCTCCAGATGCAGGTGGACTCCAGAGGAAGCCATATTCTCTGGAAGAAACCTGGAAGGTTTCCTCCCCTCACCTGAAATCTTCGAATATAGTTCCTCAAGTTTCTCCCTATGTAAGGGACTAGACTTTCTAATGAATATACTAGTGACTCCATATCTTCCAAAGAATTGAGTTCTTTAAAAAAAAAAAAAAAAATATATATATATATATATATATATATATATATATATATATATATATATTATTGATTTTTTACAGAGAGGAAGAGAGAGGGATAGAGTTAGAAACATTGATGAGAAACATCGATCAGCCGCCTCCTGCACACCTCCTACTAGGGATGTGCCTGCAACCAATGTACATGATCTTGACCAGAATTGAACCTGGGACCCTTCAGTCTGCAAGCCGACACTCTATCCACTGAGCTAAATCCACCAGGGCAAGAATTGAATTCTTGTAGAATAGTGGACTTAGGAATTCAAGATTATCTGTACCACTCCTGATTCCCTATTTTTATAGATGAGTAAATGAGATACACAGCTAAGATTAGAGAGTTGTAAAGAAGCAAAGTTTACTAAAGGCCACAAAACATGAAGACTTTGTGTGAAGAAAGTAAATGAACTAAATGTCCTTGGACCACTTATGGAATGCATTTTTCTACCCCATTTCATCAAAGTGTAAAAATTTTTATTCAATCCTCACCAACATTTTCGCTTTCAAAGAGCGTGTAACAGGTCAGAAGATTGCTAATAGTGAATACATCCCAGACATTTTGATTGCTGTATAGGTCTGTCAATCTGGAGGGGCAGTTTGTGGTGGAGAGATTTCATGCTCCCGTGTGTGCTGAGGTGAGCCTCGCCCACGTCTCGCATACCTAAGGCTTCTCCTCCTGGTGTGTCATCTGATGTAAGACAAGGTATGACTTCTGGATAAAGCCTTGGCCGCACACTCTGCATACACAGGGCTTCTCTTTTGAATGGACCCACTTATGGGCGATTAAAGCTGACTTGTTGCCAAAGCCGAGGCCACACTGCTTGCACATGTAGGGCTTCTCCCTCGAGTGTTTCCTCTTGTGCCTGATGAGACCTGCCTGGTGACTAAAGCCTCGCCCACATTCTCTGCACACGTATGGCTTTTCCCCTGAGTGTGTCCTTTGGTGTGCAACGAGGTTTGACTTCTGGCTGAAGCCTCGCCCGCACTCCTCGCACACCATGGGCTTTTCCCCCGAGTGTGTCCTCTGGTGTCTGATGAGATTTGATTGCTGGCTGAAGCCTCGCCCACAATCCTTGCACACGATGGGCTTGTCCCCTGAGTGTATGTTCTGGTGTCTGTTGAGGTGTGACTTCAGGCTAAAGCCTCGCCCACAAACCCCACACACGTAAGGCTTCTCCCCGGTGTGCGTGCGCCTGTGTGAGATGAGGGTTGAATTCTGGCTGAAGCTGTGCCCACACACTCCGCACACATAAGGCTTTTCCTTCGAGTGTGTCCTCTGGTGGTTCACAAGGGTCGTCCTCTGCCTGAAGCATCGCCCGCATTCCTTGCAGGCATACGGCTTCTCCCCCGAGTGCGTCCTCTGGTGTGAGATGAGGTTTGACCTGTCACTGAAGCCTAGTCCGCAATCACTGCACACGATGGTCTTCTCCTCCAGGTGCGTCCTCTGGTGTCTAACGACAGCCGACTTCTGGCTAAAGCCTTTCCCACACTCCCGGCACACGTAGGGCTTCTCCCCCGAGTGTGTCCTCTGGTGTATGATGAGGTTTGACTTCTGACTAAAGCCTCGCCCACATTCACTGCACATGTAAGGCTTTTCACCTGAGTGTGTCCTCTCGTGTATGATGAGTGTGGACTTCCGGTTAAATCCTCGCCCACACTCTCTGCACACAATAGGTTTCTCCCCCGAGTGTGCCTTCTGGTGCCTGGCAAGGCTTTTCTTTAGACTAAAGCCCTTCTCACACACCCCGCACACATATGGCTTCTCCCCTGAGTGTATCCTCTGGTGACTGAGCAGGTTTGTCATCTTGCTGAAGCCCAGTCCACATTCTCCACAATTGACTGTTCCAAATCCTAAGACTTCTATCCGCTGCAGTAATTCGTCTGTTTCCTCCGGATTCTCCGTCTGAGCAGGGGTGGCCTCTGTTTCCACCCCTCTGATGCCATTCCTAGAGCTGACTGGCTGCCTTTGGGGTGGCTTGGATAATGCTGTTAAAGCTCTTTTCTTTGTCTTTCCAAATGAAGGCTTGGTGCATTCTTTCTCTTGACCTTCTGCTTTATCACTCCAGCAACTTGGATCAGAGGTTTGCTGCTGCTTTTTCTGGTCCCCCTGGCACAGATCCCCTGGCTGGACGTGATTTTCTGCACATAAGCGTGGGAAGATCCAGGGGGGATGACTACACAGCATGTGCTGCACGTGGAACTTCTGACTAGAGAAATCCGGAGGGCAGACAGCACACAGGCGGAGCTCTGGCGCTGGTTCTCCTGCAGAGAGAAGAGGCAGAGGCAGAGCTGAGGCTCAGGAGGGCAACCCGAGTGATTCTGCTGAGTCTGATGGAGAGATTCAATTCCCTGTTCTTCAAAATGCTTAAAACTTAACCCAAACAAGACCTTCCTTTACACGATCCTTTTCTAGCCCATCACAACGTCTTCCTATTTCCACTACAATCCAGAAAATCCATTCCTGAACCTATTCTATCAGCTGTATCAGACTGTAAAAGCATCACAGGCAGTTTCAGATCTGTAAATAAGGCCAAGATACAACAGCCTCCCCCTCACTACAACCATCTCCTAACTCACAACCACCCACACGTATATAAACTGGGTCCACAAGTATTTTCGGTGACCGAGAGATCTCTAACCAGAGGACCATGTGGAAATGCCATGTCTTTCCCTATTTCCCTGCGAAGACAAAGGGACAGATTGAGAGAGCAGTCATTTAGACCGGAGAACTCCTAGTGTAAGAAGCAGCGCAAAAAAGTGGCGAAAGAGATTATGTTTGAGATGCCTAAATAGTTTTCCCACTCATTAATGAATGTTTATTAGAAGATTTATTTGTGCCATAATGCAGTAGATTGATAGCAATGGGCAACACAAATAGCCTTAAGAGATGCTCCTTGGCGAAACCGGTTTGGCTCAGTGGATAGAGTATCGGCCTGCGGACTGAAAGGTCCCAGGTTCAATTCTGTTCAAGGGCATGTAGGGGGTGTGCAAGAGGCAGCTGATCGATGATTCTCTCTCATCGGTGTTTCTAACTCTCTATCCCTCTCTTTTCCTCTCTGTAAAAAAAATCAATACAATATATTTTTTTTAAACAAAGAGAGAGAGATGCTCCTTGCTGGAGCTCCTGATCAGTTCAATCCCTGATAATTTCTATAATTAATATAAATGGGCTTTCCCAGAAATCAATATAAAAGAAAAATTTTCTTCTTATAGTACTTCTTAAGTAGGAGATGTCAACATTCAGAAAAACAAAACATAAGCAAATACAGTACCATCTGCATAAGGAATGTTAAACAAGTTACTTAGGTTAAAGAGAAAGGATATACCAAGTGGAAACTCAGATCTCCAGAAAGAAAAGAGTACAGGAAATGGTAAATTATCTGAATGCTTATAAAATAAGTTCTTCTTGATTAAAAAAATACATATCATATTAGGGAATTTACAATGTAATTAAGCTTACTACAAATAAGAACTATAGAATAAAGAAAGTTGGGGGAAGGGGTAAACGGAACTGTGCAATTGCAATGTTCTTACATTTTTACATAAAGTGGTAGCCATAATAAGCAGGACAGGAAAAGTGAGGGCTGTATATCATAATTCCTTAGAGCATAAGTCAGCAAACTTTTTCTTAAACTGTCAGGTAGCAAATGATTTTAAGTTTTGAAGGTAAGATGTATAAAATTGAGGATATTATGTACTTCTGTAACTATTTGAAAATGTGAAAACTACTTTTGGCTCGCAGTTTTTTAAGAATTCAATTTCTTGGTTGGATTTTTAGCCTTCTTCCCTCTCCCTGGGCTTGCCTTAGTTCTTTAGCTCACTCAGAATTTTTCCACATTCTTGCTTGGTCATTAAAAAAAAAAAGTAATGAGAGGAAGAACCAAGATGGTGGCCTAGGTAGTCTCCTAAGCTGCTGCCTCATCAACAATTAAAAAAACACACAACTAAAATAAAAAAGGATTCCATCAAAACCACAGGAAAGCTGGTGGAGGGGGATATCTACAACTAGAAAGAAGGAGAAGCGCCGCTGCCGCCATGTGGAGTTTAGAGCTGCAGTGGAGCCACCACCGCTGGTGAAGGAGGCCCACCGAGAGCAGAGCCCGCCCCAACCCAGGCCCAGGGAACGGGCTGCCTTGGAGCCCAGCCTCTGCTCCCGAAGCCTTCCTGGCCCGCCTGCCGTGCGAGCGAGGGAGCCAGCGCCAGGCCGTGGCCGCGCCTCCTGCTCTTGGCCAGAGCGAGGCTGTTGCCCCTCCGTCCCCCCACCACCGGGCCAGAAGCGCCCCCCCCCCCCCCCCCCCCCCGAGCCAGCGCCAAGGCGGGGAACGTGACAGAGGACGGAGAGGATGTACCCAGAACACTCTTTGCAGCCTGGGACTCTAAACACCTAAACCCGGGGGACTCTGAAAGCCTGAATGTGTGAAATGAGAGCAGTGGCGGTTACTATGGCGGAGTTGGCCGGAGCCTCCCCATTCTTCCCCCTCATCGTCCTGCTCGCCAGCAACAGCGGGGCTGGGCCCCAGGGGATCCAGGATAAGAAAACATCGATCAGCGGACTCGGAGGAGCCATGTGACCCAGAGAAGCAGTGTGACGCGGGGGAGCGGATTCTATTCGTGTGGTCCTGAGAAATTTGGACAGTCTGCAGCCATTTGCTACAGAACACTGTTGTATTTCCCCATAAAAGCAAATGGGAGAGAGTATCCCACATGAAATTCAAATACGGAGAGAAAAAAAATCTGAGGAACGGATTAAACTAGTGAATATAATAGAATCAGGGGCAAAGAAAGGGAGTGGACTGATAAATATCAGGGGGATAGGAGGGTGGGGGTGCAGTAAGAGACTGGATTGAAATTGTATAACCAATGGATGAGGACAATGGGGGGGGGTAAGGGCAGAGGGTGGGATGGGAACTGGGTGGAAGGGAGCTTTGGGGGAGAAAAAGGAGAAACAATTATAATAATCTGAGCAATAAATATTTATTTTAAAAATAATTAAAAAATTTAAAAACGAGAAAAAAGTCTGTGGCTATGAAGAGAGTGGGTGAGGTAGACAGGGAGACTCAGGAGGAGGGAGAAAGGCTTCTAGGGGAGGAAGACACACGGGGTAAGGATGAAGGTCTGGCCGGGAGGCGGCTGTGCCAGGCAGTGCCAACAGCAGCCCGGGGCGGAGGCGTAGGTCTTCCCTCCCGACACCTGCGCAACGCCTCCTCCCCCCACCCCGAGCTGCCCACACGAGGCTCTATGACCCATTTGCTCAGCTCCCCGCTCACCTGGACAAGTGGCTGGTGGGCATTTTCTCTCCTCTCTCCAGGTTTCCTTCCCTTGCTCCAGCTGGGTGATGAGCTTTGGTTTAGAAAATGGAATTCCTGCTCACGGAGAAAGAAAACAAAGTGGCTGCAGGTTATGGACTTAGGGGCCAAGTCAGAAGGCAAGACGGCTGCTTCAAGCAGACCTTGAAATGCCCAGCAGCATGAATGGGGGTGCAAAGAGACGCCAGGCTTACCCAGTGAGACCAGGTTGCTGTAGTTTTCCAGCATCACCTCCCTGTACAGCGACCTCTGAGCTGGGCTCAGCAGCAGCCACTCTTCCTGACTGAAATCCACAGCCACGTCCCTGAATGCCATGTGTGCCTGTGACACAAAACACAGCCCAGCTCACCAAGGAGCCAGCCTTGCCCATGGCGCAAGGTAAGGGGCAGAGAGAAGGCGTCCCCGGGGGAGGCAGGAGAGATATCTAAATCCTGCCTTTGACTGCGACCCTGGTGCCAGTGTTCCAAAACCTTTAAACCTCTGTGGCTATCCAGCAAGCAGCACTTGTGAATCTACACATTCAAGACTCTGGGTGAACTGTTTGGAGAATATAAGCATTTGGGCATCCCACCAAATGTATATACACACTTTGTATAAAGGCAGTGTTTATTAAAATACATTTCATTTTCAAAGTTGAGCTATCAACTGTTAAAGTGTATATACATTTTTTGGGGGGACACCCTGTAAATGCAAAAAAGAGTCCCTAACTCTCAGAAACTTTAAATCTAGGCAGAGAGAAGAGCAGACAACATATAACAGTAAAACATAAAAGCCTTTATGAGTTTTAAAAATTAAACGGCATAACCAAATGAATCAACATTGAAGCACCCGGCCCTAGCCGGTTTGGCTCAGTGGACAGAGCATCAGCCCTCAGACTGAAGGGTCCTGGGTTCGATTCTGGTCAAGGGCACGTACCTCGGTTGCAGGCTCGATGCCCGGTCCCAGTCAGGGCTTGTGCAGGAGGCAACCAACTGATGTGTCTCTCTCACATCAATGTTTTTCTCTCTATCTCTCCCGCTCCCTTCCGGTCTCTCTAAAAATCAATGGGAAAATATCCTCAGGTGAGGATTAACAACAAAATATTAAAGCAACTGAGTGACTAAAGTTCATATAATTCAATAATGGCATCAACTAAACTACAACTCGGTCCTTCCCCTGAATCCCTCAGCCTTGTCAGGCCTGAGAGGCACAAGCGGGAAGAGGTGAAGAGCAGGGACTTGAACCATAATGCCTGGGTACGGGGCCAACTTTGCTGTGAACTAGTGCCTCAGTGTTCTCACCTGTGAAATGTGGCTAACAGCAAACGTACAGCCCCACAAGGCAGATGCTCAGGGCGGACCTTCTTGGCCATTCAGTCTATGAATTCATTTCTACACCCCATTCTCACCTCCCTGCCCAGTTCTACTCACATCCTTAATATTTTTTCCAAAATGGAGAGCACACTGGAATACATACATGAAGAAAGATTTCATATTAGGACCTCCGAGGGAAAGCAGGGGAAGGTGGGGGGAAGGGAGAGAAATCAACCAAAGGACTTGTATGCATGCATATAATCCTAACCAATGGACACAGACACTTGGGGGGTGAGGGAATCAGCAAGAGGGGGAGGGGCATGGAGGGATAAGGTCACATATGTAATACCTTAATCAATAAAGAAAAAATATTTAAAAAAAAAGAATAAGAAAGATTTCATGAGAGAGTCCTAAGAACTTGGTCTTGAAGGAAGGATGGGCCAGAATCACAAGAGAAAGGTGCTAGGTATTCTAGATAAAGGAAGCAGAGGAGAGAACTGTGAGCAAAGAGAGAGAGGAAGCCACAACATGGACAGGCACTTACTGGTAAAACAGCACAGGTGGAGTGTAGACATCTGTAGGTTTTTAAAATTATTACCATAAAATATATAAAACAAAATTTTACTATATTTTATCATTTTTAAATTGTTAAATATTTTTACTGATTTCAGAGAGGAAGTGAGGAGAGATAGAAACATCAATGATAAGAGAGAATCATTGATTGGCTGTCTCCTGTACACCCACGACTGGGGATCGAGCCCAGGCATGTGCCCTGGCTGAATTGAACTTTTTATTTTTTAAAAATATATTTTATTGATTTTCTTCAGAGAGGAAGGGAGAGGGATAGAGAGCTAGAAACGCCAATGAGAGAGAAACATCGACCAGCTGCCTCCTGCACACCCCCCACTGGGGATGTGCCCGCAACCAATGTACATGCCCTTGACCGGAATAGAACCTGGGACCTTTCAGTCCGCAGACTGACGCTCTATCCACTGAGCCAAACCGGTTTTGGCTGAATTGAACTTTGATCTCTTGGGTCATAAGGCAATGCTCAACCACTGAACCTATTTTTTTTTAATTGAAGCTTTTAAAAAAATATGTTTTATTGATATTTTACAGAAAAGAAGGGAGAGAGATAGAGAGCCAGAAACGTCGATGAGAGAGAAACATCAACCAGTTGCCTCCTGCATACCCACTACTGGGGATATGTCCACAACCAACGTACATGCCCTTGACTGGAATTGAACCTGGGACCTTTCAGTCCACAGACCGATGCTCTATCCGCTGAGCCAAACCGGTTTTGGCCACTGAGCCTATTTTTATGTCGGGCACTATTTTATGTGTACCGTATTTGCCGGCGTATAAGACGACTTTTTGGCCCTGAAAAATATGCCTCCAAGTGGGGGGTAGTCTTATACGGCGAGTATATAACAAACTCTGTATTTTGAGTGGAAATGTTAGGGGGTCGTCTTATACGCCCAGTCGTCTTATACGCCGGCAAATACGTATTTTTCAGGGCCAAAAAATCGTCTTATACGCTGGCAAATACGGTACATTTCTGTAGGATTAAGTATATTCACATTGTTGTACAAACCATTACCAATATCCATCTCTGGAATTCATTCATCACCTCACACTAAAACTCTGTAACCATTAAACAGTAACTCCCTCCTCACCCTCCAACCCTGCTAACCTCCATTTTTACTTCCCATCTTTATGGAGGCTTACTAGTACATCATCTAGGTGTGTAAGCACACTATAATGTTCACACAGTGACAAAATCTCCTGACCGCACACTCCTCGGGACATATCCCCATCACTAAGCAATGCATGGCTGTATTTATACTTTAGAAGCCCAATTTAAGAGGGGGCAGGAGAGACAGGCAAGAAGGTGGAGAGGAGACAGGAAGCTAGGCCAGTGCAGGAGTAGAGACAAAGGGAAGGAGGAGGAATTAAGGGGTTCCGCTTAGGTAGAATTGAGAGGATACAACAGCCAATCAAAAGGGAGGGAGGTTTGGAAAGAAGAGGCAAGGAAAACTCAAGAGAACCAGCTTGTACCACTGGTAGCAGCTGCAGCTATTAACCTAGATCCGTGGTCAGCAAACTGCACACGCGAGCCACATGTGGCCCCTTGAGTGTGGCTCTTCCACAAAATTCCACAGCCTGGGCGAGTCTATTTTAAAGAAGTAGTGTTAGAAAAAGTTTAAGTTTAAAAAATTTGGCTCTCAAAAGAAATTTCAATTGTTGTACTGTTGATATTTGGCTCTGTTGACTAATGAGTTTGCTGACCACTGACCCAAATCAACGAGATCAGAAGAAATGGGGGGAAAGAGGCAGAGACAGAGAAAACCAGCAGGCTAGATTCCAGAAATGTCTTCCTCTTCCACTCCTGACAAGGGCTGTTCAAAGAAAAATAGTTAAACAACGGGGAACAAAATATTAATTGTTTTGGTATAACAATTGTGATTCCCTTAAATTAAGAAGCTCTTCTGTGTTAGAGATACCTACTCAAGTATTTAAGGTGAAATGCTATGACAATTTGCTGCAAACCACTTCAGAAGGGAAAGAGAGTGAGGGTATTGGATGGGGAAAAAACCCACCCCAGAACGTTGACAACTTCACAAGCAGACGAGCTCTGGTGAGCAGTCTGAACAAATGCTGAGAGAAGAAATGCTGGGGCAAGGTCACGAACACGGGCCCCAGGTCTGAAGAACAGTCCCCATGAAAACTGTCCCTCTTACAACAGGCCTTGCTTCCTGGGGAAACCAGCTGGGGCGCTGATCTCTGGATGTCAAAGGTGAGCAAAGGAAACCCACCAGGAGTTCCATGCAAAAGGCAGGTAGGACCCTCCCGGAAGCTGGGCTGCCAGAGCCCAGGATCCTTCCTTTGCCCACTAGGACGTCCTCTCTGGGCAGGCAGGAGACATAGGGGGGCAGGTCAAGAACAAAAAGATTACCAAGCATCACTGGAAACCCTCACGATCCAGCAGGGTAGGGCTTCCTCATCCTTAAAAGCATCAGAAACGGAGCGGTCACATTAGAAAAGTCGGTGGGCAGCTTGCTGGGAAGAGAGCTGAACTGTGGGCTGTGAACACTGCCTGCTCACACATGCTCCTGGCGCTGACCCTGAGCTGATCCTCTCTCACTTTTGCTCTAATAAGGAAAGTTAACACCTACCAGACACTTAGCTTATACACTGAGTGGCCAGATTATTATGATCTCTGAAAGCATAATAATCTGGCCACTCAGTGTATATCCTATATAATAAAGGCAAATTGTCCCCTGGACCAGGAGTTCGACCAGCAGGCAGGCCGGACCTCACCCATGCACAAATTCATGCACCGGGCAAGTAAAATGTATATATATGAGTGGCCAGATGATTATGTGTTCAGAGATCATAATAATCTGGCCACTCAGTGTAAATACCAGAGACTGTTCCAGGTACTCTACAAGCTTTACCTCCTTCTACCTTCCCAACCCAACGAAGTAAGGATTTGCTATCTTCATTTTACAGATAAGAAAATTGAGGCATAAGTGAGGTCAGTCTATTGCCCAAGGGGACACGGCTATAAAGTGACAGAGCCTGGATGAAATCTGGCTGTGGGTGACACGAAACCACTGTGGATTATAAGGATTCTCAGTGTGTCATTCTGAGGTGAAATCAAGAGGGGTCACAAGGTGAGAAGCACTGAATCCGGGTGATGATTCTATGAAGTTCTATCTACTTCCGCCTTAAAATTTTCTGTAATAAAAAGTTGAAATAAAGCTTAAAGTCCCAAAGACTAGCCACACCAGAGATGTGGGGATTCATCATTCCTGGGATCAGTGACAGTCCTCCGGATCTCTGAAAAACTTGCCCAGTGGCCCCCAGCCCCATGTCTTCCAAGGCCCAAACCCAGGGGTGACCTGCCAATGTGAGACCCTAAGGTCGCGCCAAAAATGGTCATTCCAACACCTAGTCCAAGCCAGGGACCTTTGGCCAAGCCCGCCAGCCCCACACCCACCTCAGCAAAGCTCGAAGTAAGACTATCAGCCCCCATCCACCAAACCCCAGTGGCAGCCCCACTCCACCACCTGGGGAATGCTAGGATCCCCAGAGCTTGCTTGCTCAACCCCTCAAAACCCAGGGACTTGTAGCATGAGAACCCCCCGCCCCCCAATACCCCTATTTCAGCCAAGGCCAAACATGTCAAACCCACAGGAACCCTAGGATGAAAGGCCGGAGCTCAGCACCCACCATCCCTGGGCTTCAAGGTAGAGGAGCTTTACTCACGTCGGAGATGCGCGCCCACACCCCCAAATAAGACATCCGGTAGCGCACGGCCCGAGCCACGACAGCACGCCCCCATCACTACCTCCTCGCCCGCCCACGGCGCCACCCTCAGCCCCAGCCCACAGCAAGCCTTTTAGACCCACCTTCCGGAGCAGGGAAGGGCACGGCGAGGCAAAAGTGCAGCGGGAGCCTCACTCACCAGCGCCACCGAAGAACAAGGGGTCAATCCAGCCACCAGCTGGGGACCTACTCCAGCCACGCGGCCGGACTACATTACCCATAATCCACCACGGCGCCGGGACCACGCCCCCCAGGATGCTCGGCTGGCCCGCGCTCCCAGTGGCTTCCGAGGGAGCACTTCGGCATAACTTACTCCGGTCCCTGGAGAATAACTAGTGTGGCGCCTGGCTTACACTTTTTCTTCTTCTTCAAACCACGTTCACAAAAACATGTATGGGGCCATGAGCGTAGTACTCCGTTGTGCCCGACCACTCTCTAACGCCTTCGCCTCAAAGACTACACTTCCCAGGGGCGCCCGCAGTGCCTTCCGCATCAGGCCCCGCCCCTCGGCGCCCGGAAGTGCCGCGAGGGGAAGCTACTTTTCAGGTTCTGGAGTTGTTGGGGGCAGAGAGGGTTCGGGAATCCCGTTTCCCAGCTTCTGCTGCGGGTTGCTAACCTGTTCCCCGGATTCCGTGAGCGCCGGAGGGATGTGGTCTCCTCCAGGTCACATGCCCTTTTAACTTCATTTACACGAAAATGAGAGGGGCGCAGCCTTCTCCCCGGGGGTTCATCAGAGCACCAGTCCTCAACCCAAACACTCCACCGCCGGTGGCCTGAGACCTCTTCCCTCCTTTGGAGTCCAGAAATTATAGGCAAACTCATTTATCTCCTGGGGAAGAGGACCTCTTAGGTCATAGCGCGGGGCTGAGCTGTTGTTGGCTTGGATCTCTGGATATATATTTTTTAATTTAATGTTTTTATTGATTTCATAGAGCAGTGTTTCCCAAACTTTTGACATATGTGTACCCCTTCTATAATTTTCGTAATGCTGAGTATCCCTCGTCAAAAAAAAAAGGATGTATTTTAATAACAATCAAAATAGATTTACTTTTTTATTTTTTTGGTACATACACAAAATAATAATAAAAAATAAAATTATTCATAATAAAATATATATAAAGTTATATTATAAATAACATTTATTTGCACAACGGACCATCTCACGCCTCACAAGACTGTCTTTTTAAAAATATATATATTTTATTGATTTTTTTAATAGAGAGGAAGGGAGAGAGATAGAGAGCTAGAAACGTCGATGAGAGAGAAACATCGACCAGCCGCCTCCTGCACACCCCACACTGGGGATGTGCCCGCAACCAATGTACATGCCCTTGACTGGAATCGAACCCGGGACCTTTCAGTCCGCAGACCGATGCTCTACCACTGAGCCAAACCGGTTTCGGCCACAAGACTGTCTTGACTTGACTCATGAGAAAGTAGAATTAGGCGCAGCTAAGCACGGTGCAGTGCATATTCCCACCAAATTCTGGTGCAACGTGAACCCCCACCAAACTCTACCTGTGCCCCTGGGGCTACACGTACCACACTTTGGGAAACACTATCATAGAGGAATGGAGAGAGTGAGAGAGATAGAAACATCCATGATGAGAATAATTGGGGTTCCAGCCCACAACTGGGCATGTGTCCTTGACCAGAATCAAACGGGGACCCTTTAGTCCACTGAACCAGCTAGGGCTCTCTGGGTCTTTTTTTTGTTTTTGTTTTTTCCTTTCTTCATCTTTCATCTTGTCTCTGTTTGAGAACTGGCTATGCTGCTGCCATCTGGGGACACCTCAACTGAGGTGCTGGAGAGCAAGCCCCACTTCACTGGTGGGTGGGCATTTCCACCTGGACACCTCTCACTTCTCTACCTTACATAGTAGGCTTTCCAAAACTTACTCCTTAGCTAGGAAGACCAAGAAAATTTCTACATTTCCCAGAGAACCAGGAAGAGATGAGAATTTTCTAAAATTTCTTCTAAGCTCTTGCAGAATGGATCCATTCCCTTCTCTTGCCATCAGGCTGCCTAGTTCATAGTGAATTTCAACTCAGCCCTGGCCCTGGATAAGTGCCTGTTTTATTTAGAACCTTCTCAGGTCTCTCTCACAGTCTCACCTGTAACTCAGTCATTTACCTAGAAATTAGCTGTTGACACAGAGAAGTTCAAAGTATCAAAGCAGGGACATCCATGTTTAAGTCTGCAGTGATGCTTCCTGTATGTGAAAATCAGGGATCACAGGATCCTGGTGGTAAGAGACCAAGGAAGACTTCCAAGATGAGGGGCTGTCTGACCTCCTGTGAGGGGAATAGGGATCACAATGCCGGATGTCAAACTATATTACAAAGTCATTATAATCAAAACAGCCTGGTACTGGCCAAGAACAGACACAGATCAATGGAACAGATCAGAGACCCTAGAAATTTACCACACCATTAACGGTCAATTATTTGACAAAAGAGGCAAGAACATACAATGGAGTAAAGACAGTCTAATCTCTTCAACAAATGGTGTTGGGAAAGCTGGATACATGCAAAAAGATGAGATTAGACCACCAATTTACACCATACACAAGAAGAAACTCAAAATGGATAAAAGATTTAAATGTAAGCCATGAAGCCATAAATATCCTAGAAGAAAACATAGGCAGTAAAATCTCAGACATCTCACAAAACATTTTACTAATTCATCTCCTAGGGTAAGAGAAATGAAAAACAAATGGGACTACATCAAAATAAAAAGTCTCTGCACAGCAAAAGAAACCACCATCAAAATGAAAAGGGAATCCATTGTATGAGAGAACATATTTGCCAATGATACATCTGATCAGAGGTTAATCTCCAAAATATATAAAGTACTCAGTACTCATAGAACAAAAGAAAGACAATCTAATTTAAAAAGTGGGCAGAGGACCTGAATAGATACTTCTCCAAAGAAGACATACAAATGGCCAACGGATATATGAAAAAATGCTCAATATCACTAATGCAAATTTAAAGCACAATGAGATATCACCTCACACCTGCCAGAGCAACTATCATCAAACAAGTGCTGGTGAGGATGTGGAGAAAAGGGCATACTAGTTCACTGCTGGTGGGAATGCGGATTGGTGCAGCCACTATGGAACATAGTATGGAGTTTCCTCAAAAATTTAAAAATGGAACTGCCATTTGGCCCATTGATCCCACTTCTAGGAATATATTCTAACCCCCCCTCCCCCTGCCAAGACACCAATCAGAAAGATTATATGCACCCCTACTTATATGCATAGCCCATGGAGATGGACAATACGGTGGTGAAGATCTGGGACGGGTGGGGGTGGGGTAAGGGAGGAAATGGGAGACATTTTTAATACGGTCAACAAGAATATATGTATTAAAAATTTTCAAAAAAATAAATATAAAAAGGGTGAAGAGTCTGGAATTAAAAGTTTAGTTTCCCTTGACAGGAGGTGTGGGTCAGGGAATACAGCTTCTTTTCTGTTTGAGATTTGACCAGCTGAGTGACCGACCATGGATGAGACATTTGACTTCCAGTTTGGGGCACCAGTTTCCCCATTTCTAATGTCAGCTTGAACTAATCACTTCTAAGGTCCTATCTAAGAATGAAAGTACAGTAGATGGTTCCTGACCTTTGACTAAATACACTCATCCACTGAAAGCCTTGCCTCTGTTTTCCAAGCAGCCTCAACATCATTGACATCAGGGGGCGCCCTAAACACAGTGGTTCGTTCCTTAGGCCCTTCTGACAAATCAGGTGCAGAATGGGAGCAAGGCCAACTTCTCAAGCATCAGGATTCAGACCTAGCTTGTTTGGCTCAGTGAATAGAGTGTTGGCCTGCAGGCCAGAGGGTACTGGGTTCGATTCCAGTCAAGGGCACATGCTTGGGCTGCAGGCTCAATCCCCAGTAAGGGGTATGCAGGAGGCAGCTCATCAATGATTCTCATCATTGATGTTTCTATATCATTGATGTTTCTATATCACCTTCTCCCTTCCTCTCTGAAATTAATAAAAATATATTTAAAGATAAAAGTCATGGTTCAATTGTCCAGAGGCCTGTCTTCCTAAACAATTTGGGTAGCCAAGGCCTCAGAAGAATTCAATTAGGCTGTCCAAGTTGGAATGCCACTCACCAACTGGCTGACTTGGGAGAGATTCTTTAATCTACCTTCAGTGAGTCACATAAGAATTTAATGGGTCCATATATTTAAGCCATTAGAACATAATAATTATAAGCCTGACATAATAATTGCTCAATAAATATCTCCACACTCATTAACATTATTATTATGGTTTTCAATTGGCCCAGTTTCTGATTTCTTTTCATCCTGACTAAATTCTTTTTAAAATTTTTAAAATTAATTTATTTTTTTTAAAAAGCTTCTTTTAAAAATATTTTATTGATTTCAGGGAAGGGAAAGGGAAGGAGAGAGAAAGAAACATCAATGATGAGAGAGAATCATAGATCGGCTGCCTCCTGCACGCCCCCTACTGGGGATCAAGCCTACAACCCAGGCATGTGCCCTTGGCAGGAATCAAACCTGGGACCCTTCAGTCCACAGGCAGACGTTCTATCCATTGAGCCAAACCAGTTAGGGCTGACTAAATTCTTTTAAATCGTAGTGTTACAAAACTGAATACATTTTCTTAGCAAAGTAAGTAAATAAAAATATTGAGCAAATACTATTTGTCTGGCACTGTTCTAGGCATTGAGGATTTGGCAATAAGGCAAAGCGTCTACTTTCTCAGGAGCTTATGATTTACAGGAATGGGGAGGGGGAGTGCCAGGCAGTAAATACATTAAAAAGTAAATAAACAGCCCTAACCAGTTTGGCTCAGTGTATAGAGCGTAGGCATGCAGACTGAAGGGTCCCTGCTTCGATTCCAGTCAAGGGCATGTACCTTGGTTGCGGGCACATCCCCAGTGGGGGTGTGCAGGAGGCTGCTGATTGATGTTTCTCTCTCATCGATGTTTCTAACTCTATCCCTCTCCCTCTCTGTAAAAGTCAATAAAATATACTTTTTTTAAAAAAAAGTAAATGAACAAGTGAAGATATAATAGATGTAAGTTGCATATCTTTTTTTGGAATTAATTTTAACATCCTATATAATAAAGAGCTAATATGCTAATTAGACCAGAAGGCTGAATGACCAGTGTTCGGGGCCATGGGGCCAAGAGGCAGCCAGGCGGTAAGGCAGCTCTTGCATGAATTGAGCCTGTTGCATGAATTCTGTGCATTGGGCCTCTAGTTAGAATATAACATATGAGCCTGGCTGGGTGTGGCTCAGTGCTTGGGCATCGACCCAGGAACCAGAAGGTCATCTGTTCAATTCCTGGTAGAGGCATATGCAGGCTCAATCCCCAATATGGGGTGTGCAGGAGGCAACCAATCAATGGTTTTCTCTCATCATTAAAGTACCTCTCTCTTGCTGAAACCGGTTTGGCTCAGTGGATAGAGCGTTAGCTTGCGTGCGGACTGGGGGGTCCTGGGTTTGATTCCTGTTAAGGGCACGTGCCCCAGGATGTGTGTGCAGATGGCAACTAATCTATGTATCTCTTTCATCGATGTTTCTACCTTTCTAGCCCTCTCCCTTCCTCTCTGTAAAAAATCAATAAAATATTTCAATAAATAAATCAATAAAAATAAATCAAAATAAAATAAATAAATAAATATAAATAAATAAAAATAAAGTACCCCTCGCTCCCTTTCCTTTCCTCTCTGAGATCAATTATATATATATAATTGAGTGGCCAGATTATTATGCTCTCTGAACACATAATAATTTGGATACTCAGCGTATATACATATTTTAGAGGCTTGGTGTATGAATTCGTGCATGGAAAGGGGACATGGATGGTTGGCCGGCTTGCGTGATAGTCAAACTCTTGGACAATTTGCATATTAACCTTTTATTATATAGGATATACACTGAATGGCCAGATTATCATGCAGTTTAGAGATCATAATAATCTGGCCACTCAGAGTGTGTGTGTGTATTTATAAATAACTAGGAAAGTAGTGAGTTTGGTTACTTAGTGCCTTTGTTTTATTTAATTATTATTTTTATTTTTTAATTCTCACCGAGGATATTTTTCCATTGATTTTTAGAGAGAGTAGAAGAGAGAGGGGGAGACATAGCGATGTGAGAGAAACACATCAATTGGTTGCCTTCTGCACGAGCCCTGACCATGGCCCGGGCTGAGGAGGAGCCTGTAACTGCGGTACATGCCCTTGACCATTGAACCTGGGACTCTTTGGTCCATAGGCTGACGCTCTATCCACTTAGTCAAAACAGCTAGGGCAAAATATATTTTTTATATTTTGGAAAAAAAATATATATAATTTCTGGTATTTTTGATAATATGTTGCTATAGACTGAATACTTTTGTCCCCCCAAAATTCATGTGTTGAAACCTAATCCCCAGTATTTGGAGGTGGGGCCTTTGGTAAGTGATTGGGTCATGAGGCAGAGTCCCCATAAATGGGATTAGTGTGCCCATAAAATAGATCCAGAGAAGTCCTTTACCGTTTCTACCCTGTGAGGGCACGGTAAGATGACCAAGTGGGCCTTCACCAGACCCAGAATTTGCCAGCATCTTGATCTTGGTTGGACTTCCCAACCTCCAGCACTCTGAGAAATAAATAGTTGTTGTTTAAATCACCCAGTCTAAGGTATTTTTGTTACAGCAGCCCAAACGGACTAGGATGGGTATTCATGTGAGAAAACATCTCCTACGTAAGGAACTGATGCTAGAATCCTAGAAAAAACCTTAAGTCAAGATATCTTTCGGTTTCCTTCTCCACTTCCACAAGATGTACGAAGTAGAAGCTAGAGATCCTACACATTTCCCTTTGGTAAAAGAACATTGCATTTAACTATAGCCAGTGATTAGAAAGTCTTTACCATATCCTAGCAATTAAGTACATTTTTGGGAGAAGGCACTTAGCTAATATCTAGATGACCACAACAAACAACAAGCAAATAAATTTGCACACTCACACACCTTCAAAAACCAAACCAACCAAAAACACAGAAGACATCCCAGTTCTGCTGGCATTGGGCCATCTTTTTCAGCTGCCAGATTAGCTTTCACGCTTTTATCACCTCTGCTGAGTGAGTATTGTTCTATCATCTTGGAATTACAATGGCTCTACAATCTCTGGAACCAAAACCAAACTCTGTTTGTATATGTGGGAGAATGTAAGATCTGTCCCATATCAGTTTCTGGAACTCCAGACCTCATCTCCAATGCTAGGTGGATGTTTTTGCTTAACCATCAAGTATCTCAAGTTCAGCAAGTCTGAAATTTACCCCATTCTTTCCCTTCTTGATCTTTTTTCTCCTGAGTCCCTTGATGTCCATAGATTTCATTACTCTCCTCTTAGTTTCACAAAGGATTAATCACCTTTTTTAGAGTCTTTCACAATATCTCCCTTTCCCTTCACCCCAACATTAAATCATTTATCAGGCACCCACTGTCTGCTCTAATGCTTAAACCTGTCAGCTCCCCTGTGTTCCACTGCCTCTGAGTTGGAAGTAGCTTTGGTACCTTATTCTTTCTCCCTGGAGTAAGGCAAGGGTTTCTCAGCCAGTGTTCTGGCCTTTGGAAGGCTGCTCACCTTTCGATTTTCTGCGCTCCTGTTATCTAACAGAGATCTGACCACTCACCTGAACTACTTGTAAACCTCCAGCAGCTCCTCACTGCCTTTGGTGCCATTGTATCTCCCTATGTCCTCAGAACTTGATACTCCGAATCTGCAAGACTTGGTTGAAACCTTGAAATGGAAAGATAAGAATGATGAGATAGGCAGGTGACTCCGGGGACTGTTGGGAGACTTTTGATGAGCTTTAGGAATGGAACAGAGGAGACTGTTGTTGCCCAGTGAGGCCACTGGTTAGTTAGCTAATGAGGAAACTCAGATTATAAAAAAATATATTTGTATTGATTTCAAAAAGAGGAAGGAAGAGGGAGAGAAATACAAACATCAACGATGAGAGAATTGTTGAGTGGATGCCTCCTGCATGCCCCCCTGCTGGGGATTGAGCCTATAACCTGGGCATTTGCCCTAACTGGGAATTGAACTATGACCTCCTGGTTCATAGGTCTACGCCCAGCCACTGAAACACACCATCCAGGCAAAACTCAGATTATTAAAAATCAGAACTCTCACCAGAAAGTTTCCTGTTTTGTACACTTGACATTCTAGGGTTCTGTTAGACCATGGCTTTGCAAAATGAAATAAAAGGATCTGTGCTGTTGACTATAAAGTGATTATCTTTAAGAAAGACAGATACCAGGGGGAAAAAAATCACTGACTTGAAAGTTTAGAGTTATGGAATTGATTTATGAGCTCCAATAAGGGGTCAGGTATTAAATTGTTACATTTTCTATGTTTCTTCAATTTATTGCTCAGAATTGTTACAAAAGCTAATTCAGTCTTGTTTATATGATATATTTTTTATTTATTTTATTTTTCAATATATTTTATTGATTTTTTACAGAGAGGAAGAGAGAGTTAGAAACATCGATGAGAGAGAATCATCGATCAGCTGCCTCTTGCACACCCTCTACTGGGGATGTGTCTGCAAGCAAGGTACATGCCCTTGACCGGAATTGAACCTGGGACCTTTCAGTTCGCAGGCCGACGCTCTATCCACTGAGCCAAACCGGTTTCGGCTATATGACATATTTTTAATTCCTTGGAGTTCAAAATTCTACTAAAAGTAAAATATGAATGGCTTCTGTTACCTTGCCTGTTTAAATTCATTGATATCAAATTTGTTTTCTTTTTGTCTGAAAAAGTTTCTGGATTTCATGATTTTTTAAAAAAATTCCTATATTCCCTCCCCCCCCCTTTTATTTTCATAGTGTAACACTTGGAAGACCCACGTGCTTTTGGCATGTGTGTTAGTCAGAGATATTCTATAGTTGCCTTTAGTGACGTGTTAGAATCTTTTCTGTTTCCTTTTTTGGAGAGTGTTTCAAGCACCCAGGCTTGGGTATTGCTGTTTTCACATTTGGATGGCAACATGCATACACATTTTCCCCAATGTCTCCTGCTCTTTGCAGCTAGTGGCAACAAGCTCTAACAGGTCCAGAACGAAAGTGAAAAATTGCAGCACACAGTTCCCAGTTTCATTTTTATGGCCAATTTCCCAGGTGATTTTGAGACAGTCCTAAGGTGTAATGGGATGATAATACCCCACCTATGGATAGGTTTGCCATCTAGATAAATGAGCTCATGTCTGCAAATGACTATTAGCTCAGCTCCTTGGAAGATGATTATGAAGCCACAATAATTACAGCAGTCATTGTTTTTAGTGCAATCTGCTTTTCTATACTTTGTCTCTGCCTGGTTTCATTATAACCAGCAACTTTCTAAAGATCACAATCAGGGTTTTTATGAGGACATCTATATATATAACAGCCTAAGCGATCGTCCAACCATTAGCCCATCTGACCAGGAACTATGACACATACTGACCACCAGGTGGCAGATACTCAACACAGGAGCTGGTGAGCTGTGGTGATTTGGCAGCTGTGGTTATTGGGTGACACACCTGGAATCAGAGAGGAAGGATCCCAATTCCGGGGTGCATCACCCGAGAACTGCCCTCTCACAATCTGAGACCCTTCAGGGATGTCAGAGAACTGGTTTCAGCCCAATCCCTGCAGGCTAGGCTGAGGGACCCCACCTGTGCACGAATCCGTGCACCAGTTCTCTAGTAGAGGATAAAAGAATTAAGAATGGCAGTCAATAGGTAGGATGGTGTTATGATGATGCATTTTCCCCTACAACCATCTTTAACCTGGTTCTCTCCAGAGGCACCTGTGTGATCATTCCTGTTTTCAGCAATCTACTCTGAGGGTCCTCATCATATGGTGTAACCACTGTAGTGCATATTTCCAGTGTCTTGGGAAGTGGAGGACAAGGTAAGTAAATTTGGGCTGAGGAAGCCACATTGTTTGTCCATTTCCACTGCGGGAGAATTTGACTTCAACAGTTGAGCAATTCTGAGGCTTCCAGATGGTTAGGGGGGTTTCAGAATTCAATGTGTCTGGATCATTCAAGGGGGGAGGGGTTCAAACAAAACCTTCTTGCACTTGAGAATGCTTGCTTTTTTAATCTTCACCCGAGGATATGTTTTTATTGATTTTAGAGAGAAAGGAAAGAGGGAGAGAGAAAAAGAGAGAAACATCTATTAATTGCCTTCTGCACACACACACACACACACACACACACACACACACACACCACATACAGCCTGACTGAGGATTGAATTCACAACCTAGATATGTGACCTGACCAAGAATTGAACCTGCAACCCTTTGGTGCATGGGATGATACTCCAAGCAATTTAGTCACTTGACCTGGTGAGAATGCATATTTATGTGAGTTGGTCGATTGCTATTCTCTGGAAGGCCACAAAATCTTATAGCTGCTCACCGGGTCTGTGCAGGTAGTCAAAGCCAACATCATGGAGGACAATTTGTTAAATCTTTTCTTTTTCTTTTTAAAAAAATATATTTTTATTGATTTCAGAGAGGAAAGGAGAGGGAGATAGAAATATCAATGAGAGGGAATCATTGATTGGCTCCCTCCTGCACACCCCCAACTGGGGACAGAACCTGCAACCTGGGCATGTGCCCTTGACTGGAATCAATCCTGAGACCCTTCAGTTCACAGGTCAACGCTCTATCCACTGGGCCAAACTAGCCAAGACAAATCTTTTCTTTTAAAATATATTTTTATTGGTTTCAGAGAGGAAGGGAGGGGAAGAGAAAAGTAGAAACATAAATGAAGAGAGAGAATCACTGATTGGCTGCCTCCTGCAGTCCCATACTGGGGATCGAGCCCAAAACCTGGCATGTGCTCTTGACTGACTGGAATTGAACCCGGGACCCCTCAGTCGGAAGGCTGATGCCCTATTCACTGGGCCAAACCAGCTAAGGCAAACTTAGTGATTTTGAAAGTCCTTCAATGTAAAATATCCCTTGCTGGTGTCACAATATGCGTTTCTCTTCCATCAGGGCCTGAGCTAAGGACCTTGCAGGCACATCCTCTGCAGCTCTTCTGAAGAAGATAACATAAATGCAGCTGCTGGGGCCTTTCTCCTCTAACTGTATCCCAACCTCTGGGCATGGAGTTGGGTTCAAGAACTTTTAAAAGCTCCCCAGTTGTTTATAATGGCAAGGCTGAGAATAAATGACACGGAGTTTTTTTTAGTGTTTCATTCATTGTGTGTCTCATCTTTCTAAATTTTCTCTGGAAATCACAGTCCAGAGGGACCTGGTAACACTCGCTAGCCTTGCTAAAAGAAAACCCTAAATTTGAACCGGTTGGTTGATTGATTCACACCTTAGTCAACATGTTTGAATGTTAATCTTGCCCAAAGGGAAGAAATGAAAGTTGTTGGGTGTTGGTTTTTTTGTTCAAAAAAGGCCAACTCTTATCTCATGTGAGAAAACAGAGAGATGGCACTTTGCCTTTTCAATACTCTGCATGCCCAGCCTGAATCAGCAGCGTGCATGTGATTACAGTCATCTTTCAGGTTTTCAAATAGAAGCTGCAAACTGCCTGGGGTGGGGAGGGGGGCGTATCTTCATCTTGGATCTCCTGGGAGCGCTAGGTGGGCCCACAGCCTTCACTCATCTTCAGGCGGGGTGCCTCGGGGAGTATCGCCCTGCACAACCTCACCCTGCAGTCCTGCCGGGACCCATAAGGAACTGATTAATATTCCTTCGTTCATTAATGGGCTTTGTACATATCTGCTGCCTTTTGATTACATGGGGCCAAATGGACTGCATTTCTGTCATAAACACGTTCTGAGGAGCTCTATCCTCTCCATCCCACACGCCTGGTCCTAATTGAGATGCTCATCGGCTCTTACTGGACGTCTGTCTGCAGTAGCTCTCTAATCAGACTTGCTGCCTCTAATCTCATCCCCTTCAAACCAAGCACACACATTGGCCAGAGTCAACTAATCAAAACTCAGCCCGACCGGAATGGCTCAGTTGTTGTGTAGACATATGAACCTCAAGGAGGTCAATTTGATTCCCAGTCAGAGCACCTGCCCAGGTTGCAGGATGCAGCGAATCAATGGTCTCATGGTCTCTCTCTCTCTCTCTCTCTCTCTCTCTCTCTCTCTCTCTCTCTCTCTTTCTCTCTGATCAACAAAAATATTTAAAAAGAAAACAACAACAAAAACTCAGATGTGGCCAGTTCTCATCCTTGTCCAGAGGCTCCTGAAGCTACGAGGACTTTCCTGAGCTTATCTTAGACCGTTTCCTTAGCAACCACCCCATTGCTCTGGCCCCACCAGACCCTCTAGCAATGCAGATTTGTGACTCTCCTTGCACATCCCTGCGGCCATTGTTTCCATCACTTCCTGTCATCCAGATGCGGGGGGGAGGGATTCTGCCTGCAGGCTCTGTCAGGCGGGATAGCTAGCTGCTAGGGCAGGAGGAAGGGAAGAGGGGTGGAGAGGGCAGCTTATCTCACTCCTGAACAAGAAAGTCAGCAGTCAATAAAATCACAAGATAGTCTCATAAATTCTGGGAAAAACTACAACAGTGTAAAATGGGGACTTTGAAATCTAGTCTGTTACCCAAGATATCCAGGGGGGGAAAGTATAAAACCCTTGAACCCCCACTGACTAGCTGAGCTGCCTGCTTGTGCATTATGCCAACTGTATTCTTACTAAATTCAGCGGCTTTGCTTCCTTAATAAATTCAGTTGCTTTGCTTGTTTGCTTTGCTTCAGCACTGCTTTCTGCCACTCGTCTGAATTCGTTCTTGTGAATGTGACAAGGGCTGAGGAGGGAGAGACCCCCTCTGATTTGAGCAGCTCTCCAGTAACAGTGGGGGGCATGGCCTAGCACACACGCGGCACTGGACAGGTGAGACTGATAACAGTTTTTTGGTCATATACACTCACAGGCCAGCAAGGAGGACACCAACGCTTTGCAGGGCCACACAGGGCTGCACTGAGAAACAGTGAACAACTTATTTCCTCAGGAGGTGGACTTCGCAGTATCAAAAGGTTGGGGTGCCCCTCTGGCTCAGGCAGGAGAAAGTGGTTGGCTTGTTTGAACAATTCCAGGGGCTGACAGGAAGCAGAAACCCGTGGCTCAGAGGTTAAGTAGGAACTGTGACTGGTCCCTTTGACAAGGAGGGTGGTTTTGCAAGGGGACCCTTTTTCCTGGGAGCAGTGTGGAGGGGAACGTGTGGTTAGGGCATCTGAGGCTTTCCCAGGTTTCACCAGATGTCAAAGCAGCGCCTAATATTGGGCCCTGATGTGGGGCCTTACACCACAGGCATCACAGGCATGAGTTCCTTCCCGTGCGCTTCTCCATCTCCCCACTGACATCGACTCTCCGGACTGACTCCTGGTGAGTCCAGCAGACACTTGTCCTGACCTCTCTTCTCCAGATAGGTAACTTGCCTGTCCTAAGTAGCCCTTATCACACCCTCTTGCTAAAACAATTACATCTCATGTTCCGTCTTTCCTCTAGACCAGTGTTTCCCAAAGTGTGGTATGCGTACCCCCAGGGGTACGGGAAGAGTTTGGTGGGGGTACACGTTGCACTGGAGTTTGGTGGGGATATGCACTGCACCGTGCTTAGCTGTGCCTAATTCTACATTCTCATGAGTCAAGTCAAGACAGTCTTGTGAGGCGTGAGATGGTCCGTTGTGCAAATAAATGTTTTTATAATATAACTTTTATTTATATTTTATTATGAATAATTTTATTTTTGTTTATTATTATTTTGTGTATGTACCAAATAAATAAATATATTTTGATTGTTATTAAAATACATCCCCCCTTTTTTTTGACGAGGGGTACTCAGCGTTACAAAAATTATAGAAGGGGTACACATATGTCAAAAGTTTGGGAAACAGCCGAAACCTGTTTGGCTCAGTGGTAGAGCATCGGTCTGTGGACTGAAGGGTCCCCGGTTCGATTCCGGACAAGGGCATGTACATTAGTTGCGGGTACATCCCCGGTAAGGGGTGTGCAAGAGGCAGCTGGTCGATGTTTCTCTCTCATCGACGTTTCTAGCTATCTCTCTCCCTTCCTCTCTGTAAAATATCAATAAAATATATATATTTTAAAAAGTTTGGGAAACACTGCTCTAGACTGTAATCTTTTGAGGACCAGGACCCTTCACAACTGATTTATTTCAAATCTTCAGTGCCTGTTCAAGAAGAGATGGGCATTTTAAGAATATAATGAAAAGATTTACTTTTACCTAAAAAGTTCTAATTTGCTTTTACTAAATTTTACATGGTCAGAAAAAGAAAGTCAGTTGGAAACCATCAGAAAGAGGAAAATTTTAAACTCTATATAAAAAAACAAAAACAAAAACTGTGCCTGGCAGGTGTGGCTTAGTGGATTGAACATCGTCCCCTGGACCACGTGTGCTGCGCCAGCACAGCCAAAGGTTCGGCAAGCCTGAGGGAGTGCTGGTGAAGGATGAAGAAAAGACAGACAAAGAGAATAAGCTGGGTCTAGGTGGGTCTTCTGTGTGTGACTGAGACCACAGAACAGATCCAGACTGCAAGCTGATGCTTTATTTTATAGTCAGATGTAAAAACAAGGTAATTTACAATGTTCTTGTAAGTTTACTTGTTTTGGCAGCACTTGCTGTACCTCCCACAGCCCATTAGCTACCCAGGAAAGATCTAGGGAGCAGTCACAAGATCAAGCTTAATTATGCTAAGAGGGCTGTGCCCTCTAAACTGGGACTTGTTTGCGGCTTTGCCAACAGTTCAGTCTGAGGCTTAACCTTCTAACCACTCCCTACAACCTGGGTTCGATTCCCAGTCAAGTCATAAGCCTGGATTTCAGCCTTGATCCTTAGTAGGGGGTTTGTAGGAGGCAGGCAATTGATGTCTCTCTATCATCGATTTTTCTGTCTCTTTATTCCTTTCCCTTCCTCACTCCCTAAAATTGGGGGGGAAATTTAAAAAAGAAAACTGAGGGGAAATTAATTAAAAATAGTTTTACTAATGCATCCTCTTCCTTCTCTTTTTTTCACAATGCTGTGTTAGGCCCCACTGAACATCCGCCTTTAGCCTGCCTTGGAGATTTTTCTGCCCTCCTTTTAAATTGTTAAGCACAGCCTTGACCATTTTGCTCAGTGGATAGAGCATTAGCCTGTAGACTGAAGGGTCCCAGGTTCGATTCCATTCAAGGGCATGTACCTTGGTTGAGGGCACAGCCCTAGTGGGGGATGTGCAGGAGGCAGCTGATTGATGTTTCTCTCTCATCCATGTTTCTAACTCTCTATCCCTCTCCCTTTCTCTCTGTAAAGAAATCAATAAAAATATTAAAAAAAAAACAAACTGTTAAGCACAGGCTCAAAGAGAGTCTGTAATTCTTAAGAACCGTTTCAAATGAGTGTGTTGGTAACCAGTTCCTGAGATGAGGAACTGACCTAACTTTAGTTTCCTTCAGGGCGTATTCCGATCTGCAACAAATGTCACACCTGGACCAGTGAATCCAGGGCATCTGGGCTGAGGCATTTGGGGTCACTGCCTCCGGAAACCTTCAGTAAGAAGCAAACATGAACACACAAAGCTTTTATAACCCCAACCTGCCCACAGAAGCATCTGACATCTCATGACTGGGAAGAAACAGAGCCAGGTTCACACCCAGGTGTGCCCAGCCCCCGAGACTGAGACTGCGCGGAGCTGGCTGGGCAGGGACGTGGATCCAGTGAGCGGGCTGCTGGGGAGGATCACGCACAGCAGAGGGGACACACTAGCAGCCTGCGGCTTGGCTGAGCCCAAAGACAGTTTTGTTTGGCCTGCACTATACTTAAAATTTCCCCCCAACTTTTTATTTTTATTTTTTTAAATATATTTTATTGATATTTTACAGAGAGGGAGGGAGAGAGATAGAGAGCTAGAAACGTCAATGAGAGAGAAACATCGACCAGCTGCCTCTTGCACACCCCCTACTGGGGATGTGCCCGCAACCAAGGTACATGCCCTTGACCGGAATCGAACCCGGGACCCCTAAGTCTGCAGGCAGACGCTCTACCACTGAGCCAAACCGGTTTCGGCTTTTTCCCCAACTTTTTAAATGTTGTATAATACACATGAAATTTCCATCTTAACCATTTTAAGCTTGACGGCATTAAGCACACTCAGTGATGTTGTGCAGCCATCATGACCAGCCATTTCCAGAGCCCTTCATCTTATCAAACTGAAATCCTTTCCCCATTAAACACGAGCTCCCCCAGTGCCCGGCAACCACTATACGTTCTGTAGAATTTCTGAGAACTAGACAAATCTAACTGCAGTACCTCATATAAGTAGAATCATATAGTGTTTATCTTTCTGTGACCGGCTTATTTCTCATAGCATAATGTCCTCAAGGTTGTCCATGTTGTAACGTGCTAGAACACCCTTCCTTTAAAAGAAAGTTTTTTAAAAATGATTTCAGAGAGAAGAGTGAGGGTGAGAGAGAGGGAGAATCATTGATAGGCTGCCTCCTGCATGCCCCTTACTCGGGATCGAGCCTTCAACCCAGGCATTTGCCCTGATTAGGAATTGAATTTCGACCTGCTGGTTCATAGGTTGACGCTCAACCACTGGGCCATACTGTCTGGGCATGACAAATCAAAAGATCTGCCAGAGCTGGGCACGTATTCCCAAAGGGCAGCGTTAGCTGGAGGGGCATGGGCTGCTCTCGAAGGGGCAAGCATTTTCCGGCTCACAGCAGTCCCTAACACTCCCTGATGCCTGATCTCTGGGAATGTTCAACATTGCCCTCAACTTGCCTGTGTGTCCACACCTTTAGGTAAATGGCTCAGCCCAGCCTGGCTCCTCAGGCTTCATGAACCTGCTGAGGCAGCTTGGGGCCACATGTGACTGGAGCCTCCACATCTTCACGTACCTCTTGTAACCATCTCTGAACAGGAGCCAAGCAAATAATAGAGAAAAACTTTCCCCATAGAAGTTAATAAATCAGTCAAGAATCTAGGTGTGACCAGAGAGTAACATCCTGAGCCCAATAACTTTGGGAGGGCTTTTGAAACAAAGAGTACCTTTTCCTGGGCTTACACAAAGAGCCAGGCACGCCGCCCACGCTCCGGCATTATGCTTTTAGGGCCGCTGTCCCTTTGAGTAAATGGCAATGGCTCCACGAGGCTTTCTGGAAGTGACAGTTTGAAATGCCAAAGTTGCCAGCATGGAACATTTCTTGTTGCTACATTAACTAAACAAATGCTCGAGGGCTTCCCTCGGTGACTAATGCCCTAACGATGCCCCACAGAAAGGAGCCGGTGGGTGCTCCACGCTCCCACGGTTTGCAGCCAGAGCCCAGGCACTTTGGCTGAAGAACGGTACCTAGGATCTTGCGTGTCTGGAGAGATGGGAGGGACCCTCGGTGCTGCTCCCAGCTTAACCTGGTGAATCACCCGGTCCCTCACAGTGAGCAAGGCAGGAGCAGAAGTTTCTGGGGCACACCCAGAAAGGAGAATTACCCAGGCCCAGCTTTCTAAGCCCTCTTCTCAAGGACGTCTCCCCATTAACCACAGAATGAACCTTCTCCCTATCACCTTGAAGATGTGTACCCATTTCACAGAGGAGGGGATGGAGGTTTGCGTCACAGTGGCCCATCACCTTGGATGGGAAGTATAGAAGAGCTAATAAAGGTCTATTTGACCATTTTGGAATTCAAGTTCTTAGCTACGTTGATTCGGTGCAGCCTGAATCAATTAGCAAAAAGGTGCTCAAGCTAATCCATGGCAGAGTCCTGCCATTTTGCAAATGCAGGCCTGGCCCCAGAAATACTTAAAGGGCCCATGCACATAGTACATATAAGGTTCAATTTCAGGCATTCACTGGGGGTCTTGGGACAATATATACCCTGCAGATAAGCGGACACAATTGTACTATAAAATTAGGGTTCTGTATGCTTCTCTAAAAGAATTGCCAGAGGGAAGGGGGTTTGAGGGGCTGGGTGATAAAAATAAAGGGATTAAGAACTACAAATTGGTCATCACAAAATAGTTCTGGGGATGTAAAATACAGCATAGGGAATATAGTCAATAATGTTGTAATAACTACATATGGTGCTAGGTGGACCACTTTATAAAGTATATGATTGTCTAGCCATTTTGCTTGTACACCTGAAACTAATACAAAGTAATATAAAATTTAAACTGTGACTGAAAAATTTAAGTAAATAAACAAATGAAATTGCCATTTGCTTGCCCTGCCCACTCAGAGCATCATTCCACAAGCAAATCTGTCTCCTTGCCCCTTTTAGTTTCCTACATTATGCTCTTTATTCTTCATAATACAGTGAAGTGGGTGCTGATCTGGTACCTGGAGGTCAGCAACGTGGCCACAGATGTGTGGCACAGCCAGGGCGATCTTCAGTGACCGAGCCAGGGTCCCTGATGATCCACTATTTGTTTACCCACAAATCTCAGCAATAAATTCATCAAAGATTCTAGGTTGCTGACAACCTCAACCCCTACTTCTCCATATGGCAAAAACTTCCTAAATAATATTTAAAAATATATATTTTATTGATTTTTTTACAGAGAGGAAGGAAGAGAGATAGAGAGCTAGAAACATCAATCAGCTGCCTCCTGCACACCCCCTACTGGGGATGTGCCCATAGCCAATGTACATGCCCTTGACCAGAATCGAACCTGGGACCCTTCAGTCTGCAGGCTAATGCTCTATCCACTGAGCCAAACCGGTTAGGGCCTAAATAATATTTTAAATTAACATTCTTGTAAAATACATTACTATTTTCTTCTACTTTCTTTTCCTTTCTTCTTCCCTTCCTTCCTTTTCTTTTACATTTTTAAAAGCAATTTTGATGGAAATTAAAAAAAAAATACATTACATATTTTTCCTAATTTTTTCTTTTGAAGCAGCTTTTTATTTTTACTTTTATATTTTTTACAAGTTCATGCCACCCACTTATCCTGTATTATTTTCAGCCTCTTTGTGCTCTATATTACTTTTCATCTTTATTGTTGAAAATATTACATATATCCCCCTTTTCCCCCCCTATGTCCCCCTCCAACCTGTCCCCTCACCCTCAGCCTTCACCACCCTATTGTTTGTGTCCATGGGTTATGCATATATGCATACAAGGTCTTTGGTTGATTACCTCCCACCTGCCCAACCCCCACTCCTGTCTTCTCTCAGAGATTCCGCACTCTGGAGCAGCTTTTGTTGTTGTTGTGTTGTTGTTGTTGTTAATCCTCAAACCAGGATATTTTCCCACTGATTTTTAGGGAGAGTGGAAGAGACAGGGAAAGACAGAGAGAAACATCGATGTGAGAGAAACACATTGATTGGTTGCCTCATGCACCAGGGTTCGGGTCAGGGAGAACCCTGCAACCAAGATATGTGTCCATGACCAGAATCAAACCCCGGACTCTCTGGTCCACAGGCCAATGCTCTAGCCACTGAGCCCAAACAGCTAGGGCTGGCAGACTTTTTAAAAGACATTTATTTAGGAGTGGAACTGAATATCTGTGGATATTGAAAATTTGAATTCAGTACTTGTATAATGAAAAACAAGTATGAAAAAAGTGAAAGGAAACATGGATTTGAAATAGCACAGCCTATATATATATAGGTTATATATATATATATATATATATATATATATATATATATATATAACCTTAATATACAAATAGACCAAACGGTGGAACAACCAGACAACTGAACCAGTTGCTATGACATGTGCTGACCACCAGGGGGCATGTACAGACCATGGCAGGCGTTGCAGCAGATGGCAGAGTGTGGAACATGGTGGGCATGGGCTACAGCAGGATGGTGGCGCAGGTGAGTGGGGGTGCCAGACCAAGGCTGGGCATCAGTCATTGTCATTGGGGTGAGCCTCTGGTGGTTACTGAAAATTATTTGCTCCCATGCACCGAGGTCCTGCCCAGTGCTCGCACCTGCTGCTGGTGCTGGCCCTGCTTGCACCCACTCCCGGTGATGGAGCTGCCACTCACACCCGTTGCCAGTGCCTGGAGCTGGCCCAAATTTTTCAGTGCCATCAGCAGGTGCAAGCAGTGGCTGCTGGCCCTGATCGCCCCTCAGGGCTTCTCTACCTCCCCTGCTCCTGAGGGGGGATCAGAGCAGCAGCCGTTGCTCGTACCCCCTGACAGCACTGGACCTGCTTGCACCTGCTGCTGGCCCCAGCCCCAATCACTCTGTACTGGCAGCAGGTGTGAGCAGGGTCAGCACATGGGAGCCATGGCAGCAGGGCTGAAGGCAGACAGGGGATCCGGACCGCTGTGGGAGGGCTGGGCAGGGGCGAGGATGGGCCCAGACCCACCTCTGGCCTCCTGGCCCACAGTTCCTTTCAAGGTGCACTAATTCATATTCTAGAATATTTATTAGTATTCTATTTCTTAAAAAAATATTTTTATTGATTTTTCAGAGAGGAAGAGAGAGGGATAGAGAGTTGGAAACATTGATGAGAGAGAGTCATTAGTCATCGATCTGCTGCCTCTTGCACACCCCCTACTGGGTATGTGCCCTTGCCCGGAATCAAACCTGGGACCTTTCAGTCCGCAAGCTGACGCTCTATCCACTGAGCCAAACCGGTTTCGGCTAGTATTCCAATAAGTGGTGTTAATCTACCTTTGCTAACATGTTTCCACTCAGGGTGCTTTTCTCATACCTACCTGTAGGAGATGGAGCATTTTTTCCCCAATGTGGAAATGGAGACCTACAAATATTTTGTAATATGCTCTTTCTTTCATTCTTGCTCTAACTTTTGCTTGCTCTCTCTCTCTCTCCCTTATCATTTAAAGAGAAACTCCTTAGGAATTAGGAACTCATACTCTATGCTCTTCATATATTTCATGTGCTTGTTCCATTCTGTTTGCTGGCCAACCTTTTAACCCCAGATCCTACTCTAAAATAGTGAGCTGTTCAGTTTTAGACTTTCTTATGTAATAGATAAAATTTCTTTTGTTTTGAACTCTTCTCTTTCTCTGCTATTTCATCTAGCAGTTTAGCAGATTTTTATTTATTTTAAAAAATATATTTTATTGATTTTTTTTTTTTTTTTTTTTTTTTTTTTTTTTTTTTTACAGAGAGGAAGGGAGAGGGATAGAAAGTCAGAAACATGGATGAGAGAGAAACACCGATCAGCTGCCTCCTGCACATCCCCCACGGGGGATGTGCCTGCAACCAAGGTACATGCCCTTGACCGGAATCAAACCTGGGCCTGAGACTGCAGGCCGACGCTCTATCCACTGAGCCAAACCAGTTTTGGCCAGATTTTTAAAAAGACTCAAGATTCAAATAAAAACCTCACTTTGCAATTGTAATATGCTTTTTAAGTACCCTAATCTAAAGTTTGGCCTACATCTCTTTTTCCCCCCCTCTTAAAATGTTGAAGAACCCTAAATTCTCCTTATCAGAAAAAAATCTATTGTTTACTTTCTAGACAGAGGGTAGAGAATGTTGTCTTTTTCTTTCTTTTCTTAATTTATTTTTAATTATAGATGACAATATTTGTTTTTTTCTTGATGCCTTGGGATAATCACTTAAAAAGCCAGCTACTGTTCTCCGCTACAATGGAAATCTTTTCAGCGCCTTCCTACCATACAAATCTGAGCTGACCGAGGTCTTGTTTGTTCCGCCTCTATTCCTGTGATCCGTTGGTCACACCTCAAGGCCAGACCTGCCTGCCTCGGCCCTCTTCCTCCACAACCAGCAGTTGGCTGACACAAGCTGCTCACCAGACTGTGTAACAGTGGGAAATTGTAAGCCACACCACCATTCTTTTGACATTGTTTCCGTAAATGCTGGCTCTAATAAGTAGCTTGTAGATAAACAGCATGTTTGTGTAAGAATCCCAGAACTAACTTCAGAAGATGCAGACTCTGACATTCAGTCATCCCAGTTTCAGGAGATTTCTCACCTTCAAATGTAGAACCAGAATGATGCACATCAGACCACCACTTGACCAGTTTTGAGGTCCTTATCAGAATTGACTGTGCTGACCTGCACATAGAAAACTTTTTGCCCATCTCCCCCTTGATTTCCTTGTTCTGCTTTGCCTTTTCCTCCTTAAAAAACAAAACAAACAACTCTGCCGCCCTAGCTAGTTTGGCTCAGTGGATAGAGCATCAGCCTGTGGACGGGTCTGGGGTTTGATTCCCACCACGGGCACATGTCCAGGTTGTGTGTGGGCTTGGTCCCAGGAGGGGGTGTGGAGAGGCAGTAAATCAATGATTCCCTTTCATCATTGATATTTTTATCTCTCTCTTCCTCTCTGAAATCAATAAAGATACATTAAAAAAAAAGTCCAACTCTGCCTACACTGAGATGTTAAGATGGGCTTTGTGACAAAAGTTGCCAATCTTCTCAAATATCCAGCACTTGAACAAACTGCTTTCCTTTTCCACCAGCATCTATCAAGTTTGGTTTTTGTGGCAGCAGACAGCCACGCCTTAGTTTCAGTTAGACGTGGGGCGCACCATCCCTCCTGGGGTGAGAAGCTATGCTCCAGCCCTGAACTTGAGCCATAGTGTGGTGACTCGGCTTCTCAAAACCAACTGTGTTTGCTCTCTCAGGGGGTGTTTCTGCATACCTGGCTTCTGGCTAGGAGGTCAGTGTGTTAATAAGCACAGCAGCTAACAGCATGAATACGTTTGCCTTGATTTTTATTTTAAATTATTGATCCACTTTTGAGGATACCCAAACAACCACCACTAATGTTTATTGAGCATTTATGGTGCGTCATGCCTTATTTTAAGAATCTCACATAGAAAATCTCATTTAGCCATCCTATGAAGTAAGTGGGATGAGTACATGGAACCACCCAAAGAATGTTCTCTGTGTTTGTTTGTACCATCCTCCAACTAGAAACAACTCAAATGCCCATCAACAGTAGGATGGATAAGTAAAACATGGTTCATTCACACAGCAATCTTTCATAGCAATGAACATACGTGACAGAAACATCCACACAGTGACAGAGAGATACACTCCTGCTACACTCAGCAGCGTGAATGCATCTCACATAAGTGGTGTGGAGCCTGAGAAGCCAGAGCTGGCAGAGTGCACACTACAGGATTCCATCCGTATCAAGTGTGACAACAGTCAGAGCACAACCACGCAGTCCGATGTCCACTAAGACAGTGGTGACCCTGGGGTTGGAGTGACTGGGAGGGGCTGACCAAGCTCTGGTTCTTGATCTGGTAATAGGGTGTGTTCAATTTGGGAACATGCATTGCACTGTACACTTACAATATGCTTTTCTGAGTTTATATACCTCATAAGATTTTTTTAAATGATAAAAACATATCACATAAGAAACAAATGATTACAAAAAGCCTGACATAGCTGTTAGTGGGAGAAGGAACTAAAAAATTTGAATCATAAAATGGACTACTTCCCCACAGACACTGGACTGTCAAGGAGAAATGAATTCTGGGTCTACCTGGCCCATAGCAAGGAGGTTCAGGTAGGAGGCACCCCAAAATCATCTTTCTTGATGTCATTTCAACCCCCAAATAAAACTGTCCTTCTATAGTACATCCCATACAAAACTCTCTCCTTGCATTTATTTACTTAACAAATCCTTAAATAGCACGTACACGTGCATTAATATGAATATTATAATTCATTTAATCCTCATAACAACCTTTTGAGGGAGGTACCATTGGCATGCACACTCTACAGATGAGGAGACTGTGGCGTAGAAAGGTTAAAAAACTTGGTCAGCCTCCCAGAGAGCAAGTGGCTGAGTGGTCAGGTGGGTGCAATGAGGAAGGTCAGTGGCAGATGGAGCAGCGCCTACAGCATGTTGCAGGGGGAACGGCCTGTTGTGGGGTTCAGCTCCCACTGTTGAACTTGAATGACACCTAATTCTGAGTTAGCCACCCTTAGGGCTGCAGAAAGGATGGGTGTCTCAGTACCCAGTAGAGACCCCACTGTCAGACTGTCCACACAGCACATCCAGAGTGGACATCTTCCTCCCTAGCCTCAGATCTCCTCCCATGCTCCTGCCGGCTCTCCTGCTGGGTGGCAGCCCTCGAAACCCCCAGCCCTCAGTGGCCATTTCTCTTGTCCTCTAGTGCCACTCAGGGGTTTAACAGCCAAGTCCAATATTGGCACCATCACCTGCCAGCCAGGAGACCTAGGCACATAACTGCTCTGAACCCCAGTTCCTCCATGTGTAAGTGATGGGAAATGATCTTAGGATAGCTGAGTTTCAAGTGCTAATTTGTGACATGTAATAATAACTTTAACAGATTCTACCTCCTTGATCTCCCTCAGGTTTGGCTTCTGCCCATGTCCCAGCTGCTGGGTCCTCTCATCATGAGGGCTGTGCTGGTCTGTTCACCAGTCTTCTGCAGACTCTGCCGGTCCTTTAGGTAGTCTGTTCACTCTGGCCAGGGTGGTTTTCCTAACTCCAGATATGATCCTGTCATTCCTTTGCTTAAAACTCCTTTCTGTTAAAGCTTTATGCTTGTGTGACCCAGAATGGAGAGAAGAGCCATTTGAAGCTGGTATATCCCAGCTGTAGACATAGACTTCTAGGACAGAACTAAGAGCTCCTTACATGGCCCTGGAATGAAATCCTGTAAAAAATAAATATGTAACTAACTTTTAGGAGGAAGTAAAATTGTTACTTGCAGGTAACACGACTGTATATCTGAGAAACTCAAGAGAGTCAACTGAAAAATGAATAGAAATAAAAAATTCAGTAATGTGGTTAATTGCAAATCTAATATGCAAAAATATTTTTTCATGTGCAAAAAACCTATTAGAATAATATAATAGAAGAAAAATCCCATTTACAGTATGTAAAAAGAGAGAATACCTGGGTATAAACTCAATTAAAAATGAATTTATATAAACCAAAACTATAAAGCATTAGCAAAGATTTTTTAAACTTAATGAATACCCTATTTTCAAATAGGAAAAACTAATATTATACTTTTCCTTCTTAAATTTATCTAAGAACTTAATGCAAAGTCAATGAAAAGATCTACCTTTTAATTAGACTAGATGATTCTAAAGTTCAAGTGAAAAGTAAAATATGCAAGAAAAGCTAAGAAAATGCTACAAAGAAGGCTAATAGGGAGAGACTATTCTTTCCAAATAATAAAGAGCATCACAAAACTCTACTTAATTAAAGAAGTTTGAAATAGCATATGAATTTACAGCTAGATCAATGGGACAAGTTAGAGAGCCCCAAAATAGACCCAAATACATATGGAAAGGTGGCATTTCAAAGCAGTGAAAAAAAAAAGATGGATTATTCAATAAATGGCTTTGGGACAGCTGAGTGCCAGCTGGAGCCATACCTTACTCCTTACACCAAAGTCAATTCCAGATGGATGAAAGTACTTTTAAAAACAAAAAAGTACCAGAAGAAAACTTAAGCATTTTAAAAAAGAATCATCTTCAAGAAGAGACCTTTCTAAGTAAGACATAAAACCCAGGAACCATAAAGGAAAAAATTCAATAATTCACATTGTAAACATGTAGGGGAAGACCCACTCCTGATGAGAGGTAAATGTCTGTAATTTTTTCCAGGTCCACAATCAAAAATTAAAATGTATTCCTTGATCTAGCAGTTCTTCCTCTGCTAGAGATTTACTGTATTGATATATCTGAGGGCAAATCAGTGAAGAGAATGTTAGAGAACCATCTATACTAATAAAAGGGTAACATGTTAATTAGACTGAGAGACCTTCCAGACATCCTTCAGGACAAAGCCATGGTGCCGAGGCAGAGGCAGAGGCAGAGGCATTAGGGGTTATCAGGCCAAAAGGGGAGGGCAGTTGAGGAAGAATAGCCTGCAGAGGGGGAGGCAGTTGGGGGTGAGCAGGATGGCGGAGGGGGGGGCGGGCAGTTGAGGAAGAGCAGGCTGGCAGAGGGGGGCAGTTGGGGGTGAGCAGGATGGCAGAGGGGGGGGGCGGGCAGTTGAGGAAGAGCAGGCTGGCAGAGGGGAGCAGTTGGGAGCGAGCAGGCTGGCAGGCAGAGTTGTTAGGGGCGATCAGGAAAGCAAGCAGGTGAGTGGTTAGGAGCCAGGGTCCCGGATTACAAGAGGGATGTCTGACTGCCAGTTTAGGCCTGGGCAGTTGGACATCTCTGAGGGGTCCCAGATTGGAGAGGGTGCAGGCCGGGCTGAGGGACACCCTCCCACCCCATGCACTTATTTTGTGCACTGGTCCACTAGTTGTTTATAAAAGCATTGTGTTGGAAACAACTCAGTTGTCCTTTCAATAGGAGACTGGCCAAGTGTGTTCTAGAATAGTTTTGGACAAATTTTTTCTTAAAAGGCTTTGTGGGCCAAGAGGCACAGGAGAGATAATTACATGGGTACTACTTTATTTATTTTTAAAATATGTTTTTATAAATTTCAGAGAGGAAGGGAGAGATAGAAACATCAATGATGAGAGGGAATCATTGATTGGCTGCCTCCTGCACGCCCCCTGCTGGGGACCAAACCCACAATCCGGGCATGTGCCCTTTACTGGAATCGAACCTGGGACCCTTGAGTCCACAGGCTGACGCTCTATAAACTGAGCTAAACTGGCTAGTGCTATATGGGTACTACTTTAAAACTATTCTCAGCTCAGGTACAAAAACAGGCTAGAATATCCATACCATGAAATCCTCCCCAGGGTATGATGAGGTATGTCTAAACATTGATTGTGTGGAAAAGTCCAAATGTAGACATTTTTAAAGAGATAGAGCCCTAGCCTGTTTGGCTCAGTAGACAGAGCCTGGCCTGTGGACTGAAGGGTCCAGGTTCGATTACAGTCCAGGGCACATGCTCAGATTGTGGGCTCTATCCCCAGTAGGGGGCATGCAGGAGGCAGCAGATCAGTGATTATCTCTCATCATTGATGTTTCTATTTCTCCGTTTTCCTTCCTCTCTGAAATCAATAAAAATTTTTTTTTTAAAAAAAGAGATAGAACATTATACAAAACAAACACAAATATCAGTGGCATTTCTAATACACTAACAATGAACAATCTGAAAAGAAAATGAAAAGAATAATTCCATTTATAGTAGCTTCAGAAAGAATAAAACACTTAGGAATTAACCAAGGAGAGGAAACATTTGTGCACTGAAAAGTACAAAGCATCACTAAAAGAAATTAAAGACACAGATAAGTGGAAAGACATTTCATGTTTTTGATTAGAAGACAATATTGTTAAGATGTTAATATTACCCAGAGTGATATACAAAGTACAATCCCTTTCAAAATCCCAATGACATTTTTTGCAGAAATTGTCTAGCTGGTGTGGCTCAGTGGTTGAGCATCGACCTATGAACCAGATCAGGGTTCGATTCCTGACCTCTTGATTCATAGGTCTCTTCCTCTCTGAAATCAATAAATTGTATGTATATACATACATACACCGTGTTTCCACCAAAATAAGACATCCTCCGAAAATAAGACCACTTATAGTTTTCCTTCTGGATGAAATATAAGGCATCCCCCTGAAAATAAGGCCCCCAGGTTCTGTCTCAGAATGACAATTAATTTACCATAAACTGGTCGCTAGGGCCGCCCCGACTAGTGTCTAGCAACCAGTGACATTACGCGGAGTCCTGACGTCACTGCTGTGTGAATGGAGAGAAATCAGCGTGGAAACTGTGAAACCTAAACTGCAAGAAGTTGTGACTCGGGTGAAGAATTCATGGGAGAAAATCACTGACAATTGCATTGCAAATGCACTGTGAACAGGCTACCTTGACAAGAAGTACTCATTTAAAGTCAGTGCTATTGCTAGACATGAGAGATTTGGTCCACTGATTCTGAAAGAAATGGAGTCACAAGAAATGCAGGAATTGAATTGTTATGATGATGTTCCAGAAGATGATGGCATGATTGTCATTGAATAAATGAGTAAATTCTTAATACTGTAGGATTCACAGTTTGTCTGGTTTGTGCTGATAACTACCATACTACCGTACCGTATACAGGTAACAAATTTCCTTTATTTTCATTTAACAATAAATGTGTACCGTATTCTTCTTCATGGAAAAATAAGACATCCCCTGAAAATAAGACCTAGCGCATTTTTGAGAGAAAAAATTAATATAAGACACTGTCTTATTTTCGGGGAAATAGGGTATATATCTATATCTATCTATCTATCTATCTATCTATCTATCTATCTATCTATGAATAAGAGCAGAAAGCCCCAATGTATTCTCTATGGAAACAAACCCATGAAGTTAATGCAGAAAGAAAGCTATACAGTTGTACCCAGATGCTACCACCACTGGGAAGGAGACTGGTCCATCTGACTTTACCACATAATCTGGTGAATTGGTTTCCCCAGCTGTGAAAGGTGATGAAGAGATGAGATACCAAGCCCTGTGAGATGGTTGTGTTACATACTCTCCTAGGCTTGTTCCAGTCCTGACTCATGGCCTTCTCTCCCAGCCTGTGAGTTTGTTGTTCTCTTGGAAATTATGTTGAAAACCTGGGGTGGGAAGTTCTTGAGTGTGAGTCATTTAGATTGCAGTTTACTGTCTGCTTCTATCCTGCTGGCCAACTTGTTGAACTAGAAGTGTTCTAGCGGCAGTGCAGGCCTTACACTCCTGCCTCTGGAATCAGGACTAAGGCAGCACACTCGAGGTCTCCACTAGGAGAGGGAGAAGTGGGCCTGCACCCTTTTATTTTATATTTAAAAAATATATATTTTATTGATATTTTACAGAGAGAAAGGGAGAGAGATAGAGAGCTAGAAACGTCGATGAGAGAGAAACATCGACCAGCTGCCTCTTGCACACCCCCTACCGGGGATGTGCCTGCAACCAATGTACATGCCCTTGGCCGGAATCGAACCTGGGACCTTTTAGTCCGCAGGCCGACTCTCTACCACTGAGCCAAACCGGTTTCGGACGGGCCTGCACCCTTTTAGATAGTAGCTGCCCTTCTTTGCTTCACTGGTGGGGATTTTTTTTTCTTTTTTCATAACTGGTAGTTTCTAATAATGGGTCTCATTTAAAAATGTAACTATCAGAGATACCATCTCACACCTGTCAGAATGGTTATCATCAACAAATGACAAGTGCTGGTGAGGATGTGGAGAAAAAGGAACCTTCATGCACTGCTGGTGGGAATGCAGACTGGTGCAGCCACTGTAGAAAACAGTATGGAGTTTCCCCAAAAAGTTAAAAATAGAACTCCCATTTGACCCAGTGATCCCACTTCTAAGACTATATCCCAAGAAATCAGAAACACCAATCAGAAAGGATATATGCACCCCTATGCTCATAGCAGCACCATTTACAATAACAAAGATTTGGAAGCAGCCTAAGTGCCCATCGGCAGGTGAGTGGATTAAAAAACTGTGGCATATCTACACAACGGAATTCTAAGCCACTATAAAAAAGAAGGAACTTTTACCATTTGCCACAGCATGGATGGAACTGAAGAGCATTATGCTAAGCGAAATAAGATAGGTGGAGAAAGATAACTATCACATGATCTTACTCATATGTGGGATATAATGATCAACATAATTTGATGAATAAGAATAGACCCAGAAATAAATGGCAGGAGAGGGAGGGTGGGCAGAGCGCCTATTAGCATAACCAAAGGACACAGACACTGGAGCAGTGGGGGCTTGCCCGGGGTGGAAATGGCTGGGGATGGGGGTCAAACGGGGAAAAAGGAGACATATGTAAAACTTTAGACAACAAATTTTAAAAAATGTAACTATCAGCCAGCCAACTACCAGAAGCTGAGCTCCCTAGTTGACCTGCAGCTGACCACAGACCCCAGAGGGTGCCCAGATGAGACCAGAAGGACTGCTCAGCCTAAGTTATTCACTCACAGAATCATAAGCAAAAAACTGGTGGCAGTATTATGCCACAATTTTTGGCATAGTTTTATGCAGAATTACTGTGGCAATAGGTAACAGACCAGGATTATACAACAGAGGTGTGGAGGAAATTCAATGAGGCAGTCTATGCAAAGGTGTTTAATTCAGTGCCTGACATGAAACAATATTCCGTGAATGTCAACTATTATTCCTGGTGTAAGGCACTGTGTACCATGTGAAGAACAAAATTATGATCTCAGACAAATTACTTGTCATAGAAATTGATTCCACCTGAGCCTACAACTGGCTGCTTGTGGACCATATGTAGTCCCACCTACAGAAGACTGGGCTCTGCCTAAAATTTCTAGCAAAACCTTTTTAAAGTATATAATTAGCAGAGACCAGTGAACTAGCTGAGAAGGGATGTGTGAAGTGCGGCCAACAGGTGGTAATGTTGGACTCAGCTGCCATGTAAAGATGAGGCATCTGCTACAAGATAGCAGATAGGCCTCGACAGCCTGTTCGTGTTGAAGGAAAAACGTGGTGTGGCCAGCTTCCTTAGAGGATGTTTCGGTCCTGCTCTGAAAAATGCCGGACTCGCATGCTACTGGACGTGGGGTGTGAGCCGATGGTCCCTGGAGACCAGCCTTACTCCCTCTGCTGGAGAGCTCTGAACAAAATGGACTGGGGGAATCCGAGTTGCTACATGACTGTTGGAAATCTAATTTCAGAAGTGACTCATATTCAGCACCAATGCAATGGGCTATATGGATAAGAATGTTTTAAAAAATATATATATTTTATTGATTTTACACAGAGATGAATTGAGAGGAATAGAGAGTTAAAAACATTGATGAGAGAGATATATCGACCAGCTGCCTCTTGTACACTCCCCACTGGGGATGTGCCCACAACCAAGGTACGTGCCCCTTACTGGAATCGAAAACGGGACCTTTCAGTGCACAGACCGATGCTCTATCCACTGAGCCAAACCGGTTTCGGCAAGAATGATTTTTGATGCCTTGTTTGTAGTCGCCCCAAATGGGAAACTGCAGGATTATCCACCAATAGGGGGATGATTGAAGAAATTGTGACACTTATACACCTATGGAATGTTCTGCAGCTATTTAAAAGTAAGTTAAACCTTTTGACCTGGAAGGAACTTTACGATGATTAAGAGAGAAAAATCAATGCCTGGCCAGTGTTGCTCAATGGTTGGGCATGGACCCATGAATCAGGAAGTCATGTTTCCACTCTGGGCCAGAGCACATGCTGGGGTTGGAGGTTCCACCCCCAGGAGAGGGCATGCAGGAGGCAGCTGATGGATGATTCTCGCTCATCACTGTTTCTTTCTCTCTCTTGCTCTTTCAGAAATAATTTTTTTAAAAAAACCCTCACCCAAGGATATTTTTCCATTTATTTTTAGAAAGAGAAGAGAGAGGGAAAGACAGAGAAATATGGATGTGAGAGAAACACACTGATTGTTTGCCTCTTGCACGTGCTTGGGCTGGGGAGGAGTCTGCAACCGAGGTATATGCCCTTGACTGGAACAGAACCCTGGACCCTTTGGTCCACAGGTCACAGACACTCTATCCACTGCCACACTGGTTAAAGCTGAAATCTTTTTTTTTTTTTTAAATGACAACAGCCAATACAATAGCTGTCCAATAGGAATGAATCAAAATCATAACTATTTTTTGCTAAAAAGACCACTCCTTTCTCATTGACCAGCTGATCCTATATAATAAAAGCATAATATGCAAATTGACCGAACGGCAGAATGAGCAGTTGGTGGGGGGTGGGTCCGGTGAGCAGGCAGCGCCAGGCCAGCCAAGGCATGTGCCAGCGCACAAGAGGGAGGGAACAATGGGGGGGGGGGGCACGACCAGTGGTGGTGGAGGGGCGATGGGGCACCGTCCCAATCGGCCCATCTGGTTGCCTCCGGCAGAGGGAGGCCAGACTGTGCTTAGGTCTGCTCCCCAGAGAGCTGCCTAAACTGTCAGTAGGACATCCCCTGAGGACTCCTGGACTGTGAGAGGGTGCAGGCTGGGCAAAGGGACCTCTAGTATAAATATAAGTATTTATTTCTGGGCTCAGTTCTACTGTTTGGTAGCATCTGTCCTTATGCTATCACCATATTGCCTTGATCATTGTAGCTTTATAGTAGCAATTTTGAAGATGAGAAGTGTGATTTTCCAAATTTACTCCAGAATCTCTTCTTGAAACTTACAAACTGTCTACTCAAAAGAAAAGCAAGAATTGGAGATATAAGTGCAATGGGTTAAATTATAAAATAAAAACATATTTTTATAGTTAATGTAAAGGTTTTAGAGCCAGACTGTTAGGCTCTGCCAGTTACTAGCTGTGAGATTTAAAGTTACTGTAAATTTCTCTGTGCCTCAGTTTGTTTGTTTTTCCACTGGGAAAAATGAGAATTATAATAGAACCTTCCGGGGAAAGAAACCAAGATGGCGGCATAGGTAAACGCCTAACTGCAGCCTCACACAACAATTTGAAAAAAAAATACAACTAAAATATAAAGTGGACATGATCCAGAACTACAGGAAAGTTGACTGACTGGAAATTCTACAACTAGAAGGAAAGAGAAAACTAGAAAGAAAATCAGAGGAGCTGTAAAAGCCTAAGGTACAGAGACACGGTGCGCACGTGGGGAGAGGACGGAGCCGGAGAGGAGGGGGCAGCTGAGTGCCTGGCTGGCGTTCCCTAGCAGGAAGGAGATAAAAGTTCCGGACTGTGCTGAACCCAGCTCCTACTGCACTGAACCCCAGTTCTGGGTGAGACCCTGGGGACCCAGGCTCATACAGAGGGAATCTGGGCTGTAAGGCGGAAACTCAGGGGAGTGGTGAAAGGCAGAGCCCTGGAGTCGTAGAGGACGGACTGTTGACTGTGCTACTGGATTGCCCTAGTGGGAAGGACACAAAAGGTCCAGACTGTGCTGAGCCCCAGTTCTGACTGCACTGAACCCCAGTTCTGGACCAGACCCTGGGGACCCAGGCGCATACAGAGGGAATCTGAGTTCTAAGGCAGAAACTCAGGGAAGTGGCGAAAGGCAAAGCCCGAATCGTGCACATTGTGCGCAGAGGACGGACTGTTGGCTGTGCAGCTGGATTACCCTAGCAGGAAGGAGACAAAGGCTCCAGACTACTCAACTCCACTTCCAACCCCACCTCCAGCTGCACTGAACCCCAGTTCCGGGCTCATTGGGGGAGAGACTAGACTGTCTGGTAGTGGGCGAAACTCAAGGGCACCTTTCTCTCAGAGGTGCTTGCAGTGAGTAAGAAAGCAGTGAGTACCAAAGGACACTGAGGAACACAGACTCAGGAACCTCACAGGGCGGGGCTAACTGGAAACCAAGGCTGTAGGCTCCATCCTGAAACTCTGCCCCATCCAAGCTGAACACAGGGGCTTTTGCAGTTTTCCAAGTCTAGTCGAATAAAGCTGTCTCCTGGCATAGACACAGCTGAGCCTCACAACCAATTGGCCTGGAGGTCAGTTCTTCCCTGTGACACCAACAACAATCAAGACTTAACTACATTAAGGCTGTGCACACAATCCACAAGGGGGTGCACCAAGAGTGTCCACCTCAGGTAACTGGGAGGCTGACCCACTGAACCCTATAGGACACCTTAACACACAAAGCCACCCTACCAACTCAGGGAAGCTGCGAAAATGCTGAGACAAGGGAACAGATCACAAAAGAAAGAAAAAAGACTAGCTATAGAGTTCAAAACCACGGTTATAAGTTTTTAAAGAATTTCCTAGAAAAGACGGATGAAATAAACGAGACCCATGAGGATATGAAAATGGATCAACTAGAAATAATAAATGATCAACTAGAAAGAAAGAATACATTGTCTGAAATAAAAAATATTATACAGAGTCCTAAAAACAGAATTGAAGATCGTAAGAATCAAGTCAAAGATTTGGAACAGAAAGAACCAGAGGACACTCCTCTGCAGAAGCAAGAAGACAAGAGAATCCAGAAAGGTGAAGATAATGTAAGAAACCTCTGGGACAACTTCAAGCGAACCAACATCAGCATTATGGTGGTCCCAGAAGATGATAGAGAGCAAGATACCGAAAACATATTGAAAGAAATAGTGACAGAAAACTTTCCCCACCTGGTGAAAGAATTAGACTTACAAGTCCAGGAAGTGCACAGAACCCCAAACAAAAGGAATCTAAAGAGGACCACACCAAGACACATCATAATTAAAATTCCAAGAGCAAAAGACAAAGAGAATATTAAAAGCAGCAAGACAAAAGCAGGTTGTTACCTATAAAGGAGCACCCATACGACTGTCAGCTGATTTCTCAACAGAAACCATGCAGGCCAGAGGGGAATGGCAAGAAATATTCAAGGTGATGAATAGCAAGAACCTACAGCCAAAAATACTCTACCCAGCAAAGCTATCACTCAGAATCGAAGGCCAGATAAAGAGCTTCACAAATAAATTTAAGCTAAAGGAGTTCATCACCACCATACCAGAATTATATGAGTTGCTGAAAGAGGTTCTTTAGGAAGAGGAAGAAAATAAAGATAAAAATTATGAACAACAAATACGTAACTATCAACAAGTGAATCTAAAACCAAGGGAAGTAAAAAACATGATGAACAATATTAACTGGTGAATATAATAGAATCAGAGGTATGGAAGGGGAGTGGACTGACGATTCTCAGGGAAAAGGGGAGTGGGGGGTGCAGGAAGAGACTGAACATAAACTGTGCACCTTTGGATGAGGACAATGGGGGGTGGGGAAAGGGCAGAGGGTGGGGTGGGAACCTGGTGGAGGGGAGCAATAGAGGGAAAAAAAAACGAGGAACATTTGTAATAATATGAACAATAAAGATTTATTAAAAAAAAATAATAGCACCTCCCTCACTGAGCTGTTGTGAGTCCTAAATATATTTCTGAGTCATTCAAGGGTCTTAGCATGATGTATGCATGAGAAACAGCCAACCCTAGGCATTATTATTATTACTATTGATTGTACTTTGAGATATGTTATTCCCTTTAATATAGAGATTCCACTTCTGGGAATGTGTTCTAAAGAAAGTCATGGATAGTAATATGGATTTAGCTCCAAAAATGTTCAATATAGTACTTTTCACAATGGTAAAATTTAAGACAAGGTTTTTTTTTTTTTAAAAGAAATTATGTACACTTCTGTAATCAAATGCAATCCTATCATAAATGATTTAAAAATATATATATTTTATTGATTTTTTACAGAGAGGAAGAGAGAGGGATAGAGTTAGAAACATCAATGAGAGAATCACAGATCAGCTGCCTCTTGCACACCCCCTACTGGGGATGTGCCCGCAACCAAGGTACATGCCCTTGACCGGAATCGAACCTGGGATCTTTCTTTGCGCAAGCCGATGCTCTATCCACTGAGCCAAACCAGTTTCGGCTCATATATGATTTTTAAAAAATATTTGAGCCCAATTGGCATGACTCAGTGGTTGGGTATCAACCTATGAAACAGGAGGTCATGGTTCAATTCCTGGTTTGCAGGCTCAATGCCTGGGTTGCAGGCTCAATCCCCAATGGGGAGCATGCAGGAGGCAGCCAGTCAATGATTCTCTCTCATCATTTATGGTTCTACCTCTCTCTCCCTCTTCCTTGCTCTCTGAAGTAAATAAAAACATATATAAAAAATGTTTGATAACTTGGAATGCTATGATCACTTAAAAATATAAAAAATTATATATATAATAAAACAAGATACAATATGATCACAATTCATGTAAAAATTAGTACATGGAAAAAAGTTGGTATATGCAAGGACTTGTGTGCATGCAAGGCCTTGGAAGCTTTATACCGATATATCCACAGGGATTGGCTCTTCTGGGTTAGAGAAGCCTCTTTGGTAGCTAGTAACAGAAACCAACCTGAGATAAGGCAAAAAAGATCCTTTGACATGTGGACATGTCTACAAAAGGCAAATCTATAAACACAACACAGATTAGTGTTTACCTAGTGCTGGCGGGGAGTGGGGATTGACTGAAAGGAGCACCAGGATCTTTCTGATCCCATGTTTTAACACTGGATTGGACGATGGTTGCACAACTCTGTAATAATCTACTAAAAAAATCATTGCATTGCATATTTAAAATTAGTAAATTTTTTTAGTATATAAATTTTATCTCAATCAAACTTCAAAAGGGGAGAGAGGGGCCACTTACTATCAGAATGGGATGGGCGTAAGGAGGTGTCTTTACAGATTCTAAGGAGAAACCACAACCAGGCCTCAGGGAGAGAGGTCTCTTACCTCATATCTGTCTGCAACAGTCTCATTCTTTCTGTTCCATTCCTCTTTAAGACTAACCCAGAAACAAAATAAAATACAAAAGACCATGGTCTATCCCAGAGCTCCTGCATGATTAGACACTAGAAGCATACTTACTAAAATTTCCAACATGAATGAGGTGTCCACCAGCAATGGCCTACCCAGCGGCCCCAAAGGGGAACTATTCTAAACTGGACAGATGCCATCCAGGGATTAGAGATTTATTTATTTATTTAAATGTTTATTATTTCAGAGAGGAAGGGAGAGAAACATCAATGAGAATCATGCTCCCTACTGGTGATCAAGCCTGAAACTCGGGCATGTGCCCTTGACCAGAATCAAACTTGGGACCCTTCAGTCTGCAGGCCCGATGCTCTATCCACTGAGCAAACTGGCTAGGGCGGTGTTAGGGCTTTAGATGACTTTTCTGTAATGGCTTTTTGTGGTTGACTATACTTTGGTGACGCCCCTCATGAACCACATACCCTGGTGTTTGTCCCTTCTGAAGCCCTCCCATGTAGACTAGAAGCTTGGGCAGGTATCTGGCCCCCAGCCAATGGGTCAGTAGTAAGCATGTTATAAGAAAAGGCTTGATAAGCACTTGCAATTGGGGTTTGTTCTCCTGGAATGTTGGAAGAATGCTCTTTTCTGAAACCCAGCCACCACTCCAAGAGACCTACCTGGGAGAGAAGCAATATCCCTGGCCAGCACCTCCATCTGAGCTCCCAGGTGATGGCAGCTGCCCCAGTGACCCAGCTCCATGTGGAGAGAACTGCCGGAAAACCCACAGATTCCGAGATAATAAACTGGTATGGTGTTAAACCACTAGATTTTGTGGTGGTTTCTTATGTAGTGATAGGTAGCAAAGACATCGTTTATTCTTTTTGTTGTTACATAGTTCTGATAAATGTTGAGATACACAACCTATAAGGCGCTGAGTAACTGGTCCCACACTGAAGTACCTCCACTTTCCCACGACACTGCTGCTCTGTCCTGCAGTGGCAGTGGGAATGCCGTAATAGTTGCCGGCATCTTACTGAAGGCTGACAGATGTGAAAGACCTTCTTAGCACATCAGGCTCTACTTTAGCTCAGTGCTCAGTGTAGAACAGGCATTGTTGTCTGAGCTCTAAAAGCAGCTTCGCCAGGAAGCCTGGACAGCTTTCCTCTTCACATCTAGAAAGCCATTTGTAAGAGCATACAATGGAGTGAAGACAGATAGTCTCTTCAATAAATGGTATTGGGGAAATTGGACAGGTACATGCAAAAAAATTAAACTAGATCACAACTTATACCATACACAAGAATAAACTCAAAATGGGTAAAAGACTTAAGTGTAAGTTGTTAGAAAAAACCATAGGTAGTAAAATCTCAAATATCTCTCACAGAAACATGCTTGCTGATACATCTCCGAGAGCAAGGGAAATAAAGGAAAAAATAAACAAATAAGACTATATCAAAATAACAAGCAAAAGAAACCATCAACAAAATGAAAAGGGATCCCATTGTAAGGAGAACATATTTGGTAATGATATATCTGATAAGAGCTTAATTTCCAAAATATATAAAGAACTCATACCACTTAACAAAAGAAAGACAAACAAAAAATTGGAAAGAACCTAAATAGACACTTCTCCAAAGAGGACATACAGATTGCCAAGAGACACATAAAAAAATGCTGAAAACCACTAATCATCAAATTAAAATAACAGCCGAAACAGGTTTGGCTCAGTGGTAGAGCGTCGGTCTGCGGACTGAAAGGTCTCGGGTTCGATTCCAGTCAAGGGCATGTACATTGGCTGCGGGCACATCCCCAATAGGGGGTGTGCAATAGGCAGCTGGTCGATGTTTCTCTCTCATCGACATTTCTAGCTCTCTATTCTATCCCTTCCTCTCTGTAAAATATCAATCAAATATATTTTTTTAAAAATTAAAATGATAATGAGGTATCATCTCACACTTGCCAGAATGGATATTATCAACAAATCAACAAATTACAAGTGTTGGTGAGGATGTGGAGAAAAAGGAACCCTGGTACAATGCTGGTGGAAATGCAGACTGGTACAGCCCATATGGAAAACAATATAGAGTTTCCTCAAAAAATTAAAAAATGGAACTGCCATTTGATCCAGATATCCTATGAATCCTGAAACACCAATCAGAAAGAATATATGCACCCTTATGTTCATAGCAGCACTATTTATAATAGCTAAGTTCCAGAAACAGTCCAAGTGCCCATCAGATAAGTGGATAAAAAAAAGATGTGGTACACAATGGAATACTATGCAGCTGTGAAAAAAAGGCCCTCTTACCCTTGGAGATAGCATGAGGGACATGGAGAATATTACACTAAGTGAAATAAGCCAGTCAGAAAAAGACAAATATCACACTCATGGGTGGAATATAATGAGCAAAATAACTGTGTAATCCAGGAAATTCATATCAAATGTATCCCTGTGATCATGTCAACTTTCATAGGGGTCACTTATAATTTCCCCATTTTCATGATTCTCTCTTAGCCTGAGCATTCTGAGAACTCACTTTTATCATGTTAACCTTCCAAATAACATAAAAAATGTCTGGGATGTATTAACTATTAGTAAATACTTTGTGAATAAATAAAAAACAAAAAAAAGAGTCCATCTCCTCCAACACCCCACACACACCAAACAGCCCAGTCCTGCAGACCGTACAGGTTTGCCCCCAGCACACCTCATCCAGGCTGCCCAGTCGCTCCAACAAAAACCAACTTCACAGGCAGAGGGAGGCTGAGACCCCCCAACCCAGGCCAATCTCTGGTGGGAGATGCTAACAGAACAGGCTAAGTAATGTACAGACACGACATTTAGTTTATTTTGACTGTGACCAAAGGCAGAGAGAGACAACAGAACCTCGGTGACTTAAAGTCCTGCTGGGTTCAAGGACAACACATGAAGTCTGGGAAAAGGGTTGGCATCCCTTTACATATCCATTTCACAATCTCTCATCATCCCAGGACTCTGCATGAATCTTTAATAGTGATCACATTTGCTCATTTTTTAAATTAGGAGAGTCGGATTCTCTCTCACCAAGAGTATCAGTTTAGATACTTTTAATCTTACAAACTGTCGGGTGGAAGGAGGACAGCAGCATCTCAGTGTCAGTTAACTGTGGAATCCCAAAATGTGGGCTGAAGGCCTCTTCAGAAAGGACTGGACACAGTGATTTTCCTGTCGGGCTGGTCACTACTCATTCCACAGCCCACCCCTTTTCTCATCTTAGTTGAGAGTTTCGATGAATATCTAATCGCAGAGATTAGACTCACAGTGAAATGAGTAAGGTCTATGTGAAGACCTGTCTGTAGAAGCATACGTGTTTCTCTGTGAAGAGCTCTATTCAAGTCACATCAGCGTCGGAGCCTCAGAAAGAACGCATGTTTACACTCTGTGCTCTCCAAGGGGTAATACTTATCATAAAAATCTAAAACATATTCCTCAGTCTTGAATCCAAACTTCTGGTACAGCAGCATTGCTGGGTTGCTTGCTGAGACGTGAAGAGTTACATCCTTGCCCATGCAGGTCTGCCAAAAGAGTGGAAAAATACAAGATGAAAAGGAGAAAGCCCGAGGGAAAATGAGTAGGTGAAGAAACTCTTCTAAGAGGAGGTAGTTAGTTTTGGAAACCAGAGATGTCAGGGACTGAAGCTGAGACTTCGTAACACCTGGCAACAGCTGGAAACCGAATGACACTTTGCCACTGATCAAAACATTCCCTGAAGCATTCATCAACACTGAGGAAATCGATGGCATGCTGAGCATTCTTTTTTCTCTCAGAAGCAAAGGGCCAAGGTAGATATTTCATTATCAACTGTATTATTTATAATTCAATTACATTTAAATGTCAAACATACTTATATCAAACTCTATGAAAATTCTGAAGAAATAGTGAACAAGATTAGTTCTGCTTTTAACAACTAGGTATTAAATTATGTGATCAAATATGAAATATTAGGACTTTCGTTTAATTATAAAACCTGAAGAATCTATATAGACCTTCAAAATCCTAAATTCCACCTCCCACCCCTCAAAGTGACAGAATTCACTTCTCAGATCTGAGATTTCTATACTTATCATTGTGATTCTAGGGAAAAAGAGTTATAATCATTCTACCAATACAAGGCAAGTCCTTAGATTCTTTAATTAGGTACCTAGACTGAAGTAGCCCAAAAGTAATATGAATAAAGAACTTCTTTTAATGAAGATGGCACTGAAATACTGAAGCTGATAGGGTCCTTAAGACATCATAGTCCATGGTTTCCCCCAAGGCCTCAATTAAGAACTCTATTAAAGGCAGACGGCTCCCTTCATTCTCTGTTTAATTCACATCTGCATTTAGTACTCCGAGGACAAGAACGTGTGCTGAGGTAATGCTAGTATTCTTTCCACTGCAAATATGCACAGTCTGACCAAGGCCAACACTGAGTGCTTAGACTGAGGAAGACTGTGCTGGGTCTGGGCTATGGACTAAATACCCGCAAACAAAGATGAATACTCTTCCTCCCATCCAGGAAATGCTCTGTGGGGACTTCCTGGGCCAGGCCTGTGACAAGCACACACATAAACTGTCATCCCTGCCCTGCTCCCAAGTCCTTGCCAGTGAAGGGAAAGGCAGAAATCCTGCAGGCGTTCTGCTAGGACAGAAGGAGGAACACAGAGTAGACGTCAATCTGTGAGTGCAGTGGGGCAGAGAAAAAGGGGGTGTTTAGAAATAACTGAGAAGGTCTCAGTCTAAGACAATACAAGGTAGTACATATTAACCGCTGAGAGAGGTGAGAAGAAAGCAATTTCTACAAGATGATAATCAAGGTTCTGGCCAACACTTGGGAATTATTGAGCAAATTTTGTTAAAAAGTGGATAAACATCTTATCAACTCCATCCTCCATTTGAAAGGAATCCTAAAAACCAAGCTTATAGAAACAGAACAGACTGGTGGTTGCCAGAGATTGGGGGGGCGGGAGGGGGGAACGTAGAGGGTGGGCAAAATGAGTGAAGGGAATCAAAAGGTACCAACTCCTAGTTATAACATAGGTAAGTCATGAGATGTAATGTATACCATGGCAATTATAGCTAATAATACTACACTGCATATTTGATAGCTGCTAAGAGAGTAAATCCTAAAAGTTCTCATCACAAGAAAAACAAAATTTTATAAGTATGTATGTTGCTGGATGATAACTAGACTTAATGTAGTGATCATTTTGCAGCATATACAAAAATTAATCATTATGTTGTACACCTGAAATTAATATAACGTCATATGTCAATTATTCCTAAAAAAAAAATAAAAATAAAATAAAAAAAAATCCAAAACCAAAAAGGAATCTTGACCAGTAACACAAAATTGTCTATACCAGTTGGTTTCTAAATAAGTTACCAGAAAAATTCTGGGTGAAAACAAAAATCGTTGCATGCTTTTATGATGTTAGTATATAAATTATATGGTATACTTTCTTCAAAATGATCCAGATATATCAAAGGATGAATTATAATTCGATATTAGAATCAAGTTTTTGAAGGTTCATTACCAGGTTATAAAGTGATGGCAAAATGAAAAACAATCAAGAATTACAGACTGTGTACTACTGACTTGGCTAAAATATTTAAAATGCTTAAAACTAAAAATCATAGTTCCACTTCCATGTCAGAGTCGTGGCGCTGCTGATTCTAAGAGCAGCAGTATTTACTACACATGTTCCCTTCTTTAAAACCTAGGTCTAAATAGCAATCTTAGCCCTGGATGGTGCTGTCCAATGGTTAGAGCATCAGCATAGGTATCTAAAGGTCACAGGTTTGATTCCCAGTCAAGGGCATGTACCTGGATTGCAGGTTTGATCCCACTGCTTGCAGAAGGCAACCAATCAATATGTCTCTCTCACACTGATGTTCTCTCTCTCTTTGTCTATCCTCCTTCCTTCCTCCCTTCCACTCTCTCTAAAATTCAATGGGAAAAATATCCTCGCATGAGGATTAACAAAAAAATAAATAGCAATCTTATTTTAGAGAGGTAAAGATTTCTGTCTGTGTGTTTTAATAACCCCACAAATGATGGTGACTGGCTTTCTGTCACTTGGTCTCATATTCCATTGGGCTGTGCTGGGAGGGCCCCGCTCAGATTCACCTCCTCCAATTCTCTCCAAAGAGCCCAGAAACAAGTGGGTAGAAGATGAACACAGAACACATACCTGAATCAGATGATAAATCATGAAAGTGGCAATCCCTGCTCTTCTCCATTCAGGATGGACAAACAGAAATGAAATGTAAGCTTCGTTGTACTTCACGTCGGGAACCATGAAGCCAAAAGCAATGATAACTTTTTTATACAGGACGACAACACTGAAGTCTGGGTACTGCAGGCACTCAGAAAGGTCAATGCCTAAGGAAAAGAAACAATCATAAATTCAAACCATGTGCCTTTTGAAACTAATGAACACCAAACTGTTCAGTCTGTACTTGCAGCTACACCTGTGTGCTAAGAAAAAAACCCCAAAACAAAATGAGACAAAGATACTACCATAGATACCACACATTCAGATCATAAAATTAGAAATTAAAAGTGAATTTTAGAATCTACCAAGCTTATCATCATCGTTTCTCAGTACACATGTTAAAAGGAGGGGCAGGATGGGGGGGTAGCAGAGTGAACAGGGTCAGAACTGGACACACCGGTTTTGAGCTCAGGCTCCTTGGCCACGTGTATCAGTGGGCACGTCTCTAAATGTCTTGGCCTTAGTGTCTACAACGTTTAAGGGGAGAGTCCCTAGACCTCCCCACAGAGTTGGAGGGAAGATCCCTGGAGAGTGTCCCTATCATTGTATTCCTTACCTCAGACACACTCAATTATAAGCTCATTTGTACAAACACTCCATTTTACAATAAAAAGGTTAAATAAAAAATGAGTCCTCGTATAGCATATGGAAGTCACCTAATGTACAGGCAGGAAATAGTAAATGCCCCCAGAATGTTCCTTTCAGCCCCCCTGCACTCTCAAAAGAGCAAGCACAGCTCCGCCACCACTCGCACTACTACATGATTGGCAGACATAAAGATGACAGAGCTCTCATCCCGACGAATCTTATCCAACATCTGGATATTTCCCCCTTTATATTTCAAAGCATAGTGGTAAAGCAGATCCACAAAAAGTGTGTTTATATTTAGCAATGAAAATGCTCCTCTTTAATTGATGGCTCTGGTCATTAGAGACAGTCAGTATATTAATGCTGATAAAATGACAAATCAGCCGAAACCGGTTTGGCTCAGTGGTAGAGCGTCGGTCTGCGGACTGAAGGGTCCCGGGTTCGATTCTGGTCAGGGGCATGTACATTGGTTGTGGGCACATCCCAGGTGGAGGGTGTGCAAGAGGCAGCTGGTCGATGTTTCTCTCTCATTGACATTTCTAGCTCTCTATCTCTCTCCCTTCCTCTCTGTAAAATATCAATAAAATATATTTTTTAAAAAAAAGACAAATCATATTGGGTTAAAGTCTATGATTTGGGTATTTGGCTTTTTAAAAACACCTTTTGGCTCTACTAATACTTTCTAAGGAACAGCTAAGTAAGCAAAGCATACATAATTATTAAGCAAATTCAAAAGACTACCAGTCTGTGTTTAGCTGATAGATATTACCTGATATCTAAACATATGTAGAAGCAAGCAGGATGAATCTTTTAATTCTGGAAGCAGAGGCAAACAGGGAAGAGAAACAAACAAAAACACTGTTTATTAATTTAAATGCAGGCTTTCTCTTGATCTTAGGAAAGAAAGAGGTATTTACATTTTAATATTTCTATATTAGTACAGACAAACAATAAAATCTTAAGTGTTAGGGTTACATGACATACACCAATTTTAAAAATTATTAAAATTTACTCTATAGAAAACCCTCTGTCCAGTTTGAGAAGGGGGAACATACCAGGCCAGAAAAACTCCTGACACATAGAATTGATTGTTGGGATGTGATTTGGCCGGACATAGCAGTAATCGAGAGGTGCCTCGGGCTCCGGCATCCAGTGAGGATCATTTCTGTGCTGGTGGTAACGAATCTGTGACAGGAGCTGCAGTTTGGGTGGCTTTGTTTCATAATCGCGCCTCCAGTACCACAGAAAATAAACAAATTTAAGTAAAACAAAAACCACAACTCAATATTATTCCTAGCCATTTGATTCATGCAAACTCTGATCTGCTTGAAATTTTGAATTAATTTGCATTACTTTCTATGGCAACTAGCTTGACAACAGCTACAGGACTTTTTGGTACAAATTTAAAATTTACTCTTTCAACATTTGTCAGACCAAACCCGTCTGTACCTGCAGGAACTCTACTGGTGCTGGTGAGGGTTATGAACAGAGTGAGGAAACAAAGAGCATCCTAATTTAACCCTCTGAGTGCTCTGACCAAGACAGAGTCCAGGCAGGGGAGATCCAACCCTGCCAGGCAGCTGCGGACCTCCAGACGCCAGGGGAAGCAAAGCAGGATCCATACTGCCTGCCACGTGTCTGTGTGGGAGGCAGTGCTGGCAGGGAGCAGGTTGACTATGAGCTGCAGAACAAGTATGATGAACGGAGACCATGTACTCTGTCACCACATCCAAGACGGCACCGGGGCCTCTCTTGTCAGCTCAGCTTTGCGGCACAGCCTAACCAGGAGCAGGGAATGTCGGGCCCCTTGGCCATATATGCCCCCGAAATTATTTGATCTGGCCCTGCCAATACATTAGGGGTGAGCTAATTAAATGTTTGAGTAAATAAAGCAGGCTAATTTTTAAGTTGTTAATTTTGTATGGCCCACAAATGATGTTATAAATATCCAAAATGGCCTTTGGCAGAAAAAGGGTTCCTCACTCACCATAGATTCATCATTAGAAACTGTCCCAACATCCAGTCCAGACACAGGTCCAACTGAGCCATCATTCCTATTTTTTTACTTCAAAGACTACTAAATATATACATATTTAAAATTTTAAATGAAACAGTGAATATGATCATCATAATATCTAACAGAGTTAACTTATTCTTGCTTTTTATGTTTTCACCAAAGGACCATCCTTTCTGCAAACAAGTACAGTTGAAACAAGTCAAGGCTGAGGCTAGACATAGCACAGACTCAGCCCTGGATGCCTGCTGCTCACAGGTTCTGATATTTCTTAACTCCAGCAGAGATGGAGAGCAGAAACCACAAACGTTACTTCTCACGACACACTCAACATTGCGCTCTTCTTCATATACCTGATGTACGGTTTCAAGATCCGAGAAGTATAAGGGCTGATAATACTCTGGTCCACAGCCAAGTCCTCTGACCCCACTAAACGGTACAAAAACTTGGTGGTTTGGTGCCGAAATCCTTTCCTAGATGGCAAGGCAGTCTATAAGAAAGAAACACTGGTTATATATATATAAAAAAAAATTATTAAAAAGATTGGTTCAATTCCCACAGATAATCAGTACTATGACATTTTTATGTATCAGAAAGGTCTTTTTACATCACATATTTGAAAAGTTCATTTAAAAAAATTTTCATTATGCCCTAGGCGGTTTAGCTCAGTGGGTAGAACATTAGCCTATGGACCAAAGGGCCCCAGATTCTATTCTGATCAAGGGCATGTACCTCAGTTGTTGGCTCGATCCCTGGCCCCATGTGCGGGAGGCAACCAATATGTCTCTCTCACATCAATGTTTCTCTCTCTCTGTCTCTCCCCCTTCCTTTCCACTCTTAAAATCAATGGAAAAAATATCATCAGATGAGGATTAACAAAAAATCAAATCAAAGTAATTTTTAAAAATGTTAAGTAATTTAAAAATGTTTAAAGTCATTTAAGTGAGTGAAATGCAGGATTGAGCACAGGATTTATAGCTTCTATAGATTTCGTTTTATCTATCTTACATTTTCAGTCAATTCATCAAATATTAATCAGCACCAGTGACATGAAGGTACATGGGTCGGGTTTTATGAGTAGTTTGTTACCCAAACAGCCATGGGGGACAATTATTGCAGTACTTATATATGGATTTATTAAAATATGTCTCTATTCCATTGAGTAAATTTGACAAAAGTAAGACCGTTCAGATTATCATCCCTAAAACAAATCACCATAGCGGAGAGGCCCTACCAGAAGTTCAAGGAGAATGTGGTTTGTCTTTGCTCTTTAGGCCGGTGTCCTAACTGAACAGATAGGTTTGGTCCTGGGAGTGTGATCGGAGAGGTCTGTTATTCAGTGAGATCTGCTCCAGGGCCCTCAGTCATGTAGTAACAGAACATGTGCAATTAGGGTTTTATAGTGAAGAGTTCAAATGGAAGATTAAAAGGCACACTTATAAAGTGGTTTGCCAAGGAATGGATAAAGTTTAGAAACTTGAGTTGTTTTTGTAGAATCAGTTTGCTCTTAGCGACTAGAAAATAACTTTGTTGGAAGAGCAAAAATTCCCTCTTTTATAATTTTCTCATGATCTTACCAAATTGGACACCAAAACTTTCAAAAGCCAACTTTGAAATTCTTCCAGAACTTTAAAGTTTCAAAGTGAAATTGAAAGCTGTGTGTTACAGTTTCCAAATATGGCCCCAACAGTTCTTCCCCACCACTGGGTACCCGTGGCTCCTCATATCACAAGGCAGAGTCAATTTCTCCTCTCCATGAATCTGGCGGGCTGTGACTGACCAATCAGAAAGTGGCAGAAGTAACATTCTGGGACTTTTGAGCCCAGGCCTCAAGGGGACTGGCAGCTTCCACTTTTCCCCTCCCGGAGTCCAGCTGCCATGGTGTCCAGGCTGGACCACTGGACGACCAGAGGCCAGAGACAGGCTCTGGAGGAAGAGAAGCCGTCCTGTTCATTCCAGTCCTGACCCAGCTCTCAGCTAAACACAGCCACAGAAGAACCACCCAGTTGAGTCCAGTTGACCCAGAGAATCAGAAGAAATATTAAATAGGCATTGTTTTAAGGTACTAAGCTTTGGGATGATTTGTAATGCAGCAATAGAAAGCTGAAACACCAGCGATAGAATCTCTAGCCCATGAAATACTATCTACTCAATGTCTCAATGTGAGTTCTGTGGAACTCTGTAGATATTACACAGTGCCCCAACTTCTTTCCATTGCCACTGCTTTCCCAAATCTGAACCACCCTCAACTTCTGTCCAGATCACTACTAGTGCCTCCTATCAGTCTCCCTGCTGCCTGCCACTCTAATCCCATAGCATCCATTCTCCACACAGAGCCAGATTTCCCTTTTAAAAACTAAATTCACCTCCCTTGAAAAAAGCTCCTATCTGGCTTTCCACTGTAAGTTCATAATACAACTCACACCCCCTGCTGTGACCTGCAGGATCTAGCCCTGTTACCCTCTGTGGCCTCATCTCCCATCACCCCCTCCTCCATCATCACTATGTTCCAGCCTCAGACACCAAACTAACTCCTACCTTAGGTCCTGTGCCTGAGTCTTCTGCCCTGAACCTTCCTCAGCCCAGCTCCTCCTTGTGGATCAGAACTTGGTTCAAGTGTTACCTCTACAGAAAGACCATCCTTAATTACCCTGTCCGAAGTGGCTGCTGCCCTCTGTTCCCCATTCCACTGCAGACTCACTTGTGGGAAGTGATCCTGTTTGCTAAGGGAGTTAGTATTGTTACCTCCGTGCTCACCAGTGGCAACTCCATTAGGGTGGGGAACCTTATCTGTCTTAATTCACTGCAGTATTGCCCAATAGAATAGTGGTTGGCACATACTAGTATGAGGTACTCAACACTAGTTGAATAACAAAATGGTGAGTGGGTGGGGGGGAGTCCCAAAGTCACATAAGTTTGGAAAATGTTAAATGAGCTTCCCCAAACCTCTGGTTCTAAATAAAATGGGGAGAGGTGGAATGTTGGTTCCCTTCTCCAACCCAATGTGGGAGATGTCAAAAAGTGAAAGGGAAAACAGAACACAAGGCTGTGAGAATCCCTGCCCACTACTGGACCATCTTTTAACCCTAAGGAGTAGTAGCCGAGAACCGCATCTGTGCCCCGCTTGTCTTCACCAAGTGCTCTCAGACTCTATTCCCTGGATCAGCTGAGGATACTTGCCCCACAAGTAACTGCTGGCCTACCCACAAGCTGGAAGAAAGCATGTCAGCCCCAGCAGGAAGTGCAGAGGACCCCACTGCCATGGGCCAGCCTTCTGTCACATTCTCTGGCATACACTGAGCCGAGGTGAGCCTTGCTACCCAGAGCTCCCTAGTGACCGTGGCCACTGACTTCTCCAGGACGGGCTCATGGGAGGGACAGCCAGAACATAACTGTATGAGTTTTCTAGAGCTGTTGTATCCATAGGGTGACTCAAAACAACAGGAATTTATTCCCTCACAGTTCTGGAGGCTGGAAGTCAGAAGTCAGAGTGTCAGCAGAGCCATGCTCTCTGAACGCTCTGGGGGACAGTCTGTCCTGTGCCTTTCCCTTGGCTTCTGGTGTTGCCAGCAACCATTGGCATCCCTCTGCTGTGGACCCAGCACTCCGCCTCAGTCATCACATGGTATTCCCCCATGTGCCTGTCTCTGTGTCTCATCCCCACCCTACTCCAGCATGATCTCGTCCTAACTAATTATATGTACAAGGGGCCTATTTCTCAGTAAGTTACATTCACCTGTAGCAGGAGTTAGGACTTCAATATATCCTTTTGTGGGACAGTTTATCTACAACAACCCCCCACAGGCCACTTAGCTTTATCTTCTGGAAACCTTCATCTGAGAGGCAATTTCCTTCCACAGCTAAGTGTTTCCCACTTCATTTTTTTTTTTAAATAAAAGTATAGTGTTTAGGAATATAGTCATTAAAAAAGTAGGAGAATGAATAACAATAAGTCAGAGAATGACTCCCTTGGTGGGGAGCAGGCAGTATATAGACTTCTCGGGTGTTTGTAATGTTGTTTCTAAACCCAGGAGCTAGAAGCACAGTCATTTATTTTATTATTCTCTAAGGTATACTCATATGTTCTATGCATTCTCCTTGGGCATCCTCTATGGGTATGACACATTTCATAATTAAAATTATAAAGTATAGATATGATAAAGAAAAACTCATGAGAATAAAGAACAGATGATGGCAATAAAAGCATATGAGAAAGTGCCAAATGACTTAGACTCAAGAGGAAAAACCTAAGGCCGCAGGGAGGACAGGCCAGGAGCAGCAGGATTTGCAGCTCAGATCCTCAGGACAGGGCAGCAATCGGAAAGGCCAGGTCCTATTAAAGCTGAGAGTCCTTTTCTTCAGAGGTTAAAGCCCCCAATGCCCATATCCAAAAATGATCTTCCCTTCCATGGGCAGAAGACTAGACTCAGCAGAAGCTCCAAGGAGAGAGATTCTGGAAACAGGGGTCCTGGCACAGCCAAGGGTGGAAGTACTGTCCAAAAACAGGGACACTTAATGGAAATTTTCCAACTGAAAGGTCGGCTCCTGGCCTCCCTTACTTGGCTCCTAAGATGCAGGGAGGCAGGTTACTACTTCCCAGGAAAGATGAGGAAAAAAGAAAATTAAAGGGATCCATCTGGAGTAGGGGTCATGGGCAAACTACATCCTATATGCCAAATCCAGCCTGATTTGGTAAATAAAGTTTTACTGAAGCACAGCCATGCCCATTCATTATGTCCTTCCTGTGCTGCTTTCATTCTACAACAGCAATATTAAATAGTTGCAACTGAAACTGTGAGGCTTGCAAAGCAGAAACTATTTACTATGTGCCCCCTTACAGAAAAATTCTGCTAACCCTTGTCCTAACAGTGGTGCTCTGATAAGACAGACCAGAGAAAACAGAAGATAGGAAATTAAGAAGACTTTCCAGAACTCAGGGATTTCCAAATTGAAAGGGCCCACACACTAAATGCTGAGCACCATGAAACAAAAACCCCACACGTGGTACACACTGAATGATAGCAGAACAATGGCAACAAAGAGAAGAGCCCACTTTTGTTGCCCAAGATGAACAAAACAGAAAAATGTGCAAAGAATCTAAGGGGCAATTCACAGAGAAACGAGGGAACATGATTATAGGTGTAACCTCACCTGTAATCAAAGAAAACAAATTTTTCACTATATTTTTCACTATAAAAAACAATTTTTCACTATAGCTCTCAACTAACTAGTGGAGGGCTGGTTAAGAGCAGTGCTAGCACAGACACACGGAATCTGAGACCCCTCGTTCCTGCTGTGTGAAGGTGTGTTCTGGCAGCTCTGAGTGGAATTCATTGTTCCAGGAGCACACTTAGCCTTGGGTTCCACACTGATGCCCTGGCTGCTACGTCTCCACACTGTCTTTTAACCACACAAATGTTTACAGGTTTTCAGATCCTGCTCAGTACACTGTCTGATACACTTTTGTTCTTAATAATCAGTCAGAGCCATGACACAAACCATATATGGCTATCCTTAGAGACTAAATGATACAATGAAAATGTCTAGGGCTCTAACTGGTTTAACTCAGTGGATAGAGCACCGGCCTGAGGACTGAAGGGTCCTAGGTTCAATTCTGGTCAAGGGCATGTATCTTGGTTGCGGGCACATCTCCAGGAGGGGGTGTGCAGGAGGCAGCTGATCGATGTTTTTCTCTCATCTATGTTTCTAACTCTCTATCCTTCTCCCTTTCTCTCTGTAAAAAAATCAATAAAATATACTTAAAAAAAAAAAAAGTCTAGGTTTTGCCTTGATCGCCCAAAGAGAGAAATAACCCAGTTGTAGTAAGAGGTATTCATACTGAACAATTTCAAAAAGGCCAGCAATTTTTGTATTTTTCTCTCTCTCAAAATTACTCAGGACTTGAATAATCACTGCCTAATTGTGCCCAACTCCTGGTGCTGCCTACCCCACCTCCACTCCTGCCCCAAGCGTTTTAGCCTGTGTAACTCACCTGGTATCGGTCAAGGATTCTGAAGTCCTGACAGGTGGTTCTGTATGTGGCTTGGCCAGCTGGAAGCCTAGAAACTCCTTCTTTGGCTCCGTAAATCCCATCAACTAACAGAAGAGCAGCATTAACAACTTGATCCAAGTCAAAAAGTGGTAGTCCCCTGTCCCTTTTTGCTTGTCTGACAATCAGTTTGCGCTTCAGTCTCCGAGCTTCTGGTGTCATGGCAACGGCACTGGGACAAGCCTCCAGCCTCTTGAGGAGCAGCTTCTCCTCATAGATGCTAACAGGGGTGTACTTGGGCCCTTTGGGTTTCCTGTCCTTCTCCAGCTGTGGCTTCCTCTTTTCTCGAGCCCTTGTTTGCAAAGATGTGTTGGAATCTGTGTCTTCACTGTCAATGTCCATCCTGTCAGGTTTTTCCTCCTCACTGTCTACCTCCTGCTTTATATGTTCAGGTGCTCTGACCTTCTTCCTGCCCCCGGGCACTGCTCCCGAAGCGGCTGCCCCAGCAGGGGGCGGGACATACTCCATCCCTGGGTCTATGACTCCATCACCTTCCAACTCATCATCATCTGTGAACGTATAAAACAGGACAAAAGAAATACAGAGCACATCCACACAAGGTGAAAACATACACTTGTATATCATGGGCCATGCATAAAAAGACCCACGAAAGGCAAGACTTACCGTGAAACAAGGCTTGTGGTGGCATCACATCTGGAATCAGGTCTGCTTCTGAAAGCAAGCTTGGCGTGGCTGAGTGAGAGGCAGGGGTTCCAGGGGCAGAGAAATCCAGAGAGGGAGACGGGGACGGGCTAGTCAGCGGAGTGCGGTCAGAGGAGCTCAAGGATGAAAAGTCGATCACTTCTCCTTTTTCTAGAACCACGTCTGCCCTGCGGCCTCGGCTTATGAACTTGACAGGAGTTGAAGAAGTGCTCCTGTCGAGAAAGCCAGCAGCTTCCTTCTGGGCTCTTCTAATGTCTTTCGCTTCCTGAGTACGACATCTTTTCTCTTTTAGTTCCATGGCTGATTCCACAGGATTGCGACTAGCCCGTTTTCTGAGTCCCTCGACAGTAATGATGGGATCTAAAGTTGGTTTTGAGGCTGATGGGAAAGAATAAATATCTCAATTTTTAAATAACCATTCAATTTTAGTTTCTTTTGCTAATTTATTGTTGTAAACTTACTACCACATTCAAAATAGAGCAATGTTTGCCCTGGTAGGTGTGGCTCAGTTGGCTGAATGTTGTCCCATGCACTGAAAGGTCACTGGTTAAATTCTTGGTTAGGGTACATGCCCATGTTTTGGGTTCAGCCCTGGACCATATGGGAGAAAAATCAATCGATGTTTCTCTCTCACGTCGATATTTTTCTCTCTCCCACCCTCTCACTCTAAAATCAATAAAAACATATTAAAAAAACACACACACACAAAATAGAGAAATGTTCAATTGAATGCCTTAAATGAGGACTTAGATATCTCTTAACAAGAAAAAAATTATAAGGAAAATTTAAACAATTGAACTCTGTCTTTCACAGACTGGAATAGATAAGTATTAAAAGTTTGATGATGCTCAGCAAGTATATGGGGAAATTATCATTTTCATACCAGGACGTAAATTTTATTACAACTTTCTGGAAGGTAGACTGCCAATACTGATTAAAGTTTTGAATGAGCATGCACTTAATACAGTAACACACTTCCAGGAATTAATCACACAAAAATTTGCACATGCACACAAATGTGTACAGTTACATTGTTGTCTATTTTTTATATACATTTTTATTGATTTCAGAGAGGAAGGGAGAGGAAGAGAGAAACAGAAACATCAATGAGAATCACTGATCGGCTGCCTCCTGCACATCTATGGGGATTGAGCCCACAACCAGGATATATGCCCTTGACTGGAATCGAACCTGGGACACTCCAGTCCGCAGGCTGACACTATCCACTGAACCAAACTGGCTAGGACTATATTGTTTAAAATAACAACAATAAAAGGTTCTAGAAATAACCAAAATGTCCATCAATAGGGGTTTAATAAATTATCATACAACCATTCAATGGACTTCAATGAAATAAAAGAAAACGTGGCAGCATGGCCAGCATGGCTCAATGGTTGAGCAGCGACCTATGAACTAGGAGATCATGATTTGATTCCTGGTCAGGACACATGCCCAGGATATGGGCTCGATTCCCAGTGGGGACTGTGCAGGAGGAAGCTGGTCAATGAGTCTCTCTCATCACTGATATTTCTGTCTCTCCCCCACCCCCCCACCCCCGTCCCTTTCTCTCTGAAATTAAAAAAAAAAAAAAAAAAGAGGAAGAAAGCATGGCAGATCTGCATCTATTGCTATGGAAAGATATCCAAGGTTTACTGGTAAGCAGAGGGAAAAATGGAGAATAGATATTGTGAGTCCATTTACAGTTTTTCTTTTTAAAAAAATAAGAAAATGCTTAAATGTGCATACGATTTCTAAATGCATTCACAAGAGTAACAGTGGTTACTCTGGGAAGTGAAACTGCAGGAAGGGGTCGGGGCAGAGGAGCAGCCTCCACACCTTATATCCTTCAATCCTTCTTGACTTTCTTCCCAATTATATTTTTTAAAAATGTAAAAGCTCTTAAAACCTCTTTAGATTAAAAAAAAAATCAGACCAATGTGTGACAGTAAAGAATTACTATTAATTCTCTTAAAATTGTGAAAATGATATTATGGTTAGACTACAAAAAAGAAAGAGTTCACACCACTTAAGAGATACATACTGAAATATTTAAGAATGCTATGTTGGTGCCTAGGATTGCTCTTAAAGAATCCAAGGGTGGGATGGGTAGAGGGTTGGGGGAAAATACTCAGGGTCTAGATCAGGGATGTGGAACCTTTTTATGACAAGGGCCATTTGGATATTTATAACTACATTCACAGGCCATACGAAAAGTATCAATTTAACAATTAGCCTGCTGTATTTGGTCAAACATTTAATTAACTCAGCCCTAATGCCTTGGCAGGTCCAGACTAAAAGATTAATTGGGCCTTATATGACATGAGGGCTGGATGTTCCCCACCCCTGTTCTAGATAAAACGAGATTGCCAGCAGTTAGCTGTTGAAGTGAGGTGAAAGGTTTGTGGAGATTCATTATATTACTCTCTGCACATTTGCACATTTAAAATTTTTTTCCATAATAAAAAGTTTAAAAACAAAATCATATTAAAATGGAGAACCTTTCAGATATCAAAGGAACTTTATTAAAACTGCTAACTTAATTAGCAAATTATCCTATTTTTACTTAGTATTTGTTTATAGGATACAAAAAATGTGTCACAATAAAATTGCCAAGCAGAGTCCCTCCAGAGGCAGATGAGCTGTGCCGGGAAAAGTGGGACTGTCTCCTGAGCTCACCCTTGCTCAGCTTTGGGCTGGCCAGCACCTCCTACACTGCTCTCACAGCAGTACCTTTTACTTTCAAAGCAGAGGCAGACAGCTTCTCTCCTTCAGGTTTCATTGTCGGAGGCTTGTTGTGAACAAGTTTCCACCATCCTGGTTCTCCGAATTCCTGAGCACCTGAACGGAAGTACATAGGACTTCCCACGCTGAGGCAACCTGCTACTGTGCTCCACCAGGTCGAAGTTTTTTTCCTGGAGAGTCCAAGAATTTAAAAATGATTGTTTTTAAAAATTCTATCATTATATAGAAAATACATTCTATGTATACTCTGTGACTCCTAGCCTACAATATGCTCTGAACCTGAGAACTTTGAAGGAACATAAGTTAAGAGAGGCTCTGAGGTCTGTCTGGCTTCAAATCCTGGCTCTACTACTTTCTAGCTGCCTCAGTTTCCTCAACTTTAAAATTTAGGATCACAGAACTTACCTCACTAGGTTGTTGTAGGAATTAAATGAAATAATTCAAACAAAGCTCATAAAACAATTCTGATCACAATCATCATGATTATCAAGTTCTATAAGTTAATTTTAATTAAATGAGTTGCTATTATATGTGAATTAAATACAGTTCTCAAGAATGCATGCAGGAGAATCATTAGCCCTTTTTTTTTTTTACTGTTGTAGTTCTTTTTTACCCAGGTATCAGATGCATCTCTCAATCTGTTCCTATTTTCCTTTACACAACAGAATGGGAATAAAACTATATTGTATGTTCTACAAACAACTGAACTTTGGGGGAATAACTTTGGCAAAAAAAAAAAAGTAAGCATTTCAAAATAACTACACAAGAATGTATATAACAAACATTTTTAAATATGTTAAATGTCAACTATTCAGACTCCTCCTGTTGAAAATTCTTTCAAAGGCAACTATTTTTTTTCCACCTTGAAAATGTAAGTCAGTCACCAGAAATACTTTCATAAGAAGGCCAGACTAACAATTCCAAAATATTGCTAAGGGGCAAAAGAAAAAAGTATTCTTAGTAACTAAGATGTACTAGAACACACAGAAGAAAAAAACTTTAATGGCCATAAGCACGGTCTGTGATGCGACAAATAACACCTTAGCTTTCACTGGCAATGTTTTGGTCCCAGAGCACTCTAAATCCTTTGGTCTCCTCCACTCAACCTTTTCTAACTTTCCAAGCCCCCTCCTCTTGCCCAAAGAATATGATCAAGGGGGAAGCCATTCTACTTGCTTTCTCACACAATGAGTATGTTAGTCCAATTGGTGGTGTCCCACAGGTCCTGTAGGCTCTGATACTTCTTTTTTTTTTTTATCTTTTCTTTGCTTTTCCTCAGATCTTATAATTGCCATCGACCCATCTTCAAGTTCACTGGAATCTTTCTCTGCTCAAATATGCCTTTGAATCCCTCCAATGAATATTTCATTGCAGTATTATACCTTCCAGTTCCAGAATTTCTTTTTAGGTTTTCTATCTCTCTATTGATATTCCTATTTTGTTTATATAATATTTTCTCAACTTTCTCCCCATCTTCCTTTAGTTCTTTGAGCATCTTTAAGACAGCTGTTTTAAAGTCTTTCCTTCATAGATCCACCATTAGGTCTTCTTAAGGAAGTCCTGGTTGGTTTATTTTTTCCGCCCTTGAATGGGCAATACCTTTTACTGTTCCTTCGTATTCTTTCTAATTTTTTAATTGAAAATTTAATTTAATACTGTATTAACTCCAGACATTAGATTAACCTTCCCCAAAGTTTAGTTCATTCATTCATTTATTTACTGTTGTAGGCTTTATTTATTTATTTATTTATTTACTTACTTACTGTTGTAGACTTTCCCCCCGTGCCAAATATCAGCATGAGTTGTATAAAATTAAGGTCTTTTCGGGTCATTTCTGAGCTTGCACCTTCCCATGCATGTGTAGTGACTTTCTAATTTCCCCTTTATATACACAGTATATACGTAGTTGCTTTTGAACATATTAGGCTTCAATGTCTAGCTCCAAAAGGAAAATAAAGAGAAAAATAAAGGGGAGAGAGGAAGGCACCAGCCTATTTTTCTTTTTTAATTTAATAAATCTTTATTCTTCACATTATTACAATTGTTTCTTTTTCCCCCCCCACTATAGCTCTCCTCCACCAGGTCCCCACCCCAACCCTATGTCCTTACTTCCCCTCCCACCACTGTCCTCAGCCATAGGTGTACAATTTTTGTCCAGTCTCTTCCTGTACCCACCACACGGACAAACCTTTCCCCCTGAGAATTATCAATCCCCTCCCATTCTATGCCCCTGATCTATTATATTCACCAGTTTATTCTGTTCATTCAACAAATGAAATAAAATTCATTGTTGACAGATATGTATTTGTTGTTCATAATTTTTATCTTTACTTTTTTCTTTTTCCTCTTTTTATTTTTTATTTTATTTTTTTGAAAGGGAATGCTTTTATAAGGTTTGACATTTGTGTACACCTATGAAATTATCATCATAAACAAGATAACAAATATAACATATCCATTATCCCCAAATGTTCTGTGTCTCGTGTTTTTTTAAAAAATAAATTTTTATTGTTCATATTATTACAAATTTTCCTCTTCCCCCCCCTCCATTGCTCCCCTACACCAGGTTCCCATCTCACCCCCTGCCCTTTCCCCATCCCTCATTGTCCTCATCCATAGGTGCACAGTTTATGTTCAGTCTCTTCCCGCCCACCCCCCAGTCCCCTGTTCACTGAGAATCATCAGTCCATTCCCCTTCCATACCTCTGATTCTATTATATTCACCAGTTAATATTGTTCATCATGTTTCTTACTTCCCTTGGTTTTAGATTCATTTGTTGATAGTTACATATTTGTTGTTCATAATTTTTATCTTTATTTTCTTCCTCTTCCTAAAGAACTCCTTTCAGCAATTCATATAATTCTGGGTTGGTGGTGATGAACTCCTTTAGCTTTTTTTTAATTTGTGACGCTCATTATCTGGCCTTGATTCTGAGTGATAGCTTTGCTGGGTAGAGTATTTTTGGCTGTAGGTTCTTGTTAGTCATCACCTTGAACATTTCTTGCCATTCCCGTCTGGCTTGCATAGTTTCTGTTGAGAAATCAGCTGACAGTCGTATGGGTGCTCCTTTATAGGTAACTACCTGCTTTTGTCTTGCTGCTTTTAATATTCTCTCTTTGTCTTTTGCTATTGGCATTTTAATTATGATATGTGTTGTGTGGTCCACTTTGGATTCCTTTTGTTTGGGGTTCTGTGCGCTTCCTGGACTTGTAAGTCTATTTCTTTCACCAAGTGGGGGAAGTTTTCTGTCACTATTTCTTCCAATATGTTTTCAGTATCTTGCTCTCTATCATATTCTGGGACCCCCATAATGCTGATGTTGGTCTGCTTGAAGTTGTCCCAGAGGTTCCTTACATTATCTTCACCTTTCTGGATTCTCTTATCTTCTTGCTTCTGCAGAGGAGTGTCCTCTGGCTCTTTGTGTTCCAAATCTTTGACTTGATTCTTGCGATCTTCAATTCTATTTTTAGGACTCTGTATAATATATTTTATTTCAGACAATGTATTCTTTATTTCTAGTTGATAATTTATTATATCTAGTTGATCCCTTTTCATATCCTCATAGGTCTCCTTTATTTTATTGGCCTTCTCTAGCAAATTCTTGAAAAATCTTTTAACCGTGGTTTTGAACTCTATATCCCATTGCTTTTTGTCCTCCATTTCTTTTGTTTGTGATGTTTCCTTGTCTTGGCATTTTCGCTGCTTCCCTGAGTTGGTAGGGTGGCTTTGTGTGCTAAGGTGTCCTATATGGTTCAGTGGGTCAGCCTCCCAGTTATATGAGGTGGACACTCTTGGTGCATCCCTTAGTGGACTGTGTGCAGCCTTATTATAGTTAAGTCTTGATTGTTGTTGGTATCACTGGGAGGAACTGACCTCCAGGCCAATTGGCTGTGAGGATCAGCTGTGTCTATGCCAGGAGACAGCCTTATTCGACTAGACTTGGAAAACTGCAAAAGCCTCTGTGCTCAAATTGGATGGGGTGGAGTTTCAGGGTAGAGCCTACAGCCTTGGCTTCCCATTAGCCCCACCCTATGAGGTTCTTGAGTCTCAGTGTTCCTCAGTGTCCTTTGGTACTCGCTGCAAGCACCTCTGAGAGAAAGGTGCCCGCGAGTTTCGCCCACTACCAGACAGTCTAGTCTCTCCCCCAATGAGCCTGGAACTGGGGTTCAGTGCAGTTGGAACTGGGGTTAAGAGCAGTCCGGAGCTTATTTCTCATTCCTGCTTAGGGCAATCCAGTGGCTCAATCAACAGTCTGTCCTCTGCATGCAAAGTGCGCGACTCTGGGGCTCTGCCTCTCATTCTTCCCCTGAACTCCTGCCTTACAGCCCAGATTCCCTCTGTATGAGCCTGGGACCCAGGGTCTCACCCAGAACTAGGGCTCAGTGCAGTTGGAACTGGGGTTCAGCACAGTCTGGAGCTTTTATCTCCTTCCCTCTAGGGAATGCTAGCCAGGCACTCAGCGCCCCCTCTTCTGGCTCCATCCTCTCCCCACGCGTGCACCATGTCTCTGTACCTTAGGCTTTTACAGCTCCTCTGATTTTCCTTCTGATTTTCTCTTTCCTGCTAGTTGTAGAATTTCCAGTCAGTCAACTTTCCTGTAGTTCTGGATAATGTCCACTTTATATTTTAGTTGTATTTTTTTTTAATTGTTGTGTGAAGCTGCAGTTAAGCGTTTACCTATGCTGCAATCTTGGTTTGTCTCCCCTTTTTCCTCTTTTTAAAGAACACCACTGATTTGGTGGTGATGAACTTCCTTTAGCTTTTTCTTTATCTGTGAAGCTCTTTATCTGCCCTTCAATTCTGAATGATAGCTTTGCTGGGTAGAGTAATCTTGGTTGTAGGTTCTTGCTATTCATCACTTTAAATATTTCTTGCCGCTTCTATCTGGCCTGCATAGTTTCTGTTGAGAAATCAGCTGACAGTCATATGGGTGCTCCCTTGTAGGTAACTAATTGTTTTTCTCTTGCTGCTGGTAAGATTCTCTTATTCTTTTGCTCTTAGGATTTTAATTATGATGTGTCTTGGTGTGGTCCTCTTTGGATTCCTTTTGTTTGGGGTTCTGTGCGCTTCTTGGACTTGTAAGTCTATTTCTTTCATCAGGAGGGGGACGTTTTCTGTCATTATTTCTTTAAATAGGTTTGCAGTGTCTTGTTTTCTCTCTTCTTTGGGCAACCCCATAATTCTGATGTTGGTATGCTTGAAGTTGTCCCAGAGGCTCCTTACACTATCTTCAACTTTCTGTATTCTCTTTTCTTCTTGCTTCTCCAGAGTGTCCTTTGTTTTTTTATATTCCAAATCTTTGACTTGATTCTTGCCTTCCTCTAGTCTGCTGTTGGAGTCTTTGTATATTTTTTACTTCAATCAATGTATCTTTAATTTCTAGTTGGTCCTTTTTCATATCCTCCATGTCTCATTAAATTTATTGGCCTTTTCTAGGAAATTCTTGAAAAAAACCTTATAATCGTGGTTTTGAACTCTATGTCCAGTCATTTGTCTCCTCCATTCCTTTCATTTGTGATATGTTTCCTTGGCTACTCATTTTCGCTGCTTCCCTGAGTTGGTAGGGTAGCTTTGTGTGCTGGGTGTCTTAAATGGTCCAATGGGTCAGCCTCCCAGTTACTGAGGTGGACACTCTTGGTGCACCCCTTTGTGGACTATGTATATATTTGTATAGCCTTGTTGTAGTTAAGTCTTAAAATATATATATAAATATATATATATAATTGATTTTTTTACAGAGAGGAAGGGAGAGGGATAGAGAGCTAGAACCATCAATGAGAGGAACATCGACCAGCTGCCTTCTGCACACCCCCTACTGGGGTTGTGCCCACAACCAATGTACATGCCCTTGACCGGAATTGAACCTGGGACCTCTCAGTCTGCAGGCCGATGCTCTATCCACTGAGCCAAACCAACTTTGGCTGTAGTTAAGTCTTGATTGTTGTTGGTGTCACTAGGAGGAATTGGTCCTCCAGGCCAGTTGGCTGTGACGACCGGCTGTATCTATAATGGAAGAATTGCTGTGCTGGAGACACGTTTATGGGGCAGAACTTGTTTCAGTAGGGCCATGGTGCTAAGTCTGCCTCTTGAATGTGTCCCTTACGAGAGTAGTTGAAATCTGGTGTCGTCTCACACTGATCACTAGATACATTAGTTTCCATATCTCCAAAGGGATGTAGGTCAGCTACTGTCTGAGGCCACCCAGCAGGAGCTACAGGAAGAACTACAGTTTTCTTCTCTTTGCTTGGGATTTGGTGGTTTTGGAGCAGTCTGACTGGAGCTAGTTTATTTCCTGAAGCTGCCACAGGGCAGGCCATTTATATGCAAAGGAGGCTGTGTGGAGCCTGGGCGGGTTTGTAGAACATGCAGGGGTGGGAATTCAGGGTGGAGCGGGGTCTCAGGGTGTCACTAGGCTGGGGCGTGGCAAATAGCAATGGCTGCCGTCAGCCGTCTTTGCCTTTCCACGTTTCCAAGTCCCTGCGTCCCTGGGCTCCAGCACAGTAAACAATGATTGCTGCGCGCACCTCTGCAAAAAAGTCACCCTCACTTTTGGACCTGATGGCCAACAGACCAGCTTCTCCCATAGGCATCTGGGTCCCCAGCATGTCCCTGGAAACTGGATTTCAGAGTGATCGGGAGTTTGTTTCCCTTCAGGTTGACAAAAAGCGGCACCACCAGCCCGATTCGTGTGGCTCCGTACCTCAGCTTTTCAGTGTTTGTGCTCCTTTTCTTTCCATCTAGTTATAAGACTTCCATTCAGCCAGCTTTCCCGTGGTTCTGGGTGGTAGATGTTTTATCTTTTAGCTGTAGTTTTGAAATTGTTGTGTGAGGCGGCAGTTTAGTTGTTTACCTACGCCGCCATCTTGGTTTCCTGATTCACTCAGCACCAGCCTGTTAATCCCTAAAGTTGGTTCAGCCAGAGGGAAAGGGACTTGCCACAATAGGGAAGGTGCAACAACAATGGCTGCCCACCTTTGTCTGCAACCTTGTTATCAGCAGCAGCAATCAGTGATCAAAGCACAGATCAAAATATTTGGAGGAGTCTTCTTTTTGTATGCCCTGGCTCCCACAAACTGTTTGCAAGCTGCTCTGAGAGCGTGTACATTGTTGCCTGCTGCAGGCTGAAAGGTGTGGGATAGACAGAAATTACAGTGCTAAGAGTTGAAATTGATTAAAATGAACAGCAATTTACTGGAAGTTGCAAGTCTTCAACAGACTCCAAAATTTCAAAATAGTTACAGTACACAGATTCTACAATTCCAATTGTTGTCTAAGTAGGGATTTTTGGTGCTTCCTACTTTACCATCTCCCCAGAATCATCATATACTTGTTTTGAATTTTAAATACTATGAATGTGCTGTCTCATATTTTATCAAATATAAGATCTACTGATTTTAAGATACATAATTTTATGTACAAGAAAGGAAACTATCAAATTTTGACACATCATCACTACTTGTAAGATATATCCAGCTGTCAGAGAAATAAAAATTTGAAATATTATGCATCTTAAAATCAATAAAATATGGTAACAGAATAAAGCATTCCAACTATTCTTCAAAGGTATAATCAAAGTTATACCTTCTGAAAGAATTTGAGGCTAGGGTTGTAAAAGCAAATTAAATCATTATGTGTGATCATTAAATTAAATGATCACACACAATGGCAATTAAACTATAGTAATTAATAAAGCTTTTGTATACTTTTTGTTTCTACAATAGGTACATAAAGTTATTTAGGTTAGCCATAAATAAGTCTTTACACTCTTAAACTTTGGTAAAAATTAAAGGCATAAAAGCAAGTCCTGTAAATATCTGGAAGAAAATGTACTTAAATTTAGAAAATCATTACATAGTATACTATTTGCTTAGCTCTTTAAAAAAAAAAAAAAATTTATTTGAGAGAGAGAAAGACCAATGTGAGAGCGATACATCGATTGGTTGGTTGCCTCCTACATGTGCCCTGACCAGGGATCAAACCCACAACCTAAGTATGTGCCCGGGAATTGAACCTACAACCTTTTGGTGTACCAGACAATGCTTCAACCAGGTGAGGCACACAGCCAGGGCTATTTGCTTAGCTCTTATGGCAAATGAGAAATGGTTATTATTGTTAGGAATTTAAAATATGGTCTATGGATAGCAGAATTAAAATATTTAGTAATTATAAAAAATGTTGGACTGTAAGTGCTCTTTTGCAGCGTGGTCCTCTGGGGTGTATGTTCATTTACAGAGACTTCTGGGCACATGCTAATCAAATCAGGGAGCAGCATCAGATGACTTTGCAATCACTGATATTTAAAGCAGAGTTCCTAATAACAGTAACAACAACAACAAAAGACAAAACAACAACAAACAAATAGGAGCGAGAAGACAAAAACAAAACAAAATAAAATAAAGCAGAGTTCCCAAAGTAAAGGTTAGTATTGTGCAGGAAACTGAGTGGCAAGGAATCACAGAGTAATTTTTCCTTCTCTTTCACTCCTTCTGGTTAGATCAAGGAGAAAGTTTGCTGCTTGAAATTCCTACACACGTACCCACCCCTTTTGATCAAGAAAGGTCTCAGATTGCCTCAATAGGCCATGGGCTCCAGCTACAACTTGCTGGCATTGTTTTATTTTTAGTGCATTTATTTTTATAGTTTCAGTATATATTATAGTAAATAATATATATACTAGAGGACCGGTGCACAAGGCTGGGTGGAGGGGTGTCCCTCAGCCTAGCCTGCACACTGTCCAATCTGGGACCCCATAGGGATCGGGTCTAAACCAGACATCCTTCTCAGAATCAAGGGCTGCTGGCTCCCAACTGCTCGCCTGCCTGCCTTCCTGATTGCCCCTAACCCAGGGGTGGGCAAACTACGGCCCTTGGGCCAGATCCAGCCTGTTCGGCTGTTCTATCTGGCTCTAGCTAAAAGAGCGGAGGGTTCTCTTGCTCTCCCCTCCGCTCCTTCACCAGCAGCCCAAGATGAGAGTGCCAGCATAGTCAGGTTGCTTTTGTTCCGGCCCACTGGTCCAGTTTAAGAACCCATTGTGGCCCTCGAGTCAAAAAGTTTGCCCACCCCTGCCCTAACCGCTTCTGCCTGCCTGATCACCCTCTAACCATTCCCATACCAGGCTGATTGATGTCTAACTGCTCCCCTGCCAGCCTCTTTGCCCCCAACTTCCTTCCTCTGCCAACCTGGTCACCCCTAACTGCCCTCCCCTGTAGACCTGTCTTCCCTTGCAGGCCTGATGCCTCCCAATTGCCCTCCCCTGATGGCTATCTTGTGATGGCCATCTTGTGTCCACATGGGGGCAGAATCTTGACCACATGGGGGCAGCTACTGTGTGTTGGAGTGATGGTCAATCTGCATTATTACTCTTTTATTAGATAGGATAGAGGCCTGGAGCACAGGTGGAGGCTGGCTGGTTTGCCCTGAAGGGTGTCCCGGATCAGGGTGGGGTTTCCCTTGGGGGGTGGGGTGGCCTGAGCGAGGAGCCTGTGGTTGTTTGCAGTCCAGCCACACCCCCTGGCAACCCAAGCAGAGGCCCTGGGATCTGGAATTTATTTACCTTCTACAATTGAAAGTTTGTAGCCTGGAGCGGAGCCAAGCCCCTGCTTGCTCTGTGGCTGCTGCCATTCAGTTTGGATTTGTTTACCTTCTATAATTGAAACTTTTGTTGCCTAGAGTGGAGGCCTAGGCCAGCTTGGCTTCTTCCGTTGCCTGGGAAACCCAAACCTCCCTCCTGCTCTCTGTGGTAGTAGCCATCTTTGTTGAGTTTATTCACATACTTGGTGTGATTGGCTGGTGGGTGTGACTGGTGGGTATGGTTTGTGGGTGTAGCGGTGTGATGGTTAATTTGCATATTACTCTTTTTATTAGGTAGGATTTTTTGCTCACTAAGGTGGTGTGAAGTTTCTTTTTAAAGTGAATGTATTTTTTAAGTGACTTGTTTTATAATTCAAGTGATACATTATTATGGCCCAAACCACTAGTCTAATGGTTAAACTACACAGCAGCTGGCAAGTAATTAATGCCTTTCGGTAAACGTATTAAAAAAAAAACCCACACAGGCTCTAGAAATGAACAAATGACACAAACAACGTCTGTTAAAATAACAGCAATATCCTTAAAAACAGGCGATTTAAATCCAAGTTCTTCCAGAAGACAATCCATTAAACAGAGTAGCACTGAGATTATGAAAACATTCCAAGATCTAATTTTATCCATTTTTCTCTTTTTTGTCCCTTAAAAATGGGATGCATTAAGTCCCACAAATAGTACTAAATCATTGAACTAAGACAACAGATTTCCTTTCATTAAGAAAAAGAACCAGTTATACTGTCAATTCTTTTCTTAGTACCACTAAAATTACTCAAGAACAAAAATAACTTCTTTTGTAAAAATGTACTGAATCTATTCTATTTTTTCCTCACAGCAAGCCTTCAGAATGTCGTCCCTCTTTTTAAATGCCCTCCCTGATCTCCTAGCAGCATTAGCAGAGCTGTGACTTCTCAGCACCAGAGGAAATAGTGAGTTCAAAGTGAGGACATGTACAAACTCCCTGCTCTGACCTGCTGTGATCAGAGCTTTTACCTATCTTTTCTACAACGACCCTGTATATAAGATTTATGAATCTCACACAGGACTTCAGATGGCAATTAACATTCAGAATCTCAAACAGAACTGACCAATCCAGTTGTAAACTCATTAAACTCTAAATAGCAATAAGCAGAGCAATAAAAATCTTAGTAGATTCACATGAATCTTTAGTTAAAAAATATGGTCTCAAGCCCTGGCCAGTGTGGCTCAGTTGGTTGGAGCATTGTCCTGTGTACAAGAAGTTCAGGTTTAATTCCCAATCGGGGAACATAACTGGGCTGCAGGTTCAATCCCCATTTGGGGCTTATACTGAAGGCCACAGATTACCAATTAATGTATATTTCTCTCTCCACCCTCCCCCCCTTTCCTCCTCCTCTAAAAACAACAAGCAAACAAAAAACACACCATACGGTCTCAATATCTGTGCACTGACATCCCTAAGTCTGATGAACTAAAGCACCTACCAAGGAGGAGTGCACTTAGCAGCAAAAAAAAAAAAAGGCATTAAAATGAAAAGAGAAATGAATAAGCCGTATGTATAATAATGTATCTAGATCTTGCTAAGCACTGTCATACCAAAAAATTTAAAACTGTTTCTCCCTTTTAGTTAATAAAAATAAATACAAAATAATAAGACTCTATTAATGAATAGCAATATATATGGGTGCAGTCAATAACTGCCATTATTTTTCTTCTTCTGATAAGGCAATGATTTTAAAAGGATAGTAATAATGCTATCTCCTCCAATTAAATAGTTACTCATCCAATTACTAAACAGCCTCAAACTATTTTTTAACATTCTAGAAATCTCTTCAAAATCTCTTAATGCTCAGTATAAACCAATAGTTACTTCTCGAAATAGGATGAGTGACTACACTTTTAATAGTATATATGTCCACTTTGGTTTTTCATAAACAAGTTTTTTAACTTAAAAAAGGAACATTTTCTGGATTACAAAATTCTCTGTAATTGCCACTAGCAAATGCATACTCTAATTCTCTAAAGCAGTGATTTTCAACCAGTGTGCCACAAGCATTTTTATTTTTATTTTTAAAAATAATTCTTTGGCCGAAACCGATTTGGCTCAGTGGATAAAGTGTCTGCCTGAGGACTAAAGGGTCCCAGGTTTGATTCCGGTCAAGGGCATGTACCTTGGTTGTGGGCACGTCCCCAGTGGGGGATGTGCAGGAGGCAGCTGATCCATGTTTCTCCCTCATCGATGTTTCTAACTCTCCCTCTCTTCTTCTCTGGAAAAAAATCAATAAAATATAAATAATAATAATAATTCTTTATTGTTGAAAATATTTAATATGTGCCACAAGAATTTTTAAAACGTGCAATACCTAATTATTTAGTCAGGGGCACTGACCTCTTTTCCCTTAGATTGTCAAATAATTTAAAAAAGCTAATAGCCAACACAACAATAGCTGTCCAGTGTGAATAAATCAAAATTATACCTTTTCTCTTTTTTTTTTTGTCAGACTGGTAAAAATGTATTTTTTGGTGTGTTGCAATTTCAGTAATTAGTTTGTGTGTGCCATGAGATAAAAAAGGTTGAAAATTGCTGCTCTAGAGAGCTACACTAGGCTGGTTCAAATGTTATATTCATTCTTTGTATCTTTGTTCAAGTATAAAATTTTTTTTAAAAAATCACATTACCTATTCCCTAGTAAAAAAGTCCAATGTTTCTCAATAAAAGCACAGATATCCTCTTTCCACCTGAAATAACCTTGACGTCCACTTCCTTCCAGAGACAAGTTGTACATTGCCAACATGACAACCTGAAAAACAAACCAAACAAGGACTGGGACAGAAGCATGATTAAGGGTGTTAATCTTGATTTATATTCTAAATAGTAATGCTGGAGAACAGAGGGGGGGGGGGATAATAACTTGGAATATTCTCAGTATAGAATTTTACTTTCTTTTTTGCTCTCAGATGAGTCTCACCAAACCACTTAGTTTCGTGCAATCTTTCTTTATGTGTTACACATGCAGGGTTGTCGTGTGGTTGACTGATTATGATAAATAACCACTGTTCTGGGGGAATCCCCAGCTCAGTATCCCTCCATTCTATACAATGTAGAACTAACAAAAGTGTTGCCGAAACCGGTTTGGCTCAGTGGATAGAGGGTCGGTCTGCGGACTGAGGGGTCCCGGGTTCGATTCTGGTCAAGGGCGTGTACATTGGTTGCAGGCACGTCCCTGGTGGGGGGTGTGCAGGAGGCAGCTGGTCGATAATTCTCTCTCATCGACGTTTCTAGCTCTCTATCCTTCTCCCTTCCTCTCTGTAAAAAAAAAAAAAAAAATCAATAAAATACATATATATTTTTAAAAAATGCTAACTACTGGCCATCAGGAGGCCTCTGGGTATCTACTACAGGCAGCATATTCACCAACAGTGCTAACTTCATTGAATATTTTTAAAATCATTCCTGCATATTTTCCTAATCTCTTTAGAGAGCAGAAACAAATGACTCTCAGAATTTAAGAGCTGAAAATAATGTGACACACCATCTACTCAGTATTTAATCATTTTTAGCTGTGCAAACCTTTCTTCAAATGCAATCAGCAATCAACAAGGGGCAGAGAGCTGAAAGGGCCCGGCTGCTCTGGCCCTTCTCAAAGGCTCACTGCCCAGGGTTCAATCCGAAAACTCCTAATCTAGAACAACCTGGTTATTTTACAGATAACAAATTCATGGCCCCCAATGGGGAAATATTTCCTAGGACTGTAAATAACATATGCTCATTGTAAAAGACTTAACAATAGGAAAAAAAAAAAGAGAGAGAAAAGTATGTAAAGGTCACTTTAAATCCACCATCAAGAAATAATCAGCCTGGCCGGCGTGGCTTAGTGGTTAGCATCCAGGAGGTCACCATGAGAGCACATGCCTGGGGTGCAGGCTCGACCCCCAGTGTGGGGCATGCAGGGGGCAGTCAATCAATGATTCTCTCTCCTCACTGATGTTTCTATCTCTCTCTCCGTCTCTTTCCCTCTCTGAAACAATTAAAAATATATTAAAAGAAATAATCACTTTTAACATTTTTAGTGACTGTCCTTTCTGACATTTCTTTTTGTGTCTACATGTAATTTTGTAATTATGTAATTTCATGTAAATGAACAAAACTATACAAGCTATTCAAAACCATGTATTCAACCTAATAAAAATAATGATTAATTTTGGGCCAATCAAATTGAAAAGGGGACAGAGAATCTAAAGGGGAAAAAATCCTGCCTGGCGGGTGTGGCTCAGTGGTTGAGCATCAACCTATGAACCAGGTGGCTACAGTTAGACTCCCAGTCAGAGCACATATCCAGGTTGTGGGCTCAGTGCCCCATAAGGGCGTGTAGGAGGCAGCTGATCAATGATTATCTTTCATCATTAATGTTCCTATCTTTCTTTCCCTCTCCCTTCTTCTCTAAAATCAATAAAAATATATTTTTTTAGGATGGTGAAGACCTGGGAGGTGGGAAAGAACTAGGAGGAGGGGGAAAAAGAGGGAACAAATGGGAGACATCTGTAATACTATCAATAATAAATAAATATATATAAATATATTTTTTAAACTTTTAATCCTTAAATAATTATTTCAATAAGGAGTGTTCTGAAGCCGTAAGGAATCTAATAAAGTGCAATTCATGGCCCATCATGTGGGTTCACAGCATTAACTCCCAACGAGAAGACTTATGCCTGAAGGCAATTCTGCTGCTTCCACTGAATTTCAATATCCGCCAACCTTCGACTTGTAAAACTTTCAGTTGGCCTAACAAATAATTAACCCCATGAATAGATTTTTCAAATTCTTTCACTGATTTTTGCATCGAGTCTACATCAACCAAAAAGCAGTAACTGTTCATGAGGAGTTACTATTTAATGAATACGGAATTTCAGTTTGGGAAGATAAGAAAATTCTGAAAATGGATAGTGGTGATGGTTGCCAAACAATGTGAATATACTTCATACCACTGAATTGTACACTTAAAAATGCTTAACATCTTAACCTTTTACACTATGTATATATTACCTCAATTTTAAAAAGTTACTGTTCAAGAAATACTTTAAGGAAAGAATGAAGTGAACTTCTGCACACTCTCAGACTCCTAGAGTAACCCAGAAACAAGATTCACTGTTAATCTCAGTGGTAGATACACAAGTATCTATTAACTTACTTATTTCTGATATTATTTTTTAATTTAATTTAATTTTTAAAATATATTTTACTGATTTTTTTACAGAGAGAAAGGAAGAGGGAAAGAGAGTTAGAAATATCGATGAGAAAGTAACATCGATCAGCTGCCTCCTGCACACCTCCCACTGGGATGTGCCCTCAAACCAAGGTATGTGCCCTTGACCGGAATCGAACCTAAGACCCTTTAGTCCGCAGGCCAACGCTCTATCCACTGAGCCAAACAGGTCAGGGCTGATGCTTTTTTTATATATGAAACATTTCATGACTTTAAAAAGTTAAAATTCACATACTTACTTGAAAACAACTTTTATCTATGATCACAATATTTTCTGAGGAAACTACAAATTCAACATATAAAGGAGATAGTTTTCCTCCTGTCCTTTATATGTTGAATTTATAATCTAAAAGAATGAATCCCAGTTCAGTTTTCTGCTCTCCCACTCTCAGACCAAGCTAGCCCTGTGAACAGGTGCATCCCAGAGCCTGGCTCAGGGCTGGCACAGCCACAGCAGGCACTTCACAAGCACACTGAAAACCACCATGGACTCTTTCTTTACCTGCAAGGTAAGGATGACTGTCCAGGACAAGAAAGTAAACTACACTCGCCTTCCCAAGCACATGATAAAATGACTCCTGCATTTCAAACTGTTGTTCATAAGCCACCAAAGAGAAGGACAGGGGACAGAAAGAGGGCACAGGAGAAAGAGGCCGTTTAGTCAGGAGACCAGACCTCTTTACTGTTGGTATTTTGTAATACAAGCAAGCGTTTCTATTTACTACTTTGATAAATTAACAAAGTTTAAGATTTAAAAAAGCACACAGAAAATTAACATTTCAATATACTGTATTTGCCAGCGTATAAGACGATTTTTTGGCCCTGAAAATAACATATTTGCCGGCGTATAAGACGACTGGGCGTATAAGACGACCCCCTAACATTTCCACTCAAAATACAGTTTGTTATATACTCGCCGTATAAGACTACCCCCCACTTGGAGGCATATTTTTCAGGACCAAAAAATCGTCTTATACGCCAGCAAATACGGTATCTATAAACCAGTATTTGGTGGCATCAATGGAATCTATTCAAGACCAAATGAGTCTCTTTCAGCTCTTTAGTGAGACTAAGGTTTTTGTGTGTGTTTTTAAAAAATATATTTTGGTTTTTTACAGAGAGGAAGGGAGAGGAATAGAGAGTTAGAAAGATTGATGAGAGAGAAACCAAACACAAACCAAACAGCTGCCTCCTGCACACCCCCTCCTGGGGATGTGCCCGCAACCAAGGTACATGCCCTTGACTGGAATCGAATCTGGGACCTTACAGTCTGCAGGCCAACACTCTATCCACTGAGCCAAACTAGTTAGGGCGAGACTGAGTTTTTAAGATGCAACAGAAACACTGGTCAGTAGCTTGCCAAGGACCAGATGTGTCTGATCTAAGTTATGATTTCATCAGACCAATATCATCTACCACCTATGTGTCTTTGGAAGTAAAAAATAATTTTCAAGGGACGTTAGTTTAACTAAATATGCAAACTGAGCCAATATTCATATTCTGAGCAACACAATAAAAAACTACTTTTTCTTTTAAAAGGAACCTTCACAGAAAACTCACGTTCTTGAAAATAACAAAAATACATATATTTGCTCTTCCATATTACAGCTTTTGAAAAGCTACTTGCAGGCCAAATGCAAATCTGCCTACATATGCACACATCAGAATACCTATTAATAGTAACCTGACCTCGGCTAGAGGCAGGTCTCATGTATGCTTTGAAAAAAATATTGGAATTACAATATTCATGAGACTATATCCTCAATATAAACTTCCTTTCATTTTCTACTCATATATTTTCAGACAAGCCAAAGACTCACTCTCTCCATTCAGCCTTAACAGATTTCATGACGAGCTGTCTAATAAAGCTCTGATAACTAAGACACCTAAGGCTGCTAAAGCAACTACAATTTACAGGGAACACCTGAAGAGGCCTAGATGGTATAATCTTTCTCATTACCCCGTTCATTTCCTTCATAGCAAAAAGGTGCTATAGGTAACTAACTTATTTGTCTGCTTACAACATAAAATAAATGTCTAGAACAGCCCGGGGCAAACTACGGCCCCAGGGCTGGATCCGGCCCGTTCGGCTGTTCTATCCAGCCCGTGGAGCCGAAAGAGCGGAGGGTTCTCTTTCTCTTCCCTCCGCTCCTTCACCAGCAGCCCAAGATGAGAGTGCCAGCATGGTCAGGTTGCTTTTGTTCTGGCCCTCCGGTCCACTTTAAGAACCCACTGTGGCCCTTGAGTCAAAAAGTTTGCCCACCCCTGGTCTAGAATGTCACGCTTAGGGGCAGGGGTTATAGCTCTCTTGTAGTTTCCAGGCACTCAATATTTGTTGAATCAATAAACATAAAATTGAATATGCATAATTCATTCATTTTTAGAACTTAAAGACTATATGTACATTGTGCCTATTATAGATACACTAGTATTAATATAAAAACAAAAATTAATATAACTAAAGATCAATAAAAAGCTATCATTCAGACTATATAGTTGGATTATGGTGTTGGTATTGAAGATGGTTAAAAGTAAACATAGGGCCCTGGTTGGGTTGGATGGAGTGCTATCCTGGGCACCATGAAATTGTGGGTTCAATTCCTGGTCAGTGCACATACCTTGATTTTGTGGGTTCGATTGTCAGTTGGTATGCGGGAGGCAAAAGATTGATGTTTCTCTGTCTCCCTTCCTCTCTAAATTAATAGGGCGAGGGTTTTTTAAAAAGCAGACACACACAAAAAAAAAATTCAAATAGGTTTGCATTCAAATGCAGAAAAGTGGATTATGTTGGTTTCTGCAATCAACCACATTATGTCTTCCAAATTTATTTCCTATGTGGCCATCTTTACAATTTTTAAAACGGTTTCATTGTTCAAAAAAATGTGAACCTCATTTTCAATTAAAATCAAAGTTTGGTATTATAGAAAAAATGATATCGTGTGTGAAGTTTTCAAGTATCTCAAACCCAATTCAGTAAGTTAGCAGTGAGTCCCGTCCAAGAACTACTTTCTCCACACATTCAATATATAATTTTCATGGGAAATAAAAACCCTCCAAAACAGCTCAAAATCTCATATAAGTTTCTCTTTCTGTAGATATTCCAATAAATTCCTTGAGGGACCAACCTCCTGAATTCTATAAGAAGAGCCTTTACTCACTTGCTGCCATGTTAGCTTCAGCCTTTCATACTGCTCCTTGCCATCTTCTGAGCAATCGGAACAAGTAAACCTAAAAAAATTATCACCCTTAAGGTAACTGAGCTGTTCCCTTAGTTGACCTAGGAGAAAAACAAAAAAGTGTATCATAGATTTATCTAACAACAGGGGTAACTCAAAAGTTTAATTCTTTTAGCAACCAGATTTTAAGTCTCCTCTACTGTTTTTCCTTTATTTCAGCCAGTTCATGACAGGAGGAGGTGGGGAAAGGAATAGAGAATATTTTTTTCCAACATCAGTGTATGCCCATGAAGATCGTTGGTTCCCTAACTTTTACAAGAAAGATATTGGAAAAAGCAGTTATTATTGCTCACTGGATTTTCCAACTGTCAACATTTCAGACTCCTACAGGTCTCTCTCTTCACACATTCTTTCAAAAATACCCAAGCTCCCACCGAGTATCAGGCACTGGGCTAGGAACTGGGAATACTGTGCCCAAGACAAGCATAGTAACTGCTCTGTTTACAAATTCTGTAGGGGAAACACGAGGAAATAGGTAATCACAACAGCACAGTGGTTCTCCATCCTCACTGTACATCAGAATGGTTTTGTTTTAATGTCTTGGCTTATCCCACATGAAATAAATCAATCTTTGAAGTGGAGCCTGGGTCTACATTTTTAAAGTGACACATGCTCTGGAAAACATGAAAACCACTGCAGTAGTAAAGGCAATGTGACAGCACATAAAAGGGGTGCCCGACCCATATTGTGAAGATAGGAGAGCTAGAAAAAGTGGGTTCTACAGGATGACTACCATTGGCCAGGGGAAGAGAGGAGCTTGTGTGTATGCGGGGAGGGCATGGAGGCTAGAGATGAATATTCCAAAAAGAAAATCAAAATGTGCTGAGTCTCAGGGATAAGAAAGACTTGTTTGTAGATAATTAAAAGCTCATCCTAACAGCAAAGGTCTGTTTATGTGTGAGGATAACAGGATATTAGAAAGAGAGGCTAAAGAAGTTAGCAGGGGCATAATCATAAAGGGCAGGTTAAGATGTGTAAAGTCAGGACAAGGAGAAAGCCACTGGGATTTTCAGGCAGGATCCTGAATTAATAAACAAAAAGAGGCACCTCACAAACAAAAACTACCTATAATAAACTCCAGATTTGTTTTCTGTGAAAAGTTATGTGTTAGTAGTAACTATTAATCTGAATAGTTGAATATTCAACAAAAACATTTCCACATACCAGAAAATAACCTACTTTACAATTACCTAGTTACAAATTCCATTACACAAAGAATTCCTCTAGTGCGTACGTCTTTACTAATCTCTGCCTAATGGGAAAATCCTGTTGTGGTAAGACTCATGATGACTGGCAAAGCATATCTTCCTTGAGAACTAGGAAGCTAGCAGTTAAAAAGACTGAGTTGAAAACTAAAGCATCAGAGGAGCATGCGTGTGTATATATCTCTTGCCAGCAAATCACAGAGGTCAACAAGAGAAAACAAGAATGATCCCAGGAAGCCAAAACTGGTTTGGCTCAGTGGTAGACTGTCGGTCTGTGGACTGAAAGGTCCCAGGTTTGATTCCGGTCAAGGGCATGTACATTGGTTGGGGGCACATCCCCGGTAGGTGTGCAGGAGGCAGCTGGTCAATGTTTCTCTCTCATCAATGTTTCTAACTTTCTATTCCTCTCCTTTCCTCTCAACAAAAAATCAATAATAATAATAAAAAAAGAATGATTCTAGGAAAAAAAGAGCACAAAACACTTTAATCTGTTAATTCTGGCCTTACATCAGCCTACAGTAGCAGGAATTTTCCATGTGAGTTAAATACTAAGAGTAATTTTTATGAACTTGAACTTTTACTCTACACTGGGCCCCAAAGTAACATAGCCTTTTTAAAAAAAAAAATCTGGCTAATTTCTTAAGTAACACAGGATATCCAATTTTCTAGTCTTTATTGGGTTACCATCAAGAACGTTATTTTAACAATGTGATAAATATCAACAGTAATTTTTATTAGTATAAATGTGTCTGTTTTATATAAATTTGTAGTTAAATCAACTAAACTAAAAATAAATATAATTATCCTTTTATTTAGGTCTATTTACATTCATGGTTTTTTCCCCCACGGGTTAGGAAAACAAACACATAGAAACTGACAGATCAAAGGAATCGAGAAGCTCCTTACTGGCTGGTATCCATTTTTGGCATTTGTCACAGAAGTAAGACAGCTGCTCCTCCATCCAGGACACGTCTCCTTCATCACTGTTGAGAGAATCCCCACTCTGATCATGAGACAAGTCCACTGATGCCTGGTCCTCCGATTCAACAATCAGGAGCGTCTCCCCCTCCACTTCACCCTCCTCCAGTCCTTCTGAGGTAGAGGTTCTTGTGGCTTCATCATCATGGCGACTTATCAAACTACCTAGATGGATGTTACTATCCATTCCTTCTTTCTCAGAGGATCAGAAGTGCTTTCGTAACAATCCTAAGCTCTGACCAAGCTTAAAGAGGCTTTTATCAGGATTACACAAACTCCTCAGAAGAGTGTCTGCCTTATTCTTTAATCAGATATAATGAACTTTTAAAGTAATAATTTGGTATCATCCATTGTCCTTTCCCTTGATTGAGTTTAAAAGGACAGTGACCAAAAAAAGGTTGAAAATCTTACTAAGCGATTCTCCATCAACACACTCACATGCACACACACACATCAATATTTCACATTCATTTCAAGTCATTTTTTTTGAGATCCTTTGCCAATAACATCTTCTCTCTTTCGGCTTCAAGTTGTTCAGTCAAAATAATCTGTTCTCCCAAAAGACGGATGTTTTCTTTTTTCCGATTTTGCCTCTCAATGTCTCTGATCACTCCGTCACGAAGCCTCTAAAAATGTAAGAAACAGATTTCAGTAGCACCCTGAACAGGTGGTTCCCATCCTTGTTACATTCAAAACCAAATAACAGTGTTACCAAAATACACTTAAAATTTTCAGACTCCAAATACCCAACTACTATTTTAAGTTTCTCTATAAATGTAAAATGTAATAAAGAAACCATCAAATTAATCTGGGGGTATAACATTATCACTTAAATGACTATTGACCATATTTTAAGAAATTCCTAAACATTTATTATAGAAATTTAATAACAATTTATTTATTTTTTTAAATATATTTTATTGATTTTACACAGAGATGAATTGAGAGGGATAGAGAGTTAGAAACGTCGATTAGAGAGATACATCGACCAGCTGCCTCTTGCACACTCCCCACCAGGGATGTGCTCGCAACCAAGGTACGTGCCCTTGACCAGAATCCAACCCGGGCCCTTTCAGACTGCAGGCCGACGCTCTATCCACTGAGCCAAACTGATCTCGGCGAAATTTAATAACAATTTAACAAAAAACTATCACTATGTTGAATTTTAAAAGTTTAATTGATATGACACTTAAAATATTTAGTTAAGAATTACTGCCGTGCCGAGACCGGTTTGGCTCAGTGGATAGAGCGTTGGCTTGTGGACTGAAAGGTCCCAAGTTCGATTCTGGTCAAGGGCATGTACATTGGCTATGGGCACATCCCCAGTAGGGGATGTGCAAGAGGCAGCTGATTGATGATTCTCTCTCGTCGATGTTTCTGACTCTCTATCCCTCTCTCTTCCTCTCTGTAAAAAATCAATAATATATATATATTTTTTTTTTTAAAAAAGAATTACTACAGTAACTCTGTGAAATACTTTCCTGTTAGCAATTTTCCTAGTTGAATAAACATCAAAGAAAAAAAAAGGATTGCTAAAATATGAACAAGCTACAAGGTAGATACAAAAAAGTAAAAAACCCAGCTTCTAGTATACAAAGAGAAAAAGTAAAAATTATACAGAATTACTAATCAATTATATAACAGAGAGAGATGGGGGGAAAAGTAGAATGCCACTATCAAAGGAAAAATTAAAGGCCCATCAATGGTAGTTAATGTAGTAATTCTTATTTTTTTAAAAAATTATTATGATGTCTGCCCAAAACCGGTTTGGCTCAGTGGTAGAGCGTTGGTCTGCGAACTGAAAGGTCCCGGGTTTGATTCCGGTCAAGGGCATGTATATTGGTTCTGGGCACATCCTTCCGGGGATGTGCAAGAGGCAGCTGGTCGATGTTTCTCTCTCATCGATGTTTCTAGCTCTCTATCTCTCTCCCTTCCTCTCTGTAAAATATCAATAAAATATATATTTAAAAAAAATTATTATGATGTCTGAACTTGTTTTTTGTGTTTTTTTTAAATTATGATGTCTATTTAAGAGAGAGACCAAGATGACGGCATAGGTAAACACCTAATGGCAGCCTCGCACAACAATTTCAAAAAATACAACTAAAATACAAAATGGACATTATCCAGAACTACAGGAAAGTTGACTGACTAGTAATTCTCCAACTAGAAGGAAAGAAAAAAACAGAAAATCAGAGGAGCTGTAAAAGCCTAAGGTACAGAGACACGGTGCTCGCAGGGAGAGGACAGAGCCAGAGAGGAGGGGGCGGCTGAGTGCCTGGTTGGCATTCCCTAGCGGGAAGGAGATAAAAGCTCCGGACTGTGCTGAACCCCAGTTATAGGCCAGACCCTGGGGACCCAGGCTCATACGGAGGGAATCTGGAATGTAAGGTGGAAACTAAGGGGAGTGGCGAAAGGCAGAGCTCCGGAGGCATGCACGTGAATGCACTCAGAGGACGGACTGTTGACTGTGCCACTGGATTGCCCTAGCGGGAAGGAGACATAAGCTCCGGACTGCTCTTAACCCCATTTCCAACTGCACTGAACCCCAGTTCCAGGCTCATTGGGGTAGAGACTAGACCAGGGGAGGGCAAACTTTTTGACTCGAGGGCCACAATGGGTTCTTAAAGTGGACCGGAGGGCCGGAACAAAAGCAACCTGACCATGCTGGCACTCTCACCTTGGGCTGCTAGTGAAAGAGTGGAGGGGAGAGCAAGAGAACCCTCCTCTCTTTCAGCTCCGTGGACTGGATAGAACAGCCGAACGGGCCGGATCCAGCCCGCAGGCAGTAGTTTGCCCATGGCTGGACTAGACTGTCTGGTAGCAGGTGAAACTCTAGGACACCTTTCTCTCAGAAGTGCTTGCAGCGAGTACCAAAGGACACTGAGGAACACTGAGACTCATGAACCTCACAGGGCGGGGCTAATGGGAAGCCAAGGCTGTAGGCTCCACCCTGAAACTCCGCCCCATCCAAGCTGAGCACAGAGGCTTATGCAATTTTTCAAGTCTAGTAGAATAAAGCTGTCTCTGGGCATAGACACAGCTGATCCTCACAGCCAATTGGCCTGGAGGTCAGTTCCTCCCAGTGATACCAATAACAATCAAGACTTAACTACAATAAGGCTGTACACACAGTCCACAAAGGGGTATACCAAGAGTGTCCACCTCAGGTAACTGGGAGGCTGACCCACTGAACCTTATAGGACACCTTAGCACACAAAGCCACCCTACCAACTCAGGGAAGCAGCAAAAATGCCAAGATAAGGAAATAGATCACAAACAAAAGAAATGGAGGAGAACAAGCGACTGGATATAGAGTTCAAAACCATGGTTTTAAGTTTTTTCAAGAATTTCCTAGAAAAGGCCGATAAAATAAAGGAGACCTATGAGGATATGAAAAGGGATCAACTAGAAATAATAAATGATCAACTAGAAATAAAGAAAACATTGTCTGAAATAAAAAATATTATACAGAGTCCTAAAAACAGAATGGAAGATTGCAAGAATCAAGTCAAAGATTTGGAACACAAAGAGCCAGAGGACACTCCTCTGCAGAAGCAAGAAGACAAGAGAATCCAGAAAGTTGAAGATAGTGTAAGTAACCTCTGGGACAACTTCAAGCAAACCAACATCAGAATTATGGGCGTCCCAAATGACAGAGAGCAAGATACTGAAAACATATTGGAAGAAATTGTGACAGAAAACTTCCCCCACCTGGGGAAAGAAATAGACTCACAAGTCCAGGAAGCGCACAGAACTCCAAACAAAAGGAATCCAAAGAGGACCACACCAAGACACATCATAATTAAAATGCCAAGAGCAAAAGACAAAGAGAGAATATTAAAAGCAGGTAGTTACCTATAAAGGAGCACCCATATGACTGTCAGCTGATTTCTCAACAGAAACCATGCAGGCCAGAGGGGAATAGCAAGAACCTACAGCCAAAAATACTCAACCCAGCAAAGCTATCACTCAGAATCCAAGGCCAGATAAAGAGCTTCACAAATAAAACAAAGCTAAAGGAGTTCATCACCACCAAACCAGAATTATATGAATTGCTGAAGGGGGTTCTTTAGGAAGAGGAAGAAAATAAAGATAAAAATGATGAACAACAAATACATAACTATCAACAAGTGAAACTAAAAACCAAGGGAATGACAAAATCTGATGAACAATATTAACTGGTGAATATAATAGAATCAGAGGTATGGAAGGGGAGTGGACTGACGATTCTTGGGGAGTAGGGGGTGTGGGAAGAGACTGAACACAAACTGTGCACCTATGGACGAGGACAATGGGGAAAGGGCAGAGGGAGGGGTGGGAACCTGGTGAAGGGGAGCAATGGAGGGGGAAAAAATGAGGAACATTTGTAATAATATGAACAATAAAGATTTATTAAAAAGAAAAAAGATAAAATTAAATTAAATTATTATGATGTCTATATAAGACACTTTCACCAAGTATCTACTTGCTGAACCTCGAGGCCTAGAGCTACATTCCCTATTAGGGGGAGTAGAGGATCCTAAGACTAATAACTCAACTGAAAACCAACTTTCTTGATCACTGAACCCTTGGCAAGACCTCCAGACAGAAATGGAAGTGCTCATTTTACTCCTCCCTCCCCAATTCCTCCTGATCCTGTGCTCCTTCAACCACCCCACCCCCAAAGCTCACACCTTCCACACCTGAGATCCTACCCTTTTGCAGAGACTTTAGTATATGCTTAGGATCTTGCTCTGCATCCATCATTTGCTATCTTCCTCCAAGTTTCAATGTGTATGCTGACTGCTTCCCACATCTTTCCTGAGAGATCCACTTAACTACCTTACGAACCACCTCACTTACTAACCATAAGGCTTCTCCACTATTCCAAATCTAACACCTAGAACTCTGGCTCCTTATGTAAGTATTACTTGTTTTGCAGGGTTCCCATGATGGTTAAAGGTAATGTATGTAAAATGCTTAGTACAGCGGAAACCGGTTTGGCTCAGTGGATAGAGCGTCGGTCTGCGGACTGAAAGGTCCCAGGTTCGATTCCAGTCAAGGGCATGTACATTGGTTGCGGGCACATCCCCAGTGCGGGTGTGCAGGAGGTGGCTGGTTGATTTATCTCTCTGATCGATGTTTCTAGCTCTCTATCTCTCTCCCTTCCTCTCTGTGAAAAATCAATAAAATTTATTTTTAAATAATGCTTAGTACAGTGCCTGGTATGTAGTAGACAGTCAAGAAACAATAGTCATTATTTATTTCTTGCTTCCTTGAACCTTCTTCTTACATATCTACCATGTCAATCATTTGAACCTTCTTCTGACATATCTACCAACTCTTTCCTACTGCTAGAAAGAAAGTAAGCCACAATGAATGATTGGATGTAAGATAAACCCAGGTTATTCTGGTCAATCTTTTCTTCATCTCTAACTTCCAAATATCTAAATCTACCTGTTCTTCCACGCTAGCAGGCAGCCAGGGTTTCTTAGCCAGGGTTTCTTAACCATGGCTGCCTGCTAGAATCCTCAGGGTTGCTTTTTTTTTTTTTTTTAATATTTTTTAAATTGATTTCAGAGAGAAAGGGAGGGGAGCGAGAGAAACATCAATGATGAGAATCATTGTTTGGCTGCCTTTTGCAAGCCCATTACTGAGGATTGAGCCCAAAACCCCTGCTCGTGCCCTTGACCAGAATTGAACCCAGGACCCTTCAGTCCGTAGGCTAACGCTCTATCCTCTGAGCCAAACCGGCTAAGGCTGGGTCACTTTTAAAACATACTTAGTCACTTTTAAAGCATTCGTAAACTCAGCTGGTGTGGCTCGGTGCTTGAGTTTCAATCTATGAACCAGGAGATCTGAGTTTCAATCCAGATCAGGGCACTTGGTCGGGATTTCCTGCTCCATCCACACTGTGTGGGGCTTATAGGAGGCAGCTGATAAATGACATCACTGATGTTTCTCTCTCTCTCTCTTCCTGCCTCTCTGAAATAAATAAATAAAACCTATCTAAGCAGAATCCTCATGCCCAAGAGATTCTGACTTAATATGCCTGGAGTAGGGCCCAGCCTCAGCTGCTTTCCAGGAACATCGGGTGTATGTGGCTAGGTTTCAGAACCAAGCTCTAATAATCCAGCCCTATCTGACACTCTCTTGGAAATTCCCTGTTCACTGACCTCAGAGCTGTATCTGACACACACTAACTACTCCATCTCAATTTTTCTTCGGATCACCATCTTTTTCCTTCTTAGGAGGAAGACTTCTGCCTCTATTACAAAAGCTACCCCTTTATTTTATTTTTTTTTAAATATTTTTTATTGATATTTTACAGAGAGGAAGGGAGAAAGATAGAGAGCTAGAAACATCGATGAGAGAGAACATCGACCAGCCGCCTCTTGCACACCCCCCACCGGGGGTGTGCCCGCAGCCAAGGTATATATATGCCCTGACCGGAATCGAACCTGCGACCTTCCAGTCTGCAGACCGACGCTCTACCACTGAGCCAAACCGGTTTCGGCAAAGCTACCCCTTTAGAACCCCAAATCTCTAGTCTCTTCCATGCCCTTTCATCATTAATCATTCCACTCCCTCCTCTCCACACAATTCTTGTATCTTCACGGGCTTCCTCTCCTCTGATTTCCGTGGATTGTGATCACCGAGGACAAAGACCTCATCTGCTTCATATCTGAATACCCAGCACACAGCACAGTCCAATGCAAGCGATGACTTTACTACTGATTCAGGTCACTGCTTTCACCCCTGGCACACTAGGCTCTGCCAATACCCGCGCCAAGGTGTCCTCCAAGAGTTCACCTATGATCTATTTCCGGTTCTCACGCTCAACATTCAGCGCTGTTTTCAACCAGTTAGCCTGTCTCCGGAGCGGCTCTGCTTCCTTATCTGTGTTTCCCAAAAAGTTCCTGGCACACAGTGACCAGTCAGTAAGCGTTTACTAACTTGAATAAGAAAGAAAGTATGGGCAGAGAGACACAGAATGGACAGCCAGGCCAATGATCAGTAAGTCAGGATATTTCTAGGAATATAAGTTCAAAAGAAGAAGAAAAAAGGAAATCTGGAGGCTGGTACCGTTGACGTCCACAGAATCTAGTTTTCATGGAGATCAACCAAGAACTTGTGTGTGTGTGGATACACACAATAGTGAGGTGAAGGCGGGGGTGGGGTGGGGGTGGAGAGGAGGGATAGGCTAGAAGGGATCAACAGGGAAGAGAACGGACACGTGTATTGCTTTCAACAATAAAGAAAACAACAACACACAACCAAAAAAACAACATACAAGCCTCTCCCCAAATTACCTCGGCCAAAGGCGCGAAGGCAGACACGGGAATGCTTCTTTATCGCGGGATAAAGTCTTATTAGCATTTAGACACTGCAGGACCAACCTTGGGCCTGGGGGTGAGGAGAGGCCATAACCTGCTGAATGCACCCCAAGGAAACGCCTTCCCCGCCTCCCCTTTCTGGGGTCCCAATGACAGTCTGGAAGGTCGTATCTCTGCAGGCTGGCTGCCACTAGAAATCGGGGACCGCTCACCACCCCAAGGGCGTGCGTTCGCGGGAGCCAAACTTCGGCGCGGAGGGCCGGGCTCCCCCCGGCGCCCGAGGCGGGAGGGTGGCCTGGACCTCGAGGGCGCACGCGGCCGGGGGGGGGGGGGGGCCTGCAGCGCCCGGGCCAAGCCCGCGACAGGCGGGTGGGCGTGCGGGTACCGAGCCGCGCCGCCGCCGGGGGGAGAGGGCAGGACGGGAGGGAAGGAAAGACCGGGACCAGCGGGAAACCACGCGGAGTGAACGGAGACCCCCCCCAAGGCCGCCGCCGCCGCCGGGCCCGGAAGAGACCGTCACGTGACACCGACCTGCCGGTCCTGCCGCTGGTTCAGATGCACGCCAGCCACGGTGGCCGCCGTCAGCACCACCGAGAGGCCCAGCACCAGCTTCGACCTCCTCGACATCCCCGCGCCGGGCGCCCCCTCCCACCACGCGAGGGCCTGGGTGCCGCCGAGCATGCGCCGCCGCCAGCGCGAGCCAGACCCGACCCCTAGAGCGCAGATTCCCCAGCCACTGCGATGCCGGCGCCGCCAGGCACGAGCAATCGAGAGCCGAGCGGCTCCTTGGCAATGCGGCTGCGGGTGGGACCTGGGGAACGGAGGGATGCTCTCTCTGCCCTGCAGGCGGCGGGGTTAAAGCACTCCCAATTCAAATTCTAAATTAGAGCCCCAGCACCTAGTCGGGGTGAGCTGGAGGGTTCCAGGCCTGCACCTCCTCATTGTATCACCTCCTCCACCACCCGTGGAGATGCTGACCCAGCTGCTTTGCTCAATAGCAGCTGCACCAAACTCAGCCCTCATGGTCCCTTTGGCGGGGCAGGTGCCACCAGGAGATAGATGGAGGTTTGCTAGTCAAATGTAGACACAGTCACCTGCTTTCACCTTGACGCTGTGGGGCGGCTGGTCAGGGACTGGTTTTTCTTAAACTCGTAGTCTTCTGCCTAAGGAGCCTGTTGACTGGGCAGCGACACCTCCTTGCCCCCTGACATGAAAAGAGCTGGCTGCCTCTTTGGCCAGGTAATCCTTAAGAGACCACTTTAACACCCTTAGCCTCAGTTCCCCGCCATTTATAAAACAGGATTCCTGAGCCCACATCACTAAAAACATAAATGGTGGAATGAAGGAGTGCTTTGAGAATACCGTAGCTTAAGGTACTGTCCAAGATGCAGAAAGACGTTTGGCTTTCTAATGAAGTTTTGTCATTAAATTATTCTTTCTTACTAGAATTCACAGAGAACAAACTTTTCCTATGGAAATAACTTTGGATGATATTAACTTGGGCTCGACCTTAACCTCACCCAAGGGCTTCTTTGACATTCATTTCTGTAGTGCTTTGCTATTCCAACCTAAGTTATGCAAGTGTAAATGGCAGCATTGATACTGCTCTTAAGAAATGTAATACAATAAAACTAAATAATAAAAAAGGTAAAAATACCCTTTCAAATGTCATTTTGTTCACAACATATTTCTCAGCTGGTGTACCATTGAATTGGAAAACAGGAGTTTTGCCCTATTAGACCTTGAAGTTGGAAGCAATTTGATTCAGGGTGTATTTGCATATTTCTGCAAAGAAAAAAAAACACCTATTAGACTATTTTTAATTGTCTACAATTAGACTACTTTTATATTGTCTTCTCCAGATATAATTTCCCTTTAAATCAATAAGCCTTCAACATGTCCTTAGACTGTGGCCTAGAGAGTTATATGGTCTTTCATCTTGTCATCACTAATTTTTCAATGTCTTCTTAAAATATTTTGTTGCTATACTTTTCAAAGATCCTTTAAATGTTAACAGTGTCAAATTAAATGATGGATTATCTGTTTAAGTATTTATAAGCCTGAGCAGGATGTATTGTATGATTATTGTCACATAAATTACTATGTGAGAGAATGACTGCATGCCATCAAACACTAAAACCACCTTTTTAAATCATTAACATGATTTCCATCTAGTCTAAGTATATTTCTAAGTGTGTGTGGTGTGTTTGAACAAAAACAGTTTTCTGGGACAACTTGAAGAGTTTCTAGTAATGAATACAAGCCCAGACCTGCTAATTGACTTTTTTTTTCTCCAACAAACTTTGACTGAATGTTCCAGGAGCAGTGGATTCAAGGTTCCCCCATTGCCACGCCATCTCTCAAGCAGCTTAATTTCTGCAAGGAAGACAGACTGGCATATCAAATAATCACAATTTAAAAAGCAGTACCTTGGCCTGGCCTGCACCCTCTTGCAATCTGGAACTGCTCAGGGATGTCAGAGAGCCAGTTTTGGCCCAATCCTGCAGGCCAGACTGAGGGACCCCACTGGTGCACGAATTTGTACACCAGGCCTCTAGGAAGATTATAAATTCTGAGGATCTAATGTACACCATGGTGACTATTCTGTATAATAAAAGGCTAATGTGCAAATAGACTGAACAGTGGAACAACCAACCAACCAGTCACTATAATGTGTACTGATCACCAGGGGGCATGTGAAGAACATGGTGGGAGTCAGCAGCAGATGGCAGAGTGTGGAACATGGTGGGTATTGGCTGTGGCAGGATGGTGGAGCAGGTGAGTGGGGCGCCAGACAAAGGCAGGGCACTGGTTGCTGTCATCAGGGCGAGCCTCTGGTGGTTACTGAAAATTCTTTGCTTCCATGCACCATGGTCCTACCCAGCACCCGGCGCCGTCCCATCATCAATGGGTGAGAGTGGAGCCCGCATCATCAGCACGTTGCAGGGGAGCAGGGCTGAAGGCAGACAGGGGACTGGGACCATGGAGGGAGGGGCCCGGTGGGGACGTGGAGGATGGTCTGAGACCCACCCCTGTGCCCAACACAGCTACCAGGCCCACAGTTCCTTTCATGGTGCACAAATTTGTGCACTGGGCCCCTAGTAGTTAATAATACTGTGTGTATACCTGAAACTTACTAGGAGAATAGATCTTATGCATTCTCACCTCACACAGAAAAAGTATGTGAAGTGATGGATGTGTGTGAATAGCTTGATTATAGTAATCATTTCATAAAGTATAGGTATCTCAAATGATCACGTTGTACACCTTAAATATGTACAATTTTTCTTTATAAAGTATGCCCCAATAAAGCCGGAAAAAGGAGAAAATTGATATATTTTCAAAGCATTAAGAAGAAAAGTTTATTTATACATACACATACTCAGGGAAAAAAATGAAGTTCTCATACATGCTATAACAGATGAACCATGATATCTTGAACACATTATGCTAAATAAAAGAAGCTAGTTACAAAAGACTAGGTATTATATGATTCCATTTATATAAAATAGGCAATTCCATAGAGACAGAAAGTAGAACACTGGTTGCCAGGGGCTGACGGGAAGAGGGGAGGGCGGGAATGATTGGGGACTGTTAACGGGTTTCATTTTAGAGTGATGAAAATGTTCTAGAATTAGATCATGATTGTGGGTGCACAACTCTGTGAAGCTACTGAAAACCACTGAGTTGTATACTTTAAAAGGATAAATCTTATGGTACATTATTTTAATAAAGCTGTTAAAAGAATGAAAAATACACTCATCTAGGGGAAATGATGAACAACATAGACTGATGAACAAGAACAGACCCAGAGACAAGGAGGCATGGATCAGACTGTTGGACCTCAGAGGGAGTGCAGGGGAGGGTGGGGATAAAGGGAAGAAATCAACCAAAGGACTTGTGTGCATACATATGAGCCTAACCAGTGGTCAAGGACAACAGGGGAGTGGGGACATATGTGGGGAGGGGTGTGGGATGGGAATGGACAAATATGTGATACCTTAATCAATAAAGAAATTTTAAAAAATACAAAAAAAGAATGAAAAATAAAGGTATATATATATATATAGATATAAATATATATATATATATATACTAATTTCATCTCCACAATAACCCTATAAGATGCTATTAGTATCCCCATCTTCCAGGTGAGGAAACTGAGGCACAGAGAAGTGGGTAAGGTACCCAGTGTCCAAAAGTTATAGAGCAACCTGATTGGTTTTTAGTTTTGTTTTCAAAAGACATAACAGGTTAAATGTGCCTGGTTTAAACATTTTCAACAAGAGAACATATATCTTTAGTCAATAGATAAAAGAATAATGTGTAAATTTAGAATCTCCCAATTCCACATTTTAGCTACTTAAAAATGGGAGGGGAGAGACAGGCAAGAGAGGGAAGGCGATGTGAAGAGATGCGTGGATAGGAGAGAGAGATCAACAGAAGAGAACAGAAAAATGGGCTGGAACTCTAAGTAGGTTCCGAGGCAACAGGATTTGCCTCAGGGGGATATCTGAGGGGCCTGCCCATTCACATGGCCTTTTGCATCTCTGTCTTGGGGTCTTGCATTCCTTCCTTTGATAGGAGAGCCCTGCCTCCCTCCCTTGGGATACTCTTCTCAGAAGTTGGCATCTCTGAACCAAGCTCTGCTGGAACAAAGCGGTGGAAAGCAGGACTCCGGGCTTCACTCATCCCTTAGGTTTTGAGGCCTCAGTCTCCTCCTCTGTACTATCGGGGCAATGATATGTCCGATTCCTCCTTGGCTTACTGGTTGAGGTGATTAATTAATACCCTGCCTACATTCCGATCAGCGTATGGTGATAGTGCGTGCCACAGCATCCCAGCCAGAGAGTATCCTGTGGCTCCCAGGAGGCCTTAAGACTCATTACCTGGAGAGGGTCCTGTCACTACCTCTGGGGGCAGTGGCCCTGAATTCTTGTCTTCACAAATGTAGGAAATGTCTGTTTGCTTGCAGCTGAGTGGGCCTTTGGGTGACATCCCAGCATGAGCATTCTCACCTCTCAGCGTTCTTGGCCACATTTGTGGACTGGAGTTTCTTCGTCATTTTCAAAGATTTGGTGTGACTGAGTTCTTTCAGATTCAAAACCCAGTCACATTGTCAGGAGGGGGGGGAAAAAGTCAACATTAGCATTGTTAGCGGAAGAAAAGAGGTATTAGATCCTTTCAATCTAATTTCTGACTGCTGTACATTTATAAATCATTGTTAAAATAAAACAATGGCATTAGCTGACAATAGCACATGTTGGCAAAGGCATGGAACAGCTCAGTGTTCTGTATCTGGAGCTGAACTGGTTCAAACCCGCTGACTCAGTAACTTCACGCCTAGATACAAGCGCAACAGAACTGCACAAATGGGAGCACCAAAAGACATGTGCAAGTGTGTCTGTGCAAATTCCACTTACATAAGCCCCGGTCATCTTGTTGAGAGAGTACTTGCTGGATAGGGCAAATGGGATGCTGGTATCATTCTGCTGCTTGATCTTCTTGCTGGTACTAATTGTGTGTGAAAATTAATCAAGTGGCACACACATTTTGTGCTCATATCTATATGCATGACGGACTTCTTAGAAAAATCTTACGTAGAATTATGAACTGAAAAAATGGGTTTATATTTTATAATTATTTTTCGCACCAAGAAAGGTTTTTTCCTCCATGATGACTATCAAAAATTGAAGAGGTTATCATTTAAAACATTTTGATCAGGAATTATGTGTAGACATTTTATTTTATTTTCATGTTTTTGTTAATCCTCACACGGGAATATTTTCCCATTTATTTTTATTTCATTTCATTTTAAAATAATTATTTATTGTTGAGAATATTATATATGCCCCCTTTTTTCCCCCATCGTTCCACTGATTTTTATTTATTTATTTATTTTAAATATGTTTTATTGATATTTTACAGAAAGGAAGAGAGAGAGATAGAGAGCTAGAAATGTCAATGAGAGAAACATAGACCAGCTGCCTCTTGCACACCCCCTTCCGGGGATGTGCCGGCAACCAATGTACATGCCCTTGACCGGAATCGAACATGGGACCTTTCAGTCCGCAGGCCTATGCTCTACCACTGAGCCAAACCGGTTTCGGCTCCACTGATTTTTAGAGAGAGAATGGAAGGAAGGGGAAGAAACAGATAAAGAGAAACATCCATTGGTTCCCTCCTACACGTGTCCCAACTGGGGCCACAGATGGAGCTTGTAACTGAGGTACGTGCCCTTGACCAGAATCAAACCTGATCTATCCACTGAGCAAAACCCACTAGGGCTATGTACAGACATTTTAAACATAAAAAATGATATTAAAAGATTAGACTCAGAGAAATAAGCTCTTGTTTTTCTTACTTATGGAGCCAATTTAAATACAGTTTTATTTAAGACACTGCATTTTCAAAAGTGCACCATTATTTCCTTTTCTTGTGTCTAGTTTTTCATTAAAAAATCAGACTTGACTTGTTATCAGAAAATGTTATACAAATTCAATGTTTTTGTGCCCCAATATTGTTTTTATTTTTCTTCTCATAATCTATAGTATCATAGTTTTTATTTTATAAGAATATTATATATTGCCGAAACCGGTTTGGCTCAGTGGTAGAGCGTCGGTCTGCGGACTAAAAGGTCAAGGGTTTGATTCCTGTCAAGGGCATCTACATTGGTTGCGGGCACATCCCCGGTAGAGGGTGTGCAAGAGGCAGCTGGTCGATGTTTCTCTCTCATCGACGTTTCTAGCTCTCTGTCTCTCCCTTCCTCTCTGTAAAATATCAATAAAATATTTTTTAAAAAGAATATTATATAAAGAAAATAGGGATAATTATTATCTGTAAACTCCAGTTGAAATTATCCAAGTTCCTTCAAGTTGATCCCAGTGAGCTATACAAATACTGTTTTTAATATTTAACCGGGTGGGGCAAAGATTAGGAAACCTGATTAATTAACACAATTTGATCTTAGGCCAGAACTTCTAAACCTTATATCTGCCTTTATTCTATTCTACAGTCTTAGTATGCTGAAATCACATCAGCTCCCATTCCTCTCAGCTTTGGACTGACCCATATGTGACCAGAATGACCAGTGCTGTCCTGGAAGGGACGATGGTTCTACATCCACAGCTCCTGTCCCTTCAGTGTCCCTTCAGTTCTAATGGGAGCTGGAGAAGGGGCTAATGGTGGCATTAAAACAGGAAGCCTTAGAAGTAAATCTGCTCAGACTCAGGTGTACTGGAGGTCTAGGAGTTTCAAGATACCCATCCCTCACTGAGTTGTTCTAAAAAATTGAAGTCCAGCGTGGCTCAGCGGTTGAGCATCAACCTATGAGCCACGAGGTCACAGTTCAATTCCTGGTCAGGGCACCTACCTGGGTTGCAGGGGTTCAATCCCCCAATGTGGGCTGTGAGTGTAGGAGGTAGCCAATCAATGATTGTCTGTCATCATTGATGTTTCTATCTCTCCTTCCCTCTCCTTTCCTCTCTGATATCAATAAAAATAGATTTTAAAAAATTAAAAAGAAAAACTTGAAGTCCTTTAGAAATTGATTGTTTGCATGATAATTCTTATGCAAAATCACTAGGAGACAAAACCACTGCCACCAGATTGAACTTGCCTTCTAAGACAAAAATATGAAGCTAACTTTCTTAAAAACCTCTCAGTGGCTCCCCATTTCTACAGGATAAAGCCCCAAACTCTTTAGAATAGCACTCTGCCCTATGCCCTTCCTCTCTTCAGCTCATCCAAATAAGAGGAAACATCAAAAAGAAGGCTTGGAGAAGAACCAAGAAATGAAAAACTAGTGGAGGGGAGTACAGCCATCTCCCTGTGTTTGATCAACATGGTCACATAATGCTTGTCCACTTTCACTCATACAAGGGTGGGACTTGAAAAATGCCTCCACCACTGAGTGTGTAATTTGGCTTGTGTTATGTGGGCTTGAATCAGGGCCAGGTCCTCACAGCTAATATGGGAGAGCTGGTTTCCAAGTCACCTCTGTCTTAGAGAGCATTAATCACCAGTACTCTAGTGGGAGGCATTAATGAGAACACATGGATTGGAAGGTTTAAAGAGGAATAGATGGTGGCACAACTAAAACAGGTGAGGGCAGAGGCATAAGGCAATGAATTAGGACGTTGGGTGGGGCAGGGCTGAGAAAGAAAGAAGAGGCAGGAGAAGTGGTTTGTTTGGGAATAAGGTGGAGAGCGTCAGCTAATTGATGTCAGTGACCAACTTTTTTTTTGGAAGGCTTCAGAGTCTTTTTAAAAAAATTTTTTATTAAGGTATTATATGAGTACATATCTTACCAATTCCCTCCCCCACCCCACTCCCATACATGCCCTCCCTCCCTAGAGTTTTGCGTCCATTGGTTATGCTTATATGCATGTATACAAGTCCTTAGGTTGATCTCTTATCTCCCCCATATCTCCCTACCCTCCCCACTGTAATTTGACAGTCTTTTTGTTGCTTTACTGTCTCTGTATCTATCTTTTTGTTCATCATTTTATAATGTTCTTTATTAACCATAAATGAGTGAGGTCATGTGGTGTTTCTCTTTCATTGACTGGCTTATTTCACTCAGCATGATGTTCTCCAATTCCATCCAGGTTACTGCAAATGATGAGAATTCCTTCTTTTTTATGGCAGCATAGTATTCCATTGTATAGATGTACCATAGTTTTCTGATCCAATCATCTGCTGATGGGCATCTAGGCTGTTTCCATATCCTAGCTATTGTAAATTTTGCTGCTATGAACATAGGGGTGAATATATCTTTTTTGATTGGTGTTTCTAGTTTCTTAGGATATATTCCTAGGAGTGGGATTACTGGGTCAAATGGGAGTTCCATTTTCAGTTTTATGAGGAAATTCCATACTGTTCTCCACAGTGGTTGCACCAGTCTGCATTCCCATCAGCAGTGCACGAGGGTTCCTTTTTCTCTGCATCCTCACCAGCACTTGTCGTTTGTTGATTTGTTGATGATAGCCATTCTGACAGGTGTGAGATGGTACCGCATTGTTGTTTTGATTTGCATCTCTTGGATAATTGTGACTTTGAGCATGTTTTCATGTGCCTCTTAGCCTTCCTTCTGTCTTCTTTTGAAAAGATTCTATTTAGGTCCATTGCCCATTTTTTAATTGGATCTTTTATCTTCCTTTTATTAAGTTGTATAAGCTGTCTGTAGATGTTGGAGATTAAACCTTTATCAGTGATAACATTTGCAAATATGTTCTCCCATACAGTGGGCTTTCTTGTTGTTTTGTTGATGGTTTCTTTTGCTGTAAAAAAGCTTTTTTTTAATAATTGTGTAAAAGTTACAATGCCAGCACCCATTGATTGCCGAAATAGCACATGACCTAGCACCCATAATGCACCATTATGACTATTTTAAATGCAAATATAAAGTCCTGCCTTGTGGGCCTGAAGGGGGCTCTCCAGGTGGCTAATACTTTGGGGCCTCATCTTCTTCAGGCTTAGGTTCTAAAGTCAGCCATCCACATATAAGTAAAAAAATCACAGTCAAAACTTCTCTTGAAAATCCCTTAGAAAGGTTACATGTTGGAGACAATAGACTTTCTCTTGGTAAGTCCAACACAGTTTTTCCTCTGGCACTGGAATTGATCACTGAATTCAATGGAGGAGCTACCTTATTGATCTGGAATTCTGCATAAGAGATTCATCTCTTCTCTTCCCCATTTATTAATTTATTTAATCACTTATTGATATGTTTAGATTCAAGACACTTATCTTATATTTTGGGTTATAGTGTGATATTACCTTATTCTGTTGCTCAGCTTGCTCAGCTCTGGCCACTGGGCGCTCTTTTCATTGGCTTCTGTACCCTTTGACTTATCCCAATCAATGTGGGTTTTTCTTTTTTCACACTTCCTTATTTTCTGGCACTACAAGACGCTCCAGGCTCATCTATCTTGGATATTTCCAGTCCCAGCCCTAGAATTAGCCATTTCTCCAAGGATCCCTGGTTCCTTTTATTGAGTAACTAGAGGCCCTGGTGTGTGGCCCTCTCCCAATCTGGGAGCCCTGGAAGGGGGTGTGTGTGTGTCTGACTGACTGCTGAGGCCCGCTCCCTGCAGACATCCCTGTGGGAGCTCACTGACCACTAAGGGGCAGCTCTGACCCCACCCCCCAGTGTCCCACTCCCCCCACCCCCATCGTCGTTCCCTCCCCCTGCCCACGGGCACTCCCTTGGCTGGCCTAGCACCACTCGCTTGCAGGCCCTGCCCCCACCAACCTGTTGTTCTGTCATTCAGTTGATTTGCATATTAAGCTTTTATTATATAGGATGGAACTAAAAACCAAGATTTGGGTCTATGTGTGCTTGTTGCCACTGGAATATTGTTTTGTTTAAGCCCTGTTAGATGACAGACCAAATAAATATATGTGCATATAGAGAAAAACCAAGATGGCGGCGGAGGTAAACGCCTAACTGCAGCCTCACTCAACAATTTCAAAAAATACAACTAAAATATAAAGTGGACATTATCCAGGACTACAGGAAAGTTGACTGACTGGAAATTCTACAACTAGAAGGAAAGAGAAAACCAGAAGGACGATTAGAGGAGCTGTAAAAGCCTAAAGTATGGAGACACGGTGAACGCGTGGGGAGAAGACAGAGCCGGAGAGGTGGGGGCTGCTGAGTGCCTGGCTGGCGATCCCTAGTGGGAAGGAGATAAAAACTCTGGACTGTGCTGAACCCCAACTCCGACTGCATTGAACCCCAGTTCTGGGTGAGACTCTGGGGTCCCAGGCTCATACGGAGGGAATCTGGGCTGAAAGGCGGAAGCTCAGGGGAGAAAGGCAGAGCCCCGGAGTCGTGCACATTTGCGCGCAGAGGATGGACTGTTCACTGAGCTATTGGATTGCCCTAGTGCAGGGGTGGGCAAACTTTTTGACTTGAGGGCCACAATCGGTTCTTAAAGTGGAGCAGAGGGCTGGAACAAAAGCGTGGATGGAGTGCTTGTGTGAACTAATATAAATTCAAAGTAAACATCATTACATAAAAGGGTACGGTCTTTTTTTTTTTCTTTTTTAATTCAAGGAGACAAAAGCTCCGGATTGTGCTGAGCCCCAGTTCTGACTGCACTGAACCCCAGACTCATACAGAGGGAACCTGGGCTGTAAGGCAGAAGCTCCGGGGAGCAGCGAAAGGCAGAGCCCCCGAGTCGGGCACATTTCACACAGATGATAGACGGTTTATTGGGCAGTGGGATTGCCCTAGTGGGAAGGAGACATAAGCTCTGGACTGCTCTTAACCCCACTTCCAACTGCACTGAACCCCAGTTGCGGGCTGGTTGGGGGAGAGAATATATTGTCTGGTAGCGGGCGAAACTCTAGGGCGCCTTTCTCTCAGAGATGCTTGCAGTGAATACCAAAGGACACTGAGGTATACTGAGACTCAGGAACCTCAGAGGGCCGGGCTAACCAGAAGCCAAGGCTGTAGGCTCCACCCTGAAACTCCGCCCCATCCAAGCTGAAAACAGAGTCTTTTGCAGGTTTCCAAGTCTAGTGGAATAAAGCTATTTCCGGGCATAGACACAGCTGATCCTTTCAACCTGCCAACTCAGGGAAGCAGTGAAAATGCCGAGATGAGGAAACAGATCACAAATGAAAGAAATGGAGGACAAAAAGCGACTGGATATAGAGTTCAAAACCATGCTTATAAGGTTGTTCAAGAATCTCCTAAAAAAGGCGGATAAAATAAAGGAGACCTATGAGGCTATGAAAAGGGATCAACAAGAAATAATAAAGGATCAACAAGAAATGATAAAGGATCAATTAGAAATAAAGAATACATTCTCTGAAATAAAAAATATTATACAGAGTCCTAAAAACAGAATGGAAGATTGCAAGAATCAAGTCAAAGATTTGGAACACAAAGAGCCAGAGGACACTCCTTTGCAGAAGCAAGAAGACAAGAGAATCCAGAAAGTTGAAGATAGCCATAACTGGTTTGCTCAGTGGTAGAGCATCGGTCTGCGGACTGAAGGGTCCCGGGTTCGATTCCGGTCAAGGGCATGTACATTGGTTGCGGACACATCCCCAGTATGGGGTGTGCAAGAGGCAGCTGGCCGATGTTTCTTTCTCATCGACGTTTCTAGCTCTTTATTCCTCTCCCTTCCTCTCTGTAAAATACCAATAAAATATATTTAAAAAGAAAAGAAAGTTGAAGATAGTGTAAGAAACCTCTGGGACAACTTCAAGCAAACCAACATCAGAATTATGGGCATCCCAGAAGATGACAGAGAGCAAGATACTAAAAACATATTGAATGAAATAGTGACAGAAAACTTCCCCCACCTGGTGAAAGAAATAGACTTACAAGTCCAGGAAACACACAGAACCCCAAACAAAAGGAATCCAAAGAGGACCACACCAAGACACATCATAATTAAAATTCCAAGAGCAAAAGACAAAGAGAGAATATTAAAAGCAGCAAGACAAAAGCAGGTAGTTACCTACAAGGGAGCACCTATACGATTGTCACCTGATTTCTCAACAGAAACCATGCAGGCCAGATAGGAATGGCAAGAAATATTCAAGGTGATTAATAGCAAGAACCTACAGCCAAAAATACTCTACCCAGCAAAGCTATCACTCAGAATCAAAGGCCAGATAAAGAGCTTCATAAATAAGAAAAAAGCTAAAGGAGTTCATCACCGCCAAGCCAGAATTATATGAATTGCTAAAAGGGGTTCTTTAGGAAGAGGAAGAAAATAAAGATAAAAATTATGAATAACAAATACATAACTATCAACAAGTGAATCTAAAAACCAAGGGAAGTAAAAATCATGATGAACAATATTAACTGTTGTATATAATAGAATCAGAGGTATGAAAGGGGAGTGGACTGATGAGTCTCGGAGAAATGGGGAGTGGAGGGTGGGCAGGAAGAGACTGAACATAAACTGCACCTATGGATGAGAACAAGGGGGGGTGGGAAAAGGGCAGAGGGTGGGATGGAAACTTGGTGGAGGGGAGCAATGGGGGGGGGGTAGGAGGAAGGCGCCGTGCCGGCTCTTCACCAGCATGGCTGGTGTGCTGGGAAGGTTGTGGGCGGGCTGAGATGGCTGCGGGCGGAGAGTTCCCCCTCAATGGTATCTCCTTTGGTGCGGAAGCGGAGCTGCTGTGGACGCAGAGGCTAAGTTCTGAAGCCACACTCTCTCTGAGCCCTGATTTCAGTGGATTCCCATTCGCCGGGGTGGCAGCGGGTGCAGCAAGGACGGTAGCTCCTGTTTCTCAATTTCCCCCGTAGTATTAAAATCCACATGGTGGTAGTGGCGGAAGCTTTGGAGCTGGCTGCTGGCGGTGGCGATGGAGAGACTTGCCAGGGCACAAAGGCAAGGTGCCGCACCAGCTCCCCACCAGTAAGGTGTGTGCGGAGACCGCTGATTTCTCCACGCTGATTTCTCTCCATTCACACAGCAGTGACGTCAGGACTCTGCGTAATGTCACTGGTTGCTAGACGCCAGTGGGCCGGCCCTAGCGACCAGTTTATGGTAAATTAATTTTCATTCTGAGACAGAGCCTGGGGGCCTTATTTTCGGGGGATGACTTATATTTCACTCAGAAGGAAACCTGTAAGTAGGTCTTATTTTCGGAGGATGTCTTATTTTCAGGGAAACACGGTATGTCAGGGATTTGCAGATGTTGGCAAAGGACTAACAAATTCATTCAGCCATTTTCTGAATGTTTCTTTCCACCTGGGTATACTTTTCTTTCAGACTCTGTATTACAGAGAGATCTAGTTTACCTGTAGTACATAGCTGAGGATCATTTTTTGAGATCCATAAGGCTTGGCTGTGGAAGACACTTTGATCTAAGAGGCCTTTACCTCCATTCCTTTCCCTTGGGAAGAGTAAAACAGGTCTGCTATAGCATTGTATGAAGCTAGGAAAATTTCAGGAATAGGAAAACTGAGACAGGTAGTTAAGCAGCAATTTGCAGGCACCTAGTAATTTCCATCTTCCCTAAACCAGAGACACCCCAGAGCAAATGGTTTGCACTTCTCCTCCCTAACCAGAGGGCAAATCACTCTCAGAACACCCCACTCAGGGAGACAGATAACATAAATCCAATTAATTGCCATTTACTAACCCAAGGACAGACAAATTAAGAGAATAAATCCCACCTTGGTACATCAGCACAGAGCTGATGAATATTCTAGTGATTCTCCTCTAAGACCTCCCCCAAACACCCAGCCCCCAAAACCCATGAAAAGGAAGGTCCCAGAATGCTCTCCCTCCAGGGATCACACCCGTGCCATTCTCTTCCCCTCTCCTTCCCACACAGGCACAAATGTCCTAACCTCCAATGGGACCCATGAAACTTGCAAACTGAGGAGCAATGCACAATGGCAGGTCATCCCAGGCTAAACCCCTGAACCTGTCTCCACAGCCCCTCTTCTCTGACTTCCCTGTGAGCCAAAGCAGCTCTGTAAAGACTTCTATGTAAAGCAAGTCTAGGCTGTCCTGTTATTTCTATGTCCTTCCTTGTTTCACTGTCCTAAGTACGTTTTTTTCTGCAGTCAATAAATTCCTGCTTGCTTTTTCTACACTTTGTCTCTTGATTGAAATCTTTCCCTCTAGAAGACAAGAACCGAGGTCCCCTGGTCTCACCAGTAACAGGCCTAGTTGTAAGATAGTAAAGTGAGTTAATGGTGCCATGACGTGGCCAGACCTTTCCATTGTCCACTTCCTAGTGGGGCCAGGCTATGTTGTAAAAGAAACTTGAGCCAATACCGGTTTGGCTCAGTGGATAGAGCATCAGCCTTCAGACTGAAAGGTCCTGGGTTCGATTCTGGTCAAGGGCATGTACCTTGGTTGCGGGCATATCCCCAATAGGGGGTGTGCAAGAGGCAGCTGATTGATGATTCTCTCTCATCGATGTTTCTAACTCTCTATCCCTCTCTCTTCCTCTCTGTGAAAAATCAATAAAATATATTAAAAAAAAAAAGAAACTTGAGGAATTGGGTCAAATTTCTCCAGCTGGTGAATATGCATCCCAAACGGGTAGCTCGAGGTACTGTTGACTGGTTCCCCATAAACAGAGAGACAGATATGTTCCAAGCCAAGAATTAGATTTTCCTGCTAGTCTAGGCTGTTTTAGGCCATACTGCGGGCACCCAGTACCCCAACCTTCTGACACCTGGTGATCAACAGCAAATATTTATTGAGGGCAGAGACCAAGTCTTTACTCTCTTGGGTCCCCAGAGCTTAGCACGACCCTGTCCATTTGTCAAGTGAAGATAGGGAGCCTGCTCTCAAGGAACCAACAGTCCACAGTGAAGTTCAGTACTTTTGTATATCACCCTAGGCCAGTGGTCAGCAAACTCTTTAGTCAACAGAGCCAAATATCAATGGTACAACGATTGAAATTTCTTTTGAGCAAAAAACCGACTTCTGCACATGGGCCACGAAGTTTCAATCGCACTGTATATACATGCCAGCACGTGGAATTTTGTGGAAGAGCCACACTCAAGGGGCCAAAGAACTGCATGTGGCTCGAGAGCCGCAGTTTGCCGACCACTGCTCTAGGCATATACAAAGTAGATTAAAATAATTCCTTAAATTTTGTAAGCATGTTAAAACACTGGGTATTACTTATACAAGTCAAAGTAGACATCTGAAGTATAGAACTTAACAAACTTTTACAAATGAATACATCCATGAAGTCACCACCCAGATCAAGATAGAGCACATTTCTATGTACCCACCAATGTACCCTTATGTCCCATCCCAGTCACGATCCTGCCTGTATCATCTTAGGTTCATCTTGCCTGTTTTTGAGCATTATATAAATGGGATCATACAATGTGGTCCCTTTGTGTCTGGCCTTTTTCACTTAATATTCTGTAAGATGCCCAGCCAGTGTGGCCCAGTGGTTGAGCATCAACCTATGAACCAGGTGGTCATGGATCAATTCTTGGTCAGGGATCATGCCCAGGTTATAGGCTCAATCCTCAGTGTGGGGCATGCAGGATATAGCCATTGATGATTCTCTCTCATCACTGATGTTTCTATCTCTTCCTTTCCCTGCCTCTCTGAAACCACTAAAAAATACATATATTCTGTGAGACTTATGCATGCTATTGCACATTATCAATAGTTTGTTCTTTTTTTAAAATATAATTTCATTGATTTCAGAGAGGAAAGGAGAAGGAAGGAGAGATAGAAACATCAACGATGAGAGAGAATCATTGATCGGCCGCCTCCCACACGCCTCTCACTGGGGATCGAGCCCACAACCTGGGCATGTGTCCTTGACCAGGATCAAACCTGAGATTCTTCAATGAGCAGGCTGATGCTCTATCCACTGAGCCAAACTGGTTAGGGTAGTTTGTTCTTTTTCAATGCTGGGCAAAGTTTCCTAGCATAGACATAACACAATTTACATACCTATTCTCCTGAATGGACACTTGGGAGTTTAGGCTGTCATAAATAAGGCGCTATAAACATTTGTACACATATCTTTAAAATTATTTTATTCATTTATAGTCTTTTTGGTATATTATTTATGAATTTTAACATGTGTATAAATATATACAACCACGAACAATCAAGATACAGTCCTTCACCCTAAAAGAACTTCCTACTAATCCTCACCTTAATCCTTGACAATCACCAATCTAGTCTCCATTACCACAGCTTTGTCTTTTTGAGAATGTCATAAAGATGGAATTGTATAGTATGTAACCATTGGAGGCTGGCTTCTTCCACTCAAATAATTCCTCTGATATTCATTAATAATCCATTCCTTTTTATTGCTGACATTATTACATGTTTTTTGTAGACATCGCACTCACTTCTATTGGCTATACTATTTTTTTAGCTTTTTAAATTATATTATTATGTATTGGTTTGGGGTGTACAGCTTAGTGGTTAGACAATCATATACTTTACATAGTGTTCCCCTCGATATTTTCAGTACCCCAACCGGCACCACACATAGTTGTCACAACTATTGGGGATATTAGAGGAGGGCAACTGCTTGGTCATAGTTTCATCAGATGATTAACTTTAGTAGGTACAGCCAAATACTTTTCCTACAAGGTTGAGCCAGCAATGCAAGATGGTTCTGATCGCTCCCTGTCTTCACCAGCACTTGGGAAACATCCTGGCCAGTGTGAATGTACATTTCAGTTGTTCTGATAGGTGTGTATGTAAATTCAATTTTAAAGTTTGTATTAAATCGTGGAAAGAATTAGCCATTTTCTGTAGCAGATGCTATTGGTGCACTTCCCAGATTCCCTAGGATGCCTTTTACTGTCCCACAGCTGCTGCAGGTGCTGTTGCTAATGGCTCACACCTGGGACTTTATCCAGCTCTGGCCCTTGGACCAATAGAGCTGACACACAGTTCTCACCCCCCTCCTCTAGGCCTCAAACCACAGGGGTGGTCACAGGCAGTCCTGGCTGGTAGGGGGTATAAAAGCCCAGTCCCCCTGCTTCCAGGCAGACTTTCACAATGATGCAATTTATACTTTTGAGCTCCCCAGGGATCAGGCTGAGAGTGACCTCACCTGAAACCACATCCTCGTTTGGCTGTGGGGTCCTGCTCCCCTCACTCTCTTACAAGGTTTTCCTGTGAGCACCACCCCTATAAAGAAGTTAGACAAGAACTCCCATTTTCAGCTCTGCTGCTAAGGAACCTGACCCCACACAGCTTGGCAACATCCATTTCTCCATCCTCCGGCCCAAGGGCCCCACTTTCTGTGTATACTGTTAGAAAAACTAGATGTTTGACTGCAACTCCCAGATAACCTGATAAGCAGTGGCTTAAACAAACAAGGATCTGTGTGTTTCCTCCAGCAAGTTTGCCTCAATGTGACAAGTGCCAGGTAAGTGGCAGTTTTCCAGGCAGAACTAGGAGATAAATGAAATTACCCTTGACCATACCACTCACGGTCAGGACTCTTCTGCCTCTGTTGGGCGCCCCTCCTGCTTTCCCCCATGATTCCCAGCGATGTCGGAATGCTTCCTTCAGTCATTTTCAGTAAAAAAAACAAATTTGAGAAATTTTAGGTTACTTGGGTACTTCAAAGACTGCACACATAAATTAATATTTTATGCCAAACAATAGAAATTCTAATTCCTAAGATTTTTATCATTAGGAAAATTAATAACTGTGCAGTTAATTTGACTAAATTTATTTCTCTTCAGTGATCATATAAACTCACCCATGCTCAGGTTTTTTATTGTTTATTTGTTTTCAATATATTTCTTATTGATTTCATAGAGGAAGGGAGAGGGAGAAATTGAAACATCAATGATGAGAATCATTGATTGGCTGCCTTTTGCATGCCCCCTCCTGGGGATTGAGCCTGCAACCCAGGCATGTGCCCTTTGACGGGAATTGAACCTGGGAGTCTTCAGTCCCCAGACAGAGGCTCTATTCATTGAGCCAAACCAGTGGCAGTCATGAGTTCTTTGGTTCAATTAGTGTTTGCAGAGGGCCTGACCCAGGCTCTAAATAAGGTGTGAGGATTACAAATATGAATAACATATTGACCTCTCTTTTAAAGATTCTGGGTGTACACATACCATTACACTTTTCACTATTGTGATTGTTTGTTTGTTAATTTCTATCTTTTTAGATTGTAAGCTTCTTGAGGTCAAGGACTATGCTTTATCTGCCCTCCTATAATTAGCATAATGACTTTAAGACCCCACATATGTTTGTGGAAAGCAGAGTGGCAGAGAAGGCTAAGGGAGAATGAAGAAAGAGGGGTAGGGAGGGAGGAAGGTGGGGAAAATGAAAGATTCACTAATTCTTTGTGTGTGTTTTTCTCACTGAGAGGCAGAGTCTAGTTCTACTTCCCGTGAATCTAAGCTGATCTTGTGACTTGCCTTAACCAGTAGAATGCAGCAACATGATGCGAGTCCAGGCCTAAGCTTTAGAAGGTCTGGTAGCTTCTGCTTTTGCTCCCTGGGGGAAGCCAACCCCATGGAAGAAGTCCAGCTATCCTGAGACCATCATGCTGTGAAGAAGCCCAAGAAAACCTCTTGGAGAGACCATGCAGCGGAGAACTGAAGAACCCAGCTGACTGCAAGGGCTGAGGCCTGGACATATAACCCCAGTTGTTCCAATCAGACCTCAGCTCTTTGAGCCATTCCACCTGAGGCTCCAGACATCATAGAACAGAGCTGAGCTACTCCCGCTGTGCTCTGATCAAGTTACTGACCCACAAAATCAGGTTCAAATGAAATGTTGTTTTAAACCACTGAGTTTGGGGGGGTGTTTTGCTACACAGAGATATCTGAAGATATTCACCATCAAAAGGACAATTTACTGTTTTATCATTGCCAATTGTTTTTATTGTATTTAAGATATGCCTGCGGGAAGAAAATAATTCTTTATAAACATCACTCCAGTCTTCAACTCCGTGGTCACATGGCCTCCTCTTCCGTCCATGTGATCTCCCTCTGACCCCCTCTTATAGGGACACTTGTGGTGGCATTTAAGCACCCCGCCCCCGCAAGGTAATCCAGGATAATCTTTTCAATTTAATCAAACTGACCCTTTTCCCAAATAATATAACATTCCCAGGTCTCAGAAGTTAGGGCATGAATATGTTCTGGGGAGGGGACATTTTTCAGCCTACTTCAGTGGGAGAGAGGAAGGAAAAGAGGTGAGGACATCAACTTGGCAGCTTCTCCCACTTGAAAGGCCACCTTCCTTTAGGACAGTACTGTCCCCAAATCATTCTTTCTGACATGACCTAAAAGATTTCAGCTTTATGTATGCATTACCAATTCCGTCATATGATGGCCATGAGCATGTGACTCTAACTCTCTGACTGTAGGGAGTGTGACTGACTCTGAGCTTCAGCCACTACACTCTGAAGTCCATCACTGAGTTGAGGAGGAGGCCATGTTCCCCATGGGTTACTCCAGCCAGTGATTGAGCACAGCAGGGATACTGAGGCAGACCCATCCAGGAGACATGGGACTCCTCTGACACGTGACTTTGGCTGAGGACTCCCTGAAAGCCTTGCTGATCCTTCCTTAAAACTGCCCAGCTGTTGAAGACACTTCCACCAAACCTCCTCCTTCCCTTCCCCACTCTCCTTCACTGGGGTCAGACATCTGTCCTGGTCTGACAGCTCTCCAAATTCCTCCCAGTTCCCTCTCCATTTTCCCTCAGGCATACTCCCTAATGTCTTACATGTTTAATCCCTTCCTAGTATCTGCTTCTTAGACAATCTTCTAGACTAACACGTATTGCCTACGTAATACTCATCTTTAAATAAGTTATCATTAAATAAATGTATTTTAAATAGAAATTTTATATCACTACTAGAAACAGAAAGCCAATATCACTTGTCACAAACAGAGGGCAACTGAAAAGAGAGACATGGACCAACAAAATGAGGTTGTTAAATTTCAGCCATGTGTCCCTTGCTTGCCAGAGGATGAAAGTCTGAGGTTGGATTGCTCATTAAAAGGACTTTAGGCTGAAACCAGTTTGGCTCAGTGGATAGAGCGTCGGCCTGTGGACTCAAGGGTCCCAGGTTCGATTCCGGTCAGGGCATGTACCTCAGTTGCAGGCACATCCCCCAGAAAGGGGTGTGTAGGAGGCAGCTGATCGATGTTTCTCTCTCATCAATGTTTCTGACTTTCTCTCTCCCTTCCTTTCTAAAAAAAAAAAAATCAATAAAATATTTCTTTTTTAAATAAAAGGATTTTAGTGAGTGTTAGAAAGGTGTTAAAGAGGTATTAATATCAAGGTAGGACTTTCTCATTGACCTAATCAGAAGGATAAAAACAGAATTAAAATAAGAATAATTTTCTCACTTGGCACCTCCATGTTAGCATTTACCATAGAACAGTAAATATGCCTCCTATGTCTCAGAGCCTTGCAGGTGATTGACAGGCAACAATGATGACACGTTGCTGGGAAGTCTTGTGGTAGGAGAAGTATTAAGGTATTAATTTGTGTTTTGCTCTAGCAGTACCACTCAGGCAGATGTTCCTTCAGACTTCCTTGTCTTTGGGGAGGTCTGTAAGCAATGGCTTTTAAGGCAGTCTTTAAAGAAAGCACAAACTTGCTGAAACCGGTTTGGCTCAGTGGTAGAGCGTCAGTCTGCGGACTGAAAGGTCCCGGGTTCGATTCCGGTCAAGGGCATGTACATTGGTTGCAGGCACATCCCCAGTAGAGGGTGTGCAAGAGGCAGCTGGTCAATGTTTCTCTCTCATTGACGTTTCTAGCTCTCTCTCTCTCTCTCTCTCTCTCTCTCTCTCTCTCTCCCTTCCTCTCTGTAAAATATCAATAAAATATATATTATAAAAAAAAGAAAGCACAAACTCATGAATGGGGGATATAGAGATGTGGATGCAGGAGCAAGCATGGAGAGAGAGTGGGGGTTGTGGGAGGTGGGGTGACAAAGCTGGGGAGACTCAAGATTCAGAGAGAGTGAAACTTCATGCCCTTTGCTGGGGTAGGACCTAAAGGGGAAGCGGAAGAAGGTGGGTCCATGGCAAACCCACCATATTGAAATGGAACCTTGAAGCCAGGGTAAAGGAAAGGAAATTATGTGATGTCCTCACATCTGAGTTTGTGGATCCGGATTCACACACACCTACAGTACAAGCATCTCAAGAAGATTGTTAGATCAGTAACTCAGAATGACAATCAACTACCTCCTAATTTACATTGAATTTTTACATTGAAATTTACCTATTTATAATATAGATACTTGTAGCCCTGCGCACGAATCCGTGTGCCAGTAGCTCTCTGCAGGGCCTGGCAGCTCCGTGCCTACTGCCCAGAGGCTCTCTGGGGCCCAGACGCCCATCCATGTTGGCCTGGCCAGAGGCCCATCTGCAGCCGGGCAGAACATTTGCGTTGTCGCCGTGGCAACAAAGAAAGCATTCCACCAGGCTATTCATGCTGCCTGATCTCAGCAGCCACCAGGGACTGGGGCACTCTGGTGGGGCTGAGAGGCCTGGGCGCCATCATCTTGTGGCTAAGGGTGCCATCATCTTAGTGATGGAGTGATGCTTAACTTGCATATTACCCTTTTATTAATAGGATATATATTTACATGGACATTTTTATGATATCCAAATGATGGAGGTTTATTGTTCTGTGTGTAGGTGTTTAATTTACAGAACCATACCCTTCTGTCTCATAAGTGTGTAAGCGAAAAAGTAATTGTGATCTTGTGGCTTTTGAAGAACCAGCCTGCAATTCATTGAGAAAGGACACGTCTTTTCTTTGAGTTGCAGGAGAGCAAAATAGTGGGCAAGTGCCATCCTAATAGCTATTTAGTTGAAACTGATGGTAGCAAGTGAGAAAGCACAACTCTAACTGGCGTAAGCAAGAAAGAGGAGAGAACTTAGTTGACCACTCCAGCAGCAGGTTTGCTTCAGGCAGGGCTAGTACTGTCACGAGTACTCACTTTTATTCTCTCCATCTCTTCACATTGCTTTCCTCTGTGGTGGCATCGTTCTCAGGCAGCTGCTGGTGGCAAAGTTGGCTACCTGCCCGGGGCTTGTATCTCATCCTCTCTCAGCCTTGTGGGGAACAGGGAGTCTAAACAATAGCTCCTCTCCAGAGCTGGTTTAGTTTGGATCTCATGTCTGCCCTGGAAGCAATCGCTGTGGCCAAACTGAAGGCTCTAAATGCCCACCTCCCGCAGGAGGGGTGGAGTCTGCCCAGACTGCAAGCTCGGTTATTGGAAGGTGGGGGAATGGATGCTGGAGGGCAGGTGAAAACACCGGGTGTCCTCGGGTAGACTCTTCCCTTCCCCGGACACAGGTGCGACCAGAAGCAGGATGAGCTTGTTAGTGTGGAGGAGACCCTGAATCTTGTTCTAGGAAAATTCTGAGTGTGTCTACAGACTAAGTAACCCTCCGACATGAGGGCCCCCACATATGGCACATCCGAGGTCGACCACGGGCCCTGATGGACACACTGCTGGTTTCTGCAGAGCTCATAACGTGCATTCTTGGCGTCCTGCTGCAGTTTGAGGCAGGGATTCTTGACCTTTCTGTTAGTTGACTCACTTGTGATACGGAGTAATTCTCTCCCACAAAGGGCTTCTTTGTGAAACAATCTTATGTACATCATGGAAAGCATTCGATTAACATTGGTCATTGTTATATGAACAATAGGAACATGCTTTCTACAAGCGCCTTCACAAACATGGTCCCATTTGATTCTCTGAGAGGAGGGTGAAAAAACACATAAATGAGATATTATTTTAGGAAGGAAGACACTGATGCTCAGAGAATTTTAATGGTGTTGCCGTGTTCCTAGAGCTTGTCCGTGGCAGAGCCAGGTTTCAAAGCCAAATCATTGGCCTCTCAGTGCTACTTGCCTGTTACCCCCCAAATCACAATGCTGACCAAGAAAATGTGGGGATGCCGAAGGATAGCCTTCCAAAATGACATAGTCTCTTTTTTATGTAGTTTTTTTTAAAAAAATTATTTTTAATTTTTCAATTACAGTTTACTTTCAGTATGATTTTGTATTGGTTTCAGGGGTATAGCATTGTGATTGGAAAATCATATACTTTACAAAGTGTTGCCCTGATATTTTCATTACTCACCCAGCAACCATACACAGTTATCACAATATTTGGACTCTATTTCCTATGTTGTACTTTACATCCACATGACTATTTTGTAACTACCAATGTGTACTTCTTAATTCCTTCACCTCTTTCACCCTATTCCCCAAGCCCCCTCACCTCTGGCGAACACCGGTCTAGTCTCTATGTCTGAGTCTGTTTCAATGACACGGGCTCTTCATGCCAGCTATTACTCATCTAGACCAGCGCTGTCCAATAGAATGACAATGCAAATCACAGATATAATGTTAAAATTTCTAGTAGCCACCTTAAAAAAATAAATCCTGAAATTGATTTTAAAAGAATATGTTTTTATTGATTTTTTAGGGAGTGAGCGAGAGAGGAGATAGAAACATCAGTGAAAGAGAAACATCAATTAGCTGCCTCATGCATGCCACCCACTGAGGATCAAACCTGGGTATGTGCCCTGACTGGGAATTGAACTGGTGACATATGGGTGCATAGAACTACACTCAACCAACTGAGCCACATTGGAGGGCTTGAAATTGATTTTCATGACATATTTTGTTTGACCCAATGTATCCAAAGTATTGCTTCACTTATAACTCAACATCCAACACTATTCATGGAATATTTTGCAGTCTTTTTTTTGTAGTAAGTCTTCAAAATCCGGTGTGTATGTTATCTTATAGCACATCTCAGTTGAGACCAGCCCCCTTTCAGGTGTTCAGTAGCCACACATGACCAACTGGGGATTCTCGTTTGAGCAGTGCAGGACGAGAGGCAGATTAGGCATACGTTTAGGACACCTGCAAAGCAGGGGCATGAAAGAGAAGGGCTGAAGGGAGAAAGATTTTGCTTCGATGGCTAACCAGAATCTTGCAAATTAGTCTAGAAAGAAGAGATTTAAAATAAGCATATATGTTTTGTGGTTTAGTACTGCTTTTATTTTAAATTATAGTAGGGCAGGAATGGTGGAACACAAAACCTTATCCTTGATGAGGAGACAATGCCACTTGCAGAATAGATGACCTAAAATGTGGCAACAGAATCCACTCTAGCTAGTTTAATCAGAAAAGGAATTTATTAAAGAACTATAGGCACAGTGCATGAATTTGTGCACAGGTGGGGTCCAGCAGGTCTACCCTGATTGGGGCCAATTGGGGTGGAGGGCGGTCATTGGGGGCATGGCCAACCCAGGGGGGAGGGGCCATGGTAGAACTCCCAGCTGAGGGGACAATTTAAATATTAGCCTTTATAGCATGGAATCTCCAGACACCAAAGAATCAGTCTCTGAAGGGAGTCGCCTGAAATGATGCTCAAATCGCAGTTCCAGGCTTCTCCAGTAGGGGTTCTGTGGCTGCCCCCTCCTTCAGCACTGCAGCCTTTCTAACTGGAGTTTGCGTGTATAGCAGAACCTGGGTCACATGCTTGCATTCAGAGCATGGAAGTCTGGGAAAGCAATTTTCTGTGTCCTCGTGAGGAAGAGAGACTCACTCATAAGGGGAAATTATTCAAAAATAGAGGTGTGGGGGACCCTTTCCCCCTCCCAACACGGGAGTTCGTTCTGTGGGACTCTTTCCCGCTCCCCATGTGGGAGTCTGTACTTGTTCTTCAAAAAAACTTCACCTTTGCTATACAAAAAAAATATATATTAATAAATAAATAAATAAAAATAGAGGTGTGGAAAAGGTTTTGGATTTCCTCAAGCATGGCCCCATATTCACTATACCAACTGATTTGGTTTTATTATTTAAAAATTATTGTGACATATATAACATAGACAAGAGAACTATAATATGTATACATGGTAAAATAATACTATTTTTACCCTCCAGGTTAAGAAATTCGGCATTACCAGTACAATAGTCCTGTAGGAGATACTTCCTAAGAACCCCAGTGATGCCAGACACCATGGACAGTACCGAACCAATCTGGGACTCCTCAGGGGATGTCCGGCTGCTGGTTTTGGCCCAAGCTGAGGGACCCCACTGTGTATGAATCCATGCACCATACCTGTAGTATGTATATAAGTTCTTTGGTTAATCCTTTTCCTCTCTTCCCCTACCCCCTTCTCTCTGTTCCATGTTTCCATGCCTGTGCATTGTGTCTTTTCCCTGATGGTCAGTGTGTGTCATAGCTGCCAGTCAAATGGTTGAATGGTCACTCAGGTTTTTATATATATATATAGATATAAAATGTTTTTTTTTCCTATACACATATACACATAAGAAAGCACTTTACCATTTCTCTTTGGCATATCTGAATTGCCAGCATCATTACTCTTGTGCTTTGGGACCATTATTAAGTAAAATAACAGCTACCTGAACACAAGCACTATGATACCAAGGCAGTGGATCTGATACCCTAGCTGGCTACTAAGTGATTACTGGGTAGAGAGCTCATACAACATGGAGACACTAAACAAAGGGGTGATTCATATCCCCAGCAGGCGTAAGATGACATCACGCTACTCAGAACAGTAATTTAAAACTTATGAATTGTTTATTTCTGCAATTTTCCACTTAATATTTTCAAACTGTGGTTGACCACAGGTAGCAGAAATCATGAAAAGTAAAACTGTGGATAAGTGGGGGGAGGCACAGCTTACCTTGAAACCCCCATTTGTCTTTCCCTAATTATATATCTGTTCCTCTTTCCAAGTGATCACCACTATCTTGATTTCTATATCAATCATTTTCTTGATTTGCCTATGTTTTTAAAATATATATATATTTTTATTGATTTTAGAGAGGAAAGGAGCAGGATAGAAAAAAGAGAGATAGAAATATCAATGATGAGAGAGAATCCTGCATGCCCCTTGCTGTGGATTGATCCCAAAACCCAGTCATGTGCCCTTGATGGGAATCAAACCCAGGAACCTTCAGTCCATAAGTTATCACTCTATCCACTGAGCCAAACTGGCTAGGCTGCCTATGTGGGTTTTTTTTTTAATTGAAATATAATTGACCTATAACATTGCATTAATTTTTGGTATCTAACAAAGAGTTTGTATATTTTACAAAATGATTATAAGTGTGTGTTTTTAAAAAATGGATTTTTAGGGAGAGAGGAAGGGAGAAGGAGAGAGAGGGAAACATCAATCTGAGAACAAAACATCAATGGGCTGTCTCCTGCAAACCCCCTACTGGGGATTGAGCCCCAAACCCAAGTATGTGCCATGACTGGGAATCAAGCTGGCAACCTTTCTATGCATAGGAGGACTCCCACCAACTGAGCCACACCAGCCAGGGCTACCACACGTGTTATTTTAAAAATATTTTTTATTTATTTTTTATAGAGAGGGAGAGGGATAGAGAGTTAGAAACATCTGTCAGCTGCCGGCTGCATACTCCCTACTGGGTATGTGCCAGCAACCAAGGTACATGCCCTTGACCAGAATCGAACCTGGGACCCTTGAGTCCTTAGGCCGATGCTCTATCCCAGTGTTTCCCAAAGTGTGGTATGGGTACCCCCAGGGGTACGGGAAGAGTTTGGTGGGGATATGCACTACACCGTGCTTACCTGCGCCTAATTCTATGTTCTCATGAGTCAAGTCAAGACAGTCTTGACTTGACTCATGAGGTGTGAGATGGTCCAGTGTGCAAATAAATTATTTATAATATAACTTATTTATATTTTATTACGAATAATTTTATTTTTCATTTATTATTATTTTGTGTATATACAAAAAAAGAATAAATAAATATATTTTGATTGTTATTAAAATACATCCTTTTTTTGACAAGGGGTACTCAGTGTTAAGAAAATTATAGAAGGGGTACACATATGTCAAAAGGTTGGGAAACACTGCTCTATCCACTAAGCCAAACTGGTTAGGGCTACCACACGTTTTTTAAACATCCATCTTAACTAAACATAATTACAATTCTTTTCTTGTGATGAGAACTTTAAAGATCTTAGCAACTTTCAATTTTTTAAATTAAACTTTTTATTTCTAGATCATGCACATTGACATGCAGTTGTATTCTCTTCATCAAGTTTTCCCAGTGGTAAATTTTACAGAACTACAGTACAGTATCACCAGCAGGGTGTTGGCATTGAGATAATCCACACGTCTTATTCAGATTTACTCAGTTTTACTTGTACTCAGTGTGTGTGTGTGTGTGTGTGTGTGTGTGTGTGTGTGTATTTATTTTTATTGTTTAATCCTCACCGAAAATATTTTTTCATTGATTTTTAGAAAGAGTAAAAGGAAGGGAGGAGAGGAAGAGAGAGAAACGTCGATGTGAGAGAGACACATTAATAGGTTGCTTCCTGCACTCCCTCTTTTCAGGGCTCGGGAACTTGCAACCGAGGTACTTGTGTCCAGTCCAAGGGCCAACACTAACAACAGAGCAAAACCGGCCAGTGCTGTGTGTGTATTTAGTTCTATACAATTATATCACATGTGTAGGTTTGTGTATCACCTACCACAGATACTGAATGGTTCCATAGCCCAAGGATCTTGCATATTTCCCTTTTGTAATTCTTAATATTTTATTGATTGATTTGATTTTTCAATTAAATCTTCATTTAAAAAACATTTTTATTGCTTTCAGAAAGAAAGGGAGAGATAAGAGAGATAGAAACATTAATGATGAGAGAAAATCATTGATCGGCTGTCTCCTATACTCCCTGCACCGGAAATTGAGTCCAAAACCTCAGCCTCCTGGTTCATAGATCAACACTGAACCACTGAATCACACCGGCCAGGCTTAAGGTTTTTTTTGTTTGTTTGTTTTGTGTGTGTGTGTGTGTGTGTGTGTGTCTTAAGAAATTCTCCTCTACCCTATAGTACTAAAAATATTCTCTTGTATTTCTTTCCTTCCTTTCTTCTTTCCTTCCTTCCTTCCTTCCTTCCTTCCTTCCTTCCTTCCTTCCTTCCTTCCTTCCTTCCCACATTTAAATGTTTAATCCACCAGAAATTGATATGTGTGCACATTATTCAATTGCCTTCCCTCCACCCCAAATGGATAACCAAGCGTATCAATTCCATACCCACATTACTGAGTAGCACATATTTTCCCACTGCTCTGCAATGCCCTCTTTCATAAGCCAAATGTCTGCACAGGTGTGAGTCTGTCTTGGGCTCTCTGTTCTGTACTGGTGGTTTAGCTGTGTACCAATGGCACACTAGTTTAATTACTATTGACATCTGATAGAGCGAGTTTCCACATCTGTTGTTCTTTCATATAAACGTTAGAATGAGTTTGTCAGGTCCCACAAAAATGTATTTTTTTCAAGTATTTTGGGGCTATATTAAATTTACAGATGAATGCGGGGAGTTTTAACTTCTTTTTCATTCAGTCTCTTAATCTATGAATATGGTAAATTTTCCATTGATTAGAGTCTTCTTTAATGTCTTCCAATAGAAAAAGTTTTCTAATCTAATCCACAGTTTGCACAATATTTTAAAATTTTTATTTCAAAGCACTTTGAATTTTAGGTCATTTTTTCATTAGACTTTAAATTTTTCTTACTATTACTGACATGTAGAAAGGCAATTGACACATACACACACTGACATGCACAGATTTCCTATACAACCTTGCTAAACTATCTTATTAATTCTAATAATTTTATCTATACTTTTGAGTTTTTTACATAGACAATCATGTTAACTACAAATAATGAGATTTTTGTATTTTCTGTTATAATCCTTATATTTTTACTTTTTTATGTTATCATACCTGTAAGGAAGCCTATCTACCATTGAAAGGAGTGATAAGAGCAGGCAACTTTATCTTGTTTTGAGGTGCTGTCTCCATAGGTGACTTCAGTTTGTGAAAATTTATCTAGCTGTGTACTTATGATTTATGCATTTTTTTCTAACACTATGTTAGACCTCAATAAAAGGTTTTAAAAATTTTAGGAATCGCCGAAACCGGTTTGGCTCAGTGGATAGAGCGTCAGCCTGTGGACTGAAAGGTCCCGGGTTCGATTCCGGGCAAGGGCATGTACCTTGGTTACGGGCACATCCCCAGTGGGGGGTGTGCAAGAGACAGCTGATCGATGTTTCTCTCTCATCGATGTTTCTAACTCTCTATCCCTCTCTTTTCCTCTCTGTGAAAAAAAATCAATAAAAATATTTTAAAAAAATTTTAGGAATCCTGGAGAAAATTATGCTAATTTGAAATAAGCCAGAGAAAGACAGGTGCCATATGATTTCACTCATATGTGGAATCTAATGAACAAACTGAACTACCAAGTAAAATAGAGACAGACTCATAGAGAGCAGGCAGACAGCTCTGGTGTCTGTGTGTCTGTGTGTGTGGGGGGGTGTTGGTGGGTAGTGGAGGGATTGAGCAAAAAAACAAAAAAAGAGAGAGAGAACTCATGGACATGGACAACAGTGTGGTGATTATGGGGTCAGTTTGAGGTGGAAGAGGGCATCAGAGGGGATAAATGGTGATGGGAAAAATTAAATAATTTTTAAATTTATTTTAAATCTTTATTGTTGAAACCATTACATATGTTCTCCTTTTTCTCCCATCGACCCCCTCCAGTCCACCCCTGCCCTAAACTAAATTTTAAAAAATTAGGGATATTTCCCCAACATCGTAGCCTTTTCTTATAACTGTATGCTCTAAGGATGCCACTGAGCAGGTTTGTACCTGTCTATTTTCTTTTAAAAAATATTTTAATTGGTTTTAGAGAGGAAGGGAGAGAGAGAGAGAGAGAGATACATCAATGATGAGAGAGAATCATTGATTGGCTGCCTTCTGCAAGCCCCCCACTGGGATCGAGTTCACAACCCTGGCATGTGCCCCTGACCTAAATTGAACCTGGGACACTTCAGTCCACAGGCCAATGCTCTATTCACTGAGCCAAACCAGTTAGGGCTGTACTTGTCTATTTTCAACCTGACTATACATTACTGGAGAAAACAAGTCTTAAGTGAGAACACCAATGGATCCTTTCACACATTTGAAGCACTACCAGGGAGAAGGGGCCCCGGCATAGTCTCAGCAGTCCCTGAGGGCAAATGGGGAAAGGAGATGAAAATATGGATAAACAGATTTCCATGAAGCAGAGGAAAAGCTTTCTTTCTTTTTAATTTTTTAATTTATTAAGGTATTATATGTGCACATAGCTTGCCATTGCGCCCCCTCCCTCCCATACATGCCCTCCCTCCCCAGAGTTTTGTGTCCATTGGTTGTACTTATATGCATGCATACCAGTCCTTCAGTTGATCTCTTATCTCCCCCAGATCTCCCTACCCCAGAGGAAAATCTTTCTAACATCATTGCCTAAGCAGAGAACAGTCTGCTTTTTTAAAAAGTGAGCTCCCTAGCACTGGAATATTCTAACAGAACTGGATACACACCAACCAAGGATAATACACTATACGCAGGGCCATCTTTTGGGGAGTGGATTATGTCATGTCTTTTTTCTCTTCCAGTTACAAGCTTTGATGTTTTTAAAGAATTGGATTTATTTCTTATTCCACTTTTAAAAAAATATGTTTTATTGATTATTTACAGAGAGGAAGGGAGAGGGATAGAGAGTTAGAAACATCGATGAGAGAGAAACATTGATTCAGCTGCCTCCTGCACACTCCCTACTGGGGATGTGCCTGCGACCAAGGTACGTGCCCTTGACTGGAATCGAACCTGGGACCCTTCAGTCTACAGGCAAACACTCTATCCACTGAGCCAAATCGGTTAGGGCTCTTATTCCACTTTTAGGGGGTGTACTATGAACTCCTCATAATATGTAGAAAACTAACTTTACAAACAGATAAAAGTCAACAGAGGCAAAATTGGTTCTTTTGTAAATGTTAACAATATTTTATAATAAATCCTTTTATTATAAAATATAATAATATTTTATTATAAGCCCTTTTCAAGTCTGATCAAGGAAAAGAAAAATTACAAATTTTAATTCCTTTCACTGAGAAACACCCAACCAATATCATATAAGTGTACATCCAACAATCATTGAATAAAAGTATAGTTATCTGTGTTATTTTGATTCCCAATTCTCCAAATTTTGCATTTTTCGAGGTGTCTAGCCTTATATTTCATTATTCTACAATCTTTTCTAGCTTAAGTGGGTTCTGTTGCCACATTTTAGGTAATCTATTCTGCAATTGGCATTGTCTCCTCATCAAGGATAAGGTTTTGTGTCCCACAATTTCTACCCTACTATAATTCAAAATAAAAGTAGTACTAAACCACAAAATATATACGCTTATTTTAAATATCTTCTTTCTAGACTAATTTGCAAGATTCTGGTTAGGCACCAAAACAAAATCTCTTTCTCCCTTCAGCCCTTCTCTTTCATGACCCTGCTTTGCAGGTGTCCTAAAGCGTATGCCTCTCGTCCTGCACTGCTCAAACGAGAACCCCCAGTTGGTCATGTGTGGCTACTGAACACCTGAAAGGGGGCTGGTCTCAACTGAGATGTGCTATAAGATAACATACACACCGGATTTTGAAGACTTACTAAAAAAAAAAAAAAAAAAAAAAAAGACTGCAAAATATTCCATGAATAGTGTTGGATGTTGAGTTATAAGTGAAGCAATACTTTGGATATTGGGTCAAACAAAATACATCATGAAAATCAATTTCAAGCCCTCCAAAGTGGCTCAGTTGGTTGAGTGTAGTTCTATGCACCCGTATGCCATCAGTTCAATTCCCAGTCAGGGCGCATACCCAGGTTTGATCCTCAGTGGGTGGCATGCAGGAGGCAGCTGATTGATGTTTCTTTCATTGATGTTTCTATCTCCCTCTCTCTCCTTCTCTCCCTAAAAAAATCAATAAAAACATATTCTTTTAAAATCAATTTCAGGATTTATTTTCTTTTTTTAAGGTGGCTACTAGAAATGTTAACATTATATTTGTGATTTGCATTGTCATTCTATTGGATAGCACTGGTCTAGATGGGCAATGGCTGGCATGAAGAGCCTGTGTCATTGAAACAGACTCAGACATAGAGACTAGACTGGTGTTCGCCAGAGGTGAGGGGGCTTGGGGAATAGGGTGAAAGAGGTGAAGGAATTAAGAAATATAAATTGGTCATTACAGAACAGTCATGTGGATGTAAAGTACAGCATAGGAAATAGAGTCAAAATATTGTGATAACTGTGTATGGTTGCTGGGTGAGTAATGAAAATATCAGGGCAACACTTTGTAAAGTATATGATTTTCCAATCACTATGCTATACCCCTGAAACCAATACAAAATAATACTGAAAGTAAACTGTAATTGAGAAATTAAAAATAATTTTTTTAAAAGTACATAAAGAAAGATCCTATGTCATTCTGGAAGGAGAGAGAGATAGAAACATCAGTGATGAGAGAGAATCACTGATCAGCTTCCTCTTGCACACCTCCTACTGGGAATCAAACCCGCAACCCAGGCATGTGCCCTTGACCGGACTGGAACTCAGAACTCTTAAGTCCGCAGGCCGACGTTCTTTCCACTGAGCCAAACCAGCCAGGGGCTACAATCTTTTCAAATAATGGACAAAGTGATCCAGTCACTCATCGCTTTGAGTGAGGAAAAAAATAAAATAAAGATCTGTTAATAGGGTTGGCGTTTTTTTTGTGAGGTAAGGAATTTTGAGCAAAGCGACGTTTCAAATGTTTTTAAGATAAGGAATAATCTGATTTTGCCGTTTTGCATTATCTTTACTTTCATTCAACCAAAGCTCCTTCTTTCTAGCAAATCTCCAGTTTGTTGGCAGATACATTCCCAGAGTCTCCCAGATGCTGCGCCATCAGCCTCCGAGACTGGAAGGGAGCCTCGTTTCCTTCGGCTGCTGTACAAATGTCCTCCTTCTCCCGCCCCTCGCTCGGGCTACACAGATCAAAGTCCCCCCCCCACCCCCGCCCCCATTCTGGGTAGTTCTCAAAGAAAATCTGGAGTCCAGGCTGGGTTGAGCCCAGAGAGGGCGACCCCTTGAGGGCAGACCTTGAGGCATCCCCCTCCCTCCCTCCCTCCCTCCCTCCCTCCCTCCCTCCCTCCCTCCGCGGCCGCCGGAGCTGCGCCCCGTCTCCGTTCCGCCCGAGCGCGCCAGCCGAGCGGAGAGAAATCCGTTACGGGGCGGCCGTGTCCCTAAGGGCCATTCCAGGGCGGCGGAGCGCGGGCAAACCGCTGTGCACACCCCCCAGGCCTGCGGGCCGGGCGCGTAGCGGCTCAGGTTACACACAGGTGAGTCTGGCCATGGGCGAGCTGAGGGAACCCCTGGCCAGGCGCCCCCCCCCACCCCCGCAGTCCCCGGAGCTGGCACCCATCTGACCACCCCCCGAGGGTGCGCCGACCACAGGGGCGGAGGCAGTGCTGTGCTTCCCGGGGCGCCCCAGACAGAGCAGGGCCCATGGGAGGGGAGCGTATCCCCGCCCCCCAACGCGGGCAGGACGGCTCTTGGAAACTTGGTATCTTTCTCTCTCTCCCCCTCCCCTGCAGGTATAAAGGTAGACAGGGAAAAACAAAACCGAAAATAAGTACAAAATTTCCAGCCGCCTCCCCACTTGAGGCAGTGAAGGAAGGGGAGGCAGCCTTCTAGCTGGCTTCCTGAGAAGGCGCTTCCCAGCCTCAGGACTGGGGGGAGCAGGCGGTGAGGGGAGGCAACCGTGGAAGTGGGCGAGGGTAAGAAACCCGCTTCCACGCTGCGTTTGCATCGAGTGCAATTGGCGTTTATTTCCCTCGTGTCACCCTTTCTGGTGGTGGGGCTCTCGGGGTGCAAGGTCTTGAGGTGGAACCCACTTTGGTGGCACAAGCCGACTTGTTTTTCTTTCATTGAATGGTACGAAACAATGTGCTCTAAAGATGCTGACTTCTTCCGTTTATTATCCCCGCGTTCATGTGGTGGGGCTGAGGTAGTGGACGGGAGCTCAAAGCCCTCAAGTTCCCCCTCGACCGGATCACAGTCCTGGGGAGTCTCCCCTCAGCCGCCCCCATCCGCCCGCCAAGATTTCAGCAACTCCCGGGGGAACGATTCACAAAGTCCATTTTCTGGTCGGAGACAAAAGCTCTTGGGGGGTGGGGGGACTGGTGTGTGTATGTGTATGTGTGTGTGGGGGGGGAGGGGGTCCGGGGGGGGCATTCTCAGGAGGCCCTAAGTCTCGGGAGGGATGCCCTGGGAAGCGGACCTAGGTTTTACCTCAGAGTTTGCCCTGAGGTGCCTGGGATGCGGAATGGTTAGGGGGGTTGACAAAAAAAAAAAAAAAAGTTCTCCCCTTTTTAAAAAGGGGAGGTGGGGGGGGAGAATCAGACGTTAAATTCTTTTGCAAACATTCATGCCTAAGGAAGGGCTGGAACAGGCAGCCCCGGCCGCCGGAACCGGTCGGACAGGTAGCGAGCTTGTTGACACCGTTATGTTGCAGGGCGCATGCTCACTCCCAAGTTTCCTGGTGCCTTTTCTATTCCACCTTATGAAACTTTACCGCGGCGTGGTCTCATCCGCGGTTGAAGGCATAGGTGTCGCCGAGCCGGGAGCCCGGGAGCCGCCGGGAGCGCCGGGGGGAGGCCGGGGCCGGGGCCGCGGCAGGGGGCGGAGGGAGAGGGTCGGCGAGGCGGGAAGGGGGGCTCCTGCCGCCAGAAGCCGCGACCCAGACGCCGCCGCGGTCCCTGGCGGCGGGCAGCCGGGACGAGGGGGCCGGGAGGGGGCCTCACCATGCCCAAAGTCTTCCTGGTAAAGCGGAGGAGCCCCGGGGTCTCGGTCCGCAGCTGGGACGAGCTCCCGGACGAGGAGAGGGCAGACACCTACATCCCAGGTGAGCACGGCTCCGCGGCGGCGAGGCCTGGCGCGGGGCTGTGGGGGCGAGGGGTGGGGTGACCGGGTTCCCTCAGCTCCTCGGCTGGCGGTGGATTCCCCACCCCCTGCTTCTTCCAGGGGGGGGGAGAGTAGGAAGTCTCAGAGGTGCGGGAAGACGAGAGGGAGAGGCTGGGAAACCCCGGGCATCGTGCTCCCCTTCCCCCTAGTGGGCGCCTTTAATTGCCCGGCGGCGGCGGGACCGTTGGCTGCGGCGGGGGCCGGGGTGGTCCAAGAAGGGGGTGGGGGTGAACGCCGGCAGGGGCTCCCCTCGACTCCACGCCTCCGTGGATTGCACAAGGACCGGAGATCCCCTCTGGGGCTGGGAAGGTAGTAGATATCAGATCCCTCTACCCCCATCCCAGGTAGAGGAAACTTGGCGCGCGGGGTCCCGCACTTCCTCGTGGCCCGGGGGCCCGGACCGAGCTGCGGCCCCCAGAACGCCGGACTCTCTCCGGAGGCCGAGCCCGGGGGTTCGCGAGCCCACCCCCTCGGCGTTGCCCACTTGGCGAGGCGCCCAGGTCCGGGGCGGGGCGGCGGCGGCGGCGGCGGCCCCGGCGGCCCCGCCCGCAGGTCAAACTACCGAGGGCGCCCAGGCCTGACGCCGCGTGTCTGTGTGCCTAGGCTCGGCCTCGCCCTTCCCAGTGGGTCTGGGCCGCCGGCTCTGCGACCCCCCCGAGGACTGCCGCAGCGACGGCGGCAGCAGCAGCGGCGGCGGCAGCAGCTGCGCGGGGGAGCCCGGGGGCGCCGAGAGCAACTCGTCCACGCGCACGCCCGAGCGCGAAACGCCGGAGCCCGGAGATGCCGAGGACCCCGGCGGACACCTGGCGGCGAAGCAGCGCCCGGTCGCCAGATCGAAAATCAAGGTACGGGGCCGGGTCTGCCGGGGCCGCCACCGACACCACGCCCTGGCGTCGGGCTCCCGGGGCCAGCGCCCCTCCCTGCCGCGCCCGCCCGCCCGCGCGCCCGGCTCCGGTGCTTTCGGCGCGTCCGCCGCGCGGCTCCTGCACCTGCCCCTGGGCCGCGGCCAGGGCGTCTCGGCGCGTCCTCCGGTCGGCTGGGGGGAGCCACCCGCCCGCGCCGCTGCGCCCCCGAGGCCAGCTTCCTGAGCGGGCACAGCCCGTCGGCGGCCTGTGGAACTACCTGAAAGGCTCGGGTTCAGCTTCTTTCCTCCCATTCGGTGCGCAGGGGCCAGAGAATAGTCAGGTCATCAGGGTTCCAGTGGTCGGAGAGGAGGAACCTAGGCACCGGAACTCCAGCCCCTGGGGCGCAGTTCCTAGCGCTCTGTGAATTCTGAATTTCACACTCTTTCTTTGGTTTTGGAGATAGTGGTGGCAGCGTGGTCCACAGTGGGCCTCTCATAATCACAGCGATTTCCAGTGCCAGTTATGGAGTGCCCGTTAGACACCATGTCTGCTGGGCCCTTTAAATGTGTCTTGTCTCAAATTTTCTTGAATTAAAATGATGGACAAAGGAGGTCAACGGTAAATTGCCTCATGCCGCGTCCTCCGTGGGTTGGAGTGTTTGTTCCCCTTTATCTTCGCGCTTCAGACCCCCTCCCCTCCTCTCTCCCCGCCCCCGCGTCTTCTAGAATGGTAGGCTACATCTTATCCGGATGCTCTCCTGCGCTTACATGATTGCCTGCTCAAAGGTATCCGCTACCCCCTAGGTTAAGGAATCCCAATCCACTGACTCACAGCCACCTGGAGTCAGGGAGTGGTGTTTTAGGGATCACAGGAACCCAGTCGCTAGCCAGACGGGCCAGAATGTGACCCTTCGCAGACTCCAGGGCCTCGCTGTAGGTGATAATTCTTGGGCGTTCCCGAAGTCCCGCTGCCCAGGAGGGGATTGGGAGGATCGGGAGAAGGAGGCCTAGAGTTTGCTATGCATTAGGAAATTTACGTTACTTTTCCTGGGAGAGGCTGTCTCTCTCCTATGCATATTCCTGCCTGGCTCCCGGGGCTTGGCTGGGAGGTGAGGATCTGGGGAAAAGAAGATCCTAGCTTTTGCTGTGGATTCAGAAAGTCTCCGTTACTTCTCCTAGGAGAGGCCACCCCTCCCCTATGCATACTTCTGATGCATAGCCCAGAGGGCTTGGCTGGAGGTGGTCTGGGGGTGCATTTGGTTGTGAATTGAGGCTAGAGGCTTGTGCGGAAATCTTTAAGAAAGACATCTTTAAAAGATGCTGCCAACTAGGGCGTGCTGCTTAGTGGTAAAGGTTTTGCTAAGGTTCAAAGTCACCTAGCCTGAGGCTTTTGTGGGCCAGATGGGGTTAAGTGGGAGGGCTCAGTTTGCCTGAGGCTGGTAGCTCTGCCCTCCAGGAAATTCTACTGTGTCCCACTTGCATATTTATCGCCTGGGTGGGAGGACAATTGCCACGTTGTTTTGGAATGGATTGCAGACAGTTTGCCCCTGGATGCCCAGATTACCCTTGAGAAAAAGTGGCAGAGGAAAACTATCCAGTCCCTTTACCAACATTTTAGATCATTCTTTGCTGCCTCAAGCAAACAGCCCTATCCGGCTTAAGGGAATGAGTAAACCAAATTTGTTTCCATGATCACTGCCTATGTGCAGCCCCAGGGATGGGGGTGGAGCCTAGAGTTTGCCCCTCAACTGTTAACATGGTTTCCAGAGGAGTGTTAGTTTGGTTCCGAGGAGGACAGTCTGGTTCCTTCTCCCTCTCGGCTTTCACCCACAAATTGGAGGAGACATCTTGGCTTGAAGATGCTTTGAACCTCCAGAATTATTAGTGGTGATATTGGCCACTTTCAGTTGACCGGTTAAATTCAGCGCGTTGTATAACTCTAGGGTTCTATGCAAAGCAAGCTAAACTCTCTAAGAACTGGTTTTCTAACTAGAAGTGAAAAGTCTCTCGAGGATGAGACTCTTGTGATAATGACCATAGTTTCAATGACTTGAAGACATTTGGCTGTTGGCTATTAGGACCAGAGGAAAGGCAAAGTGTGATCAGCAGAGAAAAGTAACATCCTATCCAGTAGTACGGAGTGCCTGCTGTGCCCCAGGCAGTCAGGATAAAAATGCTCCCACCCTAGAGTTCCAGAATCCATTGACAGAAATGATTAAGCCTCTAGGCTCTGGCTTTTGTTACTTCTTAGCTGTGTGATCTTAGGCAAATTGCCAGTCCCTCTGGGCCTTAGTTTTCTTGCTTTTACAATGGGTATAATGAGGGTACTTAGAGAGTTGTGGATAAGTGAGTTAAGAGTGGAAGATGTTAGGAGCCCAGTAACTCTAGCTAGAATTAGTTGGGTTGGTGGGGAGACTCAAATATTAATTATTAACTACAACAGGAATGTGAACGCTAACCCAGAAGCACAAGCAAAGATATGCTAAATCCTGAGCAGGGGAAGGTTTCTTGTGAGGATTTGAGGCCTATGGAGAAGGAGTGGTATGGGCTCAGCCCAAAAGTGCTTGCTTGCCCTCTTGAGTAAGACAAGAACTCAGCTATGCTGGCTGCAGGATGGGAAACTATAGGGGTCAGAAACAGTTGAAGGTGAGGCTAAATCAAGAAATGTGGAAATTTCCTTGGGGTTGTGGGTGGGGCTCTGGAAGGTTCTCTCTCTCTCTCTCTCTCTCTCTCTCTCTCTCTCTCTCTCCCTCTCTCTCTCGGAGGTTTTTGAGAAGGAAAACCTCAGTTGGATCTATATCATCAGCTGTGGTTGGGGATATGTGACCTGCTTGAGCCTCAGTTCCCTGATGTGCAAAATGGAGAAATAATAGAATCATCCTCTCAGAAGTGTTGCATAGATTAAATGAGGTAATGGGTGAAAAATGTGTAGCACATTTTGTGCCTGTATAAACTGCCCAATAGGAAGTTAGCTGACAGTGGATGATAGCTATTTTGTTACCTGCAGTAGGAACAAGGGACTTGCTAACCTGATTGTGCTGATCAGTGGATCTGGACAGGACTCGTTAAGTGCCAGTTAAGTGGTTTTTCCAGCCTAGCTGTCTTTCAACTACCCTGTTTCCCCAAAAATAAGACAGTGTCTTATATTAATTTTTGCTCCCAAAGATGCACTAGGTCTTATTTTCGGAGGATGTCTTATTTTCGGGGAAACACGGTATGTGCCTTAGGGTAGGTTATGAAATTATTTCTTTACTTTTGAGGATTCTGTAATTTATAGACCAGATTTGGGGTGGGGAGATGGTGTACCTCTGGGAAAGTATTCATGCCAGAGGAGGTTTAAGTCACTTTAATTCCCTTTTGTAAAGCTGAATCCATTTGCAGGTCTTTAGCTGTGGGAGATACCCCCTTCCCCCAACCCGTCACCACTGTCCTCCCCAGGCTTATCAGACACAAATAACTCAGAAGTTAAATCAGTTAGCTGACTGATGTTATTCATTCCTGACTCAGAGTGGCTGGTGGGACCCATGTGCAAGTTTATACTAGAAGCGAATGTCTTCTTACCCCCATCCCATTCTTTTCTCTCTTCCTTTGGTTTCTCCCAAGGATTCTTCAAAGGGATTGAGTTTAGAATTCCTTCAAAAGTACTCTTGGCTTTTTACTTGGCTCTGTAGCCTGCGTCCTCCAGTAGACATGGATGTGTGAATGTGTGTCTTTTTCTTGTCCCATCATTTTTTATTAGGGAAATTTTCAAAGGTGGAATACTTGTCACCTGGTTCTAACAACAATGAACACAATTTTACTACTGTTATCCTTCCTCCATCCACCCCCCAACACTATTTTGAGACAAATCTACAGCCATCATAAATAATTTAAAATGTGTCTCTAATAAAGACCAAAATACATGATTATACTCCTATTAAAAAAGGTGTTCACATTGCTAATTGTCTCATAACTTCTTTTTTTTTCTTTCAGTTTACTGAATCAGGTCCACATAATGTCCACATATTGTAATTCATTGATATGTCTTTTGCTTTATGTATTTTTCCTCTCTCTCTTTTTTAGTTAATTGTTGAAGAGATGGCTAATTTATTTTGTAGAGTCCAGCAATCTGGGTTTTTGCTCCTTTTAAAAATATATATATATTTCTTTATTGATTTCAGAGAGAAAGGGTGGTGAGAGAGCTAAAACATCAATGATGAGAGAGAATCACTGACCAGCGGCTTCCTGCACAGCCCCCACTGGGGATCTAGCCCGTAACCCAGGAATGTGCCCTTGGCCCGAATCGAACCCGCCTTAGTCCGCAGGCCGATGCTCTATATCCACTGAGCCAAGCCAGCCAGGGCTTTTGCTCCTTACATCCATATGTTTTTTCTAAATGGTAGCTGGACTTGCAGCTACCCTGTCAAAAATGGTAGCAGTGATCACATATAACTACTTAAATTTAAATTAACCAAAGTGAAGTAAAACTAAAAATTAAATTCCTTACTTGCGCGACTTATATTTCAAGTGCTCAGTAGCGATATGTGACTACTGCCTACTGTATCGAACAGGGCAGATTAGAACATTCCTATCATCACAGAAAGTTGTATTGCTGTAGATGCTTGATCAAGTTCATCGTGGCTGAAATGTCACAGTAGGGGTGTTTATTCCTATCAAGAGCTACATAAGTTTGGCTGCCTCTTTGTGATGTTAGCAGCCATTGATGCTCAAGGTCTAAATATTTTAGGTTATTAGGATTTGTAGATCAGTAATATTCTAATTCTGTCCCTTTTTTTTTTTTCCTGTCCCTTCTTTATTAGCTGAAATTCTTCTATGGAGAGATATTTCCCCTGCTTCCTAGTGAGACAGTTCACTTAGGAAAGGCAGAATAAAATCCCTTTTATTTACTAGTTTTCAAGATAATCAGTTGGTTCACCAGAATTCTTTAGTGATGGCCAATTAGTTTACTTTTAAGTATTATTGTGAATAGGAAGGCTCACCAGAGAAGTAGGATTGGAGGCTGACTGTGTATACATAGGATCCACTACAGGGATCTTTAAAACTTACCTGGTCCAGGCTCCTCATTTTGTTTTTATTTTTTTAACTGACTTCAGAGAGGAAGGAAGAGGAAGAGAAAGAAACTTCAATGATGAGAGAGAATCATTGATCAGCTGCCTCCTGCATGCCCCCTACTGGGGACGGAGACCACAACCCGGGCATGTGCCCTTGACTGCAATTGAACCCAGGACCTCCGCCATGTCCACAGGCTGATGCTCTATCCACTGAGCCAAAGCAGCTAGGGCAGTCTCCTCATTTTGAAGGGGAGAAAGGTAAAGACCGGGAGGTTTTGTTGAATTCCTCACAGCAGTTAGTGACAACCCAAGGATCCTTATTCTTTCACTATTATTGTATTGCATTATGGGAGGTCTTTAACACTTTAGGAATTTGAAGCTGTTTCTCACCATATGAGACAAACAGCAGAGTCCTTCCCTCCTTCTCCCTGACAGTTCAACGGTAGACACTAGTATGGCAGACACACTACATTCAAAAATCTCATTGTGGGTACCTAGAAGCCATATGGCTATCTCTTTGAGCCTCAGTTTGTTTTTTTATGGATTATAAGGATATATTCCCTTCATCATCTCTGCATTTGAGAAGCTTCTCCATTGCCATATAGCAGAGTGGTACTTCCTAAGTACCAAGCCTAAGGAAATGGTACTTAGGACCAGGAGGGAAATTTTTATCCCAAAGGAATTGGGGAAATACCATTAGCATGGTTTGAGCAGAGCAAATGTGCCCATGGAAGTCTTGTTCATGTGGCCCCCATACGATAGCCTGGACTCACAGTACCCTCCCACAGAAAATAGAACCATTGATTTAATGAACTTGTTTGATGGAAGCATCAGCAGAAAATAAAGGATTTAAAATTTTTTTCCTTTAGAATGTTGACAGGTAAGTGACCATAGCCAGCTTTGAAGTTGGTCAGAAGACTTACCTCCCTGGATGCTGCTGCAGCACTGATACAATGATCGGTTTGTTTCTGCTGCAGAGGCCTGTTTTTTAGAAAAGCTAGAGGGGAACTTTGGGTGTTTTTTAAAATGAAAGCCGAGACCTTGCAGAAAACAGGACAGCGGGCAAGATAGTGCCAAGCTGAGTGATTGACGAATTGCTTGCTCTCTGTCTTCATTTTTCTCGTCCTGAATTAATCTCCAGATTGATGTCACTTCCCACCCTCCATGGGAGCTTCCTCGCTTTGTTAGTAAGCCTTTTTCAAAGTGTTAATTTTGGATTAAAGGTGAGACTATCGAGCTTTCAGAAAGTAGCATGGTATAAATACCACCCCTGGCAGGTCTGGAACAGTACCCTGTAATTAAACACATTAATAATTTCTCTATCAAAACACATGAATATTGCTATCAAAGGGATAAAGTCTGTGTGTAGATCCCTGCTTGCTTGTTTCAGGTTCTATTATCAAGGAAGATGGGAGAAAATGTCAGTTTTCAGAGCTTTTTGGATTTCACTTTTGGATGAAGGACTGGGAACTTGTGTGGCTCACACTAAAGTTAATCCCCTTTTTCTTTAATCAGAGAAAGAAAAATTCAAAAGCCAAATAAGTAAACGAGGAGTTTTGACCAACTGATTTTTAAAAATATGTATTTTTTTAATTGATTTCAGAGAGGGAGACGGAGAGGGAGAGGGAAAGGGAGAGGGAGAAAGAGAGAGAGAGAGAGAGAGAGAGAGAGAGAGAGAGAGAGAGAGAGAGAGAGAAATGATGAGAGAGAATCATTGATTGGCTGCCTCCTGCAGGCCCCACACTGGGGATCTAGCCCACAACCCGGGTATGTGCCCTTGGCCAGAATCATACCTGGGACTCTTCAGTCCATAGGCCAACACTCTATCCACTGAGCCAAACCAGCTTAGGGCTTGACTAATTGATTTTTAGTTAGGATAACAGAATTTTGGAGCTGGTTTATCTGTAAGAGTTAGGACTTATTAAGTAGTTTTTCTTATTTAATTCTTTTTTAATACTCCTAAGAGGCAAATATCATTATCTTCATTTTACAGGTGATAAAATTTAAGCTTTGAGAGGTTGAGTAACTTGCCTACATCCCACAGTCTGTAAGTGGCAGAACAGGATCTGAACTTAGGAAGTTGGAAAAAAGACGCACTTAGCTTCTTATTCTGCCATAGAGCTCATCCAATACCATTTTGTTATGTTTTCATGCGGGAAGTTGTGGCCCAGGGATATTACATGACATCATATAACTAGCCAGGTCTAGGTTTTTATTTGATTCTTTAGCATTTATGTCCCAACATTCCGCTCTCATTTTGTAACTAAGATGACTAAAAGGTTAACTAGTTTGGGTCTACTACTCGTAGAGTAACAATGTAAAATCGGTTAACCCTATTTTGAAACTTTAGGAGGTAGAGTGTAAGGTCTAAACCTGTTGTAAACATAGTGAGGGTGGTGTAGTGAGCAGACATATGCCCAGGGAGGGATTGCTGGTCCTCTGGCTCACAGGTTGTCATTCCAGAGATCAGATGTATCTCTTCTTCTTATGCAGCCCATCTTGGGAGTCAGAAATGTGGAAGATCTGGTGTTCTGGAGAGGATGTGATACGTTTGTTAGTATTCCACTTAGTTTATTGCTGCTTCCCAAATAACCACAAATTTAGCACCTTAAAATAATTTGTCATTATGTCTTCTGGTTCTGTGGAATGACTCATCTCTGCTGGGCTGGTCTTCCCTGGGGCTTCTTTTGCTACTGCAGTCAGCTGACAGGTGGGGCAGGACTCTTCTGAGCCTTTTGACTGGACTGGACATCCAAGAAGGGTCACCCATGTGGCTGACAATTGATGCTTTCCTTTTTCAGGCTGCTTTGATGAAATAATTCTCCTCCTCCTCCTCCTTCTTTTTTTAAAAAATATATTTTATTGATATTTTACAGAGAGAAAGATAGCTAGAAACGTCGATGAGAGAGAAACAGCGACCAGCTGCCTCCTACACACCCCTACCGGGGATGTGCCTGCAACTAATGTACATGCCCTTGAACGGAATCGAACCCGGGACCTTTCAGTCCACAGACCGACGCTCTACCACTGAGCCAAACCGGTTTCGGCTCCTTCTTCTTCAACAAGTTTCTATTGACACACATATAGGTAGTTTCCAGTCCGTTGCTATTACAGACCACATTTCAAGGCAGAAAATGTGAAATTCACTCGGATAAATTTCACATGTAGAAATTTATCCTACAGACATCCCTTTCCTTCTGAGAAGTGAACTAGTTTGGAAGAAGCTGGCTTCATCATCAGCCATGATCTTTTACTGTTTAATTAACCTTACATCTTGTTTCAACAAAACTGTCTCTTAAAGCTTCAAGTATAACAATGTGTGGTGGCCGGATTGGTCAATAGATAGCAAGTACCACTTCATGAACTGGTGGTTGCACCTTAGGGGAATTCCCTAAGTGAGTCACTTTATGCTGACTCGGTTATTCATACTGTGAAATGGGGATGTATATGAAGGTGGAGAAATGGAAACATTGCTTTTGCTGAAATGTACTTGGAGAACTTCTATTTTTGCTCCAAGAAAACTAAAGAAAAGCTTCCCCTGGGAGTGGGGTGTCCTCCCCACTCCTATCCCCTTTCTCCCTGTGTGAAGTTTTCTGTGTCTTGGTCAGATGATCCATTGGCCCTGCACTCCCTTAAATTGTCACTAATCTCCCTTCCCTCTGCCCTTTAAGATTTTATTATTTTCAAACAAAATAATGCCAGTGATTTGAGATTTTTCATCTTGGACTACATTAGAAGGTATCTATATTACATGCTGAGCATTTTAAAAATAGGAATTTACCAAAGTGATTAAAGTAAGCAAGAGGTCAGGTTGAAAGTCCAGTCCTCAGACACATTCCATAGGACTTTCAAAAGACAGTTCTAGCTTTCTACATGTTTTTGATTAGAATTACCAGGGTCAATTGTCATTGTTCTGTTTTATTAGCCCCTCACTACCTCTCAAATGACTTTTATTCTGAGTAGCCTTGGCCTTGAGAAGCTCAAGGTACTCAGTTTGAGTTTGCCAAGAAGTGGGCCACGTGTAGTCTTTTCCCATCTCTTCAAGGAAGGCAAGACCAGAATGGGGACTGCCAGACAAGGAGGAGGCCATGACCTGTCCTGGTGATTAGCATATGAAAGCCTTGGGCACAGCTGGGTCTCCTTCAGGCTGGGTGCCAGGTCCTACCCCTTCGGGGAACACATGGCTGAGGTGGGGCATGAGGAAGTTAGAGGCCTATGATGGCTATCCATCTGAGTCATCAAACGCAACCCAGTAGCTGTCCTCCTTTATCTTCCAATGTCCAACCCCTTCACCCTCTTAGAACAGAGGTAAGCTCACGACCCTGCAAGATAGAGCCCTAAGGGGACCCTGCCATTCTTTGCTACCACAACTCTCTTCATTATCTGCTTTCCTGGAGCTCAGGCTAGCAGTGTGGAAAACACACACACAGTCCCTGTTTCCCATTGTCCTCTCCTGGAATATTCTTTGCCATTCCTCCTCTCTTTCTGCTCATCTTTACCTGGCTGAGGAGCTCACTGCCTCAAAGGCACCTTCCCTCTTGCCCCATGGCAGCGGTCGGTGCTCCTCCGAGATGCGCCCGGGCTTTCCAGATGTCAGTGGCCTACTGACTAGACTAGCAGCTTCTTGGGGACAGGTAGTCCAGGCAACTGTACTCCCTCAGCTCTGAGCACAGGACCTGTTATAGACCAGGCAGTAGTCGGTCAGCTGAGACAAAATAAGCCCTGAGCAGATGAAAAAGAACTGGTGCAGAGGAGGCTAACTGGAAAACCCAGTTCTGGAGTCTTGGGCCTCCTTCAGGTCTCTGTGTCTGGCCACCTGTGAACCCCACTGCCCATGGACACTTTCTGAATGTGCACTGACCTGAGTCTGGGCTCATCCTGCCTCCCATCCCCAAGCCCAGACTCAGGTCAGTGCACATTCAGAAAGTGTCCATGGGCAGTGGGGTTCACAGGTGGCAAGACACAAAGAGATACAAAGAGACCTGAAGGAGGCCCAAGCCCAGACTTCTGTGCTGACTCAAGGCACTTCGTTGAGGACACTGGATGAGCTCTGTGGATAATGGAACCCTCTGGAATGAGATGGAATAAAGTACTGGACGGCATAATGGCTGATGCTCCAGCCTCACTTCTCATGCAGAGCTGGTTAGAAATGCAGGTGTAGACCCCATCAGACCTCCTGAATCAGATCGTGAATTTTAGTAAGACACCCAGGGAATTGTGTGCACTCTGGGTTTGAGAGGCACTGGTATTGCGGGTCAGAGAACAGTACAGGCAAGTATTGTAGTCGTTAGAGAAACTACATCAGAGAAGGACAGTTGAGCTGGGTCTCAGCGGAGGGTAACACCCAGGGTGGATGAAAGGAGGAGGGTATTGGAGGCTAGGAAGATTTCGAGCCAGGAAAGATCCAACTTTTCTTGCTAATGATATTTGTCTGAAAATACATTTTTAAAGGCTCTTTTATGAGTAGAATTTTGGCAGAACAGTTAGATCATTCCTCTAAAGGATCTGATTTGGAAACTAGGAAACCTTTGGTGAATATATTAGATCTGGAGGTTTTCACCACCAAAGAATGATCCAGGTGGACTCCCATAATAGACTTAGTTTTCTTTCTTAGAGATGGCAAACATAGTTGAGAGAATGCTGGAATGGAAGCTCAGTCTGAAATTTAGTTTGAGTTTGCTGGTAATGGAGCTGTGGGTTCCCAACCAAATCACTTCCCAAAATTATTACGGTATTCTATTTGTTCATGATTTTGTGCATCAGGAACTGGGGCATGGCTTAGCTAGGTAGTTCTATTCCAGGCAGTATCGGTTGAGGTCACTCACTCATCTGGTGGCGGCCATGGGTGAGCTAGAAGGTCCAGTGAGGCTTTTTGTTCATACCTGGTACTTCTGTGCTCCTCCACATGGCCTTCCACTCTCCACATAGCTGCTTGGGCTTCCTCACAGCATGGTGGTCTTAGATTTCTAACGTGGCAGCTGACTTTCCTAGAGGGAGGATATAGAAACTGCATGGTTTCTTAATACCTGGAACTGACACATTATCTTTGCATCCAGTTGGTCCAAGGGGAGAGGAGATAGTCTCCATCTCTTGATGGATACAGCAGCATATAGGAACAGGGAGGAAGGAATTGACTGCGGCTGTCTTTAGGGACTTCCTACCACAGGTTCTATGTTATCAGGACTTAGATTCCTCCTTTTTTTCTGTTCTTCCATCCTCATCACTGGCTTTCCCCTTGTGGTCCAAGAAAGGAGAAAATGAGAGAGAGAGAGAGTATCATCCTCTCCCCTTAGAGAGAGTGTATTTTATCGGCCAGGTAGTCATAGAGCCATGACTTGGTGGGGATGCAGATGTTTAGCTGGGGACAACATCCTGCTAGAAATCGGAGGTCTGTTCTCAGGAAGAAGGGGAGAATGAATGTTGGGAGGAACTGCTAGTTGTTCCATCTTCCCCAAAGCCAAAACCTGCTTGGGGTTTTTAGGAAGCAGAAGCCCCAGCCAGGCCAAGCCTAGAGACTTAGGGAGGTGGGTTCCCATCGTAAGCTTGCGAGATGTGCCCGCCTGCACTGTGGTCCTCACACCCTCTCTCTCTGTCCCAGTTCACCACAGGCACATGCAGCGACCCGGCACTTCACAGCTGTGACCTGTGTGGCAAGAGCTTCCGCCTACAGCGCATGCTCAACCGGCACCTCAAGTGCCACAACCAGGTGAAGAGGCACCTGTGCACCTTCTGCGGCAAGGGCTTCAATGACACCTTTGACCTAAAGAGGCACGTCCGCACACATACAGGTGAGGAAGGGTCCTGCGCTTAATTTTAGTTTTGTTTTTCTGCCCAGGAGCTCCTCCTGCTTTCTTCCCACCAAAGAACCAGGTGGGCAGAGGGGACGTGGTTGTATTTCTAAAAAGACCCCAGGATGGGGCATTTGGGGCCAGCCCATCTGGGTTTACCTCCAGGCTGTGCCAACTTCCAGCTGTGTCATCTTGGGCCAGGCAAGCCTCCTCTCTTAGCCTGTTTCTGCCCCCTGTAAGGTGGGGATAATGATACAAGTTTTAGCATAACTCAAGACAAATCAGTGGCTGGAGATGTTCTGAGAATTATGATGCCTGACGCAATGCTGTGAGATATAGTTTGGCCCCTCAGTCTGGCCTGAATGCAGGGATGTGGTTCCTGTGGTCCCACTGGTGCTATTTTATGCCCCTTTCCTGGGAAGTAAGCCTGTCTCCAAATAGCATCTTGTTCCTCACAAGAACTCAAAAAGAGAAGAAAATGCTCACTCAGCAGGCAAGCGCCTTCTTCCTCTTGGGCCTTCCTCAGTTTCCCTTCTCATGAAGTGGGAGTCTAGGTCCTCCCCATCTCATTACACAGAGAATCCTGGGGGTTCTCACAGGCCTCTCTCTAAGCTCTTCTGATTGGTGACAGCCTCCTTTACTTTATCTTAGAAACATCTGGCCTCCAAGCTTCTCCTTTGGGTACATGGTCCACACCTTTGCCAGAGTGTTCCCTTAAGGAGAATTCTGAGGATGCTACTTCCCTGCTAAAAAAATCTTAACTCTAGGCAGGAGGAAATCCAAAGTCCTCATCTTTGAGGGGCTTCATGTAAATAAAGCCCCTCAGAGTCTGGGACCCATCTTCAAACCCCATCTTTCTCAGCCCATCCCAATTCCATCTCATCCTAGCCCATTCAACCTCATCCTGGTTACTACCCACTCTCCCTAAACCCTCACAGAATCTACTGTATATAGTGTTCCTGATCCCAGAGGCCCTTTCAGAGTTTAGGGTTTCCCCTGGCATTTTAGTGGGAATGGGAAAACGTCCACTCCTCCCTCCAGGTGGAGTTTCCAGTCCCTCAGCACCCATAGGACCTTCTCAGATCCTCTGTTCAGATTTCTTGTACGGCCCTTATGCTTCTGTGTTCTTAGAGGGCTGGCCATAAGCCTCCTCCCTGGCCTGGGGCGAGTGTCCTCCACCTTAGCAGGTGAGCTGATGAACTAAAAGGTTTTTGTTTTGTTTTTTACCTTTTTAAAAACTTTTTTCCGAAGGGATTTTTTTTTAATGTAACATACATCCAAAAAGAGTGCACAAATCATAAGTGCGTAATTCAGCAAATTTAAGAATCTTTACAAAGTGAACAGACCCATTTACTAGCACCCAGACCAAGAGACAGTATTTCCAGAACCTGGAGGTTCCTGCCCCCTCTTTCTTGCCCCCTTCAAGTCATTACCTCCTAAGCGCAGGGGTGCAGGAGGAGGTCCAGGCGGCAGCTCCAGAGCACATGCTTGCGCATAACTGGGGCCCACTGCTCTTCTCCAGCTGCCCTTTCAATCTCGAGCAACACAACAACAACAACAATAAATAAATCACCATCTCCTTTCTCCCAAGAGGCACCGACATTGTGACTTCCAATAGCATAGATTGCTGTTGCCTGGTTTTAAACATGATAGAAATGGAATCCTATCGGGTCTGAGTAGAAGGCTTCTTTTTGCATCCCTAGCACCAGTGAGCACCACGCTCTGTGTGGCCAGGCTGGTACCTTAGGTTGAGGTGGAGAGCATGCTTGGGAAGTTTCAGGGTGGAGGAGGGTCCCAAGGCTATCAATGAACCCATCAAGTAGCTGCAAATCTAGGCTCATAGGCAACTGATCCAAGGGCTGGAGAAACAGAACAGCTCATGCAGTCATTTGTCACTGGTTGTCCAGGAGAGTTTCTCAGCTTTTCATCTGTCCGAGATGTCCTTGAGAACATGGCCTATTTCTTTTCCTGGTAGGCTCTGTGGTCACCTCCTCGATCCTCTCCTTTAAGACAAAGGAAGCATTGCTGGCCGTCCGGTACTTCCACTTGGAGTAAATAGTGATGGAGCTGTTTACTCATCAGTGCCATCAAGGGAGAATTAACCAGGAAATATCAGGGACTGACTGCTTCTCAGGCAAGAGTTTACAAATTGAGTCACTGGTGTAGTAGTTAAGAACTCATATCTGAGTTAGCTGACTATGCAAGCAGTTTATTTGGGAGGTGGTCCCAGGAGACACAGTGAAGAGAAAACAGCCAATGAAAGTGACTACATGAGCAGATTACCATGTAGGCCACTGGCGCTCAACCCCACTGGGGTCCCCTGAAGAAATGTAGAGAATATATCCCAGAATTGCTGTCGGGGTGAGGAAGCTAGGTATTGGCCTATCAACTCCCATCCCTCCTTGCTTGGGGGACCAGCCTCCTGGATTCTACAGGAAAGACTCACACAGGTCGGCAAAGGATATTCAAGAATATTTTAAATGTTAATTTCATTTTGAAATGGTAGTATCTGAATATATTAGGTTAGACAAAAATATATCAATCATTAAAATTAATTTGACCTTTTTTTTTTTTTTACTTATTTTAATGGGCTATTAGACATTTTAAAATTACAAAGTGGCTTGCATTCTAATTTAGATAATTGAAATCTACAGATAATTTTTTTAAATTTTAATCACAATTTTTACTCTTAAAGTGGTAAACATAGAATTGTGGGAATGTCTTCAACTTGCTTTCCCTGCCCTGGTTTATTTTTGGATGGAGATGTGCCTTCAAGTGATAATGGACCAGAAAGAGGAACCCAGAGCTTACTAACCAGTCAGCTGGGGCTGCTGTGCCTGGAGCTGGAGGGACAGGCTTGCCTCCTGGTGTGAGAGACCTGCCCCACTGTCTCTTGAGCTCTGTGCAAAACAGATAATCAGTAAAAAGAGCAAAAATGTGGGATTTTCAGATTTTTTTTTTTTAGTTCATTGAACAACCTTCCTGTTTCCAAAAGATATCACCAGAATTCTGTGAATTCCGTCTTGCCTTTGATTGAGACGTGAATGTTGGATTTTTGCTATTGACTATTAAGTGAATGTTGGATTTAGACCAGAAGCAAAGATGTGAACACTGTTAACACAAATACAGTAGGCAGCTGAGTGAAGGGTATGCTTGCTCATAGTGTGATTAGCCAGGCCACGACTGATGAAAAGACTTCTCGAGGATCCCAGGACCCTCTAAGATTGTGGTGACAATATTGATGAGGTGGGCGAAGACAGTGGGATAGAGACTCAGGATTAATCTCACCCCACCTTCACCTCTCCTGTGCCCTGCAACTACTGAGGGGACAGGGCATTTAAGGAAAGACACAAAACCCAAGGAAACATCTTGGAAAAGATCCAGGGAAACCAGAGCCTGAAAATGTCTTACCTTAATATTTAAGCAGATGAAAGAAAAGATTAAGATGTCTTTTTTGGATATAACTTCTCCAAGAGGAGAGTAAATCAGAGGAGTGTGAGATGGAGAGCTGGGACGCTGGCCAAATGACATCTGATTCAGGATTGGGAGAGAGAAACTACAGCAGAAAAAAAACCGTCCATAACAGTTTGTGGAAATATTTCAGGAAACAAATAGCCGTTTTCAATCCAAATTGTCTTAGGTTGGGTTCCCTAGAAGCAGATCCTAAGATGGCAATTCGTATAAAATCATTTGTTGAGGGAGAGCGCCCAGAAGAAACCTTTAAGGGAGGAGGGAGTGGGACAGGGTAGAGGATGGCGCTGAGCAAGACTGTGCCCTCAGCTAGCGTCCAGTCCAAGCCTGCTCCCGTTGGGGTTCTGGAGTGAGGATGGCACCATGCCTTGTCCTGCCTACAGGCAAGCGGGCACATTTCCACTCACTCTATTGGCTGAGGGCTGCCTCTTCCTGGGCAGTGAGGTCAGCTACTCAGTGTCCATTTCTTGGAGAAGGAGGCAGCCAGGCACTGTTAGCTCATCACACATGACAGCTTGGGGGGACGATGCGCTGGCTCTGAATGTGGGTCTGGACTGGGGACCAACAGCATCCAGTACACATAAGAGAGGGACTTGCTCTATTTAAATTGACAGGAGTGCTGAGGCTATCAAGGGGAAGTATGGCTGTTAATCCACCTTAGGAAATGGTGCGGGGGCAGGGGAGGCATGAACTTTACAAAAACTGCCGTAGATTCAGTTAACAGCCAATGAAAAACACAGCGGGCCTGACAGGTTTGGATTTCAGTTGAACCAGCTGGGATGCATTCTAAGAATGCATTGAGGGGATGGTTTGCTTTTGGTGGGGGTAGAACTTGAGTAGAAAATAACACTACCAACACTTGCTTGTGCCACGCTCGGCACTCTGTCTACAGCCTCGCCACTCACAGTGTCCGTAGTCCGGGCCCCAGCCGCGCCGGCAGCACCGGGAAGCATGTTAGAACCACAGAGTCGCTTTTGTTGAGGGCCACACGTCAGGCATGGTCTGGGCATTGTTTACGGCTATGACCAGGTGTGCCAGGCTCGGCAGACAAGTACAGTTTTATAGAAAGTGTTTTATTTTCCTCCTTTGTAAAATGAATACTTATTCTATAAACAACAACAACAAAACTTTAGCCAATACAAGAGCTGTAGAGAAGAAAGTGTAAGCCACTGTACACTGTTGAAAAGGGCACACACACCTGTGGAATCTTTGGGGAGCGGGGTGCCAGGGGAAATAACCCATGTTGGTTATAATTTACAGCTCTGTGATAGAGGAGTCCAAGGTGCCTGCTGTTCCAGGGGAAGCTTCTGAGCTCCACCGGGAGGAGTGGAGGAATTCAGATTTGAGGTCAGGGAAGCAGGGAGGGGGCACTGGCCAAAGGGAAGTATTTGTCCTGCCTCCTGGGATACCTTCCACCTTATCTTCCATCGGCCACATTGAGAGGGACAGGAGGCAAACAAATCCCATTTTGATTGAAGAAGAGGAAACAATGGTGTCTTTCTTTGGAGCCTAAAGGGAAGGATTGACCGGATTGGGAAAAATGCAGATTGGGAGAAATTTGGAGTGGGGCAGATGGAGGAAAAAGAATAAAGTATCCTCCAACCTCTAGCGAGTTGAATGACCTTGTGGGATTGTCTCCTGCGATCGTTAAACTGTCCTCTATTTGATTTGCACTTTTTAGCTTAAAAAGTAATGTGAACGGGAAAATAATGACAGAAAAAAAAAAAGTAAGCCTCCCTCCTCATGCTCATGTTCCACTCCACTTAATTAAAAAAAATTTTCCCCAGCCCTGGCCAGTATGGCCCAGTTGGTTGGAACATAATTTTGTGCACCAGAAAATCATGGGTTCTAGTCCCAGTCAGGGAACATGCCTAGGCTGCAGTTTCAATCCCTTGTTGGGGTGATCCAATTATTGTTTTATCTTTCACATGGGTCTCTCTCTCCCTTTTTTCCTTGATCCCTCTCTAAGATTATTTTTTTTAATTTAAAAAATTTCCCCCAGAAATTAAAAAAAATTTTTTAATTGATTTCAGAGAGGAAGGGAAAGGGAGGGGGAATAGAAACATTAATGAAGAGAGAGAATCATTGATCTGCTGCCTCCTGCAAGTCCCACATTTGGGATCAAGCCGGCAAACTGGGCATGTGCCCTGACCAGGATCGAACCTGTCAGGTTTATAGGTTGATGCACAACCACTGAGCCACACTGGCAGGGCAGAAGTTTTAAGTACATTGCTTTTTTTTTTACTTTATATCTTGGAGATTGTTTCACATCTGCACAGGTAGACACACTTCATTCTTGCATAATTGTCAGAGCATTTCTTAAATATGAAGTTATAACACGTTTTCAAATATAGAGGCACCATCATTTTCCCTTGCCCCAATTAATAACAGTTATTTCCAATTTCAGCTTTTTTTTTCTTTTAAAAAAAATTTCAGGTAGTACTACCATGAATAAATATTCTTGTATATCCTTTGCCTACCTCTGTGAGTCTTTCTGTAGATAAAGTTCCTGTCGTAGGCCAAAGGGTAGTTATTACGATTTTTTTTATGGACATTGCCACGTTACCTTCTGAGGAGGGTGCCTTAAATATCCACTCCCACAAGGAGGCCTGTAAAAAGTTATTCACTGAAGTTCATGTTTGCATAAAGTTCAATAAAGCAGCACTTAGCTACAATAAGGAAAGCAAGCAGAAAGCGCCAATAACAAAGAATTTTCTTGGGCGATTTGAAACTTAATTTAGAAAGTAGAACAGCAAATCTGAAAAGGAAAAATCGTTTTTGATAACTCAGCACAGAATATTAAACTAGGTAATATAGGCCAACATTCAAAAGAACAGTGAAGGAAGTCTCTTCCCTTCTCTCTACCTAATGACCATCATTTAAAAAAATTCTTTTTGTTGTTTTTACTGTGAAATATATCCAAAAGTGCATACAAATACAAAAAGCATAGATATAATTACAATTTAAAGACAAATACTAAATACATCTCCACTTAATGAAAGGCGCGTATCTGTGTTATGTTGAGCTGGATTGTAAGCTCTTGTAGCTGTGTCCCATTGAGTACCTAGCATATGCCGGTCCTTTGCATGAGATGTCTCAGTTAATCCTCAGAGCTGCCTTACAAGGGGTATGAATATTATCCCAATTTTACAGGTAAGAAAACTAGGTGGGGGGAGGGTGCTCAGCAATCTGACCATGGTCTCCGTGAAAGAGGAGCAGACATGTGATGCCTGGGTGTTCAGTGCTTTGGACTCTGTCACTGTCTAGGTGTCAGTAGGTTAATGGTGTCTGGAGCAGGGATGGTGTTTTTTAGTATCCCAACACAGACACGGACAGGATTGACCTTTGCTTGTGAGCTCTGAGGTGGATGAGGCCTTGGCATTAGTCCCCCTTGTCCAGGGCTTCTGTCTGGCCACCTTTATCTCCCACTGTTGAATTCATGGGAGGAATGAGGGGCTTCAGGAGGGAGGGGCTTGTTCCCAACTCCAGAAAGGGTCACCAAGAGGCTGCTGCATGGCGGTGTCTGCCTCACCAATGAGTGAGGTGTGAATGCGTTATTTACAGAGAAGGGAGCGAAGGGGAGGCAGGTTTATAAAGTCAGATTGCCTTAACTAGAGTTTTCAGGGCCTACTGTTTCCTTTCCATCTCTGTGTCTGTGAGTCACCTGACCTCCAAGCCAGGCTCATTCCCACCTCTTCCTGGAAAAAAACACACAATGTGTGCTGCAGTCACCCAATTTGAGACAGGGCTACAAAATCTTCTAGCCTTTGCTGTGCAGGCCTCCCAGGCTGCCCTGACCAGGAATCAAACCGGTAACCTTTCAGTGCATGGGACAATGCTCGGGCTAGGGCCAATTTTTATCCATTCATATATCAAGGGGCACAGGTTGCTTCTATATTTTAGATTGTAAATAATGCTGCAATGAATATAGGGGTGCATATTGCCTCCTTTGTCATAGATTTATTGACCATATAGGGATGAGTTTATTTCTGGGCTCTCTAATCTATTTCATTGATCTATGTATCTGGTTGTTGTTGTTTTTAAGTAGTTATGTCCTTTTTAAAAATATGTTTCTATTGATTTTAGAGAGAGAAGAAGGGGGAGGGATAGAGAGATAGAAACATCCATTGTCTGTCTCTTGCATGCCCTCTATTGGGGATGGAGGCTGAAGCCCAGGCATGTGCCCTGACCGGAAATTGAACCAGTGAATTCTTGGTCCATGATTTGACACAACCATTGAGCCACATTGGCTGGATGATGTTTTTTTGTTTTTTTAAAAAATATATTTTTAAAAATATATTTTATTGATTTTTTTTTAGAGAGGAGAGAGAGAAACAGAGAGCCAGAAATGTCGATGAGAAAGAAACATCGACCAGTTGCCTCCTGCACCCCCCCCCCCCCCCACCGGGGATGTGCCCGCAACCAAGGTACATGCCCTTGACCGGAATCGAACCCGGGACCTTCCAGTCCGCAGACTGACGCTCTACCACTGAGCTAAACCGGTTTCGGCTGGATGATGTTTTGATTACTGTAGCTTTGTAGTATCAGGTAGTTGATACCTCCAACTTTGTTCTTCTTTTTTAAATATATATATATAATAAATATATATATATAATTATTATTATTATATATTTAATATATATATTTTAATGATTTTCCACAGAGATGAATTGAGAGGGATAGAGGTAATTTTTTATTGTGATTTGATTTGCATTTCCTTAATTGTTAGTGATATTGAGCATCTTTTCATGTATTTGTTGGCCATGTGTATGTCTTTGGAAAGTCCTTGGCCTATTTTTAAAAAAATATATTTTATTGAATTTTTACAGAGAGGAAGGGAGAGGGATAGAGAGTTAGAAACATCCATGAGAGAGATACATCGACCAGCTGCCTCTTGCACACTCCCCACCGGGGATGTGCCCGCAACCAAGGTTTCAGATAATACATCTATTTTTAATATTTTTGCAACAACTCAAACATTATGGGGGCAAATAACTTAAAAAATATAAAACTGGACGAGTTCATTCATGTGGAATATAAAACAAACAAAAAAAAAGATCAAACTAACAAAACAGCCCTAGCTGCTTTGGCTCAGTGGATAGAGCATCAGCCTGTGGACTGAAGGATCCCAGGTTTGATTCTGGTCAAGGGCACATGCCTGGGTTGTGGACTTGATCCCCAGTGGCATTCGGGAAACAGCCAATCAATGATTCTCTCTCATCATTGATGTTTCTCTCTCTCTCTCTCTCTCTCTCTCTCTCTCTCTCTCTACCTCCTCCTTCCTTTCTGAAATCAATAAAAATATATCTTTTTTAAAAAAAAAAACCTAACAAAACAAACTCATAGATATAAGAAAATGATAGTTACCAGAGAAAGAGAGTGAGGGATAGGGCAAAGTGGGTAAATGTATCAAACACATGGTACAGAAAAAACAAAAAACAAAAAAGAAAGGAAACTAGACTTTTTTATGGTGGGCACAAAATAGAATACATAGATATTCAATTTATAATCTTGTACACCTGGAAATTATAGAATGTTATTAACCAATGTTCCTCAATACATTTAATTTTTTTAAAATATGTAGTATATATACTGTGAGAGTGTGTGTGTGTGTGTGTGTGAATAGATATACACACACATACAGCATAAGGTGCATGGTTTCCCTTTCAACTCAAGCTCCAGTGTTGCTGCACATGGCACTGTTGGATCCTGTCCTTATTTAAAATTTTGATAACTTCTCATCCTGTATTTTTTCTATGTGTTTTGATTTTTAAATATTTACTTGATAGATGAGTTTTTGGGGTACCATTTAATTTTATGCCTGAGACTAGTAGAATTCCTCCAGGCAGTGACCCTCCTGGCCTCTGGGCTCTGGGATGGTCTGACTGTGGTGGCAGCCCCCCTCTCTGCTCCATGTACCCCAAACACAATATTCACCCTCTCCGGGCTTCATGCTGCGTGACCCTGTGCTTCCTTTACAGCCAGGATCCCCAACTTTAGAGCCTTAGTTAGAACTTTGCTTAAGTCTCTTAATCTGATGTTCAACCTCCCATGGTTGAGTACTGATGGTGGAAATGAGAGAGACTGTGCTCTGGAGAGACTGAGCTACATGGTATATTTGGCACATGTGAACTCTCCATTTGAAAAGCATGCTCCACCGAAACCGGTTTGGCTCAATGGATAGAGCGTTGGCCTGGGGACTGAAGGGTCCCAGGTTCGATTCTGGTCAAGGGCACATACCTTGGTTGCGGGCACATCCCCAGTAGGAGGTGTGCAGGTGGCAGCTGATCGATGATTCTCTCTCATCGATGTTTCTAACTCTATCCCTCTCTCTTCTTTGTAAGAAATCAATAAAAAATATTTAAAAAAGAAGAAAGGCAAGCTCCACCAATATTAATCCAATTCTAAAGCCCCCAGCAGGAGATGTAGTTTGGAAATGCTTTCATAACTGTAGCAGCTGCCTAAAGAGCCTGGGCCTTGCCTGCAGACCATGCCATTTCTGGGCATACCCATCCTTGCAGCAACTGCCCACACCTGCACCCTGTTCTTGTATTGCTGGAGCCCACTCTACCCATGTGATGCAGACCAGAAGAGCAGGGAGGGAAGGTCAGAGCCACCCAAGGGCAGCCCTCAACAGTGCTTTGGAGCTGGTGGGTAAAAAGACCTAGCTCCCAGCCAAAACAGGTTTGGCTCAGTGGATAGAGCGTCAGCCTTTGGACTGAAAGGTCCCGGGTTCGATTCTGGTCAAGGGCATGTGCATTGGTTGCGGGCGCATCCCCAGTAGGGGGTGTGCAGGAGGCAGCTGGTAGATGTCTCTCTCTCATCGATGTTTCTGATTATCTCTCTCCCTTCTTCTCTGTAAAAAAATCAATAAAGTATATTAAAAAAAAAAAAAAAGACCTAGCTCCCAGGGCGCAGGTGACTCAGAGGTGAGTGTTCTACAGTGTTTCCCAACTTGCCTAGCCGATGGGACACCGCAAGGGCTGGCTCGATGACCACACCTTGTAGGGGCTTCTTCCTGTGTCCCTCTCAATTCTTCGCTCCTGTACAGGTGCTTCCTGGGGTCCCATCCCAAGTAACTCGTACAGGAATCTTTGTCGCAGGGTATGTTTGCTGGAAAACTCTAAGATAAAAACAATGTTTATTTTTCCCACTCTAAAACCAAAACATTAAAATGGTGTACAAGTAGGAAGAAAAAAACTCTTCCTCCCCAAGGTGGAATGTGTTTGCTATATTTGTGTCTGTTCATGTGGATATTGTAAACTTTTGTGGACAGCTTTGTCTCCTGCCCTATCTGTTTTCCTTCTTTTGAATCATTGGTCATGATGACTTTTTCTCTCTACCATTGCTCCCATCCCCTGCCAACCATTTTTCTACTCTGTTTCTATAGGTTTAACGTTTCTACATGTAAGTGATACCAATGCTGTATTTGTCTTTGTCTGGTGTATTTCACTTAGCACAATGCCCTCAAGATCCATCCATGTTGTCAAAAAATTTGACAAAGGACTCCCTTTTTTCTTGTGGCTAAATAATATTCCATTGTATAAGTAGATGATGGCTTTTTATCTATTCATTCATTGATGGACACTTAGGCTATCTCTGTATCCTGGCTATTGTGGTTAATGCTGCCATGAATGTGGGAGGGCAGATATCTCTCTGAGATCCTGTTTTCATTTCCTTTGGATAAATGTCCTAGAAGTGGGGTTGCTGGATCTTTTGATAGATCTATTTTTTTAAATATATTTTATTGATATTTTACAGAGAGGAAGGGAGAGAGATAGAGAGCTAGAAATGTCGATGAGAGAGAAACACTGACCAGCTGCCTCTTGCACACCCCCTACCGGGGATGTGCCCGCAACCAATGTACATGCCCTTGACCAGAATCGAACCCGGGACCTTTCAGACCGACACTCTACCACTGAGCCAAACCGGTTTCAGCTTGATAGATATATTTTTAATATTGTGAGAAACATCCATACTGTTTTCCATAGTAGCTGCACCAATTTACAAGCCCACCAACAGTGCACAAGGGTTCCCTTTTCTCCACATTCTTGCCAACACTTCTTATCTCTTGTATTTTTTTTTTAATAATAGCCATTGTAACAGGTATGAGGTAATATCTCATTGTGGTTGTGATGTGCATTTTCCTGATGATTAATGATGTTGAGCACCTTTTCGTGTGCTGTTGGCCATTTGTATGTCCTTTTGGTAAAAATGTCTGCTCAATTCCTATGCCTGGTTTTGAATCGGGTCATTTGCTGTTGGGATGTGCGTGATGATTTTTTTATGGCTTTTTAGTTGGAAGGCTCTGGCTTGGCCATGACCAACCAATGATGTGTCTGCCCCTTGCCCTTGCAGGCATTCGCCCCTACAAATGTGATGTCTGCAACAAAGCCTTCACCCAGCGCTGCTCCTTGGAGTCCCACCTGAAGAAAATCCACGGGGTGCAGCAGCAGTATGCCTACAAGCAACGCCGGGACAAGCTCTACGTGTGTGAGGATTGTGGCTACACAGGCCCCACCCAGGAGGACTTGTACCTGCACGTGAACAGTGCCCACCCGGGCAGCGCGTTTCTCAAAAAGACATCCAAAAAACTGGCAGCCCTTTTGCAAAGCAAGCTGACATCCACACTCCAGGGGAACGCCAACCTGAGCGAGGAGGAGGAGAAGTGAGGAGGAAGAGGAAGGGGGCGACGCCAATGCTAACACGTTTACACGGACTTTTGGTTTTGAGGGTCCCGCTGGCTCTTTCTAACTACAAGTGTTCAGTTTATCTCTCTGTCCTTTTGGGGCCTCGGCAGGGGGATCTGCTCCAAGGCTGTCAGTTGTGATGACTGTGTCAGGTCCCCCGAAACCCACTCCCCGTTGAACACACTCGTGTTCGCAGAAGTTGATCGGTAGGTGGCTGTGGTCACCGTGCAGGACGTTTTGTGTGTGTTTTAGGAATTTCATACATGGAAGCAGATGTGTTCTTAGAGAGACCATCATATTATGGTGCCTTGAAATAAAAGTACTTCCACTTGAAATGCTACTTAAGTGAGAAAAATGAATTTTAATACCCTGAAAGAGTTTACAGGAATCATTTGAATAAGTGAAACGTCCTCTTGAAACTTTCCATATAATAACCAAACAAGAGAGTGTTGAGCTATGTAGCTCCTTGTTTCAGGCTTATTGTGTGACATTCAATTTTGGGTTATTTGGGGGTTGATCATTTTGTATCAGGGGGTGGGTTTGAAGAGGCAAATCTTTTTTTTTTTAATATATATTTTATTGATTTTTTTTTTTACAGCGAGGAAGAGAGGGATAGAAACATCTATCAGCTGCCTCCTGCACACCCCCTACTGGAGATGTGCCTGCAACTAAGGTACATGCCCTTGACCAGAATTGAACCTGGGACCTTTTGGTCCACGGGCCAATGCTCTATCCACTGAGCCAAACTGGTTTTGGCGAGAGGCAAATCTTTTTTTTTTTTTTTTTTTGTTAGGCAAATCTTAATAGTACTGAACCGCTGACTCCCTCACTGATGGCCAGAGGTACCTGGGGTCACATCAGTAGGTTACTGACTTTGGTCACTTTTTGTGGCTGCGGGGTTACTGCAGAGATGCCTCTGACTTTCTGGGGCTGGGATTGTTGGATGAAGGCACTTCTCCCTTCCTTGGGGACAATGTGTGGCGAGGCTGGGAGTATGAGGAAGGCTCACTGGCAGGCACAGTGTACTTGTGGGAGGGGCGGCAGCAGCAGCATGTGACTGCTGAGGGCAGTGACCTTTAGCTCCCCTCATCCGCTCACCTAGGAGGCCTGGGAGGTTAATAATAAACCAACTTGAGACCTTAATAGGGCAAAAGGTAGGCACTCGGGTCCATTTCCACCCTGGAAGATCAAGAAAACCTTGCTTGGGACCAGGTCGCTCCTTGGCCTAAGGGAACATTTGATGAAGAGACCATTTTCTTATTTTCTCCCTCTTTCTTCTATTATCCCTTTTACTTCCCTCTTTTCTTCCCTTTCCTCTTCTTCCTTTCCTTCCACATTCCCTCCCCTTTTCCTCTTCCATACTGTGGGCCAGCCATTATGCCAGTATCTGGGTGGTATTAGTAGCATATCCCATGACACTTCTCTTCCGAATCAGCACTTTTCTTTCAGAAGGAAGGAAGTTCACCCTTTTGCAGGGCACCTACTACCTGCGTGGCGCTGCACAAGTTCTCTGGAGCCATCCTCGGAGCACACCTGGGGGCCAGCTCTCCGTACCCGTGAGCAGATGAGGTGACAGCAGAGGCCAGCAACCGGTGGCCATTGGAAGGGACCCACAGCAGCTCCACAGCCTGCACTGAGGCTCAACCCTGGCTCCAGTGGGCAAATTGTTAACATTGTTTGTGTCTTGAAACAGAGGAGAGAGAGGCCAGAAGGTGATTGGTTTGCTTTCCTCAGTTATCCGGGTCATTAGACAACATAACGAACATTCCTGCCCTGCTGCGGTGGCTCAGTGTTTGAGGGTCAACCTATGAACCAGGAGGTCACGATTCAATTCCAGGTCAGAGCACTTCCCCAAGTTGCAGGCTCAATCCCCAGTGTGGGGTATGCAGGAGGCATCAGATCAGTGATTCTCATCAATGGTGTTTCTATCTCCCTCTTCCTTCTCTGAAATCAATAAAAAATATATATTTTTTAAAAACCAAAACAAACATTCCTTTAAGGAAATGTCTAAATAGCTCTGGTTGGGAGAGTAGCCTGCGGCCTGTTTTGTACAGGAAATTGTGAACTAGCTGATGTGATGTTCTCGTTAGGGTCAGATTTTTACTAAGCAGAACTCTTGGTTGTAGGTGATAGAAATTCATTTTAAAAGATCTTTGATGGGAATTCTAATCTATTAGCTAAGTCTAGGGTTGTTCCCGCTTCAGGGATGGTAAGCACAGATGCTTAAATCAAGTCATCGTCCTTCATCTTTTATCCAGTTTCCCCCAGATGGCTTCTTTCTCAGGCAGGCTCAAGTGGAAACTAGATGACCACCCACCCTTGGTCTTCTATCCCACAGTGCAGCAGCCCAGCGGAAGGAGGGTTTGCCTTTTAGCCAACCATCTTGGATTGATGCTTCTTGTCTCTGATTGGCCAGTTTTGACTCTTGGGCCTGCCCCTGAGCCAGTGACCCTGATGGGGGAGATAGTTCTTTTCCCCCAGGCCGGAGACTTATGCCCCTGCTTCCCCTGAAGGCAGGGATAGAGGAGGTCAGCTATACCTCTGGCCTGGGAGTGGTTCCCCAGCAGAAAAGCAGGGTGCTGTGACCAGAGAGGAAATGGATATTGAGTACGTGTACTAGCTAACGGCCTCTGCCTGCACTAAGACACCTACGGCTGTAGTAACTAAGATTACTAAGAAGGCTGAAACCGGTTTGGCTCAGTGGATAGAGGGTCAGTCTGCAGACTGAAAGGTCCCAGGTTCAATTCTAGTCAAGGGCATATACCTTGGTTGCGAGCACATCCCCAGTAGGGGGTGTGCAAGAGGCAGTTGATCAATGATTCTCATTGATGTTTCTAACTCTACCCCTTTCTCTTCCTCTCTGTAAAAAATCAATAAAATATATTTCTTTTTTTTTTTAAAGAAGATTACTAAGAAGTGCTATGGCTTAAAGAAATGTCATTTTTTTCTTCTTTTAAAAAAATATATTTTTAAAATATATTTTTATTTAAAAGAGTTGTCTTGGTTTGAGTTCCTCCAAGGCAAGGCTTCAATTTCTACTCAATTGCTTTGGAGAGTGATCCCAGGAAGCTTCTGCAGGACAGTGGGGAAGTGAGACAGGGAAGGGAAAACAGCCGACAAAGGGAATATAATCAAGGAAGTTACTGCTGTGGACAACTGGAACACAATCACTGCAGGGATTTCCGGGAGATAGTACAGACCTGCCTTAGAGTTTACCCACTTGAGGGGCATAGGAAACCATTTGTCTACTACCTCCACATCCTTGAGGATTTAGTTGAGGTGCTGGCATTGGGGACATTCATTTCTGGTCCCTTCCAACTTTCCCTGTGCACTGGCCAAGCATGCTGCTTGTGCCAGGAAAAGCTGATGGGTGGGCCATAAGCAGCCTTCAGCACATAGAACCAAATGCTCTGGAGACCTGGGTAGGGTGGCACCCGGTCTGGTACAGGTGTGGAAAGGTCACTCACTCTGAAGCTGCTGGCCTGGGTGTGGCACTGGGGATGGGGTAGGAAAAGGCAGCCTTCTCATCAAAGGAACAACGGCCTCTGCCTGCACTTCAGTCTGGGAGAAAACTGCCCTCCCCCCCCCCCCTTATCCTGATGCCAGATGGTTTAGTTCCTCCTGTATGTATCTGGTACCCTTTCTTGTTGTTAGTCTTCACCCAAGGACATTTTTTTCCCATTGAGTGGAAGGGAGTGAGGGAAAGGTAGAGAGAAACATCAATGTGAGAGAAACACATAGATTGGTTGCCTCCTGCATACCCCGGACCGGGACGGGGATCAAACCTGCAGCCCAGGTACTTGCCCTTGACCTGGAATCAAACTCGTAACCCTTTGGTGCACAGGCTGACACTAACCATAGAGCACACTGGCCATGGTTCTGGAGTTCAGAGGGATTATCTGCAGGCTCTTTAAGAGGAACTGTCTTGGACTCCAGGAGTCCTCTATCTCACAGTCTCAGTCCCCATTGGTTTTTACAGGCAGAAATTATGGGTACTTTTCTTTTTGGCACTGGAATCCTGGCCTGGGGGGCCTGGTGCAGGGTTGGGGCCCTTGGCTCCTCAGGGGGGAACTCTGCAGGCAAGATATTCCTCCCAATTTTTATCTGCTACATGTGGGTGTGGGACCAGCCCATTCAGTGTCTCTGCCCTTCCTACCAGTCTCCATGTGTCTTCTTTAAATCCCTAGTTGTAGGACTTCCATTCAGCCAGATTTCAGGTGGTTCTGAATGATGATTGTTCTGTAATTTTGATGTGGTTGTGGCAGGAGGCAAGTACTGCATTTACCTTCAGCATCATCTTGACTGAAAGTCTTGGTTGATGTCTTAGGTTGAGTTCCTACAAGCAGAACCTGAGACAGATTCTGAAGTAAGTGATTTATTGGGAGTGATTGTAGGGATAAACCAATAAGAAGGTAAGAGGAACCAGGTACAACAGAGGAAGAAACTAGGCAAAGCTGTGGGTTCAATTGAAGTCTAACCTCGGCTGATCTCATTTATTTTTAAAAAATATATATTTATATTGATTTCAGAGAGAAAGGGAGAAGAAAAAGAGAGATAGAAACATCAATGATGAAAGAGAATCACCGATCGGCTGCCTTCTGTATGCCCCACACTGGGGACCGAGCATGTGCCCTTGACCGGAATCCAACCTGGGACTCTTCAGTCTGCAGGCTGACACTCTTTCCACTGAGCCAAACTGGCCAGGGCTCAGCCTGATCTTAGGGAAAGCTCTGCAGTGTGAATGGCATCACAGACACTGTCTCACCTTGAGGCCAAGGGCAAGTCATTGGCAACTGTGGTTACTACCCCTGGGAGGGAGGGGAAAAGGCAGTGTTGTACTGTCATGGTTTGGGATTTGGGCCAATCTGATAGGGGAGAAATCATTCCTCAGAGTAGGTTTTTGTTGTTGTTGTTTTTGGTTAATTCTCACACAAAGATAGTTTTTCCCCCTGAATTGATATTTAGAGAGGCTGGAAGGCAGAGAGAGAGAGAGAGAGACAGAGAGAGAGAGAGAGAGAGAGAGAGAGAGAGAGAATTATCAATATATGAGAGACACATCAATTGACTCCTGCGTATGTCCCAACCTGGACCCGGATTGGGCCTGCAACCAGGTACATACCCTTGATCGGAAATCAAACCCAGACCCGTTGGTCTGCAGGTTGACACTCTAACCATGGAGCAAACCTGCCAGGGCTCAGGATAGTTTTATTATTCTATGTGAAAGAGAAAGAGGTTGTATGTCTTCTGCTATGATCAGGGCCGTTTGTAGTTCCCTGTTCTGAGAACTGCCTGAATGCCCATGTGTCTATGGGCTGTTGGCCTTTTGTCTCCTGCCCAAATTCTGGGGGTTTATTTATTTAATTAAATGTACTAGGAAGTTTAGCTCCCAGATTATCATTATCTTTCCATTTTGCTCATGCTGGTTTGTTTTGGCCAAGCAGAAGTTTTGTGATTTTTTTTTAATGAAGTTTGAATTGATTAATTGTTTTCTTTTTTTAATTATATTTTGTTATTTACAGAGAGGAAGGGAGTCAGATAGAGAGTTAGAAACCTTGATGAGAGAGAAACATCGGTCATCTGCCTCCTGCACACTGATTCATCGTTTCTTTGATGGCTGCTGGGGACTGAGGTGCAGTTAGAAAGGTCTTCCCACTCCAACATCATATCCGAATTCATTGATGCCTTCTTCTAGGGCTTTACCGGTTTCATTAGATCATGTGTAAATCTTTGATCCATTTGAACTACTTCCCGGTATATAGTGGGAGGTATGAATCCAACTTTGTCATTTTCCAGATGGTTGCCAAGAGATTTTTTTTTTTTTTAACGGGAAGCTGGTCCAAAAAAACACCAGAGAATGCTTTCTTTAGGAAAAGTTCACGTGCCGCAGCAGGTGTTGGGAATTGCAGTGAGAAGCAGTTTTCTTTAATTAGCGAAGACTTATTTGTTCAATGACTATCTGCCGAGTGCCCACTGTGTGGCATGCACTTTCCCAGATACCGAGGCTGGGACAAAGCAGACCCACGTCCCTGCGCTCGGGGACCCCCATTCTCTTGGGGGAGAGACAGACAAGGTACACATAGACTGTGTTAGCTACTACAGAGAGAAATCACATCCGTGTTCCACTTTCTGTGACTGGAACAAACTGCTAAAGCTCAGGGGTCCTGTAAGTCAGGAATTCGGACAGGTCACCACACAGAGGCACAGGGGATGGCTTTCCTCTTCCCCATGATGTCTGGGGCCTCGGCTAGAAGAACTGAAGGCTGGGGCTTTCTAACCATCTGCAGGCTTGTTCACTCGTACATGTGGTCAATGCTGGCTGTTGGCTGGAGTCTAGATTCTTTTCCACATGGGGGTCCCCTTACGGTTGGTCTCTCTGTGCGAGCTAGTTTGGGCTTCCTCTGATGTGAGGGGTTCTCTGGGAGAATGTCCCAGGAGAGTCGGGTGGAGGCTGTATCACCAATGGGACCGTGCAAGTTGCTATGGCCAGTTTCAGAAAACAGAGTCTTTCACATAAGCCACGGAGGGCTGGGATGAGGATGGATATGTGAAGTCAGTGGAAATTGTTAGAATTTTCAGAGGGAGTCGGGAATGTAGGGCCTGAAGGAAGTGAGGGACTTCACTTCGATAAGTCCTGTGGTTATCTGGGGAAGTGTCCCGGGCAGAGGGGACAGCAAAGGCCAGGGCCAGGAAGTAGGGGTATATTTGACTGTTTGAAGAGCAGGAGGACCAGCGTAGCTTTAGCAGAGTGAGGAGAGAAGGGGAGGCTGTGGATGAGGCCAGAGGTCCTGGGGAGCAGGCTGCCAGTGCAGGCTCTTCTTCTGAATGAACTGGAAAACCATTGAGAGTTTTGAGCAGAGGAGTAACATGATCTCACTTACGTTTTAATGGACTTGTTGCTGCTGCTGTGAGAACAGATTTGGAGGTGAGAGGCACAGGTGGAATTGGAGAGACCAACTAGGAAGCCTTTGCAAAAAGTCAGGACTCCATGAATGCTTGGGCCAGAGTGATAACGAAGGAGGTGATGAGGATGGCCAGATGCTAGATATATATATTTTTAAATAGCTCGGCTTTTTGTTGATGAACTGGATGTGGGTTAGTGGACAGACCATGCATCCTTATTTGGGACAGTTGCAGTTTATATAATCTGTGCATGGTGTCTGGGCCCCTCAGCCCGACCTGTACCCTCTCCAATCTGGGAGCCCTGACAGCTTAGACCCACTCTCTGGTTCTCTGCTCTCTGCAGGGCCTGGCTGCTCCATGCCCACTCCCCAGAGGCTCTCCGTGGCCCGGGGTGGGACACTTGCCTCATAGCCATGGCGACGAAACAAGGTTCAATTCCGCCAGGCTACTCATACTGCCAGTTCTCAGCATGAGCACGCCTTCCCTTCTCCCGCCCCAGGACTAGGGGACTCTTGTGTGGCTGAGAGGACTGGATGCCATCATCTTGTGGTGGAGTGACAGTTAATTTGCATATTCCCCTTTTATTAGATAGGATGACATGGTCACCCTGGTTATGAGAAAAAGAGAGGAGTCAAGAATGGCTCCATATAGGGGAAATAAATGGTAATAGAAAAGTAAATAAATACAATTAAGAGACAAAAAATGGCTCCAAAGCTTTTGGACTGAGCACAGGAAGAATTGCTCTGCCTGAGGAGCTGGGTTGGGGGAGGGGTGGGATCAGGAGCTGCAGTTTGAATCTTTCAAGCCCATTAAGAGACTTCCACGTGTCTGGTAAGCACACGGACCCCTGACTGGGAGGGGTAGTTCCCGGACAGGGTGTGAGGTGGAGATGGGAAGTCCAGTGGTTGCCGAACCACAGAAAGCAGGAAGCCATGAGGCTGGCATCTACCCGAAGAATGGAAGGAGCTGCCATAGGAAAGGAGGTACAGGGTAGGGGATGGAGGTGAGGGCTAGCACCCTTCGAGAAGTGTTTTCTCTCCCTCACTTTGGTGCCTGCTCTTTGCTGTGAATGAAAATCTTTCTTATGCATGTGTACTTCCTCATCTTAAACAGAGGGCAATAAACCCCATCTGCTGTGAAAAGTGACTTAGTCATCGTCGTCAATATTGCCTGTGGTCACACCCATTTGTAGGCACGGCTTCTGCAAGGCCCGGAGGCCCACAGGCCTGCTTGTCCCTGTGTCCTGCAGTCCAGTCTGTTCTGCACCTTCTGTTTGCATTTCAATTTCCACTCACTTTTCTTCTTATTTTATCACAGCCTCTCCTCCTTCGATGCAGGGCTTCCCGGGCTTCCAGTGCCCTAGGACCACAAGTGAAGGGAGGGCCTGTCCTGTGACCGATAGTCACTACTTACGCTGCTGTGAAGGCGTGTTTCCCTCTCTCTTCATTTTCCCTGGGCAAATGCTTACTGGAAGGCAACTTCTGGGTAAGAGAAATGGAACTATAAAAGTTATTTCGGCCAAAACCGGTTTGGCTCAGTGGTAGAGCGTCGGTCTGCGGACTGAAAGGTCCCAGGTTCGATTCCGGTCAAGGGCATGTACATTGGTTGCGGGCACATCCCCAGTAGGGGGTGTGCAAGAGGCAGCTGGTCGATGTCTCGCTCATCGATGTTTCTAACTCTCTGTCCCTCTACCTTCCTCTCTGTGAAAAATCAATAAAAAAAAAAAATATTTTTTTAAAAAGTTATTTCGGCCGAAACCGTTTGGCTCAGTGGATAGAGTGTCAGCCTGCGAATTGAAAGGTCCTAGGTTCGATTCTGGTCAAGGGCATGTATGTACATTGGTTGCGGGCACATCCCCAGTGGGGGGTGTGCAGGAGGCAGCTGATCAATGTTTCTCTCTCATCCATGTTTCTAACTCTCTATCCCTCTCTCTTCCTCTCTGTAAAAAAAAAAATCAATAACATATATTTTAAAAAAGTTATTTCATTGCCAATTTAATCTGTCGTGCAGTATTTACGAGGCACACCCTCCCATGTGTCCCAAGCATTGTGTAGACCCAGCAGGGGCTACCGTGATTGATTGGTTCATTCCCACAACAAATATTAGCTGTGGGCCGACAGACAAAACAGACAAAAATCCCTGCCAGTTTTGAGTGTCTCTTCTAGAGGGAGAAGGTAGACAACAGATTTAAAAAAACTAGAAAATATGAGAATGTGCGGGGTGCTAAGAGCCGTGGGAAGTCATCAAGCAGAGAAGGTGCACGGAGAGTTCGAAGGAGAGGAAGCTGCAAACAGGGTGATCCTGGGAGGCCTTAATGAGAACGTGAGGGGTGTCTCCACCTCAAGCTCGGGATCCAGCAGCACCCAGGTCAGCTGGCTATTGTGAATCCTGGCAAATGCAGGGCTGCCCATCACACTAAGAACAACTCCTGAATCCTCCCCTTTCCGAGGCCCGCAGCTCTGAGGGCATGCGGCCCTGGCTGCCTCCTGACCTCATCACTCACTACTCGGCTCCAGCCGCAGTGGCTCTGCTTTCCTCACACATCCCAAGCGCATTCCTGTCTCAGGGCCTTGGCATGTCCTCTTTCTTAAAAAAATATATATTTTATTGATTTTTTTACAGAGAGGAAGGGAGAGAGATATAGAGCTAGAAACGTCGATGAGAGAGAAACATCTACCAGCTGCCTCTTGCACACCCCCTACTGGGGATGTGCCCACAACCAAGGTACATGCCCTTGCCCGGAATCGAACCTGGGACCTTTCAGTCCGCAGACTGACGCTCTACTACTGAGCCAAACCTGGCTCAAGAGGCGGCATGTCCTCTTTTAAAACAATTTTTTTAAATTGATTTCAGAGAGGAAGGGAGAGGGAGAGAAAGATAGAAATGTTAATGATGAGAGAGAATCATTGTTTGCACCCCAATGGGGATCCAGCCCACAACCCAGGCATGTGCCCTGGCTGGGAATTGAACTGTGACCTCCTGGATCATGGGCCGATGCTCAACCACTGAGCCATGCTGGTTTGGCTTAGAGGGGGAAAGTGAAACAAGAAAGGGGTACGAAATGACCCTAGGCTGGTCTGCTTTGGCTCACTAAGAAATCAGAGGAAAAGGGGCCTTGGGGGATAGGCAAGGGGTTTGCCTGGAATGAACTATCATTGCCCATTGCTGTCCTGGTTGCAAACCTTGTGGGGTCCCTTAGAGTTTAGGAAATGCATGCCTATGTGTGTGTGTGTGTGGGGGGGTGCATCTCCCTGGGAGGGAGAGAAGGCCTTTGACCTTCACTTTGAGGGATTTTAAAGGCTAGGCATTGTCCTAGCCGGTTTGGCTCAGGGGATAGAGCTTCTGGCCACGAATTGAAGGGTCCCAGGGTGCATGTAGGAGGCAACCAGCCAATATGTCTCTTTCACATCGATGTGTCCTTCTCTCTGTTTTCCCCCCTCCCTTTCTCTGTTTCTAAGAATCAATGGAAAAATATGCTTGGGTAGAGGATTAATAAAGAAATTTTAAAAAGTAAACAAAATAAAGACCGGGCATTGAGGGGGATATTGGGGGAGGATATCACTAGAATATTCATCAGTGTTATGCTGATGTATCAAAATGAGGTTTAGCCCTAACTGGTTTGGCTCAGTGGATAGAGTGTCAGCCTACAAACTGAAGGGTCGCAGGCTGGATTCCAGTCAAGGACATGTACTTAGGTCATGGCCACATCCCCAGTAGGGGGTGTGCAGGAGGAAGCTGATAGATGTTTCTCTCTCATTGATGTTTCTAACTCTCTATCCCTCTCGCTTCCTTTCTTTAAAAAAAATCAATAAAATATGTACATGTTTTAAAAATGAGGTCTATTCTCTTATTTGTCCTTGGGTGTGGTTGGCAAATGCACTAATTGGATTTCTGCTGTCTCCCAGAGTAGGGTGATTTAAGCTATTTACCCTCTGGTTGGGGAGGGGAAGTGCAAACCATTTACTCTTATGTGTCCCTGGTTTAGGGAAGATGGCTGAACCTGCTTGGCATCTTGATTTCCTATTTGGCTGCAAACTGCTGTTTAACTATTTGGTCTCAGTTTCCCAATTCTGCTTTTCCTGGCTTACTGGCCTGTCTCAGTCTGACTGCTCTCCTGGAAAGGCCATGGGAGATGCCACATGGACAGGCCACTTGGAGAGGGAAAGACAGGCCACCTGGAGAGAGGAGCCAGCCCCCTCACCCTCCTTGCCAGCACACCATGCATGTGAATGAGTCATCCTGAATGCTCCAGCCTCGTCAAGCTGCGGGACCCTGCAGCCCTGGCAGAAATCTGTGAAGAGCAGAAGAACCACCTAGATGAGTCCAGAGAGTGCTGGAATTTGAGAGATAATAAACCAATTGTTTTAATCAACTAGTTTGGAGGTGTTTCTCATACAACAGTACATCCCTAGAATGCTTTCCCTGACCACCCCAGTGCAGACTGTACCCTCTTTTCTTTTCTTTGTTTTCTTTGCTTTGGTTTGTCTTTCTTCACATAACTTAAACTTCCCTGACATTGAATATGTATCTGTTTACTGTCCATCTCTCTCATTGGACTGTGATCTCTGTGAGATGAGAAAATGTATTGGTTCTGCTCACTGCTTTATTCCTGGATCTTAGGACAGTGCCTAATTGACACTCAATGAGCAAATATGTAAATATCTACTTTTCTAAGATCAAAATAGCCTGGTGATAGAATGACCCTTTCCTTCTGAGAAAAGAATAACCTAATCCCCAGCTCTCAGGGACACACACCGTTCTTTTTGTAAGGAACATCCTGCAACTGACCTTAGGCACCAACATCCACACACTTTGATTGAACTCCTGCTATGTGGAAGACTGATTGGAGAACTAACAGATAAACGTTTGAAAATAACTGGCAACTTTATTTTATTTTATTTTATTTTAAATATATTTTATTGATATTTTACAGAGAGGAAGGGAGAGAGATAGAGAGCTAGAAATGTCGATGAAAGAGAAACATCATCCAGCTGCCTCTTGCATACCCCCCACCGGGGATGTGCCCGCAACCAATGTACATGCCCTTGACCGGAATCGAACCCGGGACCTTTCAGTCCACAGACCGACCCTCTACCACTGAGCCAAACCGGTTTCGGCATAACTGGCAACTTTAAACAAATCCAGTTCAGTGTTTGGAGAATTGCCTGTGTTCCCAAAGAGGGGGCAAGAGAAAGGAGCTGACGCAAAGCCAGCTGGAAGGAGGGGTCAAGAGCACCGAGTACCAGGGAGGACATGATGGAGGGCACTGGCCCAGCTCCTAATGACTCCCAGGCTTGCCCTGCACCCCCAGCTAGCTAGCAATTCCTTTAGAGAGGCCTCCTGGGCTCTCAGAGACCTGCTTCTTTCTTTCTATCTTTCTTTCTTTCTTTCTTTCTTTCTTTCTTTCTTTCTTTCTTTCTTTCTTTCTTTCTTTTTTTCTTTCTTTCTTTCTTCTTTCTTTCTTATATATTTTATTGATTTTTCACAGAGAGGAAGAGAAAGGGATAGAGAGTTAGAAACATTGATGAGAGAGAATTATCGATCAGCTGCCTCCTGCACACCCCCTACTGGGGATGTGCCCGCAACCAAGGTACATGCCCTTGACTGGAATCGAACCTGCCAACCTTTCAGTCCTCAGGACTGACGCTCCATCCACTGAGCCAAACCGGTTTCGGCCAGAGTCCTGCTTTCTATGTAAAGGGGCAGATTGGTATGGCCACCACCATGGTCCACACAGTTGCTATTTGGGTTATCTCCTGTTCTCTAGGCCTGAATTAGTTTCTCAACTAATTCCAAGCCCGGCGTACCATTTTAGCTCACGTGGGCGAGTGTTTCGTGGGTTCAGCAGATGGATGGGATGACAAATAGCAGGATGGTGACGACAGCTAGGAAGTGCTTTTTCCTGTGTCAGAGCTGCTGGCTATGCACGTGCTCCAATATAGTCTAGAGTAGACTCACTGGGGAAGCAACAGCATGTACTAGCAGATAGCAGACAAACTGGCTTCCATTTTTTTCTTAGCTGCTAAGCAACCTCATCCATACATCCAATGAACCATCTCACCAACTGTCCCGGAAGTAGACCCTGAGACAGCGGCTTATTACTGACATTGTCCTGAGGAAGTGAAACAGGGAAGAGAAGAAAGCCAATACAGCAGTTTGCCGCTGGGCCTCAGTCAGCTGGGGAGTTCTGAGAAACTATATAGAATATGCGCAAGAGCTGTGCCACCGGAGGGGTGAGTAAGCTGGGCTATTCGGCCACCAGTTCCTGTGTTTCATTGGCCATGGGTTGCCTCCAAGGGAATTAACTCCATGGAACTTTGGCCTACCCTGCAGCCAGACTCCATGCAGTTCTAAGGGTTTTATAAGAAACCACCTGTCTTGGCTTGGGCTGCTGTAACAAAGTACCATTGACTGGGAAGCTTGTAAACAATAGAAATTTCTTTCTCACAGGCTGGGAGTCTGAGATCAGAGAGCCAGCATGGTTGGGTTCTAGCAAGGGACCTCTTCCGGGTTGCAGACTACAACTGACTTCTCTTTGTTTCCCCATATGGTGAGGAAGAGCACAAGGTCTCTGGCTTCTTCGTATAAGGGCTCTAATCCCATTCCCAAGGGCTCCAACCTCATGACCTAATCATCTCCCAAAGACCCTCACCTCCAAATACCATCACATTGGGATTGGGGCTTCAACCTATGGATTTTGGGGGTCACAAACTTCATTGCACACAAACTTCATGTGGAACAGCGAGTGCGGAGGGGAGATGGACAGGGCAAGATGGTGTTGCTACATGGACCAGCATGGCCTATCTGCCACAAGTCAGGCCCTGTGCTAGCACTGGGTGCAGAGAAATAAAAAACCGGATCCTTGTTCGTTGTCTAGACGGGGAGATGGATGTACAAATAGAAGTGACCACTAACACAGAGGTCCATGTCAAATGCTGTGGGAGTTAGATCACCATTGAACAGACCAGAAAGCTCACACAACAGGGAACAAAAGCCGAGTCTTGAGCGCCAGATACCAGTTGAGGGTCACATATGTGTCATTAACAGTTCAGAGTTGCCCTGACCAGGTAGCTCAGTTGGTTAGACTGTCCTGATATGCCAAGGTTTTGGGTTCAATACCCAATTAGAGCACATACAAGAATCAACCAATGAATGCGTAAATAAGTGGAACAAGTCGATGGATGTCTCTCACATCAATCAATTAAAAAACATACCGTTTTAAAAAACAGTTCAGAGCCAAAACAGTTCAGAGCCTCTGCACTCATGTGGTAGCTGCCGTCTGATGTTGGACAGCTAGAATTCCTAACCCTGGTAACGATCCCGGCATTCACAAAGCAAACTACGCCGGAAGGGGGTGGAGACCTCTCAGTCAATTCCATGTGACACGTGAAAACAATTCTTAGCACACGGACTGTGCTAAAGTAGGCAGCAGACTGGATTTGGTCCGTGGGTCATGGTTCACTGACTCATGAGCAAGGCTACTGCAATAGCTGTCCAGCTAGTCTCTGCCTCAACTCCTGCCCCTGTTTTCTGCTCTCCAGATAAGACTGATCTTTTTGAAATGGGATGACTTTATTCCCCTGCTTAGCCTGCCTTTCCATTTTCCTTAGAATAATTCCAATGTCCTTTCATGGCCTATGGAGTTTGGCATCGCCTGGCTGCCCACCTGTCCCTGGTCTGCAATTCCTTCCCTTTCTCCCCTGCTTCCTGACCACCCCTGACCCTCCTCTGACTTTGAGCTCTTTCGTACTTCTAGGCTTAGAGAATACTCTTCCTGTGGCTCTTTACGTTGACTACTTTTCATCTTTCAGGTTTCCTCTTAGGTCATTCCTCAGAGGAGCCCTCTCTGACCACCCAGTCCAAACTTTCAATCCCCTTGCTGGCTCAGTGATTCTGGTTCTTCATGCCTCTCAATCTGTAATTTTCGTACTATTTTTTTTCACTTGTTAATTGCCTGCCCTTCCTCTAGATTATAAACTCCACGTCTGTCTTGATCCGCAGTGTCTTGCACAAGCTGGCACAAAACAAACACTCAATTTGTGGGGTGAAGGGATGAATTAACCTCTAACTTGCAACCCTGTGCATTTTGTCCGACCCTGTCCATCTCTGTACTGCTGCACACATCCCATTTCACAACTCTTTTTAAAAATATATATATTTTATTGATTTTTAACAGAGAGGAATAGAGAGGGATAGAGAGTTAGAAACATCGATGAGAGAGAATCATCAATCAGCTGCTTCTTGCACACCCCCTACTGGGGATGTGCCCACAACCAAGGTACATGCCCTTGACTGGAATCGAACCCGGGACCCCTCAGTCCACAGGCCGATGCTCTATCCACTGAGCCAAACCAGTTTCGGCCCATTTCACAACTTTTATTTCACCATCTGGCTCCTCTAGTTTCGCATCTGTTTTCAAATCACTGAGCTCACGGAACCCACAGCCTCTTAAGCAACGGGCTTCCCAGAACTGGCCACAATGTCTCTGGTGGGCCAGTCTGGTCCCCAGCTCTCTTTCTGTTGTTGTAGGGCAGGGGACTTTCCTTTTCTTGTTTGCCCCCTCACTTAATCTCTCTTAAAACTGTTCTGTGTGTCTTTTGTCTACTTTTTTCAACTTTCCTGATTTTGAATTCAAGATGCACCCACATCTCCTAACCTGTGACCATCTGAAGCCTGAATCATGTTCTGTAGTTATTACCCAAGTCTTGTTTTTTTTAAAAAACCCACACCCACTCCTTATGCGTAACTGCTGATTAGGGTAATGGAAAAGTAGGACCGTTTGTGCAACAAGCAGTATATATGGAGTGAATCTGTCCGTCACATTCGTCCAGCGCTGTCGATGTGTCCCAGTGACTGGGGAGATGATATACACATCGAACATGGTTAAGTGACAGAAAAAGGTAGAATACAAACAAGAATCAATGCAAGTGGTAAAGATAATGGCCCCTTAGGAGGTCAGTGAAGGGTGCAGTCATCACGTGCCGTTTGGAGTTAGTTCCAAGGAGGAAGGAACAAGTATTTGCCCAGGGCCTGCTCCCACAACACTGGGGACAGTGCTATCCCCAAATTACTGATGAGGAAGTAGGTAAAGTGATTCACCTAAGGCCGCAGAGCTGGGATTTTAACCCTTGTCTGCCTGATTCTGAGGCTCCTCCTTTCTGCACGTACACCATCTCCTTTCCCGCAGAGTTAGGAAGACTTGCGCTGGACCTCAGGAAGGACTGGAGTTCAGGTCCAAACACTAAGAAAATTGAGATTTGGTTGAACAAAGGGATGAAGGGAAATTATTTTAGGCAAAAGTATCATCACAAACAAGTGCTTAGAAAGGGCATGAGGCTGGTGCTGTGGGACAGTCGAGATCTGTCTGAATGGATATTTCTAATCACAGCAGACCTTTGCTTGGACTTTGTTTCTTTTTCTTAACTTCTAATATCCCATTAATTTAGTGATTATACTTATTTAAAGACATGTTATATAACAGTTCAGCAACTTTAAAAATTTTTAAATATATTTTTATTGATTTCAGAGAGGAAGAGGGAGAGAGATTGAAATATCAATGATGAGAGAGAATCATTGATTGGCTGCCTCCTGCACGCTCCCCACTGGGGATCGAGCCTGAAACCTGGGCAACCTGGCCCTTGACCAGAATCGAACCTGGGACACTTCAGGCTGACACTCTATCCACCGAGCCAAATCAATAATAACAAATATATTTTATTATTGATTTCAGAGAGGAAGGGAGAGGGAGAGAGAGATAGAAACATCAATGATTAGAGAGAAACATTGATTGGCTGCCTCCTGCATGCCCCTCCAACTGGGGATTGAGTCCACAACCTAGGCATGTACCCTGACTGGGAATTGAACCATGACCTCCTGGTTCTTAGGTCGACGCTCAACCATTGAGCCACCCTGGCCAGGCTCAGCAACGTTTTTTTTACACCCTTGCTTTCATGGAACATTTTTATATAGATATTTTAAAATGTACTTATCTCTTTGATTATTAATATCTAATATTTTCATGCACCATGAAATCTTTTTCGATTATGACTTTAGGAGTCTTTGCAGTAGACAGGACCAGCCCCTGATTAGGAAAGAAGTTAACTGAGACTCTCAACTCAGCCTTCAGTGGCTGTTGGAGGGAGCAGCCCCCATGCATGCATTTGGCCATCTCTCCATGAAAATCCTGCCCTGCTTAGAGCCGCAGTCTCCTGCCAGTTTGTAAATAGCCTTGTTCCTAATTTATCTCACTTCTCTTTTCGGAGCCAGTGACCCAGATTCATTTAGCTGTAGGAAGCCTCACAGGGCTGCGCCGACAGGTCTCCATGTCGCCATACTAGAAAACGTGAGAAGGAAATCATCAGGCTGCCTAAAAATGGAGAGAAAATGTCTCACACGGTTACTTTAAATCAAACAGGCTGTGTTAGGAACTAAGATGCCCCAGTTCCTCTCTAGGTCCATCCCTATTTGGCTTCTGCCCGCTGAGTGCAGTCTATTTCTTCCACCACTAGGTGGCAATCCCGTTTTCATTCAAGAGACAATGCTGGTCAAAACAAAAAGTGAAAATGAATTGTTTTCACCCCATCATATTGGCAAACAAAAGTCTTCAAATTCTTGTTAATGAATGTGTGGGAAAGCAGGAAAATTTCAGACATCACCGGTGGGAACGTAAAGATGATTTGGGAGGGGGACTGGGCAGTAATGTTTAAGCTGGGGCCAGCAAAGACGTGTCCAGGTGTGTTCATTTGATGATGGCGGTTAACATTTATTTTGTTCCCATGATGTGCCAGGCGCAGTCCTACCTGCTTACATCACTGCACTGCTCTATTATAATAGTAGGTACTAGTGTTTCTCCCCAATTTACAAATGAGGAAATCAGGCACAGAACGGTCCGGTAACTAGCATAAGGTCACAGAGCTATTAACTGGCAAGAGCCACAGTCGACATCCTGCTTCCACCACGTCGCACCTGCCTCCTGAGTGCCAGGAAATACGCACAGGAGGGTGTTGTTCACTGCACCACTGTCTATTGTAGCAAAACATTGTCAGTTAGCCTGTCAGCCCATTGGTGAGAGAGCCAATGAAGCCGGAGGAAATACAGATTTGGAAGTGGCCACCTCACGAGATCTCAAAAACAAGTGGAGATAAAGCAAGTGAAATAAAAAAAACACCGAAAGTACAACCGTGTATTTTTCTTGGAGACCAGCACAGATCGTAAAACTGAAAAAGGATATACTGGAAAGATACCCTCCAAATGTAGGATGGTGTTTATCTCAGGGGAGAGAAATAGGAGTAGAGAAACAAGAAAAGGATTTATCTGTGAGGATCCATTGAAAACTCCCCTCCCCCACTCTTTTTTGTTTTAACTTTTTAAAATTTATTTCAGACAGGAAGGGAGGAGAGGGATGGAAACATCAAGGATGAGAATCATTAATTGGCTGCCTCCTGCATGCCTCCCTCTGGGGATAGAGTCAGCAACCCCAGCATGTGCCCTTGACTGGAATTGAACCCAGGACACTTGAGTCTGCAGGCTGATGCTCTATTCACTGGGCCAAACTGGCTAGGGCCAACCCCTCTCCCCCAATCCTTAAAAAAAAAAAAAAAAAAAAAAAAATATATATATATATATATATATATATTTTTGTTTTGTTTTGTTTTTTTTACAGAGAAGGGAGAGAGATAGTTAGAAACATTGACCAGCTGCCTCCTGCACACCCCCCACTGGGGATGTGCCCGCAACCAAGGTACATGCCCCTGACTGGAATCGAACCTGGGACCCCTCAGTCCGCAGATTGATGCTCTATCCACTGAGCCAAATCGGTTTTGACTCCCCCAATCTTCATCATAAAGGAACCCCTAACCCAGAACATCATTTTATGGTTGGATTCACATGTGCATTCCTCAAACCTGACCACTGTTATTGTCAAATCTCCCCAGAGATTCTCTCAAGCTCCCTTCTATAGTATAACTTTAAAGGTTCACAGTTCAGCTTCCAGCATCAGCCCATCTCTGCTTAACCTGTAGGCCTCAGAGGCTGTAAGGAAGGGAGGGAGGCAAGAAGAATCAGTTCTGCCATGTACTTAGTAATTATTGGTTTAAGACAGTGTTTCTCTTTAGGGTACAAACTCCAAACAATTGAAGTATTTATTTTTTTTAAAAATAGTTCCAACAATTTCCTTGCTTCACCTTTGTGTGTGTCTGGGAGACATAAGATAGGGTAGGTTGTAATAAAACGTTTAATTGCTTAGCCCTCTCCAACTCCTTTTACTAGTAAAGCTGGTAGGCAAATTGGTTACCTGGAAACACATTGACTTATGACTAAATCCTCTTCCTGTGTTTACCAGAGTCAACAAATATAAAACCATAGGTCATATGTTTACTCATTTTCCTAGAACTATAATAGGTTTATAGAAAAAAGTTAATGTTCTCAGATTAACATGTATTAATGCTCTGAACAAGAGGCCAGGTCTGAGGGGGTAAAAAACAGTCTTTTTATTGATTTCAGAGGGAAATATCAGTAAGAGAGAATCATGGGCTGATTGCCTCCTCCACGCCCCATACAGGAGATTGAACCTATAACCTGGGCATGTGCCCTGACTGGGAATTGAAATGTGATCTCTTGGTTCATAGGTCAATGATTAACCACTGAGCCACACTGGCCAGGATGCAAAAAAATTTTTGTTTTTTTAAATATTGACTTAGTATCAGCTTGGGGCTTTGGTAGCTTCATTAAAATGCAGTCTTATTAAATGCATTAAGCAAATGTAGAATTGCAGAACAAAATGCAGCTTTAAATCTAATGGGCTATCTCAAAGCTCAGTCTATAAGATTACCTTTTGTACTTCTATGAGGTAAGCCCCTTCAGAAAAGAATATTTAAAAAAATATTTTAATCACCTGAATTGGAGACTCTCTCATTTCAAATCCTGTTTCATTTCACAATTTCTTAGAAAAGGTAGCAACCAAAAACTACTAATATACATGTTAGTTCTTTAAAAAGTTGATTCATTTAGAGAAACTCAGATTTGGCTTTCTCCTCTTGTGCCTTGGTGGTGAAAATAACTTTTTTCCTTTATCAACATTTCCTTCTCAAAGGATTGAGAGTTCTTTAATTGTGAGATCTGAAAATTACCAGGATTGTAGTGAGAAACTGGGGTGCCCTTATGTGGTTCAGGGAAACCTACCCAGGGATTTACCTTCACTGTTCTTTTTTTAAATACATTTTATTGTATTTCTACAGAGAGGAAGAGAGAGGGATAGAGTTAGAAACATCCATCAGCTGCCTCTTGCACACCCCCTACTGGGGATGTGCCTGCAACTAAGGTACATGCCCTTGATCGGAATTGAACCCGGGACCCTTCAGTCCGCAAGCCAACGCTCTATCCACTGAGCCAAACTGGTTTTGACACCTTCACTGTTCTATCAACCATGTTTTCTTGGTCAGACTCCAAGGATCTTTATGGAACTTTTCACACCACCACTAGCTTGGGTCAAAGTGAATTTATGTTAACCCTATAGAACTGTATTAAAATGAAGGTTCCTTGGATCTGGTTTCCTAAATCCCAGGGTGAAACTTATTAGAGTATCATGGAAAAAAAATCTGCTGGTACAATTTTTAATTTTCTCACTTGATTCCTGACTTTGGATTATAGGTTACAGGAATATATGCTATTTTTAAAAATGTAGGTGTGTACAGTCAATAAATGGTCACCTACAGGCCTCCTCTCTCCCAACTAAACCTTATTTCTTTGACAGATCACTGATTCAGGCCTTGTATTCATTTACATAAAACATATACCAAAACTATTGGGCCAGTGGTATAATTCTGAATATAAAAAAAAAGTCTAAACATTTTCCAGGTTTGTGAAATTAACCTATAAACACAGAAACTAAAACAAAACCAAACCAAAAACTTCATTATTTTACTCACATCTTGTATTTTATTTATAATTATGGCTAATAAAAAAATTAATTGTAGCATCCTATGATTTTAAAATAGTAACTGTAACTTAAATGCTAACTCACTTCATAAAATAGGGACCCATCCCCCAAGGATATAGTGGGGATTTACTTGTTTCCCAAACCCAGTGACAACTAATAGTTTTTACTACTATCAAACACACCCCCAAAATATAGTTTCCCACAGCTGAAAAATTCCACAAATGATACATTTTCTCTATGAGCATGATTCAGTCACTCAAAGCAGAATATAACTAAAATAACCTACAATTACCTCTCAGGGCTATTTGGTGGTATGCCAATGGTGTGGTGAATATGCTCCGTCTTTCCCCAGCGCAGTATTTATTCGAGGCTAAGGAGTTACATATTTCTTTTTCAAAAATATTAAATGGAAATTTTCTTTCCCAAAGGAATATATAGAGAACCACAATATATAAAACAAGTTCTAGGAAACTGTGTTGGCAGTAGTGGTTGGCCGATGTGAGTTCCTCTTCCACATACCCCGGGACTACTATGGCCCCTTCCCTTCTGCTGTAACCCTGGGGAAATGCTGGCACACCAAGCCTCACTGCCCTCCAATTTTAAAGACTGGGCAGCCTGTCCAGGACACAGAGGTCCCATGGGGTCCAAGAGCCACCAACACTGTGCCAATCCTGGTTGACCTTTTTTTTCAAGTAAATCATAGTCAGAGGTAGCATGGCTGATCTTTTGTATGCTGAAGTCCAGTTTTTTATATCTAAACTTTTCTGGCTTTTCAGTCTTTTTCTTTTTTATTGCAATACATTTTAACAAATTAATACTTCTGCTTTGTGTTAATGCAGCTCTCAGATCCTGTGGGACCTCCATCTTAGGTCACAGTAAACAGCAATATATTTTCCCAAAGTGTGAGAAAGCGCTGAATATTTCCAAAGAGCATCCTGCCCCTAATCTGGTTTCTGAATATTCTGGTTCTTTTCCTTTTTTGTATACTCTTCTAGTCGAAGAAGCCACTTTGCCCAGTACTGGGAACACAGCTCTGTGTCCATGAAATGTGGGTGGGCAGGGGATCCATCTTTGTAGGCCACGACAATTAAACCACACCGAACCTAGAAGAAACACAGTAGGATGAGAGAGCTTAGGCTAATTTCCTTCTTACTCCAGGGAAAATTTAGAACAAAACAATCTACAGTAACATCTGCTAACTCAATTTCTAAGATGGGCTGATGAAAGACTGCATCAGGACACACAAGAACACAAAGATGACAGATAACACATTGAAGAATGGACTGACATTATTAAAGAACTATTAACAACAACAGCAAAAAACTGCAGAAGGGAAAAGTGCTTTTTAAAGTGGTAGACAAGGAAAAAGCAAATAGCGGGTTACAAAGAGTATAAGAACCACAATGAGTTAAATAGCTTTAAACAAATGTTGCTTTAAGCAGAGGCTCAGTGTCCTGACCTGAAAGCTATAGTTGGCATCATGGTTTATGGCACCCATGTATGCCACAACCTGCAGCGGATTGTCAAATGTATTTCGGATAAGAGGTTTTGGTTTTTCTGATGTTTTCCAATCAATCACACACAGCTTGCCTCTAAAGAGAAACCAAAGAAAAGTCTTTGTAAGTAATAGTTAAAACTAAAAAAACTCTATTAAGATTTAATAATTAAGTTAACCCTCTCAGGTATAATTTACTACTTGTCAGCCAATGATTGTTGCTTCTATTCTCCACTTGCCAAAAAACTGAGCTTTACCTCTTAGGATTAGAAAGGTCTGACATCTCTTTGCTTTGAGCCCTTTATTCAGTAAATGAGCCTGTCAGGAGTTGATGAAAATGTTGCCTAAATTGCACCGGTGACATCTACAGGTGCAGGCCCACGTGGGAGAGCTGGGAAACAACTTTTCCACAGTTCCCGTTTCTATACACTCTCCAAATACCTTGGAACCTCCAAGGCCTTCTTTCCTTTAACAAGTGACAGGGGAATTGAAGCAACACCTATTATTACCTTAGTTGATTTTGCTTCAAATGTCTATCACAATGAACCACCAGACCAGTAGGAAAGTCCTCATCATAAAAGACTAAACAACCTGGAGCTTTAGAAATTCTCTTGCTCAAAAACCAAGGCTGGGGTTCAAATCCATTAACACTTAAAAAAAAAATAAATCCTGGCCCTAGCCGGTTTGGCTCAGTGGATAGAGCATCGGCCTGCAGACTAAAGGGTCCCAGGTTCAATTCTGACCAAGGGTACATGCCTAGGTTCCGGGCTCGATACCTTTCTCTCTATCCCCCTCCGCCCCTGCCCCGGGCAGGGGGCCTGCAGGAGGCAACCAATCAATGATTCTCATCATCATAGATATTTTCTCTCTCCCTTCCTCTCTGAAATTAATTAATTAAAAAAAAAAGTCATGTCCTAGTCGATTTGGCTCAGTGGATAGAGCGTCAGCCTGCAGATTGAAGGGTCCTGGGTTCAATTCCAGGCCTGGGTTTCGGTCTCCATTCCCAGTAGGGAGTGCAGGAGGCAGCCAATAAATGATTCTCTCTCATCATTGATGTGTTTATCTTTCTTTCCCACTCCCTTCCTCTTTGAAATCAATAAAAATATATTTAAAAAAAAATCCTGTCACTGTTTTTTTTCTTTCTTTCTTTTTTTTTAAAGCCTAGCTGGCATGGCTAGCAGATCAAGATGCTATTTTTAGGGGAACATGAAAGAAAATCCAGGAATCAAATTTGATCTCATGGCTGGTACCTGGCTTGGGAGGGAGGGAGGAGAACATGCTAGAAAACAGGCCATTCTAGGGATATTAAGAAGTTATCTTAAAAATATAAATAAATAAAGAGAAAAGTTATCTTTTCTCCATCAAACATTTTGATTTTGGAAAACAGATTTACAAGGATTATGTAGCTCTTCCCTCTGTATCCATCCTTACCCAATTCTTTTACCTAGCACACAGGTTTTGACTTAACAGAGGCTGTACCTTGAAGTAGGAGTTAAGAGGAAAAAGTAGGCACCATCTGTCCCACCCTGCATTCATTCACCTACATACTTTCATAAAAACGATCTAATACTTACTGATACTCAGCCACACAGTCCAGCAGACCTACATACTTTAAGGTCTCATGTTGAACAGCACTTTCAAGAGCTTGAACTCCACTGACATCTTTCAGAATATGCTGGATGCTTTCTATGTAGCCAGACTCACGGTTTTCATTTCCCTCTTTTAAGTTCCCCTGGGGTGAAAGTATGCTTTCCAAGGCTTCATGGAACTGTTTCCCTTGTAAAAATAAGTCTAAAAAAAAAAAAAAAATCAAGGGAAAAGGAAAAATAAGCAGAGCCAAACTAGTACTAAAAAACAAGTACTTAAAAAACTCTGTATTAAAAATTACAAGATTTACTTAATTTTCTTTAAAACACATGTAACTACTTGTTTAACATGTGTGCACACATGAATGTTTTTTTCTAAGATGCTTCAAAATAAATGCATTACTCTTAAAAAAGTGCTTGGGTACCATCACTTGGGGTAGACATACTGCTTTCTCAGAAGCTTAGTCTAAGGCAGTGGTCAGAGGTCCGAAAGGTTGGTGACTGCTGGTCTTAGGAATGATCAATATAAAACTTAGCTTTAAGAAAGGACAGCTGCCGAAACCAGTTTGGCTCAGTGGTAGAGCATCGGTCTGCGGACTGAAAAGTCCCGGGTTCGATTCCGGTCAAGGGCATGTACATTGCTTGTGGTCACATCCCTGGTAGGGGGTGTGCAGGAGGCAGCTGGTCGATGTTTCTCTCTCATCGATGTTTCTAGCTCTCTATCCCTCTCCCTTCCTCTGTGTAAAATATCAGTAAAATATATTAAAAATAAAAAAGAAAAAAGACAGCTACCCAGTCCTGATGAGATCAGTTAATTCACCTGTGCAATGGTCTTTCCTTTTTATCTTGCTTTTGAATTGAATCTTGTTTAAAGAAAGTTATTCTTTTCACTTGTCTAGTAAGTTAGGAGTTGAAAGCTAAAGTTTATTTATTCTCAGTTCCTAATCAAGAGCATCTGATTATCTCAATTTACCAAGATCTAAATACAGATGATGTGTTCTGGCTTACTGTTTTAATTTCATTAGTGTGGCTTGTCAGTCTACCTTGATAAGTAGAACAAGGGGTATTTACTAGATTCTGAACAGAATGCCTAGCAAACAACTAGAAATCCATTATCAGGTGATTTTCTTCCATAATCAAAACAGGCAATTCTAATACTTAAGTTTGTAGCTTGTAAAATAAATTTTACACATCATTTTGTCAAAATACTTGATCTCTACGCTTGTTTCATTTGTGAAATGGGGACAATAGTATCTATGCTTTATAGAGTTGTCATGAGGATTAAGTGAGTTAGACACACAGTGCTATTTAAAGCTAATTATTATCTGAAAGTAATTCATCACTAGTTAAGATTAAAAAATAAAACTTAAAAGAATGACACTAGTGCTGTATGTTCTAGAAAACATAGTAACAATATAGAACCAGAATTAAGAAAATTACTTGAAGTATATTCTGCAAAGCCATCCTCTCCCAGTTCCAGAATCATCCGCTGTTTCCACCTCTCCAAATAGAAAATCTGTTCCGATGTCATAGTCTGCTGAAGGACCCGGGTCACACTTGGTATCTTATTACTTTGCAAAGGGATTTTCAAAGGAATTGTCGCACCACCTGTTGTATTTGGCTTTAAGCTTCTCTGTGGATTGAAGAGAGGAAACCAGTTTCCTGGAACTCTTGCTTCCTCATCTTGCTTTGGGGGCTTACTCTTACTCACAGGTCCATAGAGTAAAGAATCTTCCTCGAATAATGATTCTGGAGTCTGAGCAGGGCCTCTGAATGACAAGACAGACTGTACTAAATCAGAGTACTTTTCTTGGTTCACCTCTTCATAAGGGTTCACTTTTTTCTTCCGGCCACATGAATAAGAGGAAGTGGAGAAAGCTATACGTGGGCATAGTTGTACAGAAAACCCCTTTGAACTTTTAAGCTGCCTGCAGATGGTCTGAAATGCCTTCATCTTTAGACTTTTCACTTCCCTCTAGTCTCCTTGCAGTGCGGAGGGTCTTTTTAATTTTTGCATTCCTATTAAAGAGAAAAGTGGTGTTAGGTGCCAAATTATTTTAACTATCAATGTGAAATCGGCATCAGTATAACACGGCACACTTTACAAAGCCTATTCAATAAACTTTTGCAACATGCTCGGACACAGCCATTTCCAAAGAAAGTCAATACCCAAAGGACCAGCACCTACTAAATTTGAAACAGCAGCTTGGGCAAGACTTCCCCAATATTCTATCTGAAGAAATGTGATGCCTAGGAAATGTGTGAGACTAGAGAAATAAACAACTCTGGAATGCATCCTGTAATAGCCAGGAGTTACAGTTAACAATTAACCACAGATCCTTAAATATCAGATTCTTTGCTAAGTATTCTGTGTGGAGATTTCTCATTCAACCCTCACACCCTGTAAGGTGGGTACTACTTTCACCATTTTTACAGAAGTGGAAATCAAGCTTCTGAAGGTCATTTCAGGTCCCAGCTGGTAAGCACGGCAGTCAGCAGGGAGCACCTCTGTGATCCCCATAAATCAGCCTCCGGTAGTAGGCAGTTAAGACAGACATGAACAGAGCAAGGACCATAGGCAGCTACAGAAGGTCACCAGGGTGGAAAAACCCAGGTACCTATAGTAAGGGATAGTCACTCGCCCCCAGGGTTACTTTCCTTCCCCTAGCAAAAAGCTGGTCGAGTGATTTGATCTCTCTGACCTTTCCTCCCTAGGAGAACATCAATTGTATTTCAGCTCCAGGTCCAGAAAAGCAGCAAAACCAGACCAGCGACCTCCTCCCGTCCCACGCCCCCCCACCCTCCCTACTCAGGGCCAGCAGCACTGCATAATGACCCCTACCCCGGGACTGGCCAATCAACCAGTGAAGACCACAACCCTGAAAGGACACACCTAGAAAACTAATGAATATTCTATTGAGATCTTCCCCTAAAATCTCCACCTTAAAACCGTTAGCAAGAGGACCCACTGTGCTCCCCCTCCCCCCAGACACCTAGCCATTAGTTCCCGCACTTCCAAGCTCCAAGGATCCTTCCCTTTTTTTTTTTGGTTTCGTTAATCCTCCCCCGAAGATCTTTTCCCATTGATTTTTAGGGAGAGGGGAAGACACGTGAGGCTGGCTGACTGTGGCCTAAGCCCCATCCGGGCCGGGTCGGGGAGGAGCCTGCAATGGAGGTACGGCCCTAGACCGGAATCCAACCGGGAGGACCGCAGGTCAATGCTCTATCCGCTGAGCAAAACCGGCCAGAGCCAAAGGCCCTTCTTTTTCCTCCGAAACAGATTCCCTCAGACCACCTCTTCTACCAACTACTTTTCCGACCCCTGTGGTTTACCAAATAAATATTCTCTTTACAGTTTGGGTCTTGGCTCCGAATTCTTTCTAGCCAAAATCCAAGTTCCCAGGTCGCTGAAGGAGGGTCGATCCGACCCCACGGGTCAGACTCCTGGAGCCGTAACAGCCGCCTACAGCAGAACCATGCTGGCGGTCAGAACGCAGTGTCCCTTACGGTGGGAGTCAGGACTAGGGAGGGGACGGCTTCAGTAGAAGCCGAGCCCAGGGCAAGGGTAGGTACCTCAGCGGCCACCACCCTTCGCTGAACTCCCACGTAGCTAACAACCTCTTCGGACGCGCATTCTCATCGTTCCCGCGCTTTGCTCTCGAATTAGGCTTCCGCACGTCCAAGGCGGTCCCAGCATGCACTGCGCACTGCGGCGCGCACGCCCCGCCCCTAGCCCTTGGTTCACCTCCATAGACGCGCGATTCTCCGAGAGTCCCGTCTCCTCCCCCCCCCCACCTCCGTCGGCAGATGCGCAGGCGCTGGCAGATTCGCGGGCGCCTCCAAATCGCGCCCTTTCGCTCTCGCGAGATCTCGCTTACGTCACAGCTCGTGGCCATCTTGGACCCTGGCTAAGTAATAAATTTCGCCGCCCGACCGCACGTCTTTCCTTGAGACGCGCCTAGCGGGGAGTGTATCTGGTTCCGCGTCCCTCTCGCTGCCCTGTGGTCTGCGGCTCCCGCGTGGCCCGGAGCGAGGGTAGGCCCCGCGTAGCTTCTTTGCCCGGCTCCAAGATGGACGGGGGAGGCCGCTGTGGGGGAGCACGTGGCGTGCCGCTCGCCTTTCCCGGGGCTTCTGGGATGGTGGCGGAGTCTCGAGGCCTCCTGCCGCCGTGGGGCAGGGAGGCTAGCGGAGGCGGGGCCGCGGCCGCCCCTCTAGGCGCCCCGGCGGCGGTGGCGGCGGCGGCAGCCCAGCCTCTTCTTTCCTCGCGCAGCCCGGCAGCCCGCGCTCGAGACCCGCGTCGCCATGGCCGCGGTTCCCGAGGTGCTGCAGCAGCAGGACGAGGACCGAAGCAAGGTGAGGCCTTACGCTTCAGGCGCCGGGCGGGAGGCCCGCCGACCTCTCGGGGCCCCTCGTTTCTCCCCTCGTCGCGAGGGGATTTGGGGGCTGCTCTTATCCCCACGAGGGACGCACCTGCCGGGCCCCGAGCGCCCTTTGTTCCTCCTGAGGCCGAGACCAGACGCGGTACCGTTCCCAGCGGCCCGGTCTCCGGTGCCGAGCGGGCGCGCCGAGCTCCTGGAGACCCGAGAATGTGTTTTTACGTAAAAAGTGTTTTTGGTTTTTTTTTTAAACTGATCTCGGCTTCACGAAGACTGGACGGGGGACGTGAAATCCACTTCACATGCAACAAATGACAGTTAGGTTTAGTTGCCTCCAAACTGCGGCCCCCCCCCCCCCCCCCTTGGTAAAACTTTTTCTTGCCTAAATACTGAGAACATTTCATCAAGTCAGGAATCTGAAGCCTGTATCTTAACCGCTTTCTAAACGCTAAAGGCGTCGCTACGGGAGTTCTGTGGTTTTTAGTAGGTGCTCAAGTAGTAGTTGAACTCGGCTTTTATTTTTAAAACTTGGGTGTTTATGTAAATTACCTCCTTGCCGCTTAAATCTTGAGGCCTAGCAGGTAACTGGTGCAGTAAAATTAGTTTGCCATAGCCAATTAAGTATTTAGAAACAAGCCTCTACTCTTGTCCCCTTACATTTGGATTAGTATAAGTTGGTATGAACCACAACTTCATGTGCAGAATCGTTAACAAAAGTTCTTCTGACAAAAAAAAGGGGGGGGGGAATTAAAAAATATAAGTCACTCTTAGATTTAACCTGGAAGGCATCTTAAAATGCTACCTCTATATTAGCATTTTTTGGAGAGACTATCCAGTAAGTACCAAATTGTTCCAACGAGGGTATCACTGCTGTACTACTAGTTACTGAGGTGCAACTTTGTGATGAGAGTAGTAAAGTCTTAGTTGGAGTACTTTTACTTGGAAGTTGAAAGAAGTCACTTGTTCTTTTTACTAAAACTGAAAGTGGGAACTTGAGATTACGATTCTTCCTAGAACATTTCAAAGATAGATTTCTTTCTAGAAGTTTAGATGCTGAATGGGAATTTTGATACCAATTTGATATACGCACACTTCTTCCTTGACCCAGAGTGTTTTAGAGTCTAAAACATTAGCTGTTTAAAATGCTGGACTTTAAAAAATAAAAGTGCTGGACTGCTTCAACAGGCTTTCCTAAATTGTTAGTGTGGTATATGGTAGCTGGAATTTAAAATGCCTATCTTTCCAATCCCCATCTCCCCAAATTGGGAGGATTATGAAGGCCATCCCTCCCCCAAAACGCCCCCCCCTGACTACAAGAAAAGGATTATATAGAATTATTTTCCTTCTATTTTTTATTAAGAAATAAGGAAATAATAAAACTTGCTACAATATTGCTCTTAACACGTGGCTTCATTTTTGCTTCCTGGTCTAATTTTCATCCTGCGCCGTGTATCTTTAGGAGGTTTTTACTGTTAACTTAAAGGACTTTTTTTTTATAGTAGTAGAGAGGAAGGGAGAGAAACTTGATCAGCTGCCTTCTGCAGGCCTTGGTGAATGGAACTAGCGACTTTTTGGTCCATCCATAGCCAGGGCCCTGGCAAGCCTTTCGCGGACATCCCTGACTGGGAATCGAATCGGACCTGGCTCATAGGTCCATGGGTGCTCAACCACTGAGCACACTGGCTGGGTGATTCTTAAGGATTTTGAATGCTCTTAAAGGAACTCGTTGCTACTTCAGCAAAACTGAAAGGAAAATTGTTCTGTATCTGGTAGCCTGACACTTTCATTTGGTGAAGGTATTCAGATTTGTCTCCCAAAAAGCAGTTTAAAAGAAGAGTGCATTGTTTTCAACTAGTTCTCTACTGCTGGAAAAGATTGTATTTGGATTTTTAAGTTCAGAAAAAATAGGATTTTTACCAAGTATCACCCCAGAAAGGTTAAAGCATTAACACCAGTGGGCTCCATCTTTATGTAGAGTTAACTAGTACTGTGCCACCGCCCCTGCTACGTGGACGTTCTCGGGTGTCTGGAGTTTTTAATGGGGTAGAGGGGAAATTACACAGAACCTCATTCCCGTAAAATAAGTTACCTGGTCTCTAGTCATTTTGCCCCGTATAGGTTCTCTAGGCCTTCTCTTCTGTTTGCCAAAAAGCCACTTAAATAGCTGGGATCATGGTTAGGTTCCTGCTCCCAGATTCAGTGTGTATCCATCTGTGGTGATGAATCTCTTCAATATTCCAGCAAACCCACCGAAAATAGGAGTATGGATCCTGATTACCTACCAAGACTTTTTTTTTTAATGATTCTTAAATCGCTAATAGACTGAAGTAAGTTTAGCATGTAGGAAAAGTTTGCCAAGGACTAGATGGTAGCCATTCCCAGCCTGGTGGATGTGTCTCCTCAGCTACGTTAAAGTTTATGCTGCTCTGGTTTGCACGTTTTTGTTAACTGGTGTGGAAATTGTCTCTAGGGACACTTGGCTCCCAGCTTGAGTGGAAAAATGCCCTGAAGTTTGTTAGTGTAGGAACAGTACTAAACTTTGACAACTACTACGGCAATTTCAAAATTAATTTTTGTGGACTTTCTTACATTTAATGGCTTTACTTAGTTTTTCTTTTCTAAACTCTCTAAGTGTAGGATTTAACCAAACTGCCCAAATGTTAGTTCTGGATCAGTAGTTTGTACACAGTGTCTTAAGATGCCTATGATCTCACATTTTTTGGGCTGTAGAAAGAAATGGCGAAGGGAGGTTATTACAGTTTTCTAGGTCCTAGGGTCTAAATTCTCATTTGGTGTGGATAAATAACCAACATTTGATGTAGAGCTTGAGTTTAAACCAGGGTTGTACAGCCTGAGCATTATTGACATTTTGGGCTTGATAATCTTTTGTTGTGGGGAATTGTCTGTGCATTGTAGGGTGTTTAGCAGTATTCCAGGCTTCTGGGTGACAGTAGCACTCTTTCCTCCAGTAGTGATAGTCAAAAATATATGTTTGCAGCCATTGTTAAATGTTCCTTGGGTGGGAATCACTGGTTTAAACTTTCCTTTCAAAAATGATGTATATGAGTGGGTGAAGGTTGTGTTACAGAGGCCAATCTTCAGTGTGCCAGTTTTTACAATTTTTTGCAGATCTATGATTGATAAATTATAAGAAAATACATGCTGTATTGTTGATTTTGGGGGAATTAGCTTCTCCTACCCCAATATTGAGGAACCTTATAAAAAATGGTAGAAGGTTTTCTTCAGTGAGTTCTGGGGGCAATTTAGGATTGCAAAGAGGCAACTGTGTTTATGTTGAAATTTAGTGCCTACTTTGTATAGTAGAAACCTGAAGCTCTGATGCTACAGCACTCAAAACATGTGGAGTAGAATTGAAGTTCACTTACAGACATGCTGTAGAGTAGAACTTAGTTTAAAATCTTAAAAAACATTTTGCTCTCTATAGTCAGGGCCTGGTTTGTTTGAGGAAATGAGGCAGAAATATTTCTGTAGGTTAGTACCCTTGAGATAGCCATAAGCCATTGATGAAAGCGCATGCAGTGAAATTAGGTGGTAGTTAGGGAAACAACCTTTTACTGAACCCAATTTGAGGACAGCTCAGCATTGTAAATTCTGCCTTTTAAAAGCAGCAAAGGAAGATGGCTGCTGGAGGACATCTTGTCTCGTGTGTGGCAAACTTTTTACAAGTATAAATGGGAAGTTTCTCTGCACGATCTAGCTTTCTAAAAAGCCTCACCTCCAACATCTGTTTATTTTCTGATTGGCTACTGAGTTACTCTTTTTAAAAGTATTTTATTGATTTTTTACAGAGAGGAGGAGAGAGAGAGTTAGAAACATCAATCATCTGCCTCCTGCACAACTCCCACCGGGGATGTGCCTGCAACCAAGGCACATGCCCTTGACCGAAATCGAACCTTGGGACCCTTCAGTCCGCAGGCCAACGCTCCATCCACTGAGCCAAACTGGTTTCAGCTACTGAGTTACTCTTATGAGATAGCCCTTCTAAAACAGGGACATGAAATTTATCAACTGTTTCATAACCCAAAGGCAAAAGCTAAGAGGGAGGGGAGAAAGTGCAGTTGGAGACACAGAGGAAAGACTGCACTTCCTCAGTTCAAGATATGGGATCATTGGCTTGACTCCCCCTCCTTCCTTTCCTTTTACAAATTTGTTGTAACTTTTTTAGGCACTACTATGTGGTCTGGAGAGAAAAGTGTAATTTTCTCAGAATAGCTGCTTGTATGCTTTTTCTGCTCGAAGAGTATAGTTTACTTATTTTTGAGGGGCAGGCCTCTAACTTCATTCTAGTCACTGTTATGGTGAGTACAAATGCAGAAGCCAACTTGAGCTTTCACTATGTTTCTTGACGAGCAGTACAAAGCCTCTGGTGAGTGATGAAATGAGGTATTGGGATATTTACATCTAAACGACTTGGGAAATGTGTGGTACCTTTGACTCAAAGCAGAGGGAGTCTTGTCAGGAAGCAGTCAGCCTTCTCTTCTCCCTGTGCTGCCATGTGTGCCTCAAACTTACATAAGCTTAAGTTCCGATAGCTCTTGTGTTGCTGAATAATCTTTGGTGGTGGTGAAGGTAAATTTGTATATTAAACCTATTCCATTCATCTTGGTTTGATCATAAAGGTCAGACAATGGATGTTCTTAAATACTCTCATCGGTATGTGTAGTGTATAACATGTCAGGTTGTAGCAGATGGCTGTGGACTTGATATACCAAGGAACTTTAGGGAGGGTGCCTTGATAGAATTGGGTAGTAGGGTTGAATGGAAGAAACTTTATTTTTTTGTTTATTCAGCTGCTTCCTTCATAGCACCACTGTTGATTCCCAGTAGAATTTCTGTGCTAGGAGATCCTTAGATCATATAGTTTAACCCTTTCATTTTGTGAGCTCATTTGAAAATAATCCAGGTATCTAGTAATTAGACAGATTTCTCAAAATGAATGTTATCTAAGCCAATAATTCAACTTAATTTTTCTGGTTCCATGTTGGGATTTGACTAGTTCATGGGCTTTGCAGCCTTGTGAAATGATGATTGAGTTTATCCATTCGCTGAGTACGCTGCACTGACCTTCTTCAAGCCTTGGTTCCTGTTCTAGGAACTCAGGGTTCAGTAGCCTCCAAATGCCCTGCAGTCTGTGGTGTTCTACCATGGACAGCTTGTGCGTTGGTGGACTACCTGTAAGAATGGTTGGTGTCAGCAGGGATGGGTCCCTCTGGGGCCCATCTCACCAAGATGAGTGGTGGAAATCTGATCACTTGCTGTGGCCCTTTATCTAGTTTTTTTTTTTTTTTTTAAAGCTTATTGCTAGCTTCCATAATTTTTATCTATATTAGTATACTGAGATCTAGAAGACTTTGGTTCTGTTATGATTGATAGATAGACCCAAGTTATATGAAGGGTAGAACCAATTGTAGGTTGGAGAGAGGGATAGGAAATGAGAAACAAATAGGTTTAAAAGCAGAGTTTATTGCGTTAGTCAGTTCAGTTGTTTTCATGCACCAGTGCCATAAGGAAAACCTGGGATAGAACAGAAACAGGTTTTGGAAGAAAATTGTAACAAAAAGTTTAGAGTACCAGTACTTGGAACCTTAGAGAAGGATATGGCATTGGAATTTCTTATAGAGTACTTTCCTGTGAGTTGAAACACTAACAGTAATATATGTATCTGCTGTATGTGTCTTTTCTGTTCTCCCTTGTATAGTCTTCCATGTTGTCCATCACATAGCTGCCCTTTGCCATCTGTGAGCCATTAAGTCTTTTGAAGAGGGAGCTTTGTAGATGGTGGTAAGTCTTACACCAAAGTGAGTCATGAAAGAGATTTGGACCAAAAGTGGTCTTTAGCTCAAGAGTCTGCAGAGTTGTCCTGCAGCCAGTATCATGTTCCCCAGCTGGGTTGGTTGATGAATGGGTAAAGAAGTGCATAGGAATTCTGTATCACTTTTTCTCCTTTGCAGGCTCTTACCAAGCATTTAGAGGTTTTAAAATAGTTAAAATTTTGCTTTCTAAATTAAGCAGTGCTGTTTATCTCCCCATCCCCTTCCTCCAACCCCCTCTTTTTCTTGTCACAAGATCATTATAATCCTTACTATAAGGATTAATCTGGTAGGAAAGTACATTGGGGGCTGAAATTCCATCTAAAACTTTTGGTATTATCATGCAATAGTTTCTATAGAAATATACAAAAGAAAGTCACTTTTAAAACTTATATTCCATTGTTTGAGAATAGGTGTTTTAAATTTCACTCTCAAGTGACCTAAGGGTACTACTGGGAAATTGAAAAAGTAACCTGACTTGCTTCTAAAGCCTGCCATTCTCAGGCATTTAAACAGCCATTCTTGGCATTTTGACATCTGTAGCCCAACTTGGTATTGGCCACCAGTGCAAAGCAATACTCTGGATGCTTATTTAGGGTAGGAAATGGAGCTGGGTGAATGGGGTACAACCCAGTTCTTATCCTCTATCTACATCCTGCTGATTTACATATTTAGCAAGTACTGTGGAGGAAGGCTATGGGTTTGGTTTTTGTTGACTAAGCAGGAGAAAGAATGCTGAACTTGTAATCATACTTGATGCTTCCGGAGTAAGGATTCTGTGCTGACTTAGAAGTTTTAAGCATTTCACAACTTATTTTTATTGATTTATTTGCTTCATTTCCTGGAGGCTTATATGCTATACTATAGGTTATGTGTCTTCATCGCACTCATACCAAAAACAAACCAAAAGCCATATTCCTAAGGTAACAAGAAAGAAGATAGCAATATAGTAAATAATCTAAGCTATTAACTATATGGTTAGAGTTATGGGAAGAGGTGAAACCAGAAGATAATTGTTCAGTGGGATAAAAGCAACTGGTGAAGTTCATTTTAACTTTGACTTAAATATGATGCTTAATAAACTATATCTCTACATTATATATTTAGGTCTTTCAATACCTAATTCCAAAGCTAGTCCATGTGGAGATCACAGGCTCATGAAGTTTGTCTTAGCGTGAGCTAAAATGGAATTGTCAGCATGTTTAGAAATTGAGAGATGCCTAGAAACCAGGATTTGAGACTTCTTTAGCAAATGGAGTCTCAGGAAGCATCATAGTTGTTGCTGAGCTCAGGGAAATATACCTTAAATCTGCCCCATCTTTCTGCCAATATCTGTTGGCTCTTTTACACCTGCCAACTTTGTTCCTGTTCTGATTGACAGAAACATAAGATAGGTGGGTGTTCAGTATTCTCTGCAGTCAAATTTTAGTGTATATTTGAGGTCTTTGGAATTCTGCATTTTCCCAGTGGTAAGTTATCGGAAGGAAGGAAGCTTTTATCAGAAATATGTCACGATAGTCACAGTTATGACAAAATGAAGTACCCCTAGCCTTGAATCTTATCTTTGTTTGTAGAGATCTCATAAATGGACATAGGAAAATTAAGTCAAAATAAACATTTCCTAGGAGTCATCAGGAATTAATTTGGGAGAAGTACTTAGGTTGAAATGTCAGGGGCTTAAATATATTGTGATACTAATACAGAACTTGAAGCTTGTTTCTTATTAGAAAGCCATTGTTACAGGACTAACTCTGGTTTTTTGCAATTTAAATTTTTTCTTAGTGCTTAAGGGAAAAAGGGAGGTAATTGACAGTTTCTAAGATACAGAAATAAAAGTCATGCATTTTTTAAGTGGATCTATTTAGTCTTTTGATACCCGATTGAACCCATTTTTTTTCCCCTACTTTCAAAAGTTTATCAGTCTTAGGACTTAAACTTTATTTTGAAGAATTCAAAATGAAATTTAGGGGGGAATATCTCAGTATTCCCTGTTTCTTCATTCTCTTAACTATAGTCCCTGTGTGCAATAATTGAGTGTTTTGGCGGTTTTACTTTATCTCTGGGGTCGGAAAACATGAGATGCTTATTTCTAACAGTCCATTTCTTCCAAAAATTCTTTTTAAACTGACAAACATGGAGTTGGGTGTTATTTTCCTCTGACTTCCCAACTTGCACGAAATCTGGCTTGGCCTCCAGGGCAGTGCTCACACTTATCCCTTACATGTATAGCTACACGGAGATTCTGCTAAGTAGGGTCTTTGTTAGTTTTTCAGTTCATTTCTTGGTGCCTAGATGAAATAATCCCTGTTAAATAGCTTTACTCTTGAGCCAGATTTTTCTTATCTTTTGACCTAGGATCCCATAGCACATAACTGATCTGTTTTCCTAGTCTCTTTCCTATGAATGGTCTGGTGAATGCCACTTGAGTATTCCTTGTAGTTTAGGAATTTATGTGAAAAGTTCATGATTTCATCATGTCTAGTTCAAGCTTCTTAATGACAGTGCTTTTGGTGTTTGATTAGAGGAATTTTTCATACTGTTATAAAATAAGTAGTGCATATATTAAAATTAAAAATTATAGTTGCCTTTTCAGATCATAGGAATATTTTATACCCATCCATATATTTAAGAGGAGATTTCCCTACAGTGTCAAGCCGAATAAACTTAGACTTATCTCAGTTAACTCAGCTAACTTAGTTCTAAATGATCTTGTATAAGCTGCTTTTTAATTACTAGCTCGTATTTTTGAAAGGATACTTTTTAGGACTAAAATGAATTTGAAACTAATAACAAAAAAATGTATTTCAGCTGAGATCTGTTTCTGTGGACTTGAATGTTGATCCCTCGCTTCAGATTGACATACCTGATGCACTCAGTGAAAGAGATAAGGTCAAGTTTACAGTACATACCAAGGTAAGTGGTGGAATGGCTTCAATAATACAAGCAGTGCTGGGTTGCAGCCTTGTTATTTACAGTGGCTCTGAGAAGAGACTTCCTGAATTGAAATGGTTGCCATTTGTTTGCAATGTAGCGCCACTGCTAAGTGAGTACCTCCCTCATCTTATAGTGAGCCTCTAAATAACTGTTCTTGCTGCAGTGTTTTCCACTATGGTGGAACCCTAGGGCATTGCTGATGTTAAATGTGGCTTGTACACTGGTCTATGAGGAAAGAAAATCAGGCAAAGTGAAGTAGGCCAAACCATCTACATACACAGCTATATTCTTCCACCTTTGTCTTTTAATTTGATGTTTTGTTGATTTCAGAGAGAAAGGGAGGGGGAGAGATAGATAGAAACATCAGTGATGAGTGAGAATCATTGATCGGCTGCCTCCTGCACACCTCCTACTGGGGATGGAGCTTGCAACCTGGGCATGTGCCCTTGGTCAGAATGTCCCGGATTCGATTCCGGTCAAGGGCATGTACTTTGGTTGCGGGCATATCCCCGGTCGGGGGTGTGCAGGAGGCAGCTGGTTGATGTTTCTCTCTCATCGACGTTTCTAGCTATCTTTCTCCCTTCCTCCCTGTAAAATATCAATAAAATATATTTTTTTTAAAAAAAGAAAGGGAAGGGAGAGAGAGAGAAACATCAATTTGTTGCACTTATTTATGCATTCATTGGTTGCTTCTACCAGCTGACTATCAGGCCAGGGCGATCTAAAAACATTTTTTTAAATCCTCACCCAAGGATACATGTTATTTATTTTAGAGAAAGAGGAAGAAATATCAATTGGTGGCCTCCCATACATGCACCAACTGGGGATTAAACCCAAAATCTAATGTATGTACCCTGACCAGGAAACAAAACCACCACCTTTTTGGTATAAGGGGAAAGACTGAGTCATCTGGCCAGGCTTATTTCCGAATTTTTAATTTGACAAAAGCAGTGTCAGTTTTTTTAGGAATACTTGAGCCTCCATTTTTCCTTTCATAGTAGTTAAAATGTATTGAATGCTTGTCGCATCCCAGGCACTGTTGTAAAGGGTTTACATGGATTTGTCTTTTTATAACAACAATATGGTGGTGTTTTATTATCCCCACTTTACAGGGGAGGAAACAGGAACTGATTTAAAGCAAATAAATATAAGGTCCTTTCCCACTTTTTTTTCCCTTCTTAATCCCTTGGTGGCTTGACTGGGATACCTCAGTTATTCAAAAGGCAGTGCGAAGACTTCATAATTATATCTAAGTTGACCTACAAGGTGGAAATTTGTGAAAATCCTTAAAGAACATGTTTCATCTTGGCTATGGCTTTTTATAGTGGTGGAGAGATGTTGCTGTATTTTGTTCTTTAGTGTATTTCATTGTGATGTTTTATTCAGGATTTTCTCTTAGTGCAGCTCAGGAAACTCAAGCTACTTGATCTAAAATAAATGGTAGTTACAGTTAACTTCTCTTTTTCATTTACAGACCACACTGCCCACGTTTCAGAGCCCAGAGTTTTCTGTTATAAGGCAACATGAAGACTTTGTATGGCTACATGACACACTTTCTGAAACTGCGGACTATGCTGGGCTTATTGTAAGTGCCTTTTGTAAAATGAAATAATTATTGAAGCATATTTCTTCTACTTTGCTGTTCATTCTGTTGAAAGAGACTTTTACCCATTTTTCATCATGGATTGTGAAAAGTCTGATTTCACCTGCCAACTAGAGCATGTGCTAATCATTACTGTCAAATTTGATTGTCCTCTGGAATTCTTTTTGAAGTCTATATATAGACTATTATCTTGATGTTTCCTCATAAGCTCTATTTTAGTACTGATTGTAATATATAAATTTTAAACAAACACTATTGTACCCTATCAATTGTTCATAATGGATAAACTGAATGAGCGCCCAGTTTTGAGGACACCTTTAAATGGCCTAAACGAGTAAGACTAAGAGAAAAACAGGTTGACTGCAGGGCTGGTGGCCTGTGCACAGGCCCTAACTAGAATGTCACTGCTGGGACAAGAATGCTCATGAGTTACCTGCCTCTGCTGCAGATTCCTCCTGCTCCTACAAAGCCTGACTTTGATGGCCCTCGAGAGAAGATGCAGAAACTGGGGGAGGGCGAAGGGTCTATGACCAAAGAAGAATTTGCCAAGATGAAGCAAGAATTGGAAGCGTAAGTGGATCTTGATGGGATGAGTATAGTAGTTAGTTACTAGTGCTGTTCTCTAAAACTGCATTTTGCAGAGTATGGGGCAGAGTCTTGAGCTTTATTTTTAAAAAATATATATTTTATTGATTTTTTACAGAGAGGAAAGGAGAGGCATAGAGAACTAGAAACATCGAAAAGTTTCTTGTGAAATCATCCTTGCACTTTACTTCTTCCCCTCTTCTACCATCAGGGTATTGGGATTCAGGTGCTCATTGCAGCACTTCCCATTAATGCTCTGCCCCAAGTCCATATTATTGTCTAGGGCCAGTGTATGTTTATTAAAGCTGGGGGGCAGTGCTCTAGCAAGTGTAGTTCAGTTGGTAGGAGCATTGTTCTGTACATTAAAAGGTCATGGGTTCAATTTCCAGTCAGGACATACACCTGCCCTCCCCCTCCAAAAAAACAACCAACAATAAATACCCTTGTAAAGATTTTTTAAAAAAATGCTGTGGGCAGTGAAACAAGGAAAGGCTTAGAAGAAACAACAGGAGAGCCAGAGCCTAGGTGGGGCTGCTATGACTCTAGAAATGTTATGGGAAAGAAATAAGCCTAGACAGTGCTGCTTTGACTCTTTGAGAAATAAGTCAATGACTGAAGTGAGCCAAGTGGGGCTGTTATTGTCTCACTGAAAAGTCAAGAGAAAAGGGGGCTTAGGAGACAGGTTCAAGGGGTCAGCCTTGGACAAGCTGCAACTGCTAGTTGCTCCTTTGGTTGCAAGTCTCATAGAAACCTTTATTTTAGTTTAAAGGCTGGGAGTTTGGGGAGGATCTCAATAGTATATTTATCAAGTGTATTATGCTAATGCACCAAAATGAGTTTTGTTCCCTTAACTCCCATATGTCCTTAGGTAGTATAAAATTTCTTATGATTCTGAGCCTTTTTAGTCTCTGCTGTCTATATAGCTACTAAATTAAAGGGGTGTGTGTGTGTGTGTGTGTGTGTGTGTATGTGAGATTTAAAAGAAATAAATGCTCTGTTGGCTGCTAAATACCAGCAGTGTTTGCATGTAGGTTTCAGTCTTTGTAGACTTGTTCCATCAATCCCAGTTATAATTTTTCACTTTCCCTCTTTTGTTTGTTCATTCTATAGATTTTAAAATGGCAGCTATCTTATTGAATTAGATATAAAGTTATACCAAAATGTTTAGGTTTTATTCAGATATTTTACTTAGTGGCATGAGCAGTAATAATTGGGTTGGGTAGTAGTAGTCAGTTGAGTGATGACAATTAAATGTCTTGTATACTTCTCTTTTAGTGAATATCTTGCTGTCTTTAAGAAGACTGTATCCTCCCATGAAGTCTTTCTTCAGCGGCTTTCTTCTCACCCTGTTCTCAACAAAGATCGCAACTTTCATGTTTTCCTGGAATACGATCAGGATGTAAGACCCACCCCCTCCCCCTTAAGATTTTATTTTCATGATCCAGGAAAATTACAAGACTATTTTTTAAAGATATACCTGATGCCCGGCTGGTGTGGCTCTACGGTTGAGTGTCTATCCATGAACCAAGAGGTCACCAGTTGGATTCCCAGTTAGGGCACATGCCAGGATTACAAGCTCTATTTCCTACTGGGGGTGTGTAGGAGGCACCTGATTGATGTTTCTCTCTCATTGATGTTCCTATCCTCCCCCCTCTCTAAAATCAATAAAGACATATTTAAAACAAACTATAGACTTGTTAAAAATACTTGATACATATTCTCCAAAATTGACTTAAAGTTCTGAATTTCTTACCAACACAGTGGAAACTAGTATGTGCCACTTTCTCTCCCTGGCAGATCAATTATGTAAGACATTTTTATAGGAGGCTACTTAAAGATTTTGACCTTTTCCCCTTCTGAAGAACAGTTTTCTCTATTTTTTTCTATTTTTTTCAAAATATTTTAATAATATATAGAAACATTGACGAGAGAGAAACATTGATCAGCTATTGGGGATGTGCCCGCAACCAAGGTACATGCCCTTGCCCGGAATCAAATCTGGGACCTTTCAGTTTGCAGGCCGAGGCTCTATCCACTGAGCCAAATCAGTTTCGGCCTAAAGAATAGTTTTCTCACTTAAGTTTGGGATTGTTAAAAGAAAACTAAATGGATCCAAATTTGTTATTTTCTTGGCTACCTTTTTGTTGACTAAAGACTTGTACACTTACTTTTTTTTTTTTTTTAATATTTCTGTTAATATGTATGAAGCAAATCCCAACTTAAAAATTTCCTCAGTGTCTTCTAACTAGTGAAGTTTAATAAACAGAACAGAACAAGTTTTACTAAAAATTTAAAAGCCACTGGGATTTGGTTCCTGGCCAGTGGGTGCCTAGCTGATGTGGCTTGGTTGGAGTGTCATCCTGTACACTAAAGCAGTGGTCACCAACCGGTGGTCCTCGAGGTCTGAAAGGTTGGCGACTGCTGCACTAAAGGATTACAGTTCAACTCCCAGTCAGGACATATACTTAGTTCAGGGTTCTATCCCAGGTCAGTGTGCATGTGGGAGGCCACCAATGGATGTCTCTGTCTCCTCTCTTAAAATCAATAAAACAAGTAAGGGGGGGGAAATCCATCTGTTGCCCAGATATTTCAAAATATCTATTACATCATATTTCAAGAATTGTGACCTGGATTTATATTTAGCTATATATTTGATGTCTTAGATTTGGTGGTTAAGATAGAATTTGTCATGTCTTTATATTATGTGTGTGCCAATACTGGTAAACAGTGTTATTTGGAAAGTATTTAGGACTTACCCAGAAAAAAATGTATTTACCATAAACTTTTGGTATTCTTTTTCTTCAGTTAAGTGTTAGGCGGAAAAATACCAAAGAGATGTTTGGTGGCTTTTTTAAAAGTGTGGTGAAAAGTGCTGATGAAGTCCTTTTTTCTGGAGTTAAGGTAAGTGGCTTTTAGCTATTCCTGACTGCATGGAAGATGACCTTTTATTTCTTCTAAGATATTTGTGAAATGAGTTTTTTCCAAAATATCCTGTTCTCTCCCTGTTCTCACACCTAAGTCTTTATTTTCTCCTTTTTTGTAAGGAGAGAAGTGAAATTATTTTAAAAAGAAAATTACCACAAGGAGAGTCACTCATGATAGTCTCTAGAACTACACAGCCTGTTTTGGTAGCCCTAGATACTTGACATTTTTAATTTTATTTACATGCTGGATTCCAAGGACTTGATATGAAGAAAATAATGTAATATATGTTACTTATACTTTTTTTGTAAATAATGCTGAGTTAAGTAAAATATTTAAAGTTAATTTCACCTGTGGCTAGAAAAATATTAATGGCACATATGGTTCACACATTTCTACTGTTCAGTACTATTTTAGAAAATCAAATTAATACACAAGTCTCGTTAACCTCATAGGTGTGATTTACTTCTTTATTCCTCATACCCCCTTTTAACTTACCTTCCTTAATAGCTACTTTTGGTATCTAACGTTGTCACTTGAGGGCTTGAGTAAGTAGCCTAGAATATAGGTGCTGAGTTCCAGGGGCCTTATTAGGAATTTGGAAGATCTTTGGTGATCTCATTGGCACAGTTTAAGGTGTGTGGGACTTAATCTGTACCCACGTATTGCTGGGTGTTTAGTGTTCCTGGCTGGTGCCCACCGGGTTCCAGTATGTTCCTCTCCATCTGAAAGTGACCAAATTCAGCCCTCTACACACACATAGAGTATCTGAAGGCTAGGTTGTAATCCACTAAGCAGAACTATAGCTTTCCCAGAATTGCTAGATCTTAGGATACCAGAGTTTTCCTGGGCTTTGTTAAATGGTTCTTCAAAATGGTTCTCTGTTGACATTTCCTGCCAACACTTGACTTTTGCTGCTCTAAAGTGTGAAATGGTATTTTGTCAATTTGTATTTCCCTGGTCTGTAGAGGTTAAGCTTATTTATGAGCCTGTTTCCTCAATGTTCTAATTCAAAACACATATTCCTATTTCAAGTTTTGCTTCTTAAATTTTCCCTCCCCTCTCCTTTTAGGAGGTAGATGACTTCTTTGAGCAAGAGAAGAATTTCCTCATTAACTATTATAATAGGATCAAGGATTCATGTGCAAAAGCTGACAAAATGACCAGATCTCATAAAAGTAAATATCATTCACCCACTAGCCATCTACCTTTGCTAAAGTGCCATCTCTGTTCACATAAACAAGGCTGTCCTTGTTTCTGCAGGTGTTGCAGATGACTATATCCACACTGCAGCCTGCCTGCATAGCCTGGCTTTAGAGGAACCCACAGTCATCAAAAAGTAAGTTTTTGTTGCAAATGCTTTTCTCTAAATTCTGTAACCCAAGACTAATAGGCGGTATGATTAGAAGTATAATGAGTAAAGACTACATAATATCAGTTTTGCTCTTGAGTACAAGTTATCAAAGGAGATAAGATAGTTTCTAGTAACTAAAATCTTACCCTCTGAACACAGACACTTTGTAGTGGACTGAGAAGGCACTTCTGTACCAAACGTTGAGTCTTTTACATATCTCTACTACTTTTTTTTTAGTTTGCCTTGTATGTTCTATTCCACATAGCTCTTGCCACTTTACTTGGCAATATCTTAGACTGATTTGAAGAGATTTGAAGTGGTCATAAGGATAATGTAATGACCCGTCTGATCTTGAGCCCCCCTTCCTTTTTTTAATTTATAATTTTTCAGTTTCTCTATCCCACCCATTTTTGGTGTGATAAGAGAATTCTATTTAATACCTGGGCTTGGTATAACAGGTGGCAGTATTTCTGATTTGAAAGTGGAAATCGGCTAATGGCAGAACCAAGATGAAATAGTTTATACTTAATGGCTTTGGGGGCACACTTGGTGGTTCATTAGAACCTGACCTGGTTAACACAGATTTGGCATTGGATAAGAACTGGGTATATACCCTGGCTGGTGTGACTCAGATGGTTGGAGTGTTGTCATGTACCCCAAAGTTGGCGGCTTGATTCCTGATCACACAGCTAGATTGTGGGTTTGATCCCTGGTTGGGGTTCCTGGGAAACAGCCAATTTGATGTTTCTCAATATCTCTCACATGCACAATATCGATAAAAAATATTAATTAAAATTGGGAGCATAGGTTCTTTATGGCAATATGGCTGAAGGGGAATAGAGTAGTGTACCAACAGATTGAAACCCATGACTTATAAATTACAAATGTGTTAAATTTTATTGTCATCTTCTCTACTAGATTGGGCCAAATCTAGTTATTACAGCAATACTTTGATATGTTAATTTAAAGCACCAAAGGCTAAGACTCCTGAATTTACTCATTCCTGTATATATTTTAGGTACCTTCTGAAGGTTGCTGAGCTATTTGAAAAACTTAGGGTAAGGATTTTTATTTTGGTTTTCATATATTTTAAAATCTGTTGATACCTACTTTGATGATCTTTTTTTTATTATTCTAAAAGAAAGTAGAGAGTCGAGTCTCCTCAGATGAAGATTTAAAGCTGACAGAGCTCCTTCGATACTATATGCTCAACATAGAGGCTGCTAAGGTAAGTTCTTTATGTCTGCCTTGCCATAACCTCTAAGAGGTGTGATGGTAGAGATATATTCTTTTTGTTAAAAATGAAGGAAGATAGGAATTTGTCTGGATTGTTTGTGTAAGTGATGAGAACCTCAATAAGCCTAAATTGAGGCAAGTTTGAGTTATCATAAATGGAGTTTATTGAGGAATGGCAGTTTGAAAAAGGCATGCAATAGTAGCAAGCTACATGTGAGTCTGGTCAGGGTTTAGAAAGGATTTATGGGCAAGGAGGGTAACAAAAAGTGGTCTATCCAGAGTTCAAACAGTAAGCTCATGGGTAGATGTTCATTGGTCAGGGTATTCGATAAATCAGCCATTTACAGGAAATTAGCCTGTTAGTTCTTAAGTTCTGTTCTTTTCAGGCACATGCATGAGGTTTTCATTTCATGTCTTTCAGTCTCATTTTAAATTGAAATTTTTCCACAGTCGTGTACCTTTTTGTGGCATTGTATCCTTACCTTGTATTACTTGAGAACAATAGGGGTTGTACTGAGAAGATATAATAATTTGGGGTTACGAGTTATTTGATGCAGGACATAAGTGAAGACTTTCGGAAGGGGCTAGTTCTGAGGCAACAAATATTTTGGGATTTGTGAGTTTTATTGACTTAAAGTATTATTTATTAAAAGTAAGACTAATTGGTAGCAGAATGACCTTTTAGAATGAAACATGCATTCTCCACTGTCTACACAGCTCTGAACAAAAAGGTTTAAGCCATTTTTATGCGAAATTTTGAATCAGCAACATAAGATAGGAAAAATATATAATCAGAAAATGCTGCCAGGTTGTAGACATTCATTATTTTCCCCTTAGTTTAGTTTTATTTTAGTTAATTTGTCTTTTGGCATGCTTATTTAGTCTTAACAGTATTTGGATTTTTTCTTTTTACACGTTCTTGACTATTTGTATGTGTGCTTAGGTGCTGATAAGTTTTTTCTTTTGCATATACACAAAGGTGGACATATTTGAACCTCAGAATACTGTCATGCATGCATATCTTTCCATTTTATAAATATTTTTAAAATATATTTTTAATGATTTTAGGGAGGAAGGGAGAGATAGAAAGATCAATGATGAGAGAGAATCATTGATTGGCTGCCTCCTGCATGCCCCCCACTGGGAATTAAGCCCACAACCCAGGCATGTACCCTTGACTAGAATTGAACCTGGGACCCTTCAGTCTGCAGGCTGATGCTCTGTCCACTGAGCCAAGCCAGCTAGGGCATAACTTTTTATTTTAGATACTAAGGTAACTTTTACTTTGCAACATTGCAAAGAATATTTCAGATTAGATCCTCAGAGGCAGACTTCTCTGGATAGGGTTATAAGAATTTTCAAACTACCTACCTCATTGTCCACTTGCATTCTGTTAGTATCATTTAACTCACCTTGCAGTAATTGCATGTTTCAATACACAGTGGTTAATTTTCTGAAATTACTTTCCTAGAAAAATAAATCCTTCAGTTTTGACTTTTTCTTTCTTTCTTTTGACTCATGTGAATAGTTCTGCAAAAAGTTCTTAGTAATGCCATAGACTAATATTGGGATTAAAAAAATAATGGAGAGGGAGGGTGGTCATAGAGGTAGACTAGCTTTTTGCCGTCTAATATTTCAGGTAGTGCGTGGGCACTAGAGTACTTGGGATATTTTACCATGTTTTTATCTGTTAATTTTCTTTTCAGGATCTATTATACAGGCGCACCAAAGCCCTCATTGACTATGAGAACTCAAACAAAGCCTTGGATAAGGCCCGGTTAAAAAGCAAAGATATCAAGTTGGCCGAGGCACACCAGCAGGAATGCTGCCAGAAATTTGAACAGCTTTCTGAATCTGCAAAAGAAGGTGGAGCAGGGCCACTCTTTAGCTTTTACGTTTTATTTGTAAATTGTTTCAATCTCACTGAGAGAAGTTGTACAAATACTGCAAAGAACGCCATACATACATCTTTTAATTGCCGACGCTTAACCTGTCCGCAGTTTGTTCTTTCTGCTTTGTTACTTGGTACACTTGCCCCCTTGTGGGTGTTTTTATAACCACATTGGTGCCTTTGTCTTTTTTAACCATTTAAGCTTGATGTTTTATGTATTATGGTCTTTTTTTTCCCTAAAAAAAAAATGTTTTGTGCATTTTTAAAAAAGATACTTACCTTTTCTCTTTTTTAAAATATATATCTTATTGATTTTTTACAGAGAGGAAAGGAGAGGGATAGAGAGCCGGAAACATAGATGAGAGAAACATTGATCAGCTGCCTCCTACACAACCCCCTACTGGGGATGTGCCTGCAACCAAGGTCTGTGCCCTTGACTGGAATCGAACCTGGGACTTTAAGTCTGCAAGCCGGTTTTGGCAATACTTACCTTTTTGAAGACCAGAGTCTCTTATTAAAAATAGGATGCTTATTTTTGGTTGGTCTGTTTCCTCATTAGATTCCAGTTATCCATTTCCAAAAGAAAACTGCATAAATAACGTGCTTCTTAGAGTACGGTATCTGAGGGTGTGTTGTGTCCATTTCAAAATTTTGTGGTACTAGTTTGGATTGCCCAGAAATGTGTTGTTATATATCTCCACTGTGTAGTTGTATTTTTTTTTCCATGCCACTAATTACTAATACACGGGGAGACAATTTAAGACCGTGCATATATCCTATTCGTCAAACTTTTCCCCTAAATGTAGCTTATGTTGGTTTTTGCCTGAACCAACCTTTACCCTCATGGTTGCAGAAAGGTGATTTTCCCCCTCCCTCCAATTCTAGCATTCCTTTTCCAATTTTAGCACTTGACATCAATTTTTTAAAGCACAAGCCTGCCCTTTCCCCCTATTTCTAAATTAGAGTCATGGACTCCTATATTCTAAAATAATTTTGAATTTTATTATACTAGCTATTCTGGTACTCATTGTTCAGTAGGGAGGAAGTGCTTTTAAGCTGACATGTTCTTATGGCATATCCCCCATTCTTTTTTTCTTTTTTTTAAAAAATGTTATTGATTTCACAGAGGGAGGGAGAGAGAAACACCAATGATGAGAGACAATCATTGATTGGCTGCCTTCTGCCTGCCCCCTTTTGGGGATCGAGCCTGCAACCTGAGCTTGTGCCCTGACTAGGAATCAAACTGTCACTTCCTGCTTCGTAAGTCAACACTCTACCACTGAGCCATGCTGACTGGGCCCCCCATTTTTTTTTGAACAGTTAGATGGTCTATGTTAATCTTACATCTTTTCGTCTCCAGGCCTGTAAACTGCCATTTCTTTCAGATTCCCACGCTCTTGTTATTTAAGGAATTAGTAACAAGATTTGGTGCTGATATACTCATTGATTTTGGAAATCTCTGCTTCTGGGCCCTTGTGCTGACAGCGAAGAATAATAGGGATGTGTACATACACGTGCACATGCATTTGGATTCTCTCTCCTCTCAAAATTCATGAATCCATGATGATGATGTAGTTCCAGTCCATGTCCACAGGGTTTTCTTGCCTTTCCCCATCTTCGCTTTGCAGGGAGATGGTGCAACATGTAGTCTTATCCTTAAGGGATCTCACTGCCCTATAGTTCTCGGGGGCAATGGAATATGCCAAACCAAAAAGTAAAGAATGTGTCTTTTAGAACAATCTTAATTATAGTGAGTCTACTTGACACAACCTCAAAACACACCTTCCAACCCCCCTCAAAACTCAAGACTTTGTTTTCCCCCAATTTTTTTCCTTCCCTAGATTCAAAAATCTAGACATATTTTAAAACGTCTTGATAATAGCTTTCTGTAAACAGTACGGTCTTCCTTTGTCTTTTCTCATACATATTTAGGACTATAATGTTTTAACTATAAGGAGCAGAGCTTCTCTGTAAAAACTCTGCAGATGGCATGCAGACACATGCAGGTAGCTGTCTTGGATTCTTTCAAAAGGAACCTCCTTTAAAAAAGTTTTATTGATTTGCGAGAGATCCTCAAACCTTCCCCCCCCCCCCCCCCCGGATCCCCCCTCCCGCCCTTTAAAATTTAAAAAAAAATAATTTTGGAGAGGAAGGAAGAGGGAGAGAGAGAGAAAAACATCCATGATGAGAGAGAATCATGAATTGGCTGTTTCCTGCAAGTTGCCCCACTGGGGATTGAGCCACAACATTGGGCATGTGCCCTTGACTGGAATTGAACCTGGGGCCCTTCAATTTGCAGGTCGACACTCTTATCTGCCAAGCCAAACTAGCTAGGGCTCTTCTTGCCCTTTTTAGCAGCTAATTTAAATTTATAAGGAACATGCTTTAAAATGACTGAGTTGAAATCTTAGGTTATTACATATAGGCCAAAGTTCAGTGGCTCTGATAGTTTTAGAGAAGGGGATAAAGGAAAAAAATAAAGTTTTTAAATGGTGCCAATTTAGGCCTGGCTTATTGCTTAAGGTTGTTCCCGTATTATAGATTTTATCCTCTATTCAAATTATTAGAGGCCTGGTGCATGAAATTTGTGCACTGGGGGTGGGTGGTGGGTGCCCCTCTCAGCCCAGCCTGCACCCTATCCAATCTGGGACCCCTTGGGGGGAGTAATCGGGCCTAAACCGACAATCGGATATTCCTCTCATAATCTGGGTGGGACCACTGGCTCCTAACTGCTCACCTGCCTGCCGGCCTGGTTGTCCCAACTGTGCCGCACAACCCGTTTAATTGTTTGTTTGGTTGCGATGGCCGTTTAGGCTTTTATATATCTATCTATTGATAGATATATAGATAGATAAGTCTGGGTGTGTGATATTTAAAAGTACAAAAAAAAAGTGTTCTAGATCAGAGATTAACGAATTGGTCCCAGTTCTTTGTAAGATTTGTGGTTGAATGGATTTGAGTCAGTTGAATGAGCATAGTGAAACAATGGTGTGGGGGAGACAAGAATTAGTGTGCATTTTTAGTTTTTAATGTGGCTGTTTGCATTATATTTCTGTTGGACAGTGCTGTATAGACATAGTATGGGAGGATAAATTTGCTCCCAAGTACCCTATAGCACCAACTTGAGCTAGGAAAGGTCTTCAGAATTAAAAAAAAAAAGTCCTTAAAAAAGTTACTGGTTCAAATATGTGTGGCTCATCAGCTACCAACCCTATGTCTAAAAATTTGATTAAAGACAAAGCTGCTCACTCATCTCAGAGATTCTCCAAGTCAATAGCCCTTCTCCATTTTGATTCTCAATGATTGGATGGTGTTGCTTATTAAAAAGTAATGGCAACAATATTATAGTGTCCATATAATGGGATACGTACTAATTGCAGAGATAATGGAAATGTGAGGAAATAGGTCAGTGCTTCAAAGCTTTGGAGATTGTTTATTTGTAAGAAAATTTGGAAGTTAAAGATGAAAATTGTTAACTTTTGAAACTTTCTCTTTTGTAGAACTAAGCAATTTTAAGCGAAAGAGAGTAGCAGCATTTAGGAAGAATTTAATTGAAATGTCTGAACTGGAAATAAAGCATGCTAGGGTAAGTATTCAGATTAAGCCAACAACTTTTTAGGGTGAAGTTATTTTTCAGTTATCCCAGTATCATTAAGCGGGTGGGATTTGCTTTGTGGCTTTAATTCCTTGTAGTGTAGGTGGGAGCCAATGGTGAAAGTATGTTTATTCTACTGCAAAACAAATTCATAACGTTTTGGTGAAATACTGCATTTAATATTGAAAAGAGCATTGTTGATGGTGGCTGCCCTTCCTCCTCCTCAAAGTTCTATGGATCACACTTTGAAGAATCTGTTCTAATAATTTTCTATCATAACCATTTTACAGCTCTTAATTATCTGGAGTTTTCATGGAAAACAATTTTTAAAATAGTCATTAGTTTTGCTAAATGTCTTCAGATATTCCTTTTTGGTTTAGAAAGGAAGAAAAATATATACCGTATTTTTCGGACCATAAGACGCACTTTTTCTTCACCAAATATGCAGTCCCCAGGGACACGGAAGGTCCCGGGGGACCCGCTGCCGCTCTGCAACTCGGACCATAAGACGCAGGCACTACTTCTATTCGGACCATAAGACCATAAGACGCAGGCACTTTTCCTCCCACTATTTGGTGAAGAAAAGGTGCGTCTTATGGTCCGAAAAATACGGTAGATGTCTAGCTTAATTTGCACAGAGAAGTTGGAGAACAAAGGTTTTCAATGGTGGGTGCACATTAGACTTTATTAGGGAATTTTAAAGACTTTTTGCTGTACAGGACCATTCACTCAGAACTTCTGGGTATGGTTTTCTTAGGTGGTACTGGGGTACAGCTGAGATTGGCCCCCCAAAAGTGCTGGCTGGACCAGGGCATCTGGGTCAGCCCTTGGGTGAGTAGGGAATTGGAGTAGAGAGAGCTGTCACTAGCCATCAGCATTGGTTAAAGCAAGAAGACTTAGAGCATTTGTGTGTTTTAAGTGCCTTTATTGTCACTACAACATAGATGTTTTCATTCACTTGTCTATTAAGTCCAGTCCTTTTAAATTGGAGTTTTAAAGTATCATACATACATAAATTACATTATAATGTTCTGGGTATTTTAAATTTTCTGAATTCTTTGAAGTGAGAACTAAGACAATTTGTGCAAAGTCCTATATAAATATTTATCATTTGTTACCTCATTTAAAATTCCAACCATAACTAATTTTTAGCAACTTAAAATTTTTTATTTATTTAAAAATACTTTTATTGATTTTAGAGTACAAAGGACAGGGAGAGATAGAAGCATCAACGATGAATCATTGATCAGCTTCCTCCTGCATGCCCCCCAGTGGGGATTGAGCCTGCAACCCAGGCATGTGCCCTTGGCCAGAATCAAACCTGGACCCTTTAGTCCACATGCCTATTGCTCTATCCACTGAGCCAAACTGGCTATGGCTGCACTTTTTATTTAGTCTTCTCAAGACCTTATCTTTAAAGAACAACTTATTTATGTAGTAGTTAGGTTAATTCACTTAAGCAGAATTAGCATGACTGTGTTTGGTACAAACTTGGGGCTGTGATGGTGGATGTGGCTGGAACTACAACCACCAGCTGTTTAGCTGTACGTTTGACTGGCTTCAAATCTTGTGAAAAGCTAGGTCGGTGGGTTTGAGTTTAATTCTTACAGACACATAGGAAGTATTGGATTCGATTGACTCATTGGTATACCTTGACTTGTTTTTCTTCCAGAACAATGTCTCCCTCTTGCAGAGCTGCATTGACTTGTTCAAGAACAACTGATCTGCCTTTTCTCTGAATGAAGGATATGAATGTGAAAGCCAGCATCACTCGCACTTAAGTCATTACCAGAGAAGATTTATTACCTTTGACTTTACTTTAAAATTATGTTAATAAACATTTTGATTTCTAAAAATCTTAACACTTAACCATGTTGGTTTAAAAATATTTCTATTACATGATTCTTCAACATAACTGATCTTTTCTTTACGTAGTTAATAACTCAGAATGGGCAGAATCTAAAAGTGGGTTCTCTGTAATTTGTCTTTAGTTATTAAAGGGTGCAGGAAATATGTGCCTTCTGGAAACAAGTATAAGCAATTGTCTGGCACATGTAATCTCACTATTTCATGTGCCCATGTCCCTGCAAACCAGTTATTTTAGGGTAGGTGCCAATTAAAACAAAAAATTCAGCTACTTGTTATAGGTAACAAACATTCCATTCCTTAATTAGGTAACTTTCCTCCTTACTCAGTTTTTTATTAGTCATTTTAAGTGTTTGTGCTATACGAACAAGAATGCTTCATTTATCTTTCTATACCCTTTGCAGCACCATTTTTGTAGTTGGGATATAACTATTTGAGAGAGAAGTATCTTAAAGGTATAAAAGTCAATTTGGTTTACTTTAGAAAATGGCCAGATGATCTTGTTATGAAAGATATGAATGTCCTCCTAATTGGGCAGGTGGATGTTTATGTTTGGACATTTTATAAAATGTATAATAAAATAATAAACTATGCTATATGGAGTGTTTTTGTGGAAAATAAGCCCAAGATTGCATTTGCAGCTCAGTCTTGGCAGTGGTGAGGGGCTTCATTGTCTAGTCCTCATGGCCTCCGTTCTAATCTTAATGTCAACAGTTTTGAAGACAGTGTCAGAAGGTCCCCAAATCTGGGTTTGCCTGCTTTTGGTTTTCAGTTTTGACAGGCTTTATATGATGCTGTGTCCTCAGAAAAGGATATGCCGGTCTCATTTGTGGTGACAGCCCTAAAGATGGTGCTTTCCAGGTTTTCTCTGAAGTTTGTTAATCCTCACCCTAGGACAGTGGTTGGCAAACTGCGGCTTGCGACCACTGTCAAATACTACCCTTTACCTCTTTGCACACAATAAGCCACTATTGCCTAATCCTCACACTTCCAACAGGTAACCTTTAGTCCAGTGGTCAGCAAATTCATTAGTCAACAGAGTGGCAAGCTTCAGCTCATGAGCCTTGGTTTGCAGACCACTGCTCTAGGCCATTTTCCAATTGATTTTTAAAGAGAGTGGATGGAAGAGGGAGAGAAACATCTATGTGAGAAAGACAATTAGTTGCCTCCTACATATTCCCCAATCAGAGCAGCGGTGGGCAAACTTTGATTTGAGGACCACAATGGGTTCTTAAACTGGACCGGAGGGCCGGAACAAAAGCAACCTGACCATGCTGGCATTCTCATCTTGGCCTGCTGGTGAAGGAGCGGAGGGGAGACCAAGAGAACCCTCTGCTCTTTAAGGCTCCGCGGGCCGTATCCGGTCTGCGGGCCCTAGTTTGCCCACCCCTGAGATAGAGCCTTCAACTGAGGTATGTGCCCTTGACTAGAATCTACCCACTGAGCCAAATGGGCTAAGGCTCCTGGAGTTTTACCTCATACCTAATGATTGGAAAGATACTTTGAGGCTGTAAAAAATACCCCCCCACCACCACTTTTAGCCTCTAATCAGTTGTAACTGGTTTGTAGGTTCTAAAACATGCTATTTGAATAAAACAGGTAGCATTTTCCCCCCTAACAAACTGAAGTCTTAAATCTCCCCAAGCCAGGTACAGGTAGCTGAAATTTATGAATGAGCTGGACTGGCACTCCTACTTAATTTATATATTTTTGGAAACGGTGCTGGAAATGAGTAGATTTAAATGGTCTGGGTTCCTAACATTTCTGCCCTGCTTGCCTGTCACCCCTATGCTGTCTATAGTAGCACAAATGTGTGGTTGGATGGGTAACTAGGTGGGTTACAGCCGGTCCTCTTACTATTGGACCACCTTCCCTTAAAGCCTGACAGGCTTTGTTGCACTCTGTTGTAGAAGTGTTGCTGGGTATCAAATGGGAATGCTGTGTTCTGAGTCCCGGCTCTGCTTACTGTGTGGTCTAAACTGGCTCCTCCTCTGAATCAATTGCATCTTCTGCAAGCTGTCACTATACTTCAGGTGTCCTTCAGATTATTTTAAGTGCCTGAAGGTCATTCATAAAATTTCATGTGGCTCTTAGGGAGGGATGTTTGTAGTCCTCTTCTACTCATGCCAGTTAACAGCAATCTCTTCAGCCCTGCACCTCTTCCTGAGAGAAATCAGAAGGCAGTGTGGGACTACAAGCTGTGTTCTACACGCTGCTGAGCCTGTGGGGGTGGGGAGAAGATGAAAGGAAGGCAAAGCTTCCCTGTGGGCTTCAGCAGAGGAAAAGCCAAGCTGCTGGGCAACTTTGTAAGAGTGCAGGTGGGCTTGGGTAGAGCATTTTGAAATGTTTTCTCAAAGCCAGTTGGTGAATATGGGCCATTTCAGATACGTTGGGAGGCTTTTGTAGGGGTGCCTGTTTTAAACCGAGTTCTATTAAGTGGATTGCTTTGAAAGACTTGACAGCTCTCATAGGAAAGGTGCATCATAGCACAGAATCACAGTTCTTAGGCATTTCACCTAAAGGAAGATAAGGGGATGTAGATCAGCAAAGGACCATCTTTATCAGTAAAGCTTTGGTGGAAAGTGAAAGTTAGTGGTGGCAGTGACTCAGTGAGCCAGCATTTGCCTCGCTTTGAGGTTGTGATGTTTGAGATAATGCCTGGACACAGCTCTGAGTTGTGATTTCCTTTTGGAAGCTGTTTCCAGCAGACAAGTGCCTTGCACCATCAGCCTTCCACCTATAGGTGGCAGAAGTACCAAGGGCAGCTACAGGCACTCTTGGGCCTCTTCAGGAACAACGAAGGGGGTAAGCCTGGCATTCTTGCAGAGTTGCTCAATCATTTTGTAACAGAAGTGTCCTGGGATCTAAGATTACAAGTTTTTTTTTTTTTCTTTTTTCTTTTCTGGATGGTGTCTTTCAATTCCAGCAGGTCTCTCCAGGATTCATGAGGGCCTCTGATGCTTGGTGACCCAAGATAACCTGTGTTGCTGTGGCTGCGCCTTCTGTTCTGGGAACTTAACCTTTTAGGGGTTCAGACCAGGGCCATGCAGCATGCCTGGAAGGAATGGGGGGAGGATCTTGCCCCCACCCCCAGCCTGGGTGGGCAGAGCAGATTCCTTATTGTCATTTGGTTGTCTTTCAAGGCCATTTTAAAAAATCTTTATTTCTGACTATAAAAGCAGTACGTTTAAAGAATTGAAACAATGCTGACTTATAAACTAGGAAGTAAAAGTCTTACCACATTTCATAAATACCAATTATTAGGAAAAAAAAGTTTTTAGGGGAAGAAAAAAAACCAGTTATTAAGTGTTTATTTTTCCTAATGCGTAGTGTATTTTACAGAAAACCATTCAGGATGCCAGAGTTGGGGGTGGTATCAATTTCTGGAGGTTCTTGGCTCTTCTTGAGTGTCTCTGCTTCTGGAGTGGTCTCGAACACTTCTGCATCTTGTTCTCCTGCCCATCCACTGGAAAGGGCAGAAGACGAGGAGGCAGGAGGCCCTCCCAGCCTCATCTTCCCTTCAGCAAATCTGGCCACCTGCAAAGTCTTCATTATGTGAATATTTTACATAGTTCTTTTAGGAGGCTTTTAAATTAATTTATTTATAATACACAAGTTGAATCTATTACCAGATTGTAGATACAAAATAATTAGCCTTTTACATGCAATATTTCAAGGAAAAAAAGATTTTATGTATTAAACCCTACTAACATAGTATAATCACAAAAGTTGTAGGAAATATTAAAAATCTGCAAGTAACAGGATTACTTCTAAAACATTTTCCTCCTCTGGCTCTGTATGCTCATCTGTTTATAATCCTTACATTTCACAAATGAGTGAGGTCATGGGTGATACTTACCTTTCTCTGACTGGCTTATTTCATTTAACAATGTTCTCCAGGTCTATCCATGCTGTTCCTTTTTTGCAGCAGTGTAGTATTCCATTGTGTCAATGTACCACAGCTTTCCCCCCCTTGTATTTATCGATGTCTCATTTTTTTATATATATTTTTTCCCACACTATTTTTTTTATTAGGGTATTATATGTGTACATTGCTTACCATTGCCCCCCCATCCCATACACGCCCTCCCTCCCCAGAGTTTTGTGTCCATTGGTTGTACTTAATATGCATGCATACCAGTCCTTCAGTTGATCTCTTATCTCCCCCAGATCACCCTACTCTCCCTGCTGTCATTTGACAGTCTGCTTGTTGCTTTACTGTCATTATCTCTATCTTTCAGTTCATTAGTTTATAATATTCTTTATTATTCATAAATGAGTGAGGATGTGTTGTTTCTCTTTCATTGACTGGCTTATTTCATTCAGCATGATGTTCTCCAATTCCATCCAGGTTGCTGCTAATGATGAGAATTCCTTTTTATGGCAGCATAGTATTCCTTTGTGTCGATGTACCATAGTTTTTTGCTCCAATCATCTGCTGACGGGCACCTAGCCTGTTTCCTAATCCTAGCTATTGTAAATTGTGCTGCTATGAACATAGGGGCTTCCCCCGGGTACCTCCGCTCCCAAGGGGCACACTGGTCTCCCGGGGCACACGGCTTTACCAGGTTCCACCACTCCCCTGGGGCACACGGCTCCCCCTGGTCCCAGCTTTTTTTTTTTCTTCTAAGTTTTTTATTTTTGTTATGAATGTACATGGTATACAGGAAAAAAGTGATTGTGGAAATCTCAGGTGAGGATTTCTAGTTTAAGTTTCCTTATTTCCCCCCCCTACCATTTTTTAATTAAGATATTATATGTGTACATTGCTTACTATTGCCCCCCCCCCCACCTCCCATAAATGTCCTCCCTCCCCAGAGTTTTGTGTCCATTGGTTGTACTTATATGCATGTATACCAGTCCTTCGGTTGGTTTCTTATCTCCCCCAGTCACCCTCCCCTCCCCGCTGTCATTTGACAGTCTGCTTGTTGCTTTACTGTCACTGTTTCTATCTTTCTGTTCATTAGTTTATACTGTTCTTTATTATCCATAAATGAGTGAGGACATGTGTTTCTCTTTAATTAACTGGCTTATTTCACTCAGCATGATGTTCTCCAATTCCATCCAGGTTGATGCTAATGATGAGAATTCCTTTTTTATGGCAGCATAGTATTCCTTTGTGGCGATGTACCATAGTTTTCTGATCCAATCATCTGCTGACGGGCACCTAGCCTGTTTCCAAATCCTAGCTATTGTAAATTGTGCTGCTATGAACATAGGGGCTCTCCCGGGTCCCACCACCGCCCCAGGTCTCACGGCTCCCCCTGGTCCCACCTCTCCCCCGGGGCATAAGGCTCTCCCGAGCCACACAGCCCCTCTGGGACCATCGATTGATGCCCTCCTATCCTGGATCCCCCGGGGCCCGAGCTGCAGGTGAGCAGGAGGATGATGAGGGGGAAGAATGGGGAGACTCGGCCAACTCCACCCTAGCAACCTCAGCAGCTCTCACGTTCAGGCTTTTAGTTCCTCGGGTTTAGGTGTTTAGAGTCCCAGGCTGCAAAGAGTGTTTTGGGTACTACCTCTCGGTCCTCCATCACGCTCCATGAGTATGCTCCGCCTTGGTGCTGACTCTCGGGGGCTCCACAGAGGCTCCAGCCAGGCCTGGCGGCGGGGTGGGGGGTGGGGGGGACAGATGGGCGAAGGCCGCGAAGCACCCTCGCCAGCAAGGCGGGCGGACCGGGAAGTCTGCGGGCGCAGAGGCCAGGCTCCAAGGCGGTTTGCTCCCTGGGCCCAGGGCGGGGCGGGCTCTGCTCTCGGTGGGCCCCCCTCACTGGTGGCAGCGTTAAACTCCACATGGCGGCAGCGGCACCTCTCCTTCTTTCAGTTGTAGATTTCCCCCTCCGCCAGCTCTCTGGCCATTTAGATAGGATCTTTTTCGATTTTCCCCTGGGGCCCTGGCCTGCTGCTGGCGGGTGAGCAGGAGGACTACGAGGGGCAAGAATGGGGAGGCTCCGATCGCTTCTGCCACAGTGTCCTCCGCAGCCCACACTTGACACGTTCTGGCTTTCAGAGTCCCCCGGGTTTAGGTGTCCAGAGTCCCAGGCCGCAAAGAGTGCTCTGGGCACAACCTCTTGGTCCTCCGTTATGCTCCACAAGCAAGTGGGCCGGCCCGGCGGAGGGCTCGCTGGGGCCAAGAATGAAGGCGCTGCGGTGGCCCTGAGCTGGGCTCCCTCGCTAGCACAGCTGGCGGGCTGAGAAGGCTGTGGATGTGGAGGCCAGGCTGGGAAGGCTGTGGGTATGGAGGCCGGGCTCCAAGGTGGCTCGCTCCGGGCAGGAGTGGAAGATGTGGCTGCGGCTCGGTGCCGGTTCCCTCACTCCCACGGAGAGCAGGCTGGGAAAGCGGAGGCCAGGCTCCGAGGCAGCCCACTCCCTGGGCCCGGGGTGGGGCGAGCTCTGCTCCCAGTGGGCCTCCCTTACTGGCGGTGGCTCAGGCGATGGCGGCTGCGGCTCCGGTTCCATTTCAGCTTTAAACTCCACATGGCGGCAGCGGTGCTTTTCCTGCCCTTTAGTTGTAGCCATCCCAATCCGCCAGCTCTCCTGTGGATCTGATGTGATCCCTTTCGATTTTTGCTGTTGTTTTTTCCAAATTGTTGATGAGGCAGCAGCTTAGGAGAATACCTAGGCCGCCATCTTGTTTCGCCTGTACCACAGCCTTTTAACCCACCATGCCTATTTTTATTTCCAATGGTTGCCTTCCAGCTCTAGCCCACAAGCATTAATCCATCTGGTACAACTCAGCTAACGGGGATTTTGGGGTATAGGGTGTGAACTTCCACTGAACCTTGCTGCAAAGATTACACAGTGGAAGTCTCGCCAGCTGCTTATGTTTTAAGAACTGTCTATCAGTGGCCTTATTTTTTAACTGCCACGTTGTAGATCCCTTCCTGTCATTTTGATGTAGATTGAAGATGGAATGGAGATCATGTGTCTGTTTTTTGCTATGTTGCCTCCAAACTGCAAAGCACAGGAGGGCACTATTCATGTCTCAAAGATCATCCTAAGACAAGACAAGATTTGGGAACAGCAAGTAAAAACAGTGCTGCTGGGGTGTGAGGTTAGTACTAATTACTCTTGATTTGGGCCTGATATTCATGGTAATTTTTGGCCTATTGATGGAAGTCCCAACTCCCCATTGCCCTGTCCTGCCAGAGAAAGGTATCTGCAAAGCGGCTCAGCTGTTGAAACTTCAAGCTAGAATCAGCCTTTGGGACTCCAGTTGGCTCCAGCTGTGACTCCCAGGCCTCTCTGCTGTTGTGTTTTTATTTTTTAATGTTTTCATTTAAAAAAAATGTGTTTATTGATTTCTAGAAAGAGGAGTGAGAGGGGGAGTTAAAAACATTGATGAAAGAGAAAACATCGATTGGCTGCTCCTGCATGCCATACTCTACTCTGGGGATGGAGCCCACAACCCAGGCATGTGCCCTGACTCAGAATCAAACCCTTGACCTCTTGGTGCATGGGATGATGCTCAACCAACAGCCACACCAGCCAGGTTCCTTGGAGTTGACTGCATCATGAGCCTACAGTTGTGTTAGGAGGTCCTGTGGGGAGGCAGGCAGCCTGGCCAGGCATGTCTTTGGGGGCAGAAGAAGGAGGAGCCAGTGAGCAAATGGGTGCTGCAGGAAGTCCCACTCCCTTCTGTGAAGCCGACCTGGGCCTGCTCAGCAAACTCCCTGTCCCAGAAGAAATCCCAACTGGGTGTTCAAAAGGGAAATGGTCTGATGGGAAGGCAGAGGCCTGAGGTTTTGGGAGGGGCCCTCTCTCTCCCAGGAGTCATCATCCCGAGGGCCTCTTACCATACATAGCTCATCAGGCTAATGAGAGCTCTCTGGCCTCGCCCACTCCGTCTCTGTAATTTGCTCACTGCCTTTCCCCCCCTCTAATTTTATTGCCACCTCAGCAGTTTCCCAAGACCTTGGGGCTCATTTTCAGTGGGAGGCCCCTCCCTGGGTTAATGAAAGGGGCTGCTTTCCTGAAGCTAGCCAGCTCCCCTGGGGGTGGGGAGGGAGAACAGCTTCTTTGCAGAGTCCTATAAGGGGAGGGAAAATCTGTTGGCAAATGTTTGAGAGAAGGAGGCAAACCCTTTTTTACCAAGTGCCTCTCTAGGTACTTTTTCAGACACTTAGAAACTTCACAGTAAAGAGGCAGAGGACACACCACAAGAGGAAGAGCGGGCAGGACAGCTGGGTGTCCAGCTTGAGGTGGTAGCCCCTCTGTGTCCTTGCCTTGTGTGTGGGGTTAATGTCCCCTTTCAGTTCCTCCGGCCTTGTTTCCCCATGGACTGTGGCTCCTGTAGGAAAGGCCATATTTTGGAATCACCCAGGCCTTGCAGGTGCTGGTTCCTATCACAGTCCATGGACAGATTCCTGACGCTCACGCATTTCCACATTTGTAGAGTTGTGGTACCCTGAATACAAAAGGAGGGTGCAGTTGGTGACGTTTTTTCCCCCGCCTGCACCTAAGAGGCATTTGGAATAGCAGTCCCACCTAAGATGAGAATGGTTCAGACTGCTCGTCGGGGTTGTGAGGACCAAGGGAAGCAGTCCATGCAAAGCCTTCATGCTCACCATGGAGTAAGTCCTCAATAAAGTGTCACGTCATTGGCCCCTGCCTCTCTCTGGGCCGTGCACACTGTAGACTTAAATGTTTGTTGCACCAGGTTGGAGCCATTTACCTCAGGGCTAATTCTAGGAGTTCCATCTCTGCCAAGGAGTTCATATCTCAGGTGTCTGCAGCGTGACCGGAGGTGATAGGCTGTGGCTTTCTGTGGCAGGCAGGCAAATCCTGCAGCAGCCTCGACCTTGCTCCCCTTGAACCTGGAGCATTTGCACAGGTGCCTTTGCCGCAGCCCTTAGCCAGGTGGGCTCGGGAAATTCAGTGCCCAGCCTAAAAGTGAGTCAACAACACAAGTCCTCTCACTCGAGCAACTCTTTGATCTCGGTTCCTTGTAGATTCCTTGGTTTACACAATGCTTTATCGGTTGTCCCTAGGGTCCTGGCCACTGAGGCCACCTGCAGCTCCTTCCCAAACACACACACTGACCCTATCCCAGGACCTGCCTCTCTGGCCCAGGGCATGCCTGCCTGTAGGGGCCACTTCCAGCCCAGGAATACTCTCAGGTATTGCCCAGCAAGGGTCAGGAGCTGGTGGGATGAATGGAGGTGGGTTCCACACAGTCCCTGTTTAATGACCCCATCTCACTTCCACACCCTCTGCTCCGGCTTCCTGGGGCCACCTCCCAAATGAAACCCTTATGCCCAAATCCTCAAATTCGCTTGCCTAAATGAAGGCAAATATTGAGCAGCTAACAGTGGACTCCAGAGACTTGCACTCTGCTTTTCCTCCCAAATTATCAAAAATTTCCCCGAGTTCCCTCCAAGGGAGGGCAGCAGGGAGGTTGAGGTGCAGATGGGAGCTCCTTTCTGCCCATACCTTGCATCTCCTGATTCCCTGTGCAATTCACTCAGCCTCTGACTTCTCATCTGAAAAATAGCGGTGGGAGTATTACATAGATAGGAGGATTACATAGATAAGTGTGAAAGTCTCTTTTACACTTTAAAGGGATTATTCAAATGTAAGGACCACCAGGATTCAGGGGAGTGAGGGCCAGAGCAAGGCAGGCAGATGGTGGGATGCCTGGAATGAATCTACCAAGTGGTGGTCCATGAGCAGCTGGCTCGGGATCACTAGGGTGTGAGATGAACTCGTTTATTCACTCCACAAACAGCTGAACCCCTCCAGGTGCCAGGAACCGGGGAAAGCAGTAGGCAGAATAGGCAATCCTTGTCCTCGTGGAGTTTGTTCTGTGGGACAAGAGAGACAATAAACAAATTAGTAGATACATAAAGAGGTAAGGTGAGGAATGCTTTGGTGAGATGTATATCACAAGAGAAAATGGGAGTGGAGCTGTTATTTTTATATAGACCATCCAGGGATGTCCTGACTGAGCAGAGACCTGGGAGCAGTGAGGGAGAAAGGCATATGGATCTTTGGGGGAAGAGGGTTCCAGGCAGAGGAAAGAGCGAGGACAAAGGTCATGAGGTAGAGACAGTTTAATGTGTGTATTGGTTACATAACAAACTACCCCCAACATTTATTAGGTTAAAATATCAGTTGTTTATTTAAAAAATATACTTTAATTGATTTCGGAGAGGAAGGGAGAGTGACAGTGAGATGGAAACATCAGTGATGATCGGCTGCCTCCGCCTCCTGCATGTCCCACACTGGGGACTGAGCCCGGAACCTGGGCATATGCCCTGTGACCAGGAATTGAACCATGACCTCCTGCTGATTCATAGGTCAACGTTCAACCACTGAGCCATGCTAACGAGGCATCAGCTATTTATTTATTTATTTATTTATTTATTTTTATTCTTTTTTTTTTAATTGTATCTTTTACTGATTTCAGAAAGGGAGAGAGAGGAAGGGAGAGAGATAGAAACACAAATAATGAGAGAGAATCATTGATTGGATGCCTCCTGCATGCCGCACACTGGGGATGGAGCCCAAAATGCCAACATATGCCCTGTCGGGGAATTGAACTGTGACCTCCAGGTTCATAGGTCAATGCTCAACCACTAAGCCATGCCAGCCGGGCCAGCTGTTTATTGTCAATGGCTGGGCCAGCTGAGCAGTTCTGACCTCAATTGTCCGAGGTCAGCTGCCACGTTGTCTGGGGCTGGTGGCTTAGAATGACCTCAACTGGAATTGTGATCACTCTCATCCCCCAGCACGCTAGACCAGGATGATGCTTATGGTGGCTGGGCAAGCATCCAAGGGAATCTTCAGATCCACCCTGGGCACTGGCACACCACATCTGCCACATTCTATTAGCCAAAACACCTTACAAGAGGGTCTACGTTCCATTTTATTTAAAAGCTAATAAACCCTATTTTATTTTATATTATATTTCAATTTTTAATCCTCACCTGAGGATATTTTTTCCATTGATTTTTAGAGAGAGTGGAAGAGAGGGAAAGATAGCTAGAAATGTCAATGTGAGAGAAACACATCGGTTGATTGCCTCCTACATGAGTCTAGACCAGGGCCTGGGCCAGAGCCAGGATTCTGAGGCAGGTAATGGGGAACTATTGAGAGTTTGAACAGAGGAGTTGCCCACGTGTGATAGATAACAGATATCCATGGCTGGGCAGGTAGCTGGCAAGGGAGAAGTTGGGGAAATTACCTGAGGTGTACCAGAACCGACGTCCAAAGGGTCAAGAGACCGAAAGAAGAGGTTGACAACTTCAGGATTATAATTGATTCTGTTCAAAGGGGAACTTTGGGACAGAAGCTGAATCTTGAGTGGCAGCAAGACAGTGAATCCCTGAACAAAAAGTGGAGAAGGCTTGATATATATGGAACACGGGCGGCTTGTTAAGAACTATATGTCCCAAGTGGTAAACAATGTAATGGACCTACTTCTCTATGCAAGATCATTCCTTGCAGGTGATATGGACCCACTCCTCCCAGGTGAACTGGTAGACACTGAGAGCAGCCTGCTTTTTCTTTTTCAATTTTTAAGTATTTTTTAAAAATTGATTTCAGAGAGGAAGGGAGAGGGATAGAAAGATAGAAACATCAAAGATGAGAGAGAGTCATTGATCGGCTGCCTCCTGCTTGCTCCCTATTGGGAATTGAGCCCGCAATCCAGCCCGCATGTGCCCTTGACTGTAATCAAACCTGAGACCCTTCAGTTCATACTTAGGCTGGCACTCTATCCATTGAGCCAAACCAGCTAGGGCAAGAAGCTTGCTTCTTAAGATGGTGTTGGTCCCGCCAAGCACTAGAAAGCATTTTGGCTAATAGGGGTCTGAAATTCTGGGCGAGGGGAGTGAGTCCTGGGCCAGGGGTGTGCCAACATGAGGGGAGTGGAGCTTGAGTGGTTGGTGGGGGATATGAATGCCGTCTGCAAACCCTTTAAGGGCCCTCAGGGGAACAAAGGGTGGGGTTGTGATGGGTAGGAGAGACAGGGAGACAGAATTGGCAGCCCTCGGGATGGGTGAGGCCCTTGTGAGGTGCAGTGGGCTGGTTGGACATGTACTAGGTTTTGCTGACTCAGCTACTCTCCCTCTTTTGGGTAGAACCTCTGATATTTCTATGGGCGCCTCTCTTCCATTCCCAGCCCTGCTCTTCTGGGGTTGCTGACCCCAGCCTCCGCTTTCAGGAGTGGGTGGCCAAAACTCTGAGGTCTGGCTCAGGAAAGCCTTGTCCCGCCCAGGCGTTAGGCCTGCAGCAGGAACACGGCTCCGTCAGGGACTTCTGTTGGGGCCTTTGGTTTGGGAACACGCTCCAGGCTGTTAGAGCTGCCGGGAGTAAGCGTGGTGCTGCCGAGAACCCAGGTGACATTGCTCCAGCACCTGTGTCTACGAGCCAGGCACCATGCTACTATGGGGCACCCAGGGGTCGGTGGGTTGTGACAATCCAGTGTGGCCAGTCCCAGGAGAGAGAGAGAGGTCCAGGGGCCGGACTGGAGGTGGGTGCCAGGGAAGCCTTCATGTAGGAAGGAATTGAGACTCCATGTGTGGCCCGGAGGAGTGATCTGGAGGGAAGAGCGTTCCCAGCCAAGACTCAGAGGCAGGTCTGCCGGCAGCATTCTGCGAGAGGATAGACAGAGTGGAAGCCAGGATACTGGAGCTCTCCTCACTCCCTGTGTAGCCACAGAAAAGTGCATCCCTTCCTGGGCCTCAGCTTATTCTCATTTGTCTAATGGGCCTAACTCCTGGACAGGCGTCAGAATCACTGGAAGGTGCTAACATGCGCATTTTGGGGCTCCTTCCTGGTTATCTCAAGTGAGATAAGTGATGTGTGTGGCCCAGAAATGTACATATTTACCCAGCACGTCAGGGGCCTTTGACGAGAGCCCTGTACCCACACTTTGAGAAGCTCTCCCCAAGAAAGCCAGCAGGCCGTCTAACCAGGAGATCCACCAGGTACCTGCTGAAGCAGGAGCTGACCCAGGACCTCCCAACCTGGCCTGGCCGGATGCAGGGTGCTGCCTTTGGGCCACACCTTTCCAAACACAAGGTGCTGAGCCCCAGGCGTTGCTCACCATCCTGGTGGCTTGACTCCAAGTGCCCCAGGGTCCGGGAGAGAGGCCTCTCCAGGGCCCTTGACGAGGGGATTCCCTGGGCCGTGCTCCCTCTGTGGCCTCCGCCACCTGGCCTTGTGCTACTCCCCACCTTTGTCAATATTTATTTCTTGCCTGGCCTCCGTCTGGTATTTGCTTGAAAGGACAGGAGCAGACGTGGCAGACCTTGCCTCCTTGTTTTGCACCCTGCTTCCTGGCATTTCTGCGCAGGTGCCTTGTTTTCTGCTGGTGGGCTCACCCTGCAGCCCTGCCTCTGCCGAGCCCAAGGCCTGAGAGCCTTCTCCTGGCACTCGACTCCACTTTCCCTCGGAGGCACCTTGAACCTGTCCTCTTGCTCTGCACACAGCGTGTCTGGCCTTCAGGCCTAGAATTGAGGTACTCAGAGCATTCTAAATGTTCCAAAGGTACTCCTGGCTGCAGCCCTGGCTTCTGATCCAATTTTGAATAAGCCACCAAGAGGTTGTGGTGAAAGGCCGTGTTGTTTGAAACAGATGTGCAAATCATTTTCTTTCTCTTTTTTTTAAAAAAAGTATTTTACTTTTTCTATCACCATTTATCCCTTCTGTGGCCTCTGCACATTCTCTAGGACAGTGGTCGGCAAACTCATTAGTCCACAGAGCCAAATATCAACAGTACAACAATTGAAATTTCTTTTAAGAGCCAATTTTTTTAAACTTAAACTTCTTCTAACGCCACTTCTTCAAAATAGACTTGCCCAGGCCGTGGTATTTTGTGGAAGAGCCACACTCAAGGGGCCAAAGAGCCACATGTGGCTCGTGAGTTTGCCGACCATGGCTCTATGAAGTCAGACACTGGCGTTGGCTGATGCACCAGAAGGGGCCTGGGAAACCCAAACCCAGACAGGGAGCTGTTGATGCTATTGGTAAATGCGATCAGCCTCAGACAGGTTACTAGACATTTTTTTCTGCCAAATCTATTCAGATGGTATCTTATAATTCTTGCCTCCTTCAAACCTCAGTGGCACTTTTCAGAGAGAGAGGGAATGCCTCAGCCCTGACCTCCCCACTCCCACATTTCAAAGTATTTTGAGATCAGTTGTCTGAGTTTTGAGCATTGCTCAGATCAGTGCAAGTGTGGTGAGTATTCCTTTCCCAATAAAGACATGGTTAGCCGAAACCGGTTTGGCTCAGTGGAAAGAGCATTGGCCTTCGGACTCAAGGGTCCCAGGTTCGATTCCGGTCAAGGGCATCTACCTTAGTTGCGGGCACATCCCCAGTGGGGGGTGTGCAAGAGGCAGCTGATCGCTGATTCTCTCTCATCGATGTTTCTAACTCTCTGTCCCTCTCTCTTCCTCTCTGTAAAAAATCAATAAAATATATTTAAAAAATAAAATAAAGACACAGCTAACAAAGTTGGACGTTTGCTGCTGTTTCTTTAACTTTTTATTTTGAACTACAGTTAGAAAAGTAGTGGCACAAAGAATTAGTAAGCGAAGTAGGAAAGTTGCTAGAATAGTACAGTTTCCCTATATCCCTCCCCTACCTCCCCAACCTCACAAAACCAGAGCACCGTGATCAAAGCCAGGCATTCACCTCAATACAACACCCGTAAGCCAACTGACAGCCCCATGAAAACCTCACGTGCTTCCCCAGGAATGTCCTTCTGCTCCAGGAAGGCATTCTGATCCCACATTCGCCTTTACTTGTTTTTCTCTCTCTGGTGTCCAGCTGTCTGCAATAGTTCCTGGGTATTCCTAGCCTTTTAGGACCTGGATACACATGAAGAGTGTTGATCAGTGACTTTGCTGAACATTTCCGAGTTCAGGCCTGTCCGGGTCTCCTCGTGACCGGCTGGAGGTCGTGCCTTCCAGGCAAGGATGTCACAGATGTGGATATCTACCCTTCACACAAACATCTTAGGAGAAATAACTTAAGGCTAAGCAAATCCTTTTTTTCCTCTAAGCTTCCATGGATTCTAGCATCTGTCAGCAGATCTTGTCTGTAACAGTCACCTCTGTGCGGTTTGCCTAAAGTTGATTTTCCCTTCCCTCCTTCCTTCCATATTTATTGACTGGATTCCCATTGCAAGAAAGAGCTGTCACTTCTGTTCCATTAATTTATTTAATCAAGTAGTTCTATCAATATGAACTCATGTATATTTTATTCTATGGGTTATAATCTAATACTATTATTAACTAGAGGCCTGGTGCATGAAATTCATGCACTCGGGGAGTAAAAAAAAAAAGTTATTCAGCCCAGCCTGTGTCCTCTCCCAGTCCAGGAGCCCTTGGGGGATGTCTGACGGCTGTGGAGGCAGAAGAGGCTCCTGCCACTACTGCTGTACTTGCTAGCCATGAGCCTGGCTCAGGGCTTCTGGCTGAGTGCCCCACCCCCTATGGGAGCACACTGACCACCAGAGGGCAGCTCCTTCATTGAGCATCTGCCCCCTATTGGTCACTGCATGTTATAGCGACCAGTCGTTCTACTGTTCAGTCGATTTGCATGCAGATTAGCCTTTTATTATATAGGATTTATTTTACTGTTCAAATGATTTTAACCCTAATCACTCGGAGGTCCTTAGGAGGCCCTGTGTTCATTGTTTCTTTTTTGTTTGTTTGTTAATCCTCACCTGAGGATATTTTTTCCATAAATTAAAAAATATATATTTTATTGATTTTTTTTACAGAGAGGAAGGGAGAGAGATAAAGAGTTAGAAACATTCATCAGCTGCTTCCTGCATACCCCCCTACTGGGGATGTGCCCACAACCAAGGCACATGGCCTTGAGCAGAATCGAACCTGGGACCCTTCAGTTTGCAGGCTGATGCTCTATCCACTGAGCCGGCTAGGGCCTTTTTTTTTTTTTTTTTTTAGATAAAGTGAGAAGGGGAGAGGGAGGGAGAGGAAGAGAAACATTGGTGTAAGAGAGATACTTCTACTGTTGCCTCCTGCATGCACCCCAACTGGGGCTGAGGATTGAACCTGCAACTGAGGTATGTGCCCTGGACCAGGAATAGAACTGGTGACCCTTCAGTGCACGGGCCAATGTTCTAACCGCAGAGCCCCACCAGTGGGCTCCTGTGTTCTTTCAACAAGCCCCCATCTTTTTCTGGTTTCACACGAATTCCGGAATTTGCCGCTGGCCTCACCCGGCTAATTGTTAGGTATCCTTTTTGAGTTCTGCATAGATTATGAATTACTGAGGCCGCAGATCACATCATCTGTATGCCAGATTATGCCCCAAACATATTCCTTAGCTGATTGGTGTGTTGGCAGAGCTGGTTCTTTGGGCGAAATTCCCACTAGTTGGAGGTTGGAAGTTGTGATTGTTGTGCTGGGAGCTGGTGAAACCAGGTAGAACCCAAGTAGGGCTCCAGCGCTTCTGTCTTTTACAGCTTATGTTCCTTCTACCTGGAAGTCTCCACAGTGAACACCTGGAATTCAAAAGCTTCAGAATACCCAGTTCCTGTTGACCTGTAGCTCCCTTTGCCTGGCACACAGAGGGTGCCAAGATTTCACGATGATAACCTTGACCTTTGCCCAAGCTTTACCTGATGTTACCAAAAACTGAGAGAGTTGGGACATTTCCTAATTTGGGTTCCCCCAGAAGTTGACTTTATTATAAGCCTACAAGTGTAAGTACTTTCTATGGGAAGTGACCTCAGTGGGGAATGAAGTGAGACAGAGGATGGAGGGCAGCCATGAGTGCGTTATTATACTATCAAGCACATCATTCCTCTGCACAGTTGGAGCCCACTCCTGCTGGAGAACCCTGGGCGAGAGTGGAACATGTACCTGAATTCTGCCCCTCAGGAGCTGGGATGTTTACGTACCAACTCCCATTGGTTTGTGGTTGGGGGCTGCTCCCGGGCCTGTTAATCCTCTAGCTCTTCTAAGTACACAGGCAGGGTGAGTTCCTGCCGCTAGAGCAACGGGCTCGGAAATAGGAAGGGTCTACAGATTGGTAAAGGCATATCCGCATTTTACAGATGAAGAAACTGAGGCACAGAGAAGCTAAGTGACTCTCCTGAGGTCTAGAAATGGTGCTGAGGGGCTGGTCCTTGAGGCGGCAAATTTGAGTAAGGACTGTATGACACAGTTCTCTGAAATCTCCCTTTGCCTCTGCATCGTATGGCAGGTTCTTCCTCGGTTGCCTGCTCGCTGGCCTGAAGATGACCTGCAGCCTTGGCAGGGAGTGTGTTTGCACAAGCCACACCCCAGCAAAATGAGTGATGGTTTGGTCTAATGTCTTGTAGTTGCAAGTTCATTGTTTGAGTTGGATGGGGCCAAGCCCCTGTGTTATTTCAGGAGGCTTGAGTTATGTCAACCCCACCAATAAGCAGTGTTGAAAGATCAGGCAAATAGGTGGAAGAAACTCCTGGCTTCTTGTTTGCTTAGACTGTTGGGCTGACAGAGAATTTGTTTATCTCTGACACCAGGTTCCTCTGGGCTGCACTTGGTGTGTCCCGGTGTCTCACTGAGTCCTGTCCTCTCCTGAACTTCCAGACCTAGTTCTTGGTTCTTTTTCTGCCTACCCCCTCCCCAAAGCTTCCCCCCACTCCCCCACATTCCCAGCCCGTTTCCTGGTTAGCCTTTGGGCATGGGATGTCCCTAGGAGTCTGGAGAGGAAATTTTGTGCCAGGAGACCTGGGCTCTGCCAACAAATAACGGGGTGTGCGGGACAGATGGGCTGGCCCAGCCTCAGTTTCCCACAGAAGGAATGGAACACTTAAAGAGGAAATTACCTTTGCCTGGTCATCTCCCCAGACAGCCCGGAACGCCAAAGCAAATGAAATTACCAAAGGATGCTCACATCCCAGGGCCTGGCTGACTTACTGGGCCCCAAGAAACATTAAAACAGTTCGCAAGCAGATAAAAAAGAAATTCCACTTCACCGGTGTTCAGGAACATGTGAATTCAAACAAGGTACTAGTGGGGGTGGGGGTGGGGCGGGAGTGTCTGGGGGCAAGTTGACACTATCTGTCACAACAAAAAAGCCCATATCCTATACCCCAGAGAATCACTTCTTCTTTTTCTTCTTTTTTAAAAAATATATATTTCCATTGATTTCACAGAGGAAGGGAAAGTGAAACAGAAAGAAACATCAATGATGAGAGAGACTGCCTCCTCCGCACCCCCTCCTGGGTATTGAGCCCTGACCAGGAATCGAGCCGTGGCCTCCTGGTTCATAGGGCAGCGCTCATCCTCTGAGCCACACCAGCCGGTGAGAATCACTTCTCTAAGTCTGTAGAAGAGAGCGCCTGGCACAGATGCACAGGGACGGAGGTCTGCAGGAAGCTGTTCGCCAGAGCAGCGCTTCTCCACACCACGGCAGGCTCAGTCCTGATTTCCAATCCTTTGCAAACTTGTACGTTTTTTACAAAATTAATTACTAGAGAAGTGAAAATTTTAAAACCGGGAGACTTTCAAAGCACAACCCCCCCCGATTTTTATTGTGAAAACTGACAAAACGTTACTCTGGGCAGTTGCTGTAAAGGGTCCTCAGTGCTCACCCCAGTGTCTGTTCTCTTCTCATCATGGGCTGCTAACAGCTCCCGGCCCCACCAGGCGTGCAGCCACCACTGTGCTGTGTTGCTTGCAAAACAAAAACAAAACACTGGAAAGAACCTAAATATTTATCAACCGGAGAATGTGCACATAAACATAGTATGTCCATACTGTAAAATCTGTGTACTAGTGGAGAATCAAATGGGAGGTTTGTGAATCCTGACCTGGGAGGGTGGCTGAGAGACATTGAGTGGGAGAAAAAAACAAAAACATACAAGTTGCTTAAAAGATATAGTTTTTTCGTGTGCTAAAAGTGAAAAAAAAAAACCATCCACAACAAAACAACATTATATATTTCCTACCCTATCTAATAAAGAGGGAATAGGTTAACTGACCATCAAGCCCTCACAAAGATAATGGTGCACACAGCCGAAAAGGAAGGAATATGCTAATTGACTGCCACACCCTCAAAGATGGCGGCACCCACAGCCACAAGGGAGCAGTGCCCAGTCCCCTCAGCTCCACTGGGGTGGCAGGCACATGGCATGGCCAGGCTCACCCCCAGGCGGGTCCAGCTGCTCCCTGCGCCTGCCTCTGGAGTCCCCCAGTTCCCTTAGACCCCAGCTTCCCAAGGCCGGCCGGAGGGGCAGGCAAGCCTTAGATGGCGGCTGCCCAGCTGCCCAAGGCCAGCCTGAGGCACAGGTAACCAGGGCTGGGCCGAGGCTTGCGCTGCTGGCAGTGGCAGCAGCAGAGGTGTGACCCTGATTGCTGGGTCGCCTCCAGCCCCTTTGGGCTCTCGGACTGTGAGAAGGGGCAGGCTGGGCTGAGGGTCCCACCCCTCCAGTGCATGCACCAGACCTCTAGTGTGTGTATAAATATGTATAAACATATAGAAAAGGTACTGGAAAAGCTATTGAGAATGGCAATAGTTTCATTTTTATGAAAAGACAGCATTCAAATAATATTGTATAATGAAAAAAACACACCAAAAAAACCCCCCATACTAACATCTAAAAAAGGTTGATCTAAGGCAGGTAAAGCCTCTCCCTAGTTCTCAAATTTCATTGGAAACCAAATTTTCCAGATTTTTTGCTGCTTCCCAGCCAAAGGACACACCACACACTGCCACACAGGTGAAATATGGACTAGGCCAGCCGTGGGAAAACTACGGCCCGCGGGCTAGATCCTGCCCGTTCGGCTGATCTATCCGGCTTGTGGAGCCAAAAGAGCGGAGGGTTCTCTTGCTCTCCCCTCCACTCCTTCACCAGCAGCCCAAGATGAGAGTGCCAGCATGGTCAGGTTGCTTTTGATCTGGCCCTCCGGTCCAGTTTAAGAATCCATTGTGGCCCTCAAGTCAAAAAGTTTGCCCTCCCCTGGTCTAGGCAAACAATCCGTATCTAGGATAAACTCACAGGAAGAAAGAAGACGCTCTGGCCCCAGTTGTGGCCCGAGAGGCTGGGAGGGGGCTGGTTGTTGATAGCGTATGAGCTCCCTGTGAGGTGGTCAGAGGCAGAATAAAGAATTTGGATTTTAGATTCAACAGCAGAGTAAAATTCTAGGACCTGAGTTCTGAGTTGAAGATAGATTGAATACAGGCATTTAGTCTTAGCTCCTTCCTGAATCCTAGCTCAAATGATGGTCAAGGGAGACAGAACCCTACAAAGATGAAGAGAACGAGGCTGGAAGACAGGTGAAGGAACTTAGCAGAAGAAACACTGGCATCCTCAGTGGGCAGTGGGAAGGGGAAGCTGCAGAACTTTCACCACAGAGCCCCCAAATCCCTTTGTTCTCTCCTCTCTGGGTTCTTTGACCCTACAGTCTGACATTCGTGCTGATTGGAAATTGATATGAATTTCCAAGATGGAAAGTTACTTCCTTTGATTCTGGTAGCTTTATTGTATAATTGCCTTGATCATTTCCTCTGTTCATTTTCCTGGAACTCTTTTTGGCTGGATGTTAGACCACCTGGATTCATACTGTATTTCCCTCCCTCCCCCCACCCCCCAGTTTTCATGTTATCATTTTTGTTGCTGATCTACTTTTGAACAATGTCATTGTCTTTATCTTCTGAATGCTTCTATTGGATTTTTAAAAATGAAACTTTTAATTTTGCATATGTACATGTAAGAAACAATACAGGGAGATCCTATTTACCCTCTACCCTTTTTTCTAGATGTTACATCTTGCAAAACTATAGGACAATAGTACAGTCAGGATATTGACATGGATGCAGTTAAGATACAGACACATTGGTCACCCCAGGGATCTTTCACGGTGCCCTATCATAGCCACACTTCCTTGCCTTCTGAGCGGTTCCCTCTCATTTATTTCTATAATTTTGTCATTTTAACAATGGACTCAGAAATAGAATCACACAGTATGGGACCTTTTGTGATTAGCTTTTTTTTTTTTTCACTCAGCATAATTCTTTGAGATTCATCCAGGTTTTTAATTGTATTAATAGTTTATTATTGTATTAATAGCCAAACCGGTTTGGCTCAGTGGATAGAGCGTCGCCCTGGACTGAAAGGTCCCAGGTTTGATTCCAGTCAAGGGCATGTGCCTTGGTTGCGGGCACATCCCCGTGGGGGGTGTGTGCAAGAGGCAGCTGGTCGATGTTTCTCTCTCATTGACATTTCTAACTTTTTTTTAAAAAATATTTTATTGATTTTCCACAGAGAGGAAGGGAGAGGGATAGAGAGCTAGAAACGCCGATGAGAGAGAAACATCGACTAGCTGCCTCCTGCACACCCCCTACAGGGAATGTGTCCGCAACCAATGTACATGCCCTTGACCGGAATCAAACCTGGGTACTTTTAGTCCGCAGGCGGACGCTCTATCCACTGAGCCAAACCAGTTTTGGTGACATATCTAACTCTTTATCCCTCTCAATTCTTCTCTGTGTAAAATCAATAAAATATATTAAGAAAATGTTTAAAAAATAGTTTGTTCCTGTTTATTGCTGAGTAGTATATTTCATGTTACTGATGTACTACCATTTCTTTATTTGCCACTTAGAGGAATTTAGTTTGTTTCCAGTTTTTTGGCTATTACAAATAAAGCTGCTATAAACATTCATGTACAAGTTTGAATGTGAGTTCTCATATCCTCCTATATAATAGGAGGTAATATGCAAATTAACCCTCACACCCTGTGTCACAAGATGGCTCCCACAAGATAGCCGCCCCCACATAGTCACAAGATGGCCAGCGGGGGAGGGCAGTTGGGGGCGATTGGGCTGGCAAGAGAGCAATTAGGTGTCAATCAGGCTTGCAGGGGAGCAGTTAAGGGGTGATCAAGCTGGCAGTTGGAAGCAGTTAGGGACAATCAGGCAGGCAGGCAAGTGGTTAGGAACCAGCAGTCCCAGATTGTGAGAGGGATATCCAACTGCTGGTTTATTCAGGATTGGGACTAAACCAGCAGTCAGACATCCCCTGAGGGGTCCCAGATTATAGAGGTATAGAACCAGCTGAGGGACACCCTCCCTCCCCCTGTGCACAAATTTTGTGCACTACTCTAGTTCTGAGATAATTGCCTAGGAGTACAATTGCTGGGTCATATGGGAGTTGCACGTTTAGTTTTTTTAAGACCTTGCCAAACCAATGTATGAGGGATTCATTGTCTCCAGGTCCTTGCCAGCATTTGGTATTATCACTGTAATGTATTTAAATTCTGATAAACATCTCATAGCGGTTTCAATTTGTATTCCCCTGATGATCAATAATGTTGAGCATCTTTCATATGACTATGTACTATTGGTAAATCCTCTTCAGGAATGTCTCTTTATGCCTTTTGTGATTTTCTAGTTGGATTGTTTGTTTTCCTACTGTTGAGTTTTTTTTTTTTTAAATCCTATATAATAAAAGCTGTGAGTGAATGGTGGAATGACCAGTTGCTATGACACACACTGACCACAGGGGGAAGACACTCAATGCTGGAGCTACCCCTTGGTGGTCAGTGCGCTACTACAGTGAGTGCTGCTCGGCTAACAGGAATGAGTGGCTGCTCCTGCTGCAAACCCCAACCACCAGACAGGAATCTGGGCTGTAATCCTTGCCTCCTTGCCCTCACTCCCTGCATGCTGCTCAGTGCCACCACCGGGCTTGCAGAGCTGACCCTGGAGGCTGGGAGGTGGTTCATGGCTGGTGAGGGACTGAGGCCTACTCTGCCGCCTCTCAATGCTATCATCCCTGGGCCCAGGCCTCGACTGGGTCACCTGGAGAGGCAAATGCTCTGGCTCCACGGAAGATGCTGGACCAGGGGGCAGCCACTCAGAGGGTGGGTCCACAGTTGATCAGCTGACCGGGATGAATGGCACTCCTAATGCTGGCTGATCCCTACAGGCCACACCCCCCACCAGTGCACGATTCCTGTGTACCAGGCCTCTAGTATATATTTATTTTTATTGAGTTCGGAGAGGAAGGGAGAGGGAGATAGAAACATCAATGATGAGAGATAATCATCAATCATCTACCTCCTGCATGTTCCCCCCACTTGAGGTCAAGTACACAACCTGGGCATGTACTCTTGACCAGAATCAAACCCGGGATTTTTCAGTCCACAGGCTGATGCTTTATCCACTGAGCTAAACCAGCTAGGGCCCTACTGTTGAGTTTTGAGGGTTCATTATGTAGTCTTGATGCTAGTTCTTCATTGGATAAATGGTTTGCAAATATGTCCTCCCAGGCTAACGCTCATCTTTTCACCCGGGCCTTCCACAGAGCAAAAGTTTTTAATTTTGCTGAATACAGTTTAATGATACTCCTTTTATGGATAGTGCTTCTGGTATCAAAAGTATAAACTCTAGACCCCAGATATTTTCTTCTCTGCTTATGTGGGAGCTAAAAAATTAATACTTTTCCTTCTATCTTCTAAATTTTTCTAGCTGGTTTAATAATTAAATGTACAGAGACAGATTAACAGGAGAAAATAAAAGTTTTAGTGCATGCGGATGGGGAGTTCAGAGAAGCATGAAATTCCAAAGGCTGTGAAGCAGCATTGGGCATATTTGTTATTTGTGGATAAAGGAGAAGTGGTGAATGGGGCATTAGATTTCAGAAGTGAGAATGGGCAATTTACAGGTAGTTTAGGAACATACATGGCAGGAAAATTCTTGCTAGGCAACTCAGAAAC